>JANAVB010000599.1:11222783-11843803 GCA_029216955.1 Iris pallida
AAATGACTTAAATTTATAATTATGACCAAACCTATCCCAACTTAGCGAAACTTGACCCAACACCCAACTAGATTTTATGTAGGCCCCTCTCATGACTACCCAAACACCCTAAATAAATATCTCTCTCTACACTTTGTAGATATTTTATTCTATCTCTCTACACTTGTAAATATCTCTTTCTCTCTCCCTTTTCTAATAAATAACATATCTCTCTTTCTCTCTCCTTTATACCACTCATACACACAAACACCCCATCACCATCACAACACACCCCTCCTCCTTATCCAGCCGTCCACACACCCCTCTCTCATTTTTCTATCTATTTCTCTCTTTCTTTAATACATATATCACTCTCTCTCTCTCTCTCTCCCCCTCTCTCTCCTTAGTACACTCAAATCTCTCTATTCTATCACCTTGTTGGCACATAAATTTTGATATATTGACTATTTAATAGTTGTACTGTGTTAGTTCTAATCCATCTACAGGAACAAAAGAGAAAGACGAAGATAGAGGAAAGACGCTTCTAAGCAGATCCTATGAAGTTATCGGTCTCTCAAAAACTCCTTACAAGACATACTACTCAAAGCACTCAAGAAGACGATGATAAAGCTAAAAAAAGTCAGATCATAAGCTCCTCTGTCTGTCTTAGAGTCTGTAAGTGTCTAGGAGATTATATACGCACTTTAGTAAAGATGACAAAACAATTTGGTACATATTAGAATAAATATATATGAAGAAACAAAAAATCCGCCGGACTTCCGCTGAAATCCAACGGATCTTCCGTTCGCAAATAGCAAGTCTGCGAGCCAAAGTTTGGATCATCCACCGGACTTCTGCAGAAATCGGACGGATCATCCGATCGATCACAGAATGTTTTGTGAACAAAGTTCAGATCATCCGCTGGACTTCTGCAAAAATTCGACAGATCATCCGACTGATCAAGAATGTTTTGTAAGCCAAAGTTCGGATCATCTGCTGGATTTTGTAGAAATCTGTCGGATAATCCAATTGTCTTGTTGGCCTCTTTCAAATTCGAATTCAATGGCATCTGTCATCTGCATTAAATGCATCCAACGGCTTTATTTCTAGCCATTTCTGTTGACTAGATTATCCGAAGGATTTCTGCTGGAATCCGTCGGATTATTCGGTCGTCGGCTGAAAGTTTCTCTTGACTTTGGATTTGTATAAATAGGATTCCTCTTTCTTCATAAATACTTATCCACTCAAGCATTAAAGTTTTAAATACCAAAAGAGCTTTACCATTACTCTACCAAGCCTCCATTTGTCATCAAATCAAAAGTGATACAATATTTAAGTGGTGTAGATCTTCAAGTGTTAAAGAAGATCAAAAGCCATTTTTTCTTCTTTCTTAAAGTTGAAGTTGACGAGCCTTCGGAAGAAAACTTTGTATAAGAAGTTGAAGAGCCTTCGGAAGAAAACTCGTGTGTAAGAAGTTGGCGAGTTCTTCGGATCCAAACTCGTGTGTAACTATTTACTCAAATAGTGGATTAAAGCCGGAGAGAGTTCCGTGACTGGAGTGCCCCTTGGGAGATACCATGATACATCGAGTGTTTGATTCTCTCTCTCTCTTTTATTATCATATAAATTGCTTAGTTTTCTTGGTAATTATTTTATAACCCTATTCACCCCCCTCTTGTTGGTCCATTGGTCATGGTCAAACCTGATTTTAATAATTGATCAAACTCTGTCTCGATATACGGAACAACTCATATATTTACTCAAGATATTTTGGACACTTGGACACTGATCAAGATTAGATATCTACTCAGTTCAAGACCAAAGCTATGTTTGCCACTCGAGACTGTATTTCTTTATGCAATATAATTTCTACTTTTATTGAGTCTAGGAATACATTGTACACCAAGTCGTATTGGCAAATAGGCTATCCAAAATCGTTTTAAAAAATGACCTATGTTTTGAAAAACACCTATTTATAAAAGCTTCTGAAGGATTTCAAAAAGCCCAAAAATATTTTCTTAAAATATTCCTGACCAACCCTGTCAGAACTCAGCCAGAGTTCGGCCATAGTGAACGTTATGTGAACGTTGGATTTTTGAACTTGGTCTCCCTTCAGTTGCGAATTGTTACATAGAGTTCTGTCCGAATTCTGCACGATTTCTGCCAGAGTTCTGCCTTTGGAAAAACTATAAATAGAGAAAAATTCTGATCAATTCAAATCACCAATTCACTTTTATCTCTTCTCTTCTAAAGCTTACGTTTCTTCCAAAGAGTTTTCTAAAAAGCTTTCATTTTCAAATCACAAGCCAGTTATAATTCTCTAGTCAATTTGCTGGTATGGTACGGTCTAGAAGATTTCAGAGAAATTGTAACCAGAGGCTTGATTGAAGAAAGACTCTTCAAAATTGAAGTTGGTCGAGTTCTTCGTATTAAAGCTCGCATCTGTAGAAGTTGCAAGGACTTCGTATGAAAACTTGTAGTTTTTTCCAATAGTGGGTTCAACTAGAAGCTAGAGTTCTTCCGACTGGACTAGTCCTCACAAGAGGGAAACCAGTATAAATCATTGTGTTTACGTTTACCTTCTGATCTCTTTTCTTTACAGTTATTACTTTGTGATTATTGATATTATTTCTGTGATCTAACTGCTAACAAGTTTTTAATTAGCAATATTTTGTTGCCTGCTCTATTCACCCCCCTCTAGAGTATTCTGCTTTACGACTTCGTTCCTACAATTGGTATCAGAGCGGGTTATACAGGTAAAGAAAGTTAAAACTGTGATTTATTTAATTGTTTTATAGATCACAACATTACGTATGGCAACTGTAAAATTCACAAGTGAAGGTCAAGCCACAAATAGACCTCCACTGTTTGACGGTACAAACTACACTTATTGGAAAACACGGATGAGTTTCTTCTTAAAATCTCTTGATTTTAACTTATGGTCTAAAGTTATTGATGGCTACAAAAAGCCTCCTCGTATTTCTGTTGAGGGAGTTTTAGTTGATAAATCCCATGATAAATATACTGAGGATGAAAAAAAAAGGCCAGCCTTGACGTACGTGCTATTAACGCTTTATTTTATGCTTTAGACAGAACTAAGTTTAACAGGGTGTCGACTTGCACAACATCAAGTGAAGTGTGAAAACTTCTCAAAGTAACCCACGAAGGAACAAAACAAGTCAAGGAGTCAAATATCAGCAGACTTACTCAAGAGTACGAGGCATTCAAGATGAAGCCAAATGAATCTGTCACTCAGATGTTTATGAGATTCTTGGATATTATAAATCCTTTGTCTTCATTAGGTAAGGAATACAGTAACCATGAGAAGATTCACAAACTTCTACGAGCTCTCACAAAGAGCTGGATTCCAAAGGCTACAGCAATCATTGAAGGAAATGACCTTTCAACAATGTCTCTGGAAACACTCATGGTTAAGCTACTCACTCACGAGTTGGAACTTCAAGACTTTGAAGATGCTACACCAAAGGAGAAGTCAGAAAAGTCGATCGCTCTCAAGGCTCAACATAGAAGAACTGTCGAAGATGATTCTGACGACAGCGACTCTGACTCTGAAGATCAAGCTCTTATGGTAAGAGAATTCAAGAAGTTCATGAGATTCAACAGAAGAACAAAAGATAGCAACAACAACAACAACGAGAAAGATCCTATTTGCTACGGATGTAAGCAGAAAGGACATATAAAGAAAGATTGTCCAACAGCATCATCATCAACAAAAAAAGCAACAAATATAAAAAAGGCTACCTGAAGAGATCTACATCAAGGAAGTACGCCAATACAAGCATATGGCATAAGAGCGAAGCCAGCGACTCAGAAGACGAATAATCGGATGACGCTACAAATGTATACTTGATGGCTTGCGATCAGGTAACCACTAATCCTCTGTTTGATCCTTATAATGATTTCATCTTTGAGCAACTAGGAGAGGCTTTCATTGACCTGTTAAATGACTACAGAAAACTGCATAGTAAATATAAAACCTCTAAGAAGGTACTTAAAGAGTACAAAGGTGAGATTGGAAGACTTACCGACCAACTAGCTGATGTTAGAAATAATGATTCTTCTATTGAGTCTGGTGAGCTTTCTTCTATTAAGCTGTTGTTACACGAGATTATCAAGTTATCCAAAAAAAAGACCAAACTATCATCCAGCTAAAGAAAGACCTATCTAAGGAGAAAAAGAATCTCCAGTGTGCACAAGTCAGAATGGAAACACTTACATCTGATTATACTAGATTATATGACACCTCCAAAAAGTTAGAAATTAGTTTAGGAAAACGGCCTGAAGTTGCTGCTTCCTATTCTAACACGTGTCAATTACCGAATCATCGGAACACACCCAAACCAAACACTGTCAGATCAAACCATACCAAACCAATGCCCAAGAAGACTAGTAGGCATGCATTTTTCTATACTATAAAACCAATACCTACCAATCATGCACCTTATACTACTTTCAACACTCAATATACAAAATGTTATTATTGTGGCCTCATTGGTCATATATCCTCTACATATAGAATCAGAAAGTTAGTAGATTTAAATGTTTATGCATGGATACCAAAGACTAACATGTCAGGACCCTACAAGAAATGGGTACCTAGAGTTTCATCTGCAAACTGTTTTTTAGGTGGAACGCCCTTCACATGCTAGAAGCAAATAGATCCTCGACAGCGGTTGCTCACGGCACATGACCGGTGATGCATCATTATTTGCAACACTATCGAAGAAGAATAAAGAAGGATACGTCTACTTCGGTAATAATTTAAGAGGATACATAATCGGTATCGGTGACATTGGTAAGGTTCCCTATCCTGTGATTAAAGATATCTGTCTAGTTTTCGAGTTAAAACATAATCTGCTCAGTATAAGCCATTTAGCTGATCACGGTTATGGCATTAACTTCATCAAAGACAAATGTACTATAGTTGAAAGCTCAACTGGTAGTACTATCTTTGAAGGTATCAGGGAAGACAACATATATATTTTCTATCTATTAGAAGATGCTAACAAAGCAGGTAGATGCTTGATGGCCAAGAGCATTGAGAGTCAACTATGGCATATAAGACTCGGTCATGCAAACATGGACACAATTTCAAAACTATCCACAAAGAAGTTGCTACGTGGCTTACCGGACATATCTTTCAAGAAAGATATGGTATATAGCGAATGTAAAAAAAACAAAGCCACCCGATCCACCTTTAAGTCCAAGAATATTGTAAGTACCACTAGACCTCTACAATTATTGTATATGGACTTATTTGGACCTAGTAGAATTGCTAGTCTAGGTGGTAAGTTATATGCATTTGTTATTGTAGATAATTTCTCTAGATATACATGGGTATATTTTCTTGCATACAAGAACGATGTTTTGTCAAAATTCGTCACCTTTTATAAGAAAGTACAGAATGAAAAAGATTTCATGATTACTCGCATTCATAGTTATTATGGCGACGAATTTGAGAATGCAGAGTTCAAGCAATTCTGTGACACACACGATTATTTGTATGAGTTTTTCTGCCCTAGGACTCCACAACAGAATGGAGTTGTGGAACGTAAGAACAGGACTTTATCTGAAATGGCTAGAGTAATATTGAACCAGTTTAGTCTACCTAAATACTTTTGGGCTGAAGCTGTCAATACAGTATGCTATATTCTTAATAGGGTTCTGATTCGACTATCGGATAAGACTCCCTATGAGTTATGGTTTGATAGAACACCCACTATTTCATATTTCAAGATATTTGGTTGTAAATGCTTTATTCTTAATACTAAAGACAACCTGAGTAAATTTGATGAAAAGGCCGATGAATGTATCTTTTTAGGATATGCAACAAAGAGCAAAGGGTACAGAGTCTTCAATAAGAGAACCATGATCATCGAAGAATTAATCAATGTCAAGTTTGATGAACTAAATCAATATTCAGACGATAACGATAACGAAGAATGAGTACACCAAGTACAGCTACTGCAAAACCTTTCCACAAAGATGCAGAACCTTCACACCAAGCACTAGCTGAGTCTTCAAGCAAAGAAGCCGGAACCAGCAATCCTGAGGATATGCCATAAGAGATGAGATTCTTGGCAGATCATCCAAAGGACTTGGTAATTGGTGAGATTACCAAGGGTATAAGTACTCGTTCCTCTAATAAAGATATAGCTTATTGTGTTGCTTTTATTTCACAGCTTGAACCCAAAAACATTGAAGAAGCATGTAGTGATAATTTTTAGTTAGATGCTATGCAAGAGAAATTAAACCAATTCGAACGAAATCAAGTTTGGAAACTTGTTCCCAAGCCCATTGATCATCCGGTCATTGGCACCCGTTGGGTCTTTCGAAATAAACTGAACGAGAATGGTTTAGTGACTCGTAATAAGGCTCGACTCGTAGCTCAAGGATACAACCAAGAAGAAGATATCGACTACGATGAGACTTATGCCCCAGTTGCGAGATTAGAATCCATTCGCATGTTATGTGCATTTGCATGTTTTCATAATTTCAAACTATTTTAAATAGATGTTAAAAGTGCATTTTTGAATGGTTTTATAAAAGAAGAAGTTTTTGTAGCTCAACCTCCAGATTTTACTGATTTCAAAAATCATGGTTATATTTTCAAGTTGAAGAAAGCCGTATACGTTTTGAAACAAGCCCCTCGTGCTTGGTACGATCGTCTAAGCTCCTTTCTACTTGACAACGGTTTTTCAAAGAAAAAGGTTGACAATACACTGTTTATAAAATCTTTGAATAACAATCTTTTTTTGATTCAAATCTATATAGATGATATTATTTTTGGATCCACTGATGAATCTTTTTGTCAAAAAATTTTAAAGTGTATGCAGAATAAGTTTGAGATGAGCATGATGGGAGAGCTGAAATTCTTTCTAGGATTGCAAATCAAACAAACCAATAATGGAACGTTCATAAATCAAGCAAAGTACATAAAAGATTTATTAAAGAAGTTCGACCTGGAAGCAGTCAAACCACTTAGCACTCCAATGGTGACTTCAACCAAGCTTGATATTGATGAATAAGGCAAACCCGTCGACATACATAAGTTTCGAGGTATGATCGATAGCTTACTGTACTTAACTGCTAGTCGACCCGACATTATGTTTAGTGTTTGCTTGTGTGCACGTTTTCAAGCCAATCCAAAGGAATCACATCTGTGCGCAGTTAAGCGTATCTTCTAATACCTTAAGGGCACTTCTTCTGTCGGCTAATTATGGTATCCTAAAACCACGTCATTTGACCTAACCAGTTATTCTGATGTTGATTTTGCCGGATGCAAAGTGGATAGAAAAAGTACCAGCGACACATGTTATTTCCTAGAAAAAGCCCTAGTCTCTTGGTTTAGCATGAAGCAAAATTCTGTCGCATTATCAACAACTGAGGCTGAGTATATCGTCGTAAGACATTGTTGTGCACAAATTTTATGGATGAAACAAACTTTAGAAGACTTTAGATTGCATTTCACATACATACCCATTTTCTGTGATAATACTAGTTCTATTAATTTGACTAAGAATCCAGTATGTCACTCTCGTACTAAGCATATCGAGATTCGACATCATTTTCTTAGAGATCATCAACAAAATGGAGATATAGACCTTGTATACATAGACACACAGAATCAATTGACTGACATTTCATAAAACCTCTAGAGGAAGATCGTTTTAATTATTTATGTCGAGAATTAGTAATTTTAGATGTCAATAATATTAATTAATATTATTTTATTAATTAATTTATTCAATACTCAATAACTGTCTTCAAGACAAGCCTACAAAGAGTCTGTCTGTCACCACGAGTACGGTCGAAGCGAAGCGATACTTAATTATTCCCCAGTGAACTCCCGTTAGCTGGGACAGTACTCCTACAGCTAATCTGAAACAGACGCTGAGTAACGAAAGCTAATTTATAAAATAATATTAATTATACTATTTGAAGTTTAAAATTACTAAACTTTGAATTAAATATTTGAAATGAGTTGATAAAAAGGATGTGGCCCACAATTTTTTTTAAAACCCAGGAGAACCCTATGCGAATTCGGCCCGAGTTCGGTCCGAATTCGGCCAGAGTTCTGTTGGTACTGTAATTTTTTAAGTCAGAACCCGAGGCCCCCCTCCTCTTCATCTCTTCCAAACTTCATCAACACAGCAGCAGCCGAAGAACCCCTAAACCCTAGCTTTTCTCTACTCATTTTCTTCTAATCTACGTGGAGAGATCCTTCCAAATTTGGATTCGTGCGGAGAATCGCATCCTCTACAACATACTTGATTCTCGGAAGGTATAACTCCTTCTTTCCTCCACTTTCAAATTCTTAGGGTTACCTAGTTTTGGGAAAGAATGCCTAAGGGATTCAATCCTTCTAAGAGGAAGAAGACTAATTCCAGTGAAGAGGCATCGTCTTCCGATCCGAACATGGATTCACACTTTTCCCCGGTCCAATCGGGTGACGGCATGTCGGATGAGTTTTATTTCAAAACTCATGACCAAGCTTTGCTATGGTATGCCGACTTTGCTATGCGTACAATATGCACAGGCGCTCCGATCAAATGGACTGTATTTTCTGATCATCGTCCTTTGTTTGAGGCATTAGGGTTATACCATCTCGTTACCCAACAATTTTCTATAGCTACTAATGCCCTTAGACTATTCTATTGTAACTTCGTGTTAGACACTTTTACCACAAGAACTCGTGTTGGTGGGATCGATATCGAGTTCAATGATGTATTGCTAGCAGAAATCCTTGGTATTCCAAACAAAGGTGCCCCGCTCGATGACATCACCGACTTTGACTTTCCCGAGGGCACGACTCTTGTTAGTTTCAAGAATGAGCTTTGTGCGCCAGCACGTGCTCGTCCTGGAAAGTTCAAGGCCAATAACTTGAACTTGTTAAACTACGAGTTACATCGTATCATCTACTCCACTATTCTTCCAAAATCTACTTCAAAAGATATGTTACTGTACTAGAACTCTTTTCCCTCTATCACATTCTTAAGGGGATTCTTTTTTCTGCCCCTAAGGCTATCATCCAGATGATGGAAAGATGTCACAGAAGAGAACGCAATCTCTCTTATGCGATGCTTATCCCTCGCATCTTTCAGCATTTTGATATCGACTTATCCACTTGCGCTCTGGACCCTGAGCCCAAGTTTCTCAAGCTTTCTCATCGTAGCATTGCTACTGCTCCTACACCTTCTGCACCTGGTCCTACTGCACCTGCTCCTCCTCAGACCAACCCTATGACTTTTGAGGGTATCCATCAACACCTCTCGGATTTGCATACTTTCTTTGTTGACACTTCCCGAGAACATGAGTTCCGTGACGTGACTCGGTTCCAGGCTATTGCCAACTCATTTGCCGATCTTCGATTTGCTCAGATGGGTCATTCTGCTAGCTCTCTTCATAGAGACCCTACTGTATCTGGTTACCGTATTGAGGATAAGGCGGTTCATTCTCTGTTCCAGCCAGGGAATGCTTATGATTGGTACCGTAGTTCTGGTGCTACTCCATACACCTCTGGAGCTGGCACATCTGGAGCTGGTCCATCCGGACATGGTAGACATGCTGGCACTGCAGATGATGATGATGACGATGAGGATGATATGTGATTTTAGACGTTCTTGTCTAGTTGTCGTACTATTGAGACTGATGTTATTGTCTTTGTTTACTTGGAAATGCTCCGACATTCCAAGCTAGTATCAGTACTCTTATTAGTTATGTGGTTGTGATTTCTTTTGTTATTTTTGTCTGATGAACATGTTATATGCTTTCATTAGCATATTTTCATTCAGTATAGCATTATTCAGTATTTCTCATAGCATTATCTTTTATTATGCTTCCATCTATAATGCTTGTGATATATTTCTGCTTATCACATTTTTTACTGTTTGTAACATTTATACCATGCCTGTGATAAATTTTTTTATTTTGTGTTTCTTCACTCATTGTTACTTCTGCATATATTGCGGAGGAGTTTTCTCTTATACAATTATTTTGCTAAGTGACAACGGAGGAGAAATAAGATCTAATATCTTCGATATGTAAGAATACAGGATATAAACAATCTACAAGAATATTTTTTGGTACATTATATCGGTACAATTTATTTTGCTAACGACCAAAGATGTTATATCGGTCAAAGTTTGTCAATTATCAAAATGGGGGAGATTGTTGGCCCATTGGTCATGGTCAAACCTGATTTTAATAATTGATCAAACTCTGTCTCGATATACGGAACAACTCAAATGTTTACTGAAGACGTTTTGGACACTTGGACACTGATCAAGATTGGATATCTACCCAGTTCAAGACCGAAGCTATGTTTGCCACTCGAGACTGTATTTCTTTATGCAATATATTTTTTACTTTTATTGAGTCTAGGAATACATTGTACACCAAGTCGTACTGGCAAATAGGCTATCTAAAATCGTTTTAAAAAATGACCTATGTTTTGAAAAACATCTCCTATTTACAAAAGCTTCTGAAGGATTTCAAAAAGCCGAAAAATATTTTCTTAAAATATTCCTGACCAACCCTGATAGAACTCGGCCAGAGTTTGGCCAGAGTTCGGCCAGAGTTTGGCCAGAGTTCGGCCAGAGTGAACGTTATGTGAACGTTGGATTTTTGAACTTGGTCTTCCTTCAGTTGCGGATTGTTACATAGAGTTCTGTCCGAATTCTGTCCGATTTCTGCCAGAGTTCTGCCTTTGGAAAAACTATAAATAGAGAGAAATTCTGATCATTTTAAATCAACAATTCACTTTCATCTCTTCTCTTCTGAAGCTTACGTTTCTTCCAAAGAGTTTTCTAAAAAGCTTTTATTTTTCAAATTCCAAGCCAGTTATAATTCTCTAGTCAATTTGTCGGTACGGTGCAGTCTAGAAGATTTTAGAGAAATTGTAATCAGAGGCTTGATTGAAGAAAGACTCTTCAAAACTGAAGTTGGTTGAGTTCTTCATATCAAAGCTCGTGTCTGTAGAAGTTGCAAGGACTTCATATAAAAACTTTCAGGATTTTCCAATAGTGGATTCAACTAGAAACTACAGTTCTTCCGACTGGACTAGTCCTCATAAGAGGAAAACTAGTATAAATCGATGTGTTTGCGTTTACCTTCTGATCTCTTTTCTTTACAGTTATTACTTTGTGAATATTGATATTATTTCTGTGATCTAACTGCTAACAAATTTTTAATTAGCAATAGTTTGCTTCCTACTCTATTCACCCCCCTAGAGTATTCTGTTTTACGACTTCGTTCCTACACCCTCCAGGGTTCTACAATTGGTATCAGAGCCTTGTCTCTTGTTTTGGATTTACTTCTTAAAGGAGATCCATGGCCACTAACCCTAGTCCTAACTCATTCCACAGTGAGGGACACTCCACAAATAGACCTCCTCTATTTGATGGTACTAACTATAACTATTGAAAAATTAGGATGAGCATTTACCTAAAATCTCTAGATTACGATCTATGGGATTGTGTGGTAAAAGGCATTCCTAAATCCTTCGTAGTTATTGAGGATGTTATATTAGAGACTCTTAGGAAAAAAAACTCACCGAGAACGACAAAAAGATTGCTAGCCAAGATGCAAAAGCTTTGAATGCTCTCTATTGCGCTCTCGATAGCAGTACATTTAATCAGATCTCTACTTGTAAAACTTCTAATGAAATCTGAAAACTTTTGGAAGTCACTCACGAGGGAACATTTCAAGTGAAGGAATAAAAAATTAGTAGACTTACACAAGAATATGAATCCTTCAAGATGAAACAAGATGAGTCTATTACTTTCATATTTACTCGATTCGATGATATTATTAACCCTCCCTCTTCTCTTGGCAAGGAATATCTACTCATTAAAAGATTAGAAAAAATCTCAAAGGTTTAACGAAGGGATGGAATCCCAAGGCCACCGCCATTATTGAAGGGAATGATCTAATGACTATGTCCCTAGAGACTCTCATGGGAAAGCTCATGAGGTACGAACTTGACATGAAGGACCAAGAGGAGTCCTCCATTCAAGAGAAAGAGAAAGAAAAGGCAAAAGAGAAGAAGAAATTCCTTGCTCTCAAGGCTGCCAAGATCATCTCAAAAGACAGTTCTGATGATGATGAATCCGATGGTGAAGATATCGCTCTCACCGCCAAGCATTTCCAGAAGATTCTCAAGTTCAACAGAGCAAATCATGCAAGACGGGACAACGATGAATAATCTGCTTGCTACAACTGCAAGAGTACCAGACGCATTAAGAGAGACTGTCCCATAGCAAGAAAAGAATCAAGCAGATATGAGAAGTCCAATAAAGGAAGCTCATCTTCCAAAAAATATACCAACACTAGCATATGGTGTGAAAGTGATGCTAGCGACTCCGACAACGACAATGAGTGCAAGCATAATGCAAATGTTTGCCTCATGGCAAATGAGGTAACAGATGACTTCTCTATGACTGCTTTTTCTTACAATGACTTAGAAAATGCTATTCTCGAATTACACGATGAACATAAGGTCATAAGAGGCAAGTATAAGAAATCTCTCAAAGAGATTGAAGCTCACAAACAAGAAATAGAAAGACTCTCTAACTCTATTCTTGATATAAAAGGAAAATCTCCAATGTTTGGCACTGATGAGATAGAGTCTTTACGACAAACTCTCCACGATACACAGGATGTCATCAAGAAAAAGGACGTCGAAATTCAATCTCTCAAAGAAGCATACGAATTTGCTATGCACAAGACTCTTGCTGCTAACCAAATATAATATGCTACCTCTATTAAGTATAATGACCTTCTTGCAAATGGTAAGCAGCATGTTGAGAGAAACTCGGCTCACACTAAGCCACAAAGGCACACTAACACTAGTCATATGCCTCACACTCACAAGAATGCAACACATAGGTCTTTTTCTAATCAAGTGCATACACAAAAAGGATCTTTTAAGAAAAAGAACATTTTACATCATGCTTTTTACTATCATCATAGCACTCATGTGAAAACTCCTCATACTAGAACTCCTCATACACCTCATACACCTAGTCACTTACTGTCCTCTAGACCTACCACGCCTATGGTGTGTCACTACTGTGGCCTCCTTGGACACACTTCTTACTATTGTCAAATGAGAAAGCATGTTGATATGAGAATGTTTAAATGGGTTCCTAAGACTAACAATCAAGGACCCAAACGTTCTTGGGTACCAAAGTCTTCATATTCAACTTGTGTTGTAGGTGAACCCTTCTTCCCATGCTAAAAGCAAGTGGATCCTCGATAGCAGTTGCTCACGGCACATGACGGTGATACTTCACTCTTTGTAACGCTATCGATGAAGAAAGAAGGACATGTTTCCTTCGACAATAATCTAAAGGGGTATATCATAGGAAACGGTAACATGGGTTCCCCTCCTTATCCATGTATTAAAAATGTTTGCCTTGTTACTAATCTCAAGCACAACCTTCTTAGCATTAGTCATCTTACGGATAATGGTTATGATATTAAGTTTGCTAAACACAAATGCTTCATCACCGATAGCACTAGTGGATCTACTGTGTATGAAGGCATTAAAGAAAATAATATCCATGTTCTTTATCTTGTTGAGAGCACTAACAATGACAGATGCTTAGTAGCAAAGAACGATGAAAGTTGCCTTTGACATATGAGACTTGGGCATGCTAACATGGATACCATCTTCCGACTCGCCACCAAGAAGCTCATAAGAGGACTTCCAAGCATCTTGTTCAAAAAGGATATGGTATATGAAGCATGTGAGAAAAGTAAGTTAACCAAATCTTCCTTCAAATCCATCAACTCAGTAAGTATTTCTAGACAACTTCAACTCATTCATATGGATTTATTCGGTCCTAGTAGAGTAGCTAGTCTTGGTGGTAAAGTTTATGCATTTATTTTGGTTGATGATTTTTTTAGATTTACTTGGGTCATTTTTCTTGCAAACAAAAGTGATACATTTTGTGAATTTGTTGGGTTTTGTGAACATGTTCAAAATGAGAAAGGCATTATGATCAACAAGATTAGAAGTGATCATAGGGGAGAATTTGATAATGCCGATTTTAAAAGATTTTGTGAAAAGAATGGTTTTGGTCATGATTAATTTGCTTGTCCTAGAACTCCATAACAAAACGGAGTTGTGGAAAGAAAGAACAGAACCCTTGGTGATATGGCAAGGGTCATGTTAAACCGATATAAGCTTCCCAATACTTTTGGATGGAGGCCATTAATACTGCATGTTATGTTATAAATAGAGTCTTGATTCGATCTATTTTTAAGAAAACTCCATATGAGCGTTCGTTTGACAAAATTCCCTCAATTGAATATTCTAAAAATTTTGGATGCAAATGTTTTATTTTGAACACCAAGGATAACCTAGGCAAATTTGAAAAAAAGCCCATGAAGGTATCTTTCTTGGTTATTCTATGCATAGCAAATATTTTCGTGTCTTTAACAAGAGAAGTCTCGTTGTCGAAGAGTCAATAAATATCTCTTTTGATGAACTTAACACTTCTACATCCTCCTCCTCCAATGATGTTGATGACATCTCTTTTGGTTTGGAGAACTCTTCTCTTGGAGATATTTGCACTTCCTCATCTAACAATGATGTTGAGCCTACTCCACCCAAAAGTTCTCCACCAATCGAGCCTCCTCCGGAGGATCTTCCAAAGGAATGGAGATTTGTCCCTCATTATCCAAAGGAGCTTATTATTGGTGACCCTTCCTCATGGGTTAGCACTAGAGCTGCTACACGTGATCTTTGTACAAATATGGCTTTTATTTCCCAATTAGCGCCTAAAAATGTTAATGATGCTTTTAATGAAGAATTTTGGATGATTGCCATGTAAGAAGAGCTAAATCAATTTGAGCGAAACGATGTTTGGGAACTTGTTCCCAAACCCCACAATTATTCTATTATTGGGACAAAGTGGGTGTTTCGAAATAAACTTAATGAAGATGGTTTTGTCACTCGTAACAAAGCCCGATTGGTTGCTCAAGGCTATAACCAAGAGGAAGGTATTGACTACGAAGAAACTTATGCTCCGATCGCTCGTCTTGAATCCATTAAGATGCTTTGTGCTTTTGCTTGTTTTAATGATTTTAAACTTTTTCAAATGGATGTCAAAAGTGCATTTTTAAATGGTGTTATTAAAGAAGAAGTTTATGTCAAGCAGCCCCCCCCCCCCCCCCCCCCCCCCCCCGATTTTGAGGACTTCAAATTCTCTGATGTTGTTTTTAAACTTTACAAAGCACTATATGGCCTCAAACAAGCTCATCGTGCTTGGTATGAGCTTCCTATCTCATTTCTTATTTCTTATAATTTTTTTAAGGCAAAGTTGACACAATACTATATATCAATTCCCTTAATGGGACACTTCTATTAGTCCAAATCTATGTTGATGATATTATCTTTGGTTCCACTAACAAGACATTGCGTGTAGAATTTGCCAAAGTTATGTAGGAGGAATTTAAAATGTGTATGATGGGAGAACTCTCATTCTTTCTTAGTCTACATATGAAGCAAGGACCTCAAGGAACATTCATCAATCAAGTGAAATATATAAAGGACCTTCTTAAACGCTTTGAACTAGATTCATCCAAAACAATGAGGACTCCTATGGCCACCACGACAAAGCTTGATCAAGATGAAAATGGTGTTTCCGTCGACATATATAAGTATCGAGGGATAGGTAGCTTATTTTACTTAACTGCTAGTCGTCCCGACATTATGTTTAGTGTTTGCTTATGTGCACGATATCAAGCGAATACCAAAGAATCTCACTTATGTGCCGTTAAGCGCATTTTTCGATATCTCAAAGGCACCATTATCATGAGCCTTTGGTATCCAAACTCCACATCCTTTGAAATCATCAGCTACTCGGATGTGGACTTTACCGGATGTAAGATTGACCGAAAAAGTACTAGCGACACATGCCATTTCTTAGAGAAATCATTGGTATCATGGTTTATCAAGAAATAAAACTCTGTCACTCTTTCTACAACTGAAGTCGAATACATAGCGGCTGGGTGTTGTTGTGGACAAATTCTTTGGATGACACAAACACTAGTAGATTATGGTATTTCCTCTAATGGTATCTCTATAAAATATGATAATACTAGCTCCATTCATCTCACTAAAAATCCAATTTGTCACTCTCGTACCAAACATATTGAGATTAGACATCACTTTTTACGGGACCATCAACTCAAGGGAGACATTCATCAGGAATTTGTCAACACTGACCATCAACTTGCTGATATATTCACCAAACCTCTTGCTGATGATCGTTTCACCTTTATTTGTCACATAATTGGCCTCCTTGACAAATCTTTCTGATCCCTGTTTTTGAGTTTTTCAGATTATCCGAAGCATTTCTGCAGAAATCCGTCGGATAATCCGATCAATTCCAGCAGCTTCTGAAAACCCACACTGGATTTTCCGTCGGATCTCTGTAAAAATCTGGCAGATTTTTCGTATTATTTTTTGTGCACTTTACTCACGCTGACAGTCGGCCCTCTTTATTGCGACGAGAACCTTCACATACCCGCATTTACTTCGTACTTATCTCTTCCGGATTTTTTGTCGGTATTCCGTCATTTTCTGCCAGATTTTTTGGTTCCGATGAACAGGTGCAGAAACCGAAGCATCACACCCCTCTTTCATCCTCCATATTCGTTCCCCCCTTTTTATGACCGGCCATGACTCCTTATTTACCCCCAACCACCCCTTTCTCCCTATAAACTCCCTCTCTTTTACTCTCCCCTTTCTTTACTATTCTCTTTTACTCTCTCCTTTCCTCACTACTCTCCTTCATCTCCTCCTTCCTCCCGTGGCTTCTCAAGGCAAGTGCTCCCGCAACGACGACGGCTCCTCCTCCGCTCCTCCACCATCTGCTGCACTCTTCTGTCCTACTCCTACTCACGGCATCAATCGTACTATTTTTAAATCTTTCCATCACTCTCGCGAGTGGTTCAACTTCTACCACAAAGCGCCTGTGTGTTCCGAGAAGCCTATCTCTTGGCTCAACTTCAAAGATCATCAAGAATTCTTTCGATTCTTGGGGATTGTCGACCTTCTCGAACGACAAGTAGACTATTACCCAAATGCCGTAAGGATGTTCTATTGCAATCTAGTTCCCGCCAAGAACGGCCCGGAGTTTAAAACCAAAGTTGGTGGGGTCAAGATCACTGTTACTGCAACCTCTCTGGCTAGCATTCTTAAACTCCAAGTGCGGGTCGTCTATCACTCCCTTTCAAGCACCATCGACCACATCAACATCTCTCCTGACCTCAGTTACAAGGAATTCCTCTTCAATATCTGCAACGGCTCTCTTGTTCAACGCCCGAAGGACAAAGATCTCAGTCCTTTCTTTTACGACTTTTATCGCATACTCTGTCATACCCTCACTCCGAAATCCGTGAACATGGACATCATGACTAATGAATAAATGATTGTCATATACTACCTAGTCGCCAAGCAACCCTTCTCTCTAGCAAAATTGATCATCTTTACCATGATCCTGATTTACGAATCTCCTCATCGCTTTCTTCTCTTTGGCATGTACATCACCATGATTCTCGAGGCCAACAGCGTTAATCTGACTCACTGCCCCGTTGGTGAACCTCGTCCTACTCCTCTTTACAAATCAAAGGCTCGTGGCCGTGTTGCTCCTCCTGTTGCTGCTGCCCCTACCTCTCCTCCTACCTCGCTTCTCACTCCAGATGTCCGCCACTACATCGATCAAAAATTCGACCATCTCCATCTCACCACCCAGGAGCACCTTCAAGCAAACACCCGGGGCCTCGGTACCCTCATCCACCATGGATTCATGGATCAGGCCTACTACTTTCAGCGCATGCTTGAGGAGCTCAATCCCTATGTCAATCCCAACACTCCTCATCATGATTTCCTTGGACCTCGCTTCACTGATCCCAATGTCTACGGGTTCATGTACCCTGATGGCATTGACCCTTATGGTGCCTTCACCCAAGCCCCCGCAGACGATGACGATCAGAAGGCAGGTCTATCTGGTGCTCCTAACAGTTGGAGTTTCCCGGTGTCTAGTAATCTAGTCTCTTATGTTTTGTGCAATCCTTCGGGGACTTAAAATGTGTTGTTTTAAATGTCTGCTTTTATGTCGGCCTCTACGGCTTGTTTATTGTAGTTCTGCTATATGACTATCTTCTAATGCAATCTACCTTTATCTTTTTAATGTCTCTACCTATTTTGTATCTCATGCTATTTGTTTTTGTTACTCCATTTTGGCTAAATGCCAAAGGGAAAGAAAACGTGTTGACGGGGAGATATTTTTTACGGGAGACCTATCTCCGTAACCCACAATTTTTTTGTCAATTATCAAAATATGAGAGATTATTGGCACATTAATTTTGATATATCGACTATTTAACAGTTGTACTGTATTAGTTCTAATCCATCTACAGGAACAAAAGAGAAAGACGAAGATAGATGAAAGATGCTTCCAAGCAGATCCTATGAAGCTTATCGGTCTCTCAAAAACTCCTTATAAGACATACTACTCAAAGCACTCAAGAAGACGATGATAAAGCTAAAAAGAGTCAGATGATAAGCTCCTCTGTCTGTCTTAGAGTTTGTAAGTGTCAAGAAGATTATGTACGCACTTTAGTAAAGATAATAAAATAACTTGGTACATATTGGAATAAATATATATGAAGAAACGAAAAATATGCCGGACTTTTGCTGAAATTCGACGGATCATTCGTTCACAATCAGCAAGTCTGTGAGCCAAAGTTCGGATCATCCGTCGGACTTCCGCAGAAATCCGACGGATATCGATCACAAAATATTTTGTGAGCAAAGTTCGGATCATCCGCCAGACTTCCTCAGAAATCCGACGGATCATCCGACTGATCAAAGAATGTTTTGTGAGCCAAAGTTTGGATCATCCACCGAATTTTTGCAAAAATTCGTCGAATAATCCAATTGCCTTGCTGGCCTCTTTCAAATTTGAATTCAAGGGCATATGTCATCTACATTAAATGCATCCAAGGGCTTTATTTCTAGCCGTTACAGTTGACCGAATTATCTGAAGGATTTTTGCTGGAATCCGTCGGATTATCCGGTCGTCAGCTGAAAGTTTCGCTTGACTTTGGATTTGTATAAATAGGCTTCCTTTTTCTTCATAAATACTTATCCACTCAAGCCTTAAAGTTTCAACTACCAAGCGAGCTTTACCATTACTCTACCAAGTCTCCATTTGTCATTAAATCAAAAGTGCTAGAGTATTTAAGGGTATAGATCTTCAAGTGTTAAAGATGATCAAAAGCCCTTTTTCTTTCTTTCTTAAAGTTGAAGTTGACGAGCCTTCGGAAGAAAACTCGTGTGTAAGAAGTTGACGAGCCTTCGAAAGAAAACTCGTGTGTAAGAAGTTGGCGAGCTCTTCGGATCCAAACTCGTGTTGAAGTTGGTGAGTTCTTCGGATCCAAACTCGTGTGTAACTATTTACTTAAATAGTGGATTAAAGCCTGAGAGAGTTCTGGGACTGGAGTGCCCCTTAGGAGGATACCAGGATACATCGAATGTTTGATTCTCTCTCTCTTTTATTATCATATAAATTTCTTAGTTTCCTTGGTAATTATTTTATTACTCTATTCACCCCCCTCTAGGATTCTACACACCTCACAACAGCAGCCCCCTACTCATCTAGCCAACACCCCTCCTCTCTTTTTTCTTCTTCATCATCATCTTCTTCTCCTCTTCCAGAAGGAATGGCCGAGCTTAATAATGGTTTATTCCTAATTCAGAAGAGAGATGGTTTTTTAAAAGAAGGGATTGATCCATAGGCTATTACCAAAAGCCCATTAGATGATGTTGAAGAAAACCTAAATTAAATTGGACTGAAGGAAAAAAAATAATAATAGTTTAGGAAGAGAAAAATCAGAAAAAAAATTATTCAAGGATTTATAAAATAATAAAAATCTCTGAGAAGTGGAGTTACTAATCTTTCCTCCTAAAAAAAATTTCGTCCTCGAAATTCCAAAAATTGATTTGCAAACACCACGAAATATTTATTGAAAGTGGGAATTTCAAAATGCTGACATACAATCAAGTAAACAATCTAGGGTAGGCTCCCGCATCTCATCCTCACGCTCCTATGTGGACTCTCCCGGAGAGTGGTGTCTCCACATGACGCGAACAAGTGGAATAGTCTGGTTCCGCAGGCGCTTCTTCCTTCTATTAAGGATCTCCACTGGCTACTCCTCGTAGGTCAAACTCGGGCCCACCTCTAGCTCTGAATAGTCCACCATATGGCTCGGATCTGGAATATAGCGTCGAAGCTGAGACACGTGGAAAACGTCGTGCACTCTCTCTAGGCTAGCTGGAAGCGCTAGTCGATAGGCCACCTCGCCAATCCACACCGTCACGTCAAAAGGCCCGATGTACCTCGGATTGAGCGTCCCACCTCTGCCAAATCTGATAACGCCACTAGTCGGCGAGATCTTCAGGAACACTCTATCTCCAACCGCAAACTCATGTGGCCATCTGCTGCTGTCCGCCCAGTGCTTCTGTCGATCCTGTACAACTCTGAGACGCTTCTTGATCAGTCTGACTTTCTCAGCTGAGTCTACCACCATCTCTGGCCCAAGCAAAGCTCTCTCGCCAACGTCGTCACAAGATAAAGGCGTACGACATCTCTGCCCATACAGTACCTCGAACGGGGTCATCTCGATGCTAGCATGATAACTCTTGTTATAGGCAAACTCTACTAGATGCAAATGATCCTCCCATGAACCGCCAAAATCAAGTGCGCAAACTCGCAACATATCCTCCAGCGTCTGAATGGTCCTCTCGGACTGCCCGTCCGTCTGTGGATGATAGGCAGTGCTGAACTTCAACTGCGACCCCAAGCTCAGCTGTAGACTCCTCCAGAAGTGTGATGTGAAGCGGCTGTCTCTGTCTGAAACGATGCTTACCGGCACCCCATGAATCCTCACGATCTAACTCATGTAGAGGTCTGCAAGCTTCTCGGTCGACAGCCTAACCTTGAACGGAATGAAATGAACAGACTTCGTCAGTCTGTCCACGATCACCCAAATAGCGTCCTTGCCGCCCGGCGTACGCGGTAATCCAAAGACGAAGTCCATGGTGATATGCTCCCACTTTTATTCCGGAATAGGTAAAGGCTGGAGTAATCTCGCTGGTCTCTGGCGCTCCGCCTTGACTTGCTGGCACACAAGGCATCTGGAAACAAATCTGGCAACCTCTCTCTTTATTTCATACCACCAAACATACTCTCGCAGATCCTTGTACATCTTGGTGGACCCAGGATGAATAGAATACTGCGACTGGTGGGCCTCCTGCATCACCTCCTCTCACAAATCCTTGGGCACACACAACTGATTCCCATGCCTCAAAGATCCGTCCTCCGCAATAGTGAAGTCGTCAAGCAATCCTGTTTCCGCCTGAGCTCTAAGACATCGGAGTCCCTCATCAAGAAACTGGGCCTCCTTAATTTTCTCTAACAGTCCCGATTGTATCTGCATGTGCATCAGCTGCCCTCCTACTCCTGGTAGTACAATCTCGATCCCAGACTCTCAAGATCCTCCAAAAGATGTCGGTCCATAGTGAGATACATAGCAACAGGATATCGACGGTGAGCATCTGCTACCACATTTGCCTTCCCAGGGTGGTACTACAAATTGATGTCGAAATCTTTCAATATTTCCAACCATCTGCGCTGCCTCATATTCAGCTCTTTCTGAGTGAAAATATACTTCAGGCTCTTGTGGTCCGTGAAGATGTCCACCCGCTCTCCATACAAGTAGTGCTTCCACAGTTTTAAGGCAAATATGACTGCTGCAAGCGCCAAGTCATGTGTGGGGTAATTTTTCTCATGAGGCCTCAACTGTCTAGAAGCATAAGCAATGACCTTCTTGTTCTGCTCAAGCACACATCCTAAACCCTTTCCTGAAGCGTTGCTGTAGATGACGAATCCTCCCGATCCCGATGGCAAAGCTAGAACTGGTGCTGTCGTGAGTCTCCTCTTCAATTCTTCAAATGCTGACTGGCAAGCGTCGCTCCAGATAAACTCCTCGTCCTTCCGCGTAAGCTTGGTCATAGGCTCTGCGATCTTGGCAAAATCTTTCACAAACTTTCTGTAGTATCCTGCTAGACCCAGGAAACTACGAATCTCTGCTACTGACTTGGGAGGTTTCCATGCTTCAACTGCTTCAATCTTCTTGGGATCTACAAAAATCTCCTCTCCAGTCACCACATGCCCTAGGAACTCCACTCTGTCCAAGAAAAACTCATATTTTGAGAGTTTCCTATACAGCTTCTCCTTCCGCAAAATCTCTAATACAATCTGCAGGTGTTCCACATGCTCCTCTTCGGTCTTCGAATATAACAGAATGTCGTCAATGAAAACTACGACAAACTTGTCCAGATACTTATGAAAAACTTTATTCATCAAATTCATAAACACTGCTGGGGCATTGGTGAGTCCGAACGGCATCACCAGAAACTTATACTGGCCGTATCGGGTGTTGAAAGCTGTCTTCAGAATATCCTGCTCCTGAACCTTTATCTGATGATACCTCGACCGAAGGTCAATCATGGAAAAGACATTCTCTCCATTAAGCTGGTCAAACAGCTCATCAATCCGCGGCAAAGGGTATTTATTCTTGATGGTGATGTTATTGAGTGCACGGTAATCAATACACATCCTCACAGTCCCAACCTTCTTAGGTACGAAGAGTACCGGTGCTCCCTAGGGTGAAGCACTGGACCGAATAAAACCTTTTCCCTCCAACTCATCAATTCGGGCCTTCAACTCTGCAGCTTCCTTCGGGTTGATCTTGTAACAATGCTGGGACTTCGGTGCTGATCCGGGCACTAGGTCGATGCTGAACTCTATATCTCGATCTGGCGATAATCCTGGAAACTCCTCGGGGAAGACGTCGAGGTACTCTCCAATAAGTGGATGCGGCAACTCCTGGTCCTCTGCAATAGCTTCGAAGTAAACTCCCTCTGGCCTCTCTGTAACTCGCTTGCTGATCTCGAACGGTGGAACTCCTGACGGGCTGAAGATCACCTTCCCCTCATGACAGTCTATTACGACAAACTGCTCGCTCATCCAGTCGATGTCGAGGACTATATCAAATCTGGGCAATGGCATCACTAGAAGTCGAGCCCTAATCTCCCTCCCAGCAATAGTGATAGTGCATTCCACCATCTCAATGACTGGCACTACCCCTCCTCCTGTTATAATTCGACAGTTTCTCCTAGTAGGCTTAGGTGTGAAGCCGTGTCTATGCAGAAACTCATATGATACAAAGTTATGGGTGGCTCCAGAATCAAACAATATAATGGCAGGAAAAGAATGTAAAAGTATAGAACCTGTGATCACATCTGGCACTGCCTCGTCCCCCTCAACTCAGCCATGACGTAAGCATGTCTTTGCTGCGGTCCTCCCCTCTGCTGATGCTGTGCAAACTGCGGCTGCTGAGTGGGTAAAGCCGATCCCCTATTTGGTACAACTAGTAGAGCTCTGGACCGGTGGTGTAGGTGGTAGTCCTCCAGCTCCTCGGGATCCTCCTTCTAGTCGAGCTGTAGCCTGAGCGCAGTCCCTCATTTGGTGTGCATCTGATCCGCAAAAGAGGCAAAGTCCCAGCCTCTTACGGCACTCGTCGATATGGTGTCCGGGACGATGACAAAAGGCACAACTAGTCGCCAGATGCTGTCTCTGATGCTGATATGCAGGAGCTCTGGCTGGACTGTGATGCTGCTGCTGCTGTGGCCTCTCCTGGATCTGAGTTTGGACCCTCTTCGCTGGTGCCTGGAAACTGCTGCTGCCCATGTCCCGATCCCTCTTCAGCCTTGGATCTGCTTCGTTCTCTACATCCTGAGCAATCTTGAGGATGCTCGCATACATCGTCGCCTGACTAATCGTCACTGTGTGTCGCAGCTCCCTGGTGAGACCCTTTTTGAATCTCCAAGCTCTATCCTCTGGTGCTCTGACTAGGTTCTCCGTGAACCTGCTGAGTCTAGTAAACTCTGAAGTGTACTGCGCAACCATCATCGTCCCCTACTGCAGCGTCTCGAACAGCATCCTCAGCTCATACCGCTCCATATCGAAGGAAAACTTCTTCTTGAACAGAGTTTTGAAATCTGCCCAAAACACCTGGTGCTCCGCCAACTGGGGCTCCTCCCAGTACCAAGCTCTGGCCAAGTCGAAGAGTCGCATACTAGCTACCTCCACCTTCAGGTTATCTGGGATCTGTGCCATCTTCAAGGTCCTCTCTGCATTCTCAAGCCATTCGTTTGCATAGACGATCCCCTCGTTGCCCCAAAAGTCCATCGGGCAAATATTCTGGTACTCCTTGGCTGTCCCTGGTCTCAGTGTTCGTGGTACTGGAGGTGCTACTGGTGCCGGTGCTGTCGTCTCTCGAGTCCTGAGTGCGTCGACGACGGTCGCTCTGAACTATGCGTCCTGCTGACTCTGAGCCTCTCTGAACTGCGCAGCTTGGTGATTCTGGGCCTCCATAAACTGTTGGAACATTGCCATCACCTGAGCGCCGTCAAACATCATCGTCGAGGGTAGCGGCGGAAAGATCAGAGGCGGTGGTGGAAGCTGATCTGATGGAATATCTGGTGTGACCTGATCCGAACTGCCTGCAACTCCGAAACTGCCTGCAACTCCGGGCTGATCTGCGGTCTTCCTCGTAGTGACCATCCTGTAATAGAAAAAAACTTCGTTGACTGACAAATCCTAAAACCTAATAAACAATATTTTTATAATATCAAAGCACCTGATAAAACTGATATACCCTTATTTCCCGATTTTTCCTATGCTGTGATCAAGTTTTCCTAGTATAATCAAGTCTCCCAATAGTACGCTAAGACCTAGGTACTATTAGGATAGACTTGCATAGGCCACCACTAAAAATATGTCACGACCCGCTCCTGAATAATCGGACACGAGTCGGACACGCCCAACCTTCGTCGTTAGACACGACAAAGTAAGATGTACCAATCTAGGGAAATCTAACCAGATAATCATGAACAAGTATGAAATACAACATCTATAAATGTATCCCAAACTCAGAGTAAAGTACAAGTCTCAGATTTTATTACATTCCAGCAAAATGAAAGACAGAGTCTACTAGTCTCAAAATACATGAAAAATGTAAAGTGCTAATGGTAAAGCTCTAGGCTTCTGCAGCCTCTAAGTCGAGAGCAACTCCAGCTAGCTCGCCTGCATCAACTGGCTCTCGGCCATAATAAGTGTCGTACAGGGCCTCCAACTCACCTGTAATATATCCTATTCAGGAGCGGAGCAAAGTACAGTTCTAGGTAATGAACAAGACATCATGATATGAAAGTACAAGGGAACATGGTATGTAAAGTATAAGAAAGAACATGGTGTATAAGCACATGAAAGAACATGGTATGTAAGAACATGAAAGAACATGGTATCTCAGGAATCATAGGAACTAAGTACATGATATATCTCCTGAACATGTGTGTACAATATTTGAAATATAACTAAGTATGTGACCGGCTAGGGATAAACACATAAAAGCACATGAAAGTACATGAAAGCAGCTTTTGGTACAGCTTAGGAACCGCGTGCACGATGCGGGGTCTAAGTTAATCACACCTGAGTTGTTTCTTGGGTTTGGTCACATAAATAGTATATTTTCCCACCCCAGGTACAAGTAATAAGAACAAGGAACATGAGCACCAGAAAAACATGTCGTGTCACAGAGTGTCAACAAGGAAGCACATGATATAATAAAATGTACAAGACCATAGAGTGTACTTGCCTGGCTCCGGGAAAGTACAGGTAGTCAAGGAAACTGGATATCCTCCTGTATTAAATAATTTACAATTGATAAGTCAACACTCTTAAGGTAACTAGTTCTAATCTAGAAAAGTTGTTTTAACATAATCCTTAGTTCTAACTTGATAATACAATATACCCTATAAATGATTATTTACCTAATTTAGTATTACTATTAGTATGAAGTAACTAATGGCTAGTTATTCTAAAGTTCACTATTTTACAGGTCTTAGAGAAATTCTATGGTTGATTTGATATCCTTATCACCAGGAAATTTCCCATAGTCCAACCAGGTTCAGGTGAGAACCTTGTTAGGAAAGACATAAATCTAACTTACCTAATGTGACTAAACAAGGATTTGAATCATGAGATGTTGTATACTTGACACTAGACTTTGATGGACTCTGAATCATGATTCAGATGAAATCCTTTCCTATACTCCACTAAAACTGAGACTGAAATATGTTCCCTCATGAACAGTTCAAGTGTTGGACTGGTATTCTATTCCAGTACACACCAGTCCTACTAATCAATTACTCAGTCCAATATCTGGTTCAATGACAGTCCTGAGTCAGTGCACTATTAGCTTTGGTACATACCAATCATACCAGTCCCTGTGCTGATATATACTAGTCCTAAGATCAAGGCTTCTTAGGTAGTATTCAGTCCTGAAAATAGGACTGAATGAGTTCAGTTCCTGATATATTTAGTATACACCAATTCTAAATCATAACTTTCCAGTTTACTGAGGTGATAAGTCTTGTGAGAACTAATATTGCTTCTAGTTCAACCACAATAACCCATCCATTCAACTGAAACAATATGTAAAACTTGCCATACCTAGCTCAGTCCATCAGCAGTTGATATACCCAGTTAAAGTTGGCCAATACAAATAGTCAAAACCAAACTGATGTGTTAAACCCATAGCCTACCTATCATTTAGAAATGAGTCTAAAATAGTCCAATAGGATTTTCAATATTCAATCCTATTGTTAAATACTATACTAGGACATGATACAAATCTATTTCAGTTCAAAAATAAACATACATCAGTCCTACTCCAATTCCCAGTTAGGGACACCTATCAATCTAACCACTGCTAGTCAATACTCACTTCTCAACTGAGTTCAGCAAGATTCCAATGTAAAACTCTAGGTTTATTGCTGAACCAAGCTATCCTGCAATCTCAGATCACTGGTATCCCATCCCATGAGTTTCCAGGTTCAATATATCAAGTCAGTCCCCTGCTATCATAGTTAAACTGAATAAATTGAACCAAATCTGCATTTGCGACTTAGTTCAATAACCTTACCCAACATTGCCTAGATAAGTTTCCAGGTTCAATAAGATGGAAATAATTCTTATAGGGTTTCATGTCAAACCAGCTCAGTTACTGCATTAACTGTCTGAGCATGACACTGAATTTACCCTGATCTCAGGAACAAGTCTCAAAGAAAATTGAACCATGACACCCATACAAGTCTGCTAATGCTTACTGCAGGAATCCGAAAATAACAAATTGAACAAATCATTCTCAAATGCAACTTGCATTAGGTATCAAACTGGGATTAATCAATTGTCAATATATCAGTCCTACCTGAACTATCAGCAGGATATGCTTAATCAATCAACAACTTACTCATCCCGATCTATTCCTAATGTTAAACTATCAGATTTCCTTCCAACTATGTGAATAAATTCACAGAACTATCAATCACACGCATAAATTAGCTAATGGTTCAGACATTCAATTTAATTCGATTCGAGGAATATCGAACAGGAATAGGAATTTACCTGATGAAATGAAATCCAATTGCTGTGGACTTCAGTGGCTTCAGGAGCAACACAAGTTACACTCGAATTGTTCAGCCTATGAAACACGATCCGAAGGATATGGTGTGAAACAAGGATTAATTAAAATAAACAAAAGGATCTTAGTTGAGGAATTGAAGAACTCGACACATACTCTGTATCCGACTAGAATCATAATGTTCTCAATTTGTCTACACAGGTCTAATGTCCTGAGGAGTATACAAAATGATTTAGAACCCTCAAGATCGAACCAAACTTCTAAAATCATGATCAAAAGAAGAAAATTATACTTACACTCCTCAATCTCGAATTGGTGAATTTGAAAGAAAAATGGTAGCCTCAAGGATCCTCGACCGTTCCTTTGGTGAAGATCGATCGATACAAAATTCTAGATCTATCAATTTAAGAATCAAATTGATCAAACGAGTTGGCATTCTAATCGAAGTAACTACGAATGAGGATTTACTCACCAGGTTCTAATTAACCGATGGGAATGACAGAGATCAATCACAGTTCATCCTTCTCCAGATCATCGAGAACAAGTGACCTTGATTGAAGACAACGAAGCACAATTCAATCAATTCAACTGAGAATATAAATCCAGATGAAAATAAATTCAATTCTCACCTAGTCGTGATCGATGCTTCGAAGAAGAACTACAGCTTGGGGAAGAAGAAGACTAGCTCGAATCAAAAAAATAATGGTTGAGAAAGGATGAGATCCACTGGTCCTTAAATAGGTGATTGTGGAGAGAAATTGGAGGGAAAATGAAAATGGGAAATGGTTAGAGCACATGGCCTCCGACAGAGTTAGTTAGAGAAAGGAATTTCAAATTTTCTTCTCCTCTTCCAGAAGGAATGGCCGAGCTTAACAATGGTTTATTCCTAATTCAGAAGAGAGATGGTTTTTTTAAAGAAGGGATTGATCCATGGGCTATTACCAAAAGCCCATTAGATGAAGTTGAAGAAAACCCAAATTAAATTGGACTGAAGGGAAAAATAATAATAATAGTTTATAAAGAGAAAAATCAGAAAAAAATTATTCAAGGATTTATAAAATAATAAAAATCTCTGAGAAGTGGAGTTACAAGTTCGTATCTTTATGCTTGACTCTTTGACATATACTTTGTTAGATTTAGTGGACATTGGCTTCGGCACGCATTTGAGTAAGACATGTAGACATACCCCAAATCTGGAATCACCCCAAATGCTGGAATCAAACTGGAATGATAGCCATCTCACACCCGGCCAGGTGTGTGATGTGCCGGATTACCTATAGCCGTTTACATGTCGATCTCGGTATTTTAAAACACATTGTTAGAGTATAGTCTGGACTCATCCTGGAATCTTTGATCACTGACTGGAATCATCTTATACTGGACTCATCTTGTACTGGAATCACATTGTATCAGATTTATGTTGTCTGGACTTACTTTAGTTTTACACTTGTTTACACTTACTGTCTGGACTTATATCATGTTATTCAAGTTCAGCTTGTTTCTATTTACAGTCTTTATTGCCATGATTCTTCTTTTGTTTTAGTTACCTTACTTTTCTTGTATTTTAACTGTCTTTCTATATCACCACTTGAATATAAACTGCCATGTTCATTAATACAACTGTCTATAACTGCTTTGTAGTTCTCTATCATTTACTTGGGATTTCTTGATGAGTTGTACTCGTTCCTGTCCTGACTGGACCTGTTGAAAATTTTACAGATGATTGCCCTGAGGACACTTGCCCTACTTACTATGGACCAGGAGATGGTTTAGCTACCTTTGGGCTCGACACTCAGAGTGATCGGGAGACTAGCTAGTTGACTTGGTTTACACTACAAGAAAAATGATCATTTATGGCGCACAATTTACGGCACGCAGCTTGGTTTAGCTACCTTTGTCCTGTGTGTGGTGTTCAAACATGTTCAAAATGGTTGAAGAACGGAATTTTTTTTGCTTACATGTGCCACAGAATTTTTCTTCGTCCTGACCATCCATTACGGTTGAAAGCAGCTTGGTTTGATGGAACCGAAGAACATCGATTGAGGCCTAAAAAGTTAACCGGTTCATAGGTTCTTCAAGTGGTCAACAATATTGTAAATGTTTGGGGAAAGTCAAAGAACCAACAATATGAAAACAGAAAACAGAAAAAAAATAAAGATACCAATTATAATGATGGTGATGATCCTATACAGCTTACAAAGCGATGGAAAAAGAAATCTATTTTCTTTGAGTTACCATACTGGGGGGTATTTTTTCGTTCATTTATACTTAAGATTGAAAAAACTTTGTAGTCTTAGTTGTTAAATTTAATGTTATTCTGTTCATAATGCAGATTTTACTATTACGACACAATTTGGACGTGATGCACATTGAAAAGAATATTTGTGAGAGTATTATTGACACTCTTTTGAATATAAAGGGGAAAACGAAAGACAACTTGAATTCTCGAAAAGATTTGAAGGTGATGGGTATCAGAAAAAAACTACATCTTAAAGATGATAAGATTAGTGGTTCTAAAGGTACTATACCTCCATACGTACTTTCAAAGAAAGAGAAGCATATATTTTGTGAGAGGTTAGTAAATTTGAGATTGTCGGATGGCTATAGTTCTAACATTGCAAATCGTGTGTCATTACAAGACCACAAGATTTATGGCCTCAAGTCCCATGATTGTTACGTCTTAGTACAACAAGTATTATCGGTGGCACTGAGAGGTCTTTTACCTAAGGGACCCAGGATTGCTATTTTTCGCCTTTGTTCATTTCTTAATCACTTATGTCAAAGGGTACTTGATAAAAATAAACTAGAGCTTCTTGAAGAAGAAATTTCTGAGACCTTGTGCATGCTGGAAAGGTTCTTTCCTCCTTCATTTTTTGACATTATGGTACATTTAACTATTCACCTTGGACAAGAAGCGCTGATTGCTGGACCGGTACATTTCAGATGGATGTACCCTTTTGAAAGGTGAGGATCAATTTTTATGATAGAACACTGTATTAATTATAGCCTAATTTGATTGATTATAAAGCTTTTTTTTAATCATGTAGGTATATGAAGGTCCTAAAAGGATATGTTAAAAATCGTTCAAATCCCGAAGGATGCATAGCAGATAAGTATTTAGCTGATGAGTTGACACTTTTTTGTTCTGGATACATAAAACAAGCAGCTGATATAGGACATCAATATAGACGTAATGAGGATTTTGAAAATAGAACAATAGTAGAAGGGCGGCCACTTGGTCAAGGTAGGACAAAAGACTCAATGACTTCTTCTATGTTAGAGATTGCTCATCGTTATGTTTTAAAGAATACTGCAGAAGTTGATCCATGGAGAGGGTAAGTTACAATTCTAAAGTAGTAAACTTAATTTTCAATTTTCAATTTTCAAATCTCATTATTCACACTCTAAATTATCTTTTTTAATTGTTCCAGAATACATAAAGAGGAGCTTATACGTTTAGATAAACGTTTAGCCAAGAATGAATCTCTTTTAGAAAAGCGACATATGAACACATTTAGTGAATGGTTGGGAAATGAAGTTAGAAGTGGCACTAGTGGTCAAATGTCAGATATTGTTAGATAGCTTGCATGTAGGCCTAAGAAGGAAGTAAAGTTCTATTCTGGTAATGTCATTAATGGAAATCGATTTCACACAAAGGAAACTGAGAGAAGCACACAAAATTGTGGGGTTTCTATTGAAGCAGAAACTATATGTAGAGCAAGTGCGAAAGACGCTTCACAAGTAACAGGAAAAGTAACTTACTATGGTATCATAAAAGATATCATGTTGCTGGACTATTACAAAGTTAAAGTACCATTATTTGATTGTGATTGGGCAAATATAAAAAATGGTATCAAAGTCGAAGATAGGTTTACATTAGTTAACCTCCACCAAGGACAACATCAATTTGAGAGGGATCCATTTATTTTTGCATCACAAGCAAAACAAGTGTTCTATTCAAGAGAGTCAGACACATCAAATTGGTATGTTGTTTTGAAATCACCACCAAGAGGTTTCTATGAGAATGAGACGGATGAGGGGAATGAATACATGCCATGCACTTCTATAGATGTATCACAACTTGACTTGGATATTGATGATGAAGATTGTGTAATACGCGATTATGAGGAACTATCTTATGTATCGGTAATTATACCAATGCTATTTATATAATTATCAATGTTGAGCATGTGTTATTGTTTGAGCAAATGTTTATGTTATGAACCTAATGAATTATTATGTTTTATTAACAGGCTGATAGTGAAGACGGTGAATACTCCGAAGATTGATTAAATTGTCTGAGAGTAAATATTTGGTCAATAAGATGGATAAAAATGGTAAAGAAGTAAGTTTTGAGCCTATTCATTTGTTCCCTTTTAGGTTTTGGCTGAGACTATATTGAATGTTCTCTACCTCGCAACAACATGCTCTATTCTGTTCTTGGCCTTCTCAGTCTATTTTAAGAATAAATTTATGTACATGTTTTCTTCTTACTTCCTATGTGTGCACTAAACATTCCATTATTTTGCTCTTGTGGTTTCTTCAGCAACAGTCTTAAGCATAAAGGTTATGGATTCTATTATGTTCAAACCATTAAAGAGATCACAGTCATTTGCAAGAATAGAGTTAAAGAGATCCATTATGGCATATAGTGCACTGTGCACTGTCTCAAGGATCAGTTCCTTGGCATCACTGTGTTCAGTCCTATATATTTATGTTCAAACCATTAACTCTTGTTCAGTCCCTAGTTCACCTTGATAACTCATAGTTTATTCCCTTTAGATCAATCTATCCAGTAGCAGCCCTCATCATTTCATTAGTCATTATTATGAGTAGGAATTAGATTATTCAGGTATCAGTTAAGTCTTTGAGTGTATCAGTTATTTGAGTGTAAAATTAAAACATGAGTACTTTTTAAAATTCCAGTTTCACAGCAAAATTTTCAAATAGTCCACCTAAAAATATGTCCATGAGATGAGATTCCTATTCCTATTACATATTCAGGTATATATTACTGTTGGCAAATAAAGGATGCACCAAATTCTCCCATGGCTTCTCTGATGATCTGAGATTTAGTAGCATGGCTTCTTCTCTGAGCAATATCTGCTCAGCTATACAAGAGTTTAACAAAGTCTATAAGAAGAAAAATGAGAAGACTTAATTGTTTACCCCATGGGTTGTAACAATGATCAAGGCCGGCAGGGTGTGTCAAACATAACTGACTAAGTTACATTGTTCCTGCACCCAGTATCACCCCTGCAATAAACTTTTAAGCCTTTTGTGGCTTGATTCACATTGTTACATTCTTCTTACCATTATTTTTAGCATAAACTCAGCATAACTGACTAAGTTTTGACCTTTAATTTGATATATTTTTGTGTTTGATGAAGTGCTCAAACAGTGCATTAAAGAGAACCAAAAAGCACCAGAAAGCTTCACGAATTGCTGCTATTATTGCATGTAGACAAGAAAAGAACCGGTCCTTGCCAACGTTTGATGGCGGCATTTCTAATGAAGATTCCAACTCTCCACCTAAGACACCATCCGATACATTACCAAATGGTTTCATAGGCGAGTCCGTTGCAACAAAACCAAAAATAACACCTAGGGGGAAGGCAAAATGTTTGGCAGTTACCAAACAAGCAAAACATGCTCCTCTCCCCCTTGATTTCAACCATAGAGGCCAACCTATTAAGGAAAATGCTGCAAAGTTTAGTTCTTTCATTGGCATTACGGCAAGAGAGCTACTACCGGTTAATATGACTAAATGGAAGGATGTCTCACTAGACTTCAAAGATCAAATTTGGGAACATATAACGGTAAGGTTGTTAGTATTGTTATTGATTTGTTTCTTATATTTTATATGATATTTAACCACCATATTTGTTTATATTGTTGTAGCAAAATTTTGTTGTTGATGAGTGCCACAAGGATTATACATTTAGAAAGCTACTTAAGTTTTGGCGAGATTGGAGATCCACTTTGGTAAAACAAGTGATGACGTAAGCGGAAGTAGTAGGCCTACAGCGTGCTGCTAGTCTCCTCAAACCTGCAAACATTGAATCTTTGGATAAGTGGATGAAATTTATTAAGGCCAGAACTAGTCCTAATTCTTTGGTAATTCTAGTTTTGGGATTTCGTAGTACATACTTTATTTTATTTCATACTTTTGTATCTTATTGTATCACCAATGTTTTTCATAAGAAAGAACTGAAAAATTCAAAAAGATGCGAGCAAAACAACTTGATTTGGTGCATCATACAAGTAAAAAAAAGTTTTGCCGTTGTTGACGATGAGTTGGTAAGAATAATATGCTAGATTCATATCTTCTTTAAAATGTGAGATAAGTGTAGGTAATATATATTTGTTATTTTGCAGAAGCAAAAAAGTACGACACCTGATGCAATTTCAAGGGTTGATGTTTGGATTCATGCATATGAAGCACGAAAGCAAAATTCAGAAGGGGAAGTTCATGACTCGAAAATAGTGGTAACAATATCTTGTTGTATATTTAAGCTCACTTTTTTTTGCTTTTATATTTTAGTATTTATATATCTTTGATTTGTGTTTTTCTAGCAACAAGTAAAGCAATACAAGGCTGAGGAAGACCCTTCACAAAAGATTTCTATAAAAATGATGTTGTTGCAAAAGTACTTGGTCCGGATCCACGAGGAAGAGTAAGAGGGTTTGGATTTGGAGCAAATCCTTCAAAAGTGGATGGTCAAACTCATATGGGTAATAAAGTGAAAATATTAGAGAATGAAGTAGAGAGCTTGAAGGGCTTGGTGAAAGATCTTTTTGTTCGGTTAGACAAAGGAGAAAATAACTCTGTAAGTTAATGAAATATCTATATTGACTTTTCTTTTTGATCTTGTCTTTGCACTTGATAACAAATGTCTTGTTAACTTTCAATTTGGTCTTGTGGTTTATGCAAATGTCTTATTAACTTCATCTTCTATTTGTCTATTATTCTGATAAATTCTTCTATGCACATAATGAATGTAGAAAACACAAGTGTTCAACATTCGGCCAGTGAAATAGCAAAAAGTAAACGTAAAGAAAATTCCAACGATCAACTATCTTTTATTGAGAGAGCTAAAAGCAAACAGAAGGAAGATACAACTGGTCAAAGTTCTAGTGCTGAGAAAATACACAATGATCAGAGAAAACAAAAAGGCAATAAAAGCATTCAAATTTCCACTAGCGAGAGAGCACAAAACAAAAAAAAGCAAGAAAGCAAGTGCGGCAAGTATACAAGATTTTGGTAGTGAAGGAGCTCAACGAAGACAAAATGAATTAGCAAGTGGTGCTAAAGGTTCTAATTTTGAACATAAGATGTGCAAATTGCTTAGTTGGTTTGCAAAAGATGAAGTTGTTGTTGCTACAGCTGAAATTTCATCAACAGATCCAAGTGCATTGGTCCATCATGTTCCTAGGCCATGATTGTTGGAAAGTTTGGGTTCGCGATGTGATTGATAACATTGTTTTGTATCGACCAATAGTTGAGTTGGGTAAACTTGCTTGTGCTGAACAAAGTACGATTACATGGCCTATCAAATACATCAAATTGGATTAAGCTTCTTTATTTGAGGTAAAATTGTGTTATTTTCAAGTATTTCTAAAAGTGTGTGATTCTTAAGCATTTCTTAAACTATGAGATTATTTATCCTTTTATAGGTGTGTGACTGGATAATGAAATGTGGACACATTATGAGGTTTCTTAAATAGGTATGTGATTCTTAAACTTTCTCCTGTCGTGCCAGAAAAGTATCAGGGAAGGATACAATAAGATATCACCAATTTTAAAGTATATGTGCTTCTTATGTGAAATATAACACAATAGCAAGGAGACGTATAGTACAATCTAAAGAGAGTACTAGCATCTAGTGTCTGAGATAGTCGTTATTTATTTTCTGAAAAATTAAATAATACAAACAAGAACTATTTGTAGAACAGGCACACACGTACAGTCACCCACACCACACATAATGCAAATAAGCCATCAACCTTTCCTCCCGAAGCATACAATGTACAACAGGCTCCAAAACTAAGGTATTGAAATCCTCCACCTGTGTGTCCTAACAATATGTAAACTTGACCAACTGACAAGATAACCCCTTCTTATTTCTAGTTTGCATACCGCCACCATCCCATGCTCCAAAAACAAATAACATTAAAGTAGGGTCTGTGGGTGAGGGGGTATAAAAAAGATTCAGCAATTCCAGAGCTCCAAGTCAAACTGCTAAATTAATTTCCTTATTTTAATAATTTTACGCCCAACTTAGAATTTGACCAGACGAAACTTGTGAGAACAGAGATAATGTGGCAAGTCCCCAAGATGAAACTAGGATCACCAAGGTCATAAAGGAGGAATTAGGTGAAGAAAAGCAGTCAAACAATGGAATTTCCTGAGGAATTTTGGAAAGGGATGCTCTGAAGGACTGATTATACAACCACAAGATTTACTGATTTAGTGACTCTGACTCCACTTGAAGAGATTAAGGAGAGGAAAATAGCCCTTTTATTGGGCGATGGAGCTAGATAGTTAAAAGGATGAATGTAATTAAGTATGTTAATCAAGAAATGGAAAAAAAATGTCACAGGATATTGCCTTTGTTGGAAGAGGGGTTCCTCAAGACCTATTCTACAGGTTAAGTCCCAAAGATAATATATTGTCTGCTTCATGGCAATTCCAACAATCCAAAATTCAGATAAGAAATCAGTCTCATCCATCTAGAAACTTAGGGGGAAAGGAGACACTAGACACTAACCTTTGAGCCAAAATATTGTATGTACGTTAGCTATATATAAAGTTGCGAATATATTTTCCAATAAAATTGGGAATGCAAAAGAAAGATTGAAACTTAAACTAAATACAATATCCAACAGTTATTCTATATATATCATCATAACAAAAATGAAAATAAAGAAAGATTCTAAAGGATCATCCAAATACAAGTAAAAGTCGAAGTAAAATTTCAGAAGTAACACTTGATGTAGAAATGTCCACATACATTTCCAAATATGACTAATACTAGTGTGCCATAAAGTTTATGACAATAGAAATTTCTTGAGCACATGCTAGAAATTGGATATCATGGTTTACCTGAATATCCAAACTTGATCGCTCTCGAATCCCTCTTCAAGCTGATATAAGTCTTTAGCTGACCAGAATTTGATCAGTGGAGTGGCGAACAAGAAAAAAATTCAAGTAAATTAAGCAAAAAATAGAAAAAAATTAAAGAACTTCCATAATGGCAAATAGCAAGATTTTGTATTTATCTACAATTTCCAAATAGATATAGAACATCTATAAATTTGACAATATTGGTAGGTCTCAAATTTGAAGACCTTAATATTTAAAAGTTGTCGTAGAACTTAGAGAATCCATAGAGCAGCTATCTTTTATCCTTGGGCTGCAAGGGAGCATGGCATGCCGAAACAAACAAAATGTTTCATGGTCAATGAAGACAATGCCATACTGTTTTGTAGTGTCTGTATCTGTACAACATATCTGGGATGTTTACTGAAATGTTCTATTTTTTTAGAGATGGCAGAGAATCTGGATACAGGAATTATTTGACAGGAAGTTTCAACCTCTCGCCCCATGAAGTGTTTGGCATATTTGAATGACCAAAAGTTAACAAGATGAGACTTCTGACTCAGACATTTTCTTCTGGCAACAAAGATTCGTTGTTGTTTCCATGAACAATGCCAAATTAACATCTGCCAGTATACTAACTACAGTTCAGACTATGAGAACTAATTAAAGAAAGAACCATTAAAACAATTCAAGATTCACAACCATCTTGCAACATGAAAGCCATAAGCCTAATCAGAGAAAGAAGCCTTAATGTTATGTAGATGATAGACCCAGGTGACATTTCATGGACGTAGGAACAAGATAATATCAAATGTTAATATTGTCCTCAGGTTCTAGAATAGTATATATGCTAATGGCCAAATAATTCATTAAACTAGCAGAGGATTTACAACTTTTATAGCCTTGGCAAGAAGCGATACAAATAGAATGTTTGTGTATCAAAAGAGGGATACCTACCCATGTTCTCCTCGACTAAGAAATGCCATACTATAGCAAGTCATAAGTAAAATTTCAGACACAGCACCTTGATGTAGATTTTTTTTACATATATAACTAAATAAAAGTAATATTAGTATGCATGCATCGAATAGAAATGTTTCTGTAACCTATCAACAATATAGTATACATGCATTCTTGACTCAATTTTCTTATTTTTTATTTGTGCAGGTTATCAATCGCAAGAAGAAGAAAGAAATCAGTATATTGCTTGAAGCTTCTCCTCTACAACCAAATTGAGATGAATTTTGTCATAGATAGAAGACAATTTGCACTTTTTGTTCCAAAGTAGGGCAATGTATGAAACAAACTCGATCAAAAAAATTTGTGTCGAAGTATGGTTCTTAATTCAGTACTAATTGTTTTTATAGTTCATGTATCAATATGGCATGATGTACTTTGGCATGACCTTAGCATTACAATTGATGTATTTTGTCTACTGAATCCAATTAGTTTTTATGATATTACGTGTTTGGGTTTATTTGAAGGAGTTTCTAGTTTTGTACTCTGATTGTGATCAATTACATATCAATTAACTATTTCTTTAACTTATTTTTGATATTATATATATATAAATATATATATATATTTATATTTATATATATATATATATATATAATATATATTATATATAAATATATATATATATATATATATATATATATATATATTTATATATATATATATTATATATATATTATATATATATATATATATATATATAAATATAAAAAAATATATATATATATATATATATATATATATATATATATATATATACTTTGTTCAGATTGATTCTTGTATTTGATTCTGAGGAACAGCTAGACTTTTACGGCATGTAAAGTACGTTGTATTTGATTCTGACGAACAACTTTTACGGCATACAAATGTACGTCGTATTTGATTCTGAGGAATATCTTTTACGGCATACAATTGTAAGCCATATTTGATTATGAGGAATAGCTTTTACGACATTCAAATGTAAGCCATATTTGATTCTGAGAAATAGCTTTTAAGGCATACAAATGTAAGCCATATTTGATTTGAGGAATAGCTTTTTTGGCGTTCAAGTGTACACCGTATTTGCAACTGAGGAATAGATTTACGGCGTTTATATGTGCGCCATATTTGATTATGCAGAATAGCTTTAACGGCACACTAAATATGCCATAAATGGTTGTCTAATATTTGGAGAAAAATTAATTACGATGTTCAGTTGTGTGCATTTACGGCCTGCATTTAGACATTTACAGCGTTTATCCTCGCGCCGTAAATAGTAGTGTCTTTTACGGTGTAGTCTTTTACGGCGCCAATATGAACGCCGTAAAAGGTCTTTTACGGCGTGTTTTGCGTGCCGTAAATAAATATTTTTTTTGTAGTTCCACTAAAAACGTGTCACGACCCGCACCCTAAAGTTAGGGAACGAGAAGTGGGTACGTCCAGCCTATGCCGCAGTGTCGGCGGTAGAACGCTGTCCTAGGTCTCATGCATCTAACAGTATAAGGCTAAACAGTTTATACTCCCCGAATGGGGGTGACATAGCAGATACAGACTCAATCACATCTAAGGTAGAGCATGATAAGGATAGATAAAATATGAAATCCAAAAGAGGTACAACAGAGAGAAATCTAAGTGTCTAAGATACACAAATCCAAAAATACATCTCAAATCTCCAAACTCAGATACAGTAATCCATAAAGTAAATACAACTCCAGACAATTGAAAATAGCTAACTAAATAACCTCTAATGTGTCTCCTCTAGGCTAGCAGGCAATCTCCAAGCTATCTGTAAAATTTATCAACGGGTCCAGTCAGGACATGAGCGAGTACAGTACATCTCAACAATATCATAACAGATTAGAAAATATAAACATGCTAGAGAGTAAGATACGGGATCTGAAGAAATAACATGATGAAAAAGAGAGAGATTGTAAGTAAATAGCTACACTATATAGAGAACTATCAGTGACTAGTAATTCAGAGCACAAGATGGTTATGTAAACGACATGATATTGTACACGAGTAATCTACAGAGGTTGTACACGTGTAATCTACTGGATTGATTACATAACCACTTCTACTCCTCCGCCCCAATCAATACACAAGGATCTAGATATGATATGTTATTGCACACGAAGTATAGTCGCACACGAGATCATATGAATACATGAATATACACGATTTCACACGATTTGTACACGAATGTCACAAATACAAGAAGTACACGATGCTCACGATAAAGTACACGAACATGAATATCCGATGTATCCGCTAAGGGGATAACATCGCATAACAAGATCCATATAGTACTAATCCGTGTTTTCAACGTGTCAATATCATGTAAAGTAATCTAAAGCAGGAAATATAATCCTAAACAAGATATGAAATGATCAGAGAATGTACTCGTCTGGTGTCTGAATGTCCAAAGTAAATATACTGTCCGATGAGAGGTGTGTGGCTCCTAATCAGAACAGCACAAGTCACAACATGTCCAGAAGGGTAATATAAAGCACTACAATGCATTCTACATGAATCTAGGTCAAACTAGGCCAAAGTCAACCCTTGGTCAACTCTGGTCAACTGTACTAGTCAAACTAGGTCATGTCCTAACCCAGCAAGTCTTACTAGGCCTAACCAAGACTATCCTAGCAAGCACACATCAATACAAGGCTATACAAGCCAACATACACCCAACTCTATATAGCATGCAATTATTCAATACTCAAATAGGCAAGAATTCACATTAGATATACACTAGGTAATCTATTACTTTAAGCTATACATGTCTACACATATATACACATGCATATATTGGTATTCAACATTAGGTCTATAATCATGGCATTTTAAATGGCTGTATAAACTTATATATTACAATACAATATGCTAATATATATATAATATACATACATAGCTAAGTTAACTATATTCATAAATACTTATTTAAGAGTCTATGTGTGTGTATGTGAACATGGCAAAGGGGTAAGTGAGGGTTAAATGGGCATACATAGTGTATACATATCAAAGAGTGTCAAGGTGTAAGTGAACAAAGTGTCAAGTGTGATAGTGTCAACATAGTGTAAGGGGTACATGAGGTAATATAAGATTTGTGTTAACATAGAATATTACATCTCATTAACTTGTATATTGCATACATTACGTCTATTATTACATTACATTCATGCTTGCATTCATTCATCATTTATTTATGCTCTTTCACTACTATATGCACCATACATTACATACTATGGAACCTACATATTCATTACAAGACATACTTATACATGCTTATATTAGATAGGATACTTACACCTCATACATCATTTATTTAACCATTTACTCATGCTTGTATTCTCTATTTAGTTACATAATGTATATACATTAACATGGATTAAAATCAAATAGAACATTATATTACACACAAGGGTGCACAAAATACATATGTCGAATAGTAACTCCTACTAATAATCAATACTGTACCAACTCAGCATGAATTAAATTCTAGGATTAAAGTATGTTATAGACCTATATGTTAGCTTTTCGAAACTTCAATCAGATCACGTTTTCGTTTCCGAAAACTCCCGGAATCGCAAAAACACCGAGAACGCATTTGTCTTTCGTACAGCTGACACTCAAATAATTCTCCAGAAAGTTACAGAATGAATTAGGCCTATTAATACATATTTTTGGAAAGCTAACTTCAATACGCTTCTTTTAAAAAAACGAGCGACTAAACCGAGCTTTGAGCTAGAAGTTATGATATTTCTAAGTTAGGGCTAAAATTAAAATGTGGATAAAAATCATGACGGATTTAGATAGTTTGAGCCAAAAGAATACACAATATATATCCTAATTATCCACAACAATAATAGCAATAATAATATGAGGAACCACACTCACAAACTTGATTATATAATCATCATGAACCATTTATTACATATATAAATATAGATACACTCTCATTACAATATATATATATATATATATATATATATATATATATATTTTTTTTTACAATATATATATATATATATATATATATATATATATATATATATATATATATATATATATATATACATACACAAATCTATATATGTAACATGAACACATCTATAAGAGATACATGAATGAAATGTAAAGTACTCAAGAACACATCTCTACATATTCAAATCTGAGATTTAATATGAATTAATTCATTTAATCAATATTTTAAATATAAAGTGTGTCCAAGTTTGGAAGTTTTCTCCATGGACACAAGACACAACAATAATACAATAGAAATCCCTAAAAGACACATAATGGACACAAGAGGATACAAAAATAGGGACACAACAATGGGGGTCATTCCTATGGTTAAAACTTTCCTAAATGCAAAATGGAGAAATAAAAGAGAAGAAAATATTACCTAAAGGAGAGAAAATCCGAGGAGAAAGGCTTCTTCCTTAGGAGAGCTTGAGAGCACTTGGGGAAGAAGACTTCTCAAAGAAAAGAAATGAGATGGGAGTCCTATTAGGGCCGGCCACAATGGTTATATGCCCCCTTCATTGAATATTACAAGTTTGCCCCTCCCTTAGTTACAAGTGTTTAAAACAATTTTGGTTAGGGTTTGGGGGTAAAAGGGTCAAATAAAAAAATTCTAAATGGTTAACCTAATAATTAGGATTATGACTAATCTTTCTAACATGACTAATTAAAATGTGGGCCATGGCTAACTAATGCATGGGTCCAACTAGAGTCTAAGTTACCCCGGGTCCCCGTTACAAGTCGGATTGAGATGAAATTCGAACCCGACTCAAATAACCCCAAAACAATATTATAAATAATAAAATAAATATCAAAATAATTCAAAGAGGTTAAATACAAAATATCCTTAGGCCAGAAATGACATTAAAATATCATAATCACATGGTTAGGCTCTAGGTCAACAGTCTCTAGGGTTTCACTAGCAAAACATCAAAACCACAAGTCATTGATTTAAATAATTTTAAAATGATTTAAAATTACCAAAATCATATCATGAATTAAATATCATTATTAAAATAATTATACACACAAAATTTCAAAATTACCCTCATTTGGAAAACTGGGTGCTACAACTCTACCCACCTTAGAAAAATTTCGTCATCGAAATTTAAGATCGATAGTACTCCTTCTAGAGCCTCTAACCTACCCAATATCTAAGGTAACACTTCCTAACACTGGAATAATAAACGGACATCTAGATAGTGTCAATCTAGGAATACCTCCAACACTGCTCTGCTGTACGGCGGTAATGGAACTTCAATAAAATATGGACTGGAACCTATATCCAAGGGACTGGACCTATTTTAAAGTGGTCTTAACTAAGGATGGAAAGGAACTGATCATAGGCTATAGGTATGCTCAAACTATTATCTTCCTATTAACCATCTATTAATACATTCTATTACCAAAGGACGATGCATTACTAAGACATATAGGCCCTATCTCTCATAACACATTTATACTCACCAAAAGACTAGTACATCCTATCAAGGCTGATACTATAATCTCTCATAAATCTCATAAACTACATGTTTATAGACACACATCCCCACATCAAGGACTAACCTATATATATCTACAACAGATACTAATGGGGTGATGTTCCTATTTTCCAACAATCAAGGTCTTAAGAAAATTTATCTAAATCATGCAATTTAAAGGAATAGTATACAAGGTCAGGGCATACCATAGCAGTTGGAAGTCTCACCTAGGTACACTAATCATTCTAGGTCAAAATAGTACTATGGTATCAACACACAAACAATCTAGGGTGTCCTAATTAGAAAGGTAAGGAAACAACAATCATCAAGGTTGTAGGACTGTCTACCATCCTATATAAAAATTGGTCATTAAAAAGCAACTAAGAAATTATTAAAAGGTTACTATTCCATAAAATGGCAAAAATTGAAAATTTAGGCACAACAAATCACAAATAGATTTTTGTCTTGACACGATCTAAGTTGATCAATTTTGGGATAAAACGAGATTTGGGCAAGAAGGAAAATCAATGAAATCAAAGTATGAGCACGAACATCCAATGATGGAGATTCAGGTCATGATTAAATTTAATTCGACTGAGTACGAATACGAGGTTCATAGGCGATGAAAAGATTTCAAGGAGAATTGTCAAGGCTGTCGCGAATGAGACTCTAGGGTCAAGTTTAACTATGTCTCCATTCTCGTAGATTGATACATGAAAAAGCGAACCAAAGTGCAATAGGTTGATCAGACCATCATGTACCGGTTCTGATTAGACAATATGTTAGTGGGTGGCCACCCAATAAAATATGTCATGACCAAGCTCGAAAATAGATAAGCTTGCAAAACTAAGGCTAATTTAGCAGCACAAGATATAAGGGTGGTAATGATGAAAGGAATTACATAGTCCAAGGTTCTTAACCAAACGGGTCAAGTAATCAGATAAGGTACAAGGTTAAGCATCTAAGGAAACAAGCAGAACATCATCACATGTCGGGTCGAAAGAATTGAGTCAAGGCTAGATTTCTAATTGAAATAAGAAGAAATTTAGTATAATGGTAGAGGTCATAGTTTAGCCAGTTGACCAAAAAATCATATCAAGAAAATAGAGTACAAGAAGACGGGTTTTAGTGGGACATGATATACCTACACGAAGGTAAGCTCGTCTAGGTCTTGCATATAAGATTTGTTGGAGGGTAACAGCTAGTATTATATTCCGAATAAAAAAGTCACGATAAGGAACGTCAAAGGATCTCAATTAGAAAGTGGGAGTTCAAGAGGTGGTAATTAATGCACAAAAGTAATGAAGATCGAGTTAGTCATCTGCTTCTGATACTCTTAAGTTCATCTGGTCATAACTTGCCAATCATATCTTTACCTCACCAGTCTCCATATAAAAATTTAACCTTTACTTAAACCCTTACCATGACTACCGTAGGTAATTCCCAATTTCCAAACACCACTCGTGAAGCACAGCCCTCACATTTAGGAATCAACATTAACCATTTATTTAAATTTCTAAGTTCTTTCACCTTGTCTTAAATTTGACCCAAAACCTCTAAATTCCGTTTACGAATTCCTTGAACTTGTTCAAATTATTCTCCTCGTATTATTTAATTTAAATCTCTAGGCCTTACAAAACTTATCTTCCATCATAAAATCAACTTTCGTATTTTCTTCGACATACACCCTTGAATATTATTCTCCTAAAAATATTTCACAACAATCTCTAAACTTCCATAACTTTGTGTTCTCTCTATCCCTAGTCATTTCCTCGTAACATCTTGTTTAATATCCTTATTAAACAAAATTAACTTCTTTTTTTCATTACTAACCTTCTACATAGCCTTAGGGTAAAACCTTCCAAGAATCAATAACCAGAATTTCGTGGTTCTCCAATCTAGGTTGACCTTGAATATCCTTATCAGTTTTGAATACACCTATAAACTATCTCATAACCCCAAAATTTTCTCTAAATGTGATTGTTTCCAGATTAGCAGTATACATCTCTTTATTCTATTCGAGACCTTTACCATATTTCTATCTCAAGTTTCCATATGGAATACTCCATATTTGATTTCCTTTAGATCATCATATAATAACCAGTTACGTCTTCTCTGAGCTACATGATTTACGTCACTTCCTTAGCCTTCTCCATGCAAAAGATACGAAGATTCAAGGGTTTCGAAGTACATCTGGTAGGGATGACAAGATATGGATAATTAATGTAATAAGACAGAGTTTAAGATAAGAGGTAAATAAGAATGCAAGAGAATAATGGCGAGAAAGAATAATGAAGATATGTTCCTTCTCATCGGTTCAAACGAGATAAACCCATCAAGCTTAAATTCAATAGCAAGGAATGAGGGTGAATCCAAACAAGAGGAAAAAGAATTCCAATTAAAGTTCAAAATGAGTTTCTCAGGGGTCGTCCCAGAAATCTCTCAAAGAATCCTAAGTGTGATTGAGTACCTTGGATTTGAAAATATTAATCTAAATACAAAATTAAATCAACAACTACAAAATTTTATCAAAATCATCAACTAATACCAGGATTCAAAGTTCTACAATGATCCACAAAATCAAATTCAAATCAAGGAAAAAGGTGAATCAAAACAAGAAAAATGAGTTTAAATCGGAATTCAAAATGAGATTCTCAAGGGTCATCCCAGGAATCTCTCAAGGAATCCTAACAGTGATTGAATATCCTCTCATTCTAACATCTTAATTTATATATCCTATAGCAGGCTCGTAGTAGTACAACTAAGTCGTTGCGCTACTACGAAATCGCACTAATGCAAATCTCGACCTGCATGGGCCACCACTAAAAACGTGTCACGACCCGCACCCTAGAGTTAGGGAACGAAAAGTGGGTACGTCCAGCCTACGCCGCAGTGTCGGCGGTAGAACGCTGTCCTAGGTCTCATGCATCTAACAGTATAAGGCTAAACAGTTTATACTCCCCGAATGGGGGTGACATAGCAGATACAGACTCAATCACATCTAAGGTAGAGCATGATAAGGATAGATAAAACATGAAATCCAAAAGAGGTACAACAGAGAGAAATCTAAGTGTCTAAGATACACAAATCCAAAAATACATCTCAAATCTCCAAACTCAGATACAGTAATCCATAAAGTAAATATAATCCAGACAATTGAAAATAGCTAACTAAACAACCTCTAATGTGTCTCCTCTAGGCTAGCAGCAATCTCCAAGCTATCTGTAAAATTTATCAACGGGTCCAGTCAGGACATGAGCGAGTACAGTACATCTCAACAATATCATAACATGTTAGGAAATATAAACATGCTAGAGAGTAAGATACAGGATCTGAAGAAATAACATAATAAAAAAGAGAGAGACTGTAAGTAAATTGCTACACTATATAGAGAACTATCAATGACTAGTAATTCAGAGCACAAGATGGTTATGTAAACGGTACGATGTTGTACACGAGTAATCTACAGAGGTTGTACACGAGTAATCTACTGGATTGATTACATAACCACTTCTACTCCCCCGCCCCAATCAATACACAAGAATCTAGATATGATATATTATTACACACGAAGTATAGTCGCACACAAGATCATGTGAATACATGAATATACACGATTTCACACGATTTATACACGAATGTCACGAATACAAGGAGTACACGATGTTCACGATAAAGTACACGAACACGAATACCCGATGTATCCGCTAGGGGGATAACATCGCACAACAAGATCCATATAGTACTAATCCGTGTTTCCAACTTGTCAGCATCATGTAAAGTAATCTAAAGCAGGAAATATAATCATAAACAAGATATAAAATAATCAGAGAATGTATTCGCCTGGTGTCTGAATGTCCAAAGTAAATATACTGTCCAAGGAGAGGTGTCTGGCTCCTAATCAGAATAGCACAAGTCACAACATGTCCAGAAGGGTAATATAAAGCACTACAATGCATTCTACATGAATCTAGGTCAAACTAGGCCAAAGTCAACCCTTGGTCAACTCTGGTCCACTGCACTAGTCAAACTAGGTCATGTCCTAACCTAGTAAGTCTTACTAGGCCTAACTAAGACTATCCTAGCAAGCACACATCAATACAAGGCTATACAAGCCAACATACACCCAACTCTATATAGCATACAATTATTCAATACTCAAATAGGCAAGAATTCACATTAGATATACACTAGGTAATCTATTACTTTAAGCTATACATGTCTACACATATATACACATGCATATATTGGTATTCAACATTAGGTCTATAATCATGGCATTTCAAATGGCTGTATAAACTTATATATTACAATACAATATGCTAACATATATATAATATACATACATAGCTAAGTTAACTATATTCATAAATACTTATTTAAGAGACTATGTGTGTGTATGTGAACATGGCAAAGGGGCAAGTGAGGGTTAAATGGCATACATAGTGTATACATATCAAAGAGTGTCAAAGTGTAAGTGAACAAAGTGTCAAGTGTGATAGTGTCAACATAGTGTAAGGGGTACATGAGGTAATATCAGATTTGTGTTAACATAGAACATTACATCTCATTAACTTGTATATTGCATACATTACATCTATTATTACATTACATTCATGCTTGCATTCATTCATCATACATTTATTCTCTTGCACTACTATATGCACCATACATTACAAACTATGGAACCTACATATTCATTACAAGCCATACTTATACATGCTTACATTAGATAGGATACTTACACCTCATACATCATTTATTTAGCCATTTACTCATGCTTGCATTCCGTATTTAGTTATATAATATATATACATTAACATGGGTTAAAATCAAATAGAACATTATATTACACACAAGGGTGCACAAAATGCATATGCCGAATAGTAACTCCTACTAATAATCAATACGGTACCAACTCAGCATGAATTAAATTCTAGGATTAAATTATGTTATAGATCTATGTGTTAGCTTTCCGAAACTTCAAACGGATTGCGTTTTCGTTTCCGGAAACTCCCGGAATCGCGAAAACACCGAGAACGCGTTTGTCTTTCGTACAGCTGACACTCAAATAATTCTTCAGAAAGTTACAGAATGAATTAGGCCTATTAATACATGTTTTTGGAAAGCTAACTTCAATACGCTTCTTTTAAAAAAATGGGAGACTAAACCGAGCTTTGAGCTAGAAGTTATGACATTTCTAAGTTAGGGCTGAAATTAAAAACGTGGATAAAAATCATGACGGATTTAGATAGTTTGAGCCAAAAGAATACACAATATATATCCTAATTATCCACAACAATAATAGCAATAATAATGTGAGGAACCACACTCACAAACTTGATTATATAATCATCATGAACCATTTATTACATATATAAATATAGATACACTCTCATTACAATATATATATATATATATATATATATATATATATATATATATATATATATATATATATATATACATAAAAAAAATATATATATATATATATATATACATACACAAATCTATATATGTAACATGAACACATCTATAAGAGATACATGAATGAAATGTAAAGTACTCAAGAACACATCTCTACATATTCAAATCTGAGGGTTAATACGAATTAATTCATTTAATCAATATTTTAAATATAAAGTGTGTCCAAGTTTGGGGGTTTTCTCCATGGACACAAGACACAAGAATAATACAATAGAAATCCTAAAGGACACATAATGGACACAAGAGGACACAAAAATAGGGACACAACAATGGGGGTCATTCCTATGGTTAAAACTTTTCTAAATACAAAATGGAGAAATAAAAGAGAAGAAAATATTACCTAAAGGAGAGAAAATCCAAGGAGAAAGGCTTCTTCCTTGGGAGAGCTTGAGAGCACTTGGGGAAGAAGACTTCTCAAAGAAAGGAAATGAGACGGTAGTCCTATTAGGGCCGGCCACAATGATTATATCCCCCCTTCATTGAATATTACAAGTTTGCCCCTCCCTTAGTTACAAGTGTTTAAAACAATTTTGGTTAGGGTTTGGGGGTAAAAGGGTCAAATAAAAAATTCTAAATGGTTAACCTAATAATTAGGATTATGACTAATCTTTCTAACATGACTAATTAAAATGTGGGCCATGGCTAACTAATGCATGGGTCCAACTAGAGTCTAAGTTACCCCGGGTCCCCGTTACAAGTCGGATTGAGATGAAATTCGAACCCGACTCAAATAACCCCAAAACAATATAATAAATAATAAAATAAATATCAAAATAATTCAAAGAGGTCAAATGCAAAATATCCTTAGGCGAGAAATGACATTAAAATATCATAATCACATGGTTAGGCTCTAGGTCAACAGTCTCTAGGGTTTCACTAGCAAAACGTCAAAGCCACAAGTCATTGATTTAAATAATTTTAAAATGATTTAAAATCACCAAAATCATATCATGAATTAAATATCATTATTAAAATAATTATAAACACAAAATTTCAAAATTACCCTCATTTGGAAAACTGGGTGCTACAACTACACAACCCAAATCCCATGTTTAAAGGAGAATTCTAACTCAGTTATAAGAAAGAAATATTGAATCAAATATAATGTAAACTCAGGTTTTTAAATGACAGAGAACATAACCAAATCCCAGGCTATGGGAAAAAACACAACATTGCAGACTCAGTTAAAACCCAATCTCAGTTTTCTCATATCAGTTAATATACAGTTGAAAGAAATCAGACCAAAACTAATACCCCATCACCATTTCCAAAGCCTATGTTGAATGAAATGAATCTAGGCATGAGCATTGATATGTTATGATATATGGGTGGGTTTGAATAGTGACTATAGGATAGATGTTTCCTAATAGACTATTAGTCATAGTCATGCCTATGGGTTATGTGACTAAGGCATGGTTAGGCATGGTATGCCTAGTGGAACCTAGAGTAGACTTGTTAGAACTTAGAATAACTTGCTAGACCTAGATTATACTAGATTGACCTAGATTCATGTAGAACGCATTGTAGTGCATTACATTTCTATTCTGGACTTGTTGTGACTCGTACTATTCTAAATAGGAGCCAGACACCACTCCTCGGATAGCACTTTCATCTCGAACTTTCAGTAAGCAGGCGAGTACATTCTCTGATCTTTTCATACATGTCTGGACTATATTCATGCTCTAGATTACTCTACATGATGCTGACACGTATCTTCACGGATTAGTACTATATGGATCCCTTCTTGAGATGTTATCCCTCTACGGGTGCATCGGGTATTTCATGTTTATGTACTTTATCATGTGCATCAGGTACTCCTTGTACTCGTACTAGTTCATATTTTTACATGTTCTCATGTGCTTCATGTGCTTATCATGTGCTTCATGTACTACTCATTACATGAGTTCACGTATCTTAGTTGTATTCATGTGCTTATGACATAACTTGAACGGATCCTTGTGTATTGATTGGGGCAGGGTGAGTAGAATTGGTTATATGGACACAATCCCCAGTAGGTATTCATGTGCTCCTTATTTGTATTTATGTGCCTCCAAGCCGTTTACATAACCATATTGTACTCTAAATCACGTAGTCACTTACAGTCTCTACTATCATGTATTTACTTTCAGTTACAAAATATCTCCTGTTTACTTGTACTTCCATTTAGCACTTCCTGTATTTTACTCTATTGCCTGATTTATTTTCCTAACCTGCTATGAACTGTTTGAGAGATATGTGCTCGTTTCTGTCCTGACTGGACCTGTTGAAATATTACAGAGGATGAGGCTGAGGCGTTCTGCCCTACTTAATACGGTGCCACACTAGATGAGTGCCTAGACTTGGACCAGCAGCAGGATCCATTAGCAGTAGACGACACTCCATTAGTTTAGGATTGTCTTACTATTTTGGATTACTGTATTAGACTTTGAGATATTCTGAGATGTATTATTTTAGACACTTAGAATTCTGGATTGTATCTCTGTGATTCTCTGTTCTGGATATTTTATCTTTCATTATCAATCTATCTTACTTGTTCTACCTTAGCTGTGGTTGAGTTATATTTCTGTTATGTCACCCCCATTCGGGGAGTATAACTGTTTTTACCTTCGATTGTTAGTTGTTGTGACCTAGGACAGCGTTCTACCGTCGATACTGCGGCGTAGGCTGGACGTACCTACGTCTCGTGCCCTTACTCTAGGGTGCGGGTCGTGACACATTTTTAGTGGTGGCCCATGCAGGTCTAGATTCGCATTAGTACGATTTCGTAGTAGCACAACGACTTAGTTGTACTACTACGAGCCTGCTATAGGATATATAAATTAACATGTTAGGATGAGAGGATACTCAATCACTGTTAGGATTCCTTGAGAGATTCCTGGGATGACCCTTGAGAATCTCATTTTGAATTCCGATTTAAACTCTTTTTTCTTGTTTTGATTCACCTTTTTTCTTGATTTGAATTTGATTTTGTGGATTCATTGTAGAACTTTGAATCCAGGTATTAGTTGATGATTTTGATAAAATTTTGTAGTTGTTGATTTAATTTTGTATTTAGATTAATATTTTCAAATCCAAGGTACTCAATCACACTTAGGATTCTTTGAGAGATTTCTGGGACGACGCCTGAGAATTCTATAAACGCCCGCGAGTTATGTTTGAATAGAAAATTATGTTTTGATGTCGCTTACAGGATTTTGAATTACTGGGGTGGTTTTGAGTCGTGTTCGAGTCGCAATGGACTCGCGGACACGGCCCCGCACGCGGCCTGGCGGATCCCCTGCTACTCGGGGGTTCCACAGGACACGACAGGACGTGCCCTGATACGAAACTTCGTGGGAAGCTTGGGGCACTTGCTGTCATCATGCTCCCCAAGTTTTACGAGATTTCGTGGTCTGGATTGGGAGAAATCAGCCACGCACGGGGATGCACTGTTCTGCGCACAGTTTGCACTATAGCCACTGATACGGCCTTGAATCACTGGACACTGCTATGAACTGTTTGAGAGATATGTGCTCGTTCCCGTCCTGACTGGACCTGTTGATAAATTTTACAGATAGCCTGGAGGTTGCCTGCTAGCCTAGAGGAGACACATTAGAAGTTGTTTAGATAGTTATTTCTATTGTTTGGAGTTGTATTTACTTTATGGATTACTGTATCTGAGTTTGAAGATTTTAGATGTATTTCTGGATTTGTGTATCTTAGACACTTAGATTTCTCTCTGTTGTACCCCTTTTGGATTCATGTTTTATCTATCCTTATCATGCTCTACCTTAGATATGATTGAGTCTGTATCTGCTATGTCACCCCCATTCGGGGAGTATAAACAGTTTAGCCTTATACTGTTAGATGCATGAGACCTAGGACAGCGTTCTACCGCCGATACTGCGGCGTAGGCTGGGCGTTGTTACATTTTCGTACCCTCACAGTGGGTGCGGGTCGTGACACGTTTTTAGTGGTGGCCTATGCAGGTCTAGGTTAGAAATGTAGTGGTATTCGAACTAGAATATCGCTGCAGCCTGCAGTAGAAAATTAGCATTTTTTTTTGAAGGTACTCAATCACACTAGGAAAACTCCTTACCAGATTCTGTATATCTATTTTTGCTGCTTATTGTCTTCCCTTGAGTATAAACTGTCCTCCTTTGAAATTTTTGCTTCATTCTCAGAAATTGCTTCTTGTTTTGATCTGTCTTCATGATGGTTATGAAGACACGATCTCATCGCTCCAGTTCGGGGGATACTATCGAGAGGCTGGCCACCTCTCGTCCTGTTCATCGACCTGCATGGGCCACCACTAAAAATGTATCACGACCCGCACCCACTGTGAGGGTACGAGAACGTAACGCCCAGCCTAAGCCGCAGTGTCGGCGGTAGAACGCTGTCCTAGGTCTCATGCATCTAACAGTATAAGGCTAAACAGTTTATACTTCCCGAATGGGGGTGAAATAGCAGATACAGACTCAATCACATCTAAGGTAGAGCATGATAAGGATAGATAAAAAATGAATCCAAAAGAGGTACAACAGAGAGAAATCTAAGTGTCTAAGATACACAAATCCAGAAATACATCTCAAATCTCCAAACTCAGATACAGTAATCCATAAAGTAAATACAACTCCAGACAATAGAAATAACTATCTAAACAACCTCTAATGTGTCTCCTCTAGGCTAGCAGGCAACCTCCAGGCTATCTGTAAAATTTATCAACAAGTTCAGTCAGGACGGGAACGAGCACATATCTCTCAAACAGTTCATAGCAGGTTAGGAGTATAAATCATGCAATAGAGTAAAATACAGGAAGTGCTGAATAGGAAGTACGAGTAAACAAGAGATATTTTGTAACGGAAAGTAAATACATGATAGTAGAGACTGTAAGTAGCTACTTGATTTATAGTACAATATGGTTATGTAAACGGCTTAGGGGCACATGAATACAACTAAGGAGGCACATGAATACAGCTACTGGGTATAGTGTTCACATAACCAATTCTACTCACCCCGCCCCAATCAATACACAAGGATCCATTCAAGTTACGTTATAGGCACCTGAATACAGCTAAGATACGTGAACTCATGTAATGAGTAGTACATGAGGCACATGATAAAGCACATGAAAGCACATGAAGTACATGAAAGCACATGAGAACATGTAAAAACATGAACTAGTACGAGTACAAGGAGTACCTGATGCACATGATAAAGTACATGAACATGAAATACCCGATGCACCCATAGAGGGATAACATCTCAGGAAAGGATCTATATAGTACTAATCCGTGAAGATACATGTCAGCATCAAGTAGAGTAATCTAGAGCAAGAATATAATCCAGGTAAGTATGAAAAGATCAGAGAATGTACTCGCCTCGATTGGTTGGAGTCGACGTGCGCGACACGAACGTGTCGACACAAGGTAGGTACACTGCTATGCTCTACAGAGGGTCCCAGACGACGACACGGGCAGTCCCAATGAGTCCAGAGTAGTCCAAATAGCCTAGTTTGATATATAAAAGTCTAAAATTAGGGTTTGATACACTAATCAAATCAAGAATAGAAAATGACTATCCTAATCACGATTTACGATTTCAGAAAAATATAATAAATAAATATAATAAATATTTGGAATCCTTATAATGTTAAAAACTATATCTGCATTAATCAACATATTTTGAGTAATATTTTAAAACTCAGAAAATCATTCTGTACCAATATTCCTATTTTGTCAATTATGAATTTTGGTCGAAAACTTAATAAACCATACTTGGAAAGAATGTTTTTAATATAGTAAAACCTTTAGGCTAAAACCATTTATTACTTGATAATAGTAATAATATTACAAACAATACCAATAATAATAATACTAAGAAATAACTATAGATACCAAATTAATTCCACCATTATTACAATATATATATAAACTAACATACATTTATTATATAAAACTAATATACGTTATTAAACAATTATACAAATATTATATGAAACTAATATATATTTATATATAAAACTATTATACAAAATATTATGTTAACAATTTATAAACTAATATAATTATATATAAACTAATACACATAATATTATATACTAATATATATTTTTATAAAACTATTATACATTAATATACATAAATTATATAACAATACAATTATATATAATAACTAATATATTATATAATAACTAATATATTATATAATAACTAATATATTATATAACTAATATATAATCATCAGAAAGGGGGCTGATCCCCCAAAACCACTCAGAAGAAAAAGGGGGGCTCACGATCGGGGGTTGGGCCGGCGGCGTTGCGGCGGCGGAGCGGCGCCGGCACCGGAGCGGCGATGACAGGGCGGTCGGGGTTCCAGTTGCGGCGGCGGAGCGGCGCCGGCACCGGAGCGGCGACGACAGGGCGGTCGGGGTTCCAGTCACGGCGGAGCAGCGCCACACGGGCAGAGTCCAGAGACAGGGCACGGGTTCCAGTCACGGCGGACGGTCGGCTCATGCGGCGGCGCGGCTCGGCCAGGGCGGCGACAGGGCTGGCGGGAGCGGCGCTGCCGAAGGGATCCAGTCGGCGGGGCTGCGCCAGGTCGGCGAGGTCTACTCTCTCTCTCTCTCTCTCTCTTTCTCTCTCTCTCTCTGATGGTGGTGGCGGTGGTTGATGGTGTTGGTGGCGGTGGTTGATGGTGAAAGGTGGTGGTGGTTGAGGGTGTTGGTGGCGGTGGTTGATGGTGAACGGTGGTGGTGGTTGATGGTGTTGGTGGCGGTGGTTGATGGTGAACGGTGGTTCTGATGGTGGCGGTGGTTTAGGTGGGGGTGGTGGATCTGATGGGGGCGGTGGCTGTCGTTGACGGCGGTGGCCGGGTGGTGGTGTGGGGGTGTCTATCGGTGGTAGTGATGAAGGTGGTGGCGGGGGATGTCGGCCAGAGGGTGGCTCGACGGCGTGGAGGAAGGGTGGCTGGTTGTGAGGCTGGAGGTCGGTTGTGGGAGTTGAGAAGTTGGCCGGGGATGGTGGCAGAAGTGGTGGTCTGTCGGTCGGCCGAAATGGCCTGGGGGTCGGGACTGAGCTACAGTAGTGGCGGCTGGTGCTTTTTCTGGTTTTGGGGATTGGTGTAATGTTCCTAGGGTTTTGGGAATGGGTGCTATTTATAGGGAATTAGAGAAAACCCTAACAATGTACATGTAATAGAATTTAGGAATACTAGTGGAAAACTAACACTCTAACATTAATGCTAACTGTTAACATAATACTATATGCCAATAATTAGTACAAAATAAATATTAGTTATAAATAATAATTAATTGCCAGTTACTACTAATTAACAAATGGCTAATTACAATTTAGCCAGGATTTTTCTAATTAATAAAATACTAATATATTCATTTAATTATTTAAATATATTTAGAAATTATTTATTTAGTAAATAATTATATTTTGAAATTCCAAAATTCAATATTATTTTCCAAATAATTAAAACTTATTGATTCGAAAAAATAACAGGAAAATCGCAATAGGACAAAATCGCTTAAAAATAGTAAGCCGAAGCCAACAAGGACCGATAGCAATCACGGTCAAATTGTTTTCCCAAAATTTTTGAAATTGCACGTTCTTCGAGATTTAGAAAATTCGAAGTTTTGAAAAATACGAAATAAAATAAAAATACCAATTTTCGGAAATATCCAAGAATTTAATTTACGGTGGTTACAAATCTACCCTCCTTAAAGAAATTTCGTCCTCGAAATTAAAGCTTGGCAAGGGGGTTAAAACATGATAGAAAATTTAGGCAGTATGGCCGACACGATCAAGAACGACGAGTTGGCACGAGCAAGATGATCAACTCGAAATTGTTTAGGCACGACTATTGATTTGGCACGATAGAATCATGGTATGGTCGAATCAACTAGGCACGATTTAGAACGAAGATTAAGTATCTTAGGCACGACTAGAGTCGCGACTAATATAACAAATTATTGTTTTGGTTATGATAAGGTAGGGTCAAATCTGAGTATAGTACGACCAACATAATCTAGGCTTGATAAGGTCGGAGTTAGAGTCACACAAGCAGGATCAAAATCAAGACCTGGTATGACCAAGGATAAAATTTTGGCACAATCCAGATACAAAATTAAAGTCTCATAGGTACGATCAAAATCTAATGGACAAGATTAATTAAGTCATGAATCAGGGCTCGGTCGGGATTAAAAATTTAAAGAAAAATGATTTAAGTCACCTTGGCACGATCAAGGATAAGTTACCCAAATAAAATCTAGGTATGATTCAGGAATGAACTCATAGCACGAGCAGTTAGAGAATTGAAATCTAGGCATTAACAGAGAATTTGTTCAGACACGATCAAAATCAAATTCGGACACGACTACGTTCACATATAGTCGTGATCGAAGATCAAGATTTTAGGCACAATGAAAAAAAAATTATTTTTGATATGATCACTCAATTCATGACAAGTTCATAGTCAATCGGTAGTCGTGATCAAGGACAAAAATTTTCAAGCACGATTTAGAGGCAAAAATCGGTACGGTAGTCATGATTTTAAGAATCATGACCATGGATTTCATAGTCGTCTAGTCATGCCAGGTCATTCAGGCACGAACAATCATGCGAATTTCAGATGATATTAGGAAATCAAATCATGGTTAGAAAACATTTTAGGCACAAGTGCAAAAATCCAAACAAGATAAAATTGAAATTGGAACAGAACTTGGTCGTTTCAAGAATAATCAGAGTTTAGGCACAAGTGATATTGGTATCGAAGTTCGATTACGATCAAAATTAAATATTGACACGATGAAGAATAAGGCTAATCAATATTTGAATTTAGGTTCGAAAAGTTGAAATCGAGATTTTTGAGCACGAGCAACATATGATAGAGATCCAAGTCATGATGGAAATCAATAAATTGAGTACGGTCAAGGGTCAAAACTACTGGTACGATAAAGGGTACTATTCAAGGAAAATCAAAATCAAAAGTTTAAGGAACGAATGTTAATAGCATTGCAACCCAACCACAATAATATTAAGAAATTTTAGTCGCGACACGATCTAAGTTGATCAATTTTTGAAACCAAGATTTGGGCAATATAGAGGACAATATCATCGAAGTCTGGGCACGAGCATACAAGAATGGAGGTTCAGGTCATGATTAAATTTAATTCGACTGAGTACGAATACGAGGTTCATAGGCGATGAAAAGATTTCAAGGAGAATTGTCAAGGCTGTCGCGAATGAGACTCTAGGGTCAAGTTTAACTATGTCTCCATTCTCGTAGATTGATACATAAAAAAGCGAACCAAAGTGCAATAGGTTGATCAGACCATCATGTACCGATTCTGATTAGACAATATGTTTGTGCAATTAGTTTCATATTTTAGAACTTGAATTGTAAATAAGTTGAGATATGTTTTGTTTTGAGATTGTTTGAGATTATTATTATTTAGTAGTTCGTTTTGTTGTTATTATTTAGTCTTAGTTATAAACTTCTGTGTTATCATATCGTGCTTAGACTGTGATTGAGATTCATTATATCTATACTTGTTCTCCGTTCGGAGTTAAGATTGAAAAGTATATTATATAATTACGTGAGTTGTTGGTTAAATAGTGACCCAGAACAGCGTTCTACTGCCGACACTACGGCGTAGGCTGGGCGCTGTTACGTACTCATACCCTCACAGTGGGTACGGGTCGTGACACATTTTTAGTGGTGGCCCATGTAGGCCGAGAGTCGCATTAGTGCGATGTCGTGGTAGTGCAATGATTAGTTGTACTACTGCACGTCTGCGATAGGAACTAAGGAATAGGCTTAGTTGAGAGAGTACTCAATCACAGTTAGGACTACTTGAGAAGATTCTTGGGATGACCCTTGAGAATCTCATTATAAACTATCTTGAAATTCGATTATGACAGTATCTGTCTATCTTCCTTGTTCATTGTTAAATTTGATTCTTGGTATTCATTATTGACTTAATTTTCTACCAAGATAATATTATGGGCTAGGTTGCCTCAGTCACGGAATCTAGAGTCTTCTATAGCCATATTAGCTGGTTTGGCGATGAGATAGAGTCTGATTTTGGATGTATTTCTCGGGTGTGGGAATTTAAAGTTTTCGCAGCCAAGTTAGCGGTAATACAAAAATTTTAAATACCATGATTCTAGAGGTATGTACATTAGTTGCAAACTCTATGGATTATCGCAGCCATACTTACTGGTGTGATGAGGATTCTGGTAACATGGTTCTGGATAGACGGGTATGATTATCAGATTGCAGAATAGATACCATATAGATGGTGCCCTAGTATAATTGAGTGGAATATCAGTATGGATATTACTTGAGTGTCATGGATTAGATAGAGGGAGCTAGGCCACCTGTAGCGCAACACCGTGCCCTGCACCATCAGAGGGATATTCCCCAGAGGGGCAGGGCTTTTGCGCTGACAGTCGAGTAGACCGACGCTACGGGTGACGGGTTAGCAGGTCTGTCTTTCATGTTCTTCTTTCCATCTTGTTGTGTGATTCCATTAGTACCTATCAGGATGTTTTGTGCTGGAATAGATAGTATAGTGACCCTGATCAAGAACGTGATATCACGACCAGTAGGACCACAATTTGCATGTTTTAGATATCGTTTTCTTGACCTTGACTGTTGGGGGTTTAACCTAGAAGGGGTACGACCATCTTAATTTCGAGGACGAAATTTTTCTGGGGGGTAGACTTGTAACACCCAGTTTTCCAAATAAGGGTAATTTTGAACTTTTGTAATTATAATTATTATTTATTGATATTTATATCACATTATAATTTTGGTGAATTTTAATCAATTTAAAATTATTTTAAGTCATGACTTATGATTTTGATGTGCTGCTAGTGAAACCCTAGAGACTGTTTGACCTAGCGCCTAACCATATGATTGGGATATTTATTTATCATTTTTAGCCTAGGGGTACTTTGGTCATTTTGACTTATTGGAATTATTTGATTAATTATTGGAGTGGTGATTGTTATTTTTGACCTTGACTAGTTGAGACTTTGAAGGCTAACCTAGATGTTGACTCTAACTATGGTGACTTGGTTAGCATGGTGAGACCCTATTCTAACTTAAGTCAACCCAATTTTAGATATTTAGAATCTAGTTTGAATAGAAGGAATAATGAATATGTTCATGACTTATGACTTATGATTTTATTTCCATGGCTAATAAAACTTGGCCTATAGCCCATTAGTGAAACCCTAACCCTAATTATTTCCTTTATGACCAGCCACATAGGGATCCCTACCCTATATAAACTCTCATTCCTTTGTTCTTGCCTCTTTTGTGTCATTTCAACTTTTAGAAAGGAAAGGTAAATTTCCATCTTCCCTAATTCATATGAAATCCATTTTAATTCTTTTTTAATCCAAATCTTTTGCAATAGATTCTAATTATCCTCTATTTGATATTCATGGAGAGTGATTTCAGTTTGTGAGCAATTTGGGGATTTGAGCTAGCAAGAAGGAATACTCTATTTTAGGGCTTTTCTTGCCATTGGACACCTATAGATAAAACCCCTTAAACTATGTTTTTATTCTGATTTCTTTGAATATTAGGCTAGATCTAGGTGTCCCCTAGTTGTCCCTCAAGTTTGGTAGAAAACCGTGTCCGTTTGGTGTCCGTATCGGACACGTGTCTATGTGTATATGCAAGTGTTTGTTAAAATGCCACATAGAAATGAATTTTGTTAATTTTAAATTATAATTGAACAGAAATGTAGATTATTATGTGTATAACAATATTTAGGAGGACTGAGTCAAATTTTGGTAGATTTTTGTGTCCAAAATGGACACGTATCACGTGCATGAGGCACCGCACTGTGCCCGTGTAGTCCCCTGCTGTTCGGGCTTGACACAGGACACGACACGACACTATATGGCACAAAATTTGGTAGACACGTAAGCCTAGTGTCTGACATCACCCCCATGAAATTTCACGAGTCCTCGTCGACTGTGCGCGAAGATATCGTCACTGCACTGGTTTTACACTGACACGTCACTACTAGAATAAGTCATATTAGCGACGCAATTAGCGACATTTTATTAAAACGTCGCTAACGTTTAAGAAATTAGCGACGAAATCTATAAACGTCGTAATACGTCACTATTACCGACGATCGGTACGTTTTGTGACTTTTTTGTGTATAAGAAAACATACGTTACGGATAAGTCGGCGAACGTCGCTAATATCACTAATATTAGCGACATTTATCGACGTAACTACTGTAAAGTTGCTAATTTCACTAATATTAGCGACGTTTACCGACGTATATGCATGACGTCGCTAAATTAAAAATATATGGCTTTCAGTTTTCATTCCCCTCATTATTTTTCGATCGAAATTTTTCCAAACGAAAGCGCACTCCCCCTCGACGACCCTCCCCCCTCGGGCTCCGGCGACCCCTTCCCCCCTCGGCCTCCGGCGACCCCCTCCCCACTAGGCCTCCGGCGACCCCCTTCCCCCTCGGCGACCCTCTCCCCTCGGCCCCCGACCCTCCGCGACCCCGCTCGGCGACCCTGCTCCCACCGGCGACCCCGCTCACCCTCATCTCCAGCTCCCCACCGGTGACCCTGCCCCCTCGACGACCCGCTCCTCCGGTCCTGACTAGGTAAACCCTAACCTAAATATTAGTTCTGTAGACTGATACGATTCTTACATTATTTCTGTATTTATATAAATAAGCTATATAATTGAATGTTGTATGTTGTTTGGGAGTTTGGGTGAGTTCTGAGTTAGGGTTTACTTTTGAGTTTGATTCCCAGGTTGAGTTTGTGAGTCTATGAGTTAGCTTGGGTTGTAGTTCAGTTCAGTTTGTGGGTTTACATACCAGTTTGGGATAAGTTTGGGTTTACAGTTTCATATATATAGTATATGTAGGTATTGTTGGGATATGAGTTATACTATATTTATGAGAGGATATATATATATATATATATATATATATATATATATATATATATAATATATATATATATATATATATATATATATATATATATATATATATATTATTGTATATATATGGTATACATATGTGCTTGACCTAGTGTACCTTAGCCTATACCCTGAGATATCTATAGGATTACGTAGAAATGAACCCAATAGGCTAATTGAACTTGTGGACTAGAGTTTGACCAAAACCCTAGCTAGTAAGTTTACTACTGATATCGTCGATTCTATTACTCATAGGAATAGTCCGATACCGATTCCCATACCTATATGTTGTTGCTCAAGCAGTTTATAGCTACAAATGCGTAAGTGCAACATGAAAATCTCATCTGTTAAATATGTTACCTAAGAGCATCATTAGTAAGGGCAATTCATTACTACAGTGTATAGAGTATCCTAGAAGTGTAGGTATGATTGGTATATCGTATTACATAGAGTGTATAGAGTATCCTTTCGATCTATAAGAGTTACTTCACTCATTTTGTCAAGACAAGTAAACTTTTTAAATATTGACGGTATATATACCGTCAATATTTGGTTTTGCCTTGTAGCTACAGGCAGTTGCCTGCATTTTGCCTTATAACTTGGCCTTTGGCCTGTGCTTGAGCAGTGTGGACTTCCAGGTTAGGGTGTTAGTTCATGATTAGCATTGTTTAGATATTAGTTTCAGTTAAAGGGTTAGTTTAGATTAGGATATTAGTTTATGTTAGAAGGAATATGAGAGTTAGTAGATGTTAAAGTAGGATATTAATTTATTAGTTAGGATAGATAGTTTGAGTTAGGATACTGCTCAAGCACAGGCCAAAGGGTCGATATTGGATATTAATTTAAAAAGTTTTACCTTTCTTGACAAACTGGGTGAAGTAACTCTTGTAGACCCAAAGGGTCGATATTGGACAGTTGGGATGAGTATCAGAATCGGTATCGGATTAGTATCGACCGTATCGGATTAGTATCGGCCTTATGTACTTAGTGTCGTGTACACCTACAAGTACAATTATACCTCGACCGTGTGTACTTAGTATCGACCGTATCGGTCTATCGAATATGACACTTTGACACAAGACAGTTGTTTTAGTCCCAACATAGTTGTTTTTGTTTCTTCTTTCAAACTCTTTGTTTGTAATATGTGGAATGAATGAACAGTTTATGTTGCGCACCCATATCTAAACTGTCTTAACATTCATTCACTGACTGCAATGTGCGTGTATCTATCTTACAGAATTATCCTTAATTGGATATGGATATGAATTACTACTTACGGAATCGTTCGTGGATGTACAACTGTCATCCTGATGACATATGCGGTGTGCGGGATGAATTCATAGAGGGTGTACAGCAGTTCCTGTATTTTGCCAAGGCGTTTCCTCAGTACATGGACGGCACCAAAGTTAAGTGTCCGTGTGTGAGATGTCGCAACTTGAAATATCATCTAGAAGTGGAAGTCACGTATCATTTATACTCGAAGGGTTTCACGTCGAATTACTATCAGTGGAGCGCGCACAGAGAACTTGTGTCTTCAGCATCGGAGTATGAGTCTTATGTGGATGTCCACAACAATGCTGCTTACGACGATGGGTTGGTGAACATGATTTTTGACGCGGTGGGGCCTAGTTTCGATCCAGACGATCATGATGCACTTGAGGAGGCACCGAACGCTGATGCTACACAGTTCATGGAGTTGCTGGAGAATGCAAGGACTCTATTATATCCTGGTTGTGAGGATCATTCACCGTTGGAGGTGGTTACAAGATTGTTGAGCATCAAGTCCGATTTTAACATGTCGCAAGATTGCTACAACCGTCTTATGGAGTTGCTTATAGAAATATTGCCTGAGGGTGCTAAGTTGCCTAAAGACTTCTACCGGTATAAGAGGATGGTGAGATCGCTCTGGATGGGATACGAAAAAATCGATACATGTCACAACGGGTGCATGTTGTACTACAAAGACGACAAGAATGAAGACGCCTGCAGATTTTGTGGTGCCGATCGCTATTAGGGCAGTGGTAGAGGAAAGTCTGTCGGTGCCAGGAAGCCTACCTATTCGATGCACTACTTGCCGTTGACGCCGCGGTTGCAGCGGTTGTTTATGGTGAAGGAAACTGCAGAAAATATGAGTTGGCATAAGCGGGAACAGACCGAAGGAGTGTTGGGTCACCCATCTGATGGAGAAGCATGGAAGCACTTTGATCGAAAGTATCCAGATTTTGCTTCTAATCTGCGTAATGTCAGATTGGGTCTCTGCTCCGACGGTTTTACCCCATTCGGACTTTTGGGATCCCAGTATTCATGTTGGCCTATGATCGTCACTCCGTACAATCTACCGCCTTGGATGTGCATGAAGACTCCGTATATGTTCCTCACGTTATTATCCCAGGTCCGAATAATCCGAAAAGGAACATCGATGTGTATTTACAGCCATTAATTGATGAGTTGAATCAGCTGCGAAAAGTAGGTTCCAACACGTACGATGTATCTAGAAAACAAAATTTTCATATACGGGCATCACTTATGTGGACCATTAACGACTTTCCGGCCTATGGTATGTTATCTGGATGGAGCACGCATGGTCGTCTTTCATGTTCGTATTGCATGGACCGCACTAAGGCTTTCCGTTTGAAACACGGAGGCAAACTGTGCTTCTTTGATTGTCATCGACAATTCCTGTCGAAGGATCATCCGTACCGGAGGAACAGGAATGCTTTTCGTGCAGGCATTGTGGAGAAGGCTAATCCCTAGCCAAGGTGGCCCGGATACACGATATGGGAAGAGGTAAAAGATTTACCAAGAGCTATTAAAGAGCCTGCTACGGGCTACAAGTGTGACAGATTTGGTCGTACTCATAACTGGACGAAGAGGAGTATATTCTGGGATCTGCCATATTGGAGCACCAATCTGATTAGACATAACCTTGATGTCATGCATATCGTGAAGAATATGTTTGACAACATAATTAAACTGTAATGGATGTAAAGGGGAAGACGAAAGACAATCCAAAGGCTAGATTGGACTTGGAAGAAATATGTAGACGTCCTACATTGCATTTGATAGAGGACGGGAATGGAAAGTTGAAGCAGCCTACGGCAATTTTCTCACTGGAGAAGGAGGATAAAGTGAGACTTTGTAGGTAGATTCAAGGTCTGAAATTTTCAGACGAGTATGTTTCGAACTTGAGAAGATGCGTCAACCTCAAGGAGAACAAACTGACAGGTATGAAGAGCCATGATTGTCACGTATTCATGGAGAGGTTAATTCCGATTGCATTTCGGGAATTCTTACTCCCGGTTGTTTGGGATCCATTGACCGAGCTTAGAATATTCTTCAGAGATCTTTGTTCTAGTAAGTTGCTCGTCGATTGTCTAGAAAAGCAGGAGAACGATATTGCGGTAACACTGTGCAAGCTCGAGAAGTTATTTCCTCATGGATTCTTCGACTCCATGGAGCATTTGCTAATTCATCTTTCCTACGAGGCACGTGTTGGTGGGCCCGTTGGTTATCGATGGATGTACCCGTTTGAGCGACATTTGAACCACCTAAAGAGGAAGATAAAAAACAAGGCTCGGGTCGAGGGTTTTATTTATGAAGCCTATATTCTCGAAGAGATTACAAACTTCTGCTCGACGTATTTCAAACCTCATGTTGCTACGAATAGAACGAGGGCTCCGAGAAACGACGACGATTATCAAGAATCTAATGATGGAATACTTAAAGTATTCAATACGTCTGGAAAGCCTTCAGGGAAAATAAAGAAAAGATATTTGAATGACGAAGAGCTAAGGGCTGCTCAGTTGTATGTATTACTCAATTACGACGAGGTTAAAGTGGAGAAGCTAGAGGGATAAGTAATTAATGATGAGTTTACGTCATCTCAATGTAATAATATAAGCTAATATTATTGTACTAATCGGCGGTTGCTTCGTTGTTTTTCAGCACATATAATGCTGAGTTGAGGTCGGTTAGACCCTACCTAACAGACGAAGCATTAGAAAAAAAAATGAGACGTCATTTTCCTTCTTGGTTGAGCGAATATGTAAACAGCCCGATAATTACTGGCCTCTTTTAATACAACTGCACAATAAATAACTTATTGTCTCTTCTTTGGTATTCAGGACGATCGTCTAATTTCACCCGAGATTGAATTAATTAGAACTCTTGCCAAGGGACCAATTACTTTTGTTAAAATATGGCCAAGTTACTGTGTCAATGGCTTTCGGTTCAAGTCGACAAATGCTCCGATCAGAGACAGCTTCCTGGATCTTGATTCTACGAAAAACAATTGTTTGTGTATCAAATCTTCGAACTACAAAGACGTCGATCCAGGAAATGATTTCTTTGGCATCTTGCGAGAGATTGTGGAGTTGACGTATAATTTTGGCAGAGAACCTGCAGAGATCGTATTGTTCAAGTGTGAATGGTTTGATCCGACTGAAAATCAAGGATAAAAAATTGACAAGCATGGTCTTGTGGATATAAACTACAAGCGTAGATATCAAGGCTGCGAACCATTTGTCCTAGCAACTCAAGCTCAGCTTGTGTACTTCACAGCTTATCCGAGACGGGGAGCAACAAAGTCTGAATGGTGGACAGTATACAAGACTAAAGCTAGAGATACTTTTGATGTTGACGAAAAAGTTTATCAGGAGGACGAGCTACCTCTTGTAACCAATATTGTTGATGTGGACTCCACGAAAGTTACGCATTACACGACACATAATGTAGAAGATGTAGAATTATCCGAAGAGGAAGACGAAGTCGACGAAGGCGAAGATGAAAGTGAAGATGAGGAGGAAGATGAGGTTGAGGAAGACGAACAAGATGATTATTCTGAAGATGATTGAGAGAGACGTACTTTCATTTTCTTATTATGTAGAGTTGGTTATTATCAAGTCTTGGTTATTATCTGAATGTACTATCTGGACTTAGATGTTTTTTGTAGAATGTACTATCTGAACTTAGATGTTTCTTGTAAAATATACTATCTGGACTTAGATATTTCTTGTAAAATGTATCATCATATGTTGTCTTGGTTATTATCTTGTCTTTATTGCACTTTCATATTTCTAGTCTCTATTATTTGTTGTCTTTGTTGTATCTCATCATATGTTGTTATCAGGCATGATAGGTCGTTGCGGATCGTTCCGCACTTTCGGCCGACATGGGGTACGGGATACTGATACTAGCAGAGGACAGGGTACTCCTTCGGTACCTACTAGTGGTACTGCTAGAGGACGGGGTTCTTCTTCGGTACCTTCTTCTAGTATCGGCTCTTGATCCTCGTCGCCAGTACTCTTGTGTATCGGACAGTAGCTCTGCCTACCACGATGCTACGGGGCATATCTCCTGGGACGAGTAGTTCCAGGCCTGAGACTGCTCCCGAGAGTAGCGTTCCTCCTGCTGATACAACGATGGAGGAAGATGAGCAGATGGAGGAGGCTGCGCCGGCGGCCGACCAGTATCAGGCAGATGATGCTTGCGCACCTCCGGGGAGACGAGGACGGAGATATTGGCCGACGGTACAAAGTAAGTATTTTGGTTTATTATTTTTTCTGTGTTTATCATAAATTAACTTTTCTCATTAATATAATATGTCTGTATAGATATCGTCCCCCGTTGGTACAGAGACGTCTAGGCCAGCTCATGATGCAAAATTATGGGGGTCCTTGGATAAACTACTCAGATCTTCCGGACGATAGGAAGGCCTACTGGTTTGCGCACTTCAAGGTTAAAATATATTTGCTTTTAACATGAATCATTTGATTTATGCATATTATATATTACTGAAAAATATTTGGTTTGCGTACTCTTCTAGGATATGTTTTTCTATCCACCGCACCGGGCCGAGCTGATCGAGGGGATATTTCCTGCTGTCGCTGCTAAGCTGATCCGCGACGCTATCAATGATCAGAAGGCTCGTGATCGTGCCGGAAAGCCGATCCAAGGTTGGATCACCCCTGATCAGTGGGATGCGATGAAGGCTCGATTCAACGAGCCAAGGTACAAGGAAAAGTCCGAGAAGGCCAAGGCGGCTAGGTAGCATGCCTCGAAGTGGTGCGGTGGGTCGATTCCGATAACGGAACATTTCTGTCGTCTGGTACGTATTTTTCTTTCAGAAATATTATTTTAATGCAAATCCGATAAATTATTACTAAGATAATATATTTAATTACAGGTAAGGAAGGTCGGTAACGCCGACATGGTGACCGTCTTCCTGGCCACCCATCGGAAGGGCGAAGCCCTTATTGACGAGAGAGCCGTGCAAACCTATGTAAGTATTACAATACTATTTGTTAGTTATAAAACTTCGTGTTAATTTTAATATAACTTAATAAATATGCATGCAAATAAATATTCATGTAGTTAGTAATAATAAGTAATTAATTAGAAATTAGAAACCATAGAATATTATCCATACTTTCTAGGCCGAGTATCAGAGGCTTCGGGACCGGGCGGCTGCTAGTGCACCTACTGCGGAAGAGGCCGGTACTTCCTCGCAGCCCACTCAAGCTCCGTCGGCGGACGAGCTGTGGATGACCGCCGCTGGTGGCCTCCGTAGGGGTACGTATTACGGTACGGGATCCTATGGCGCCCTAGTTGTAAGCCAGTCCTCTAGGGCATCCCCCGCTAGTGTGTATGGTCCACAGCCATCCCAGGAGTCTGCCCGAGTCCACCAGATGATGGAGTCTCTCCGGAACGAGCTGCTATGACGGATTCAGGACCAGTCTCAGCACCAGTCAGATGAGCCTGCGCTTATATCACGATTGGATGCGCTCGACCGCAGCATTATGGAGCTCCGGCATGTGACTGAGCGGACAGAATAGAGCGTCACCGATCTTAGAGCGTCGACGGAGCACAGCGTATTGGATTTGCAGGCATCACAGACGACCATGGCCAAGAGGCTGAGATTGGCACAGGATTCGATGGCTGATAGCAGTGATAGAATGTTATCTATCATGGATTCATACCACCAGCGACTTGTAGAGTTGGAGCGTTATCGTCCTCCGGGTGCACCTTCATCGTCGTCGACTCCGCCGGCGTCACTGCCTTCTTCATCGTCACCGACTCCACCGACGTCACTACCTTCTTCATCGGTATCGATTTCACAGGAGGACTATGAGCTTTTTTTATCCCTTCGTTGCGGCGCGCTCCCTCCTGTTCCAGATCCCCAGTAGTCCGAGTTTGGACTGTTTGTATTGAGTGTTTGAGTACTTGTTTTTTCTTTGTATTTGTTTGTGACACTGTTTGTTGGTTGCATAGATACTTTGGTTACTGGTTGTGTAGACCCATGACGATTTGGATATTGGTTTATATATGTTGTGTGGACTATGGTTATTTTACGTTATTCGTTTCATTTGGATGTTAATTTATCGGTGTTGAGTGTTCCACCGAAGGGGTCGACGAACCCGGGGATAAAATTTGCTTGTGTATTGTGTTTCAGATTAAACTGCAGGGAGAAAATGATTTTGTGGACAAAACTGCATACTGCAATTTATTTATTTATTTTTTTTCAAATTTAGCGACGTCTACCGACGCTTTCCGACGGCATATTGCGTCGGTAGACGTCGTTAAACTGTCATATATTGCCAGTTTACCGACGTATAGCGACGTTAGTTTTATCGGTACGCGTCGGTAAACGTCGGTAGACGTTGCTAAATATTCCAGGATTTTACCTCATTTTTCTAGGATATACCGACGTATAGCGACATCACCAAACGTCGGTAGTATATACCGACGCATAGCGACATTAAAAACATCGATAATTTTCCCAGGAAATACCGACGTATAGCGACATCATAAACGTCGCTATTTCATCGATGAAACGACGATAAACGTCAGTATATTACCGATGTATCTTTGCGTCGGTAAACGTCGGTGGTGGCGACGATCAGCGACGTCTTTCCAAACAACGACTAAAGTTTTCGCGACAAAAGGAAGACGTTGATAAATACGTTGCTACAATGGTTTAGCGACGTCTTTTGGCATTTTAGCGACGTCTTTTGGCATTTTAGCAACGTCTTTGGGCATCGCTAAAGTGCCTTATTCTGGTAGTGCGTGCAGACCAGTTTTTGCGTTCTGATACGCGCCATTTGACACGACACGGGAACACGTTGACACTGTGCAGGACGACACATGCGTAGTCCTATATGGGGTAAATACGTGGGCACGAGCATGAGTCGTGTTGTGCCCTGTGTTGCATGCACGAGGCCATGTCCTCGCTGCACGGGGCCGCTCTGTTGCTGTTTTCTGACACTTCAGTTTTTAGGGTTTTTGGACACTTCGTGTCCTATAATTTAGACACGAATGGACACGTGGACATGTCAGATATGCCCATGCCACTGTACACTATGAATTCATATTTATTTCGAGGTTACTTCTTTAATTGGTTTCAAAATTTTAATGTATATGGACTGATTTCAGTTCTCGGGATGACAGTTTTGTGAATTGGGTTTAAACTGTTTTCTTTGTTGATAATTGCTATAATGTACACCTATATACATCTGAGAATTAGCCTACATATTAGGGTTCATATTAGTATGGGTTTTAGCTTTCGAAATTACATTTTGAACTGTTAAATTGGTAACTGACACATACACTGTTCCTGAAAACTTAAACTGGTTATATGAACTGGAAATCTGAGAATTTAAAACTGTTTGTGTGCATTAATGTGTAGACTGAGATTTAACTACATGTAGGGTTTCATGTTTGCATGAGAATTGGATTTTTTGAATTTGCTTTGGGACTGAAACCCGAGAACCTGGATTTCAAACACTGATTTGAACACACACAAAACATGAGATCCTATCTACACACACAAACTTGTGATTGCCACACACACACATCTATGCACTGTCTACACTCTAAAAACTGAGATTGATGCCATGAATGCATGTATGTTAAATTGAATGAATGAATATAATGTTATTTCTCAGTTTTCCTTCCTATCCTATTCAGTTTTCCCTTTCTCTTTCCTTTTCTTTTTCATAAATGGTATATTGTAGTATCCTAACTAATGAATGAATATATATATTTTGTAATGTAGGTATTGAATGTATGTATACATATTATGGGTCATGTGACAGTAAATGGATTATGTTAGATAGAGGTTCTTACCTGTGTATGCCAGGACAGCAGCATGTGGTGCTTGTCCTGCCTTGGCTTGGCCCGGTTTTTGCTTTTCAGCAAGAGCAGTAGCAGTGGCATTAGCTAAAGCAGCAGTGGCATTGCAGCAGTAGTGAGGATTTTGTGTTAGTATTTGGATTTTGTCCCTAGATGATGAGGGATATTGGATGTTTAGATAGGATATGATAATTGGTTCTGTGGTAGGGACTTAGGCTTGTGGGTTTTGTTAATGCTAAAGGTTTCAGTCCAGGTTGACCCCTGTAGCTCCCCTTCCCAAAAAATTTTAAAAAATATTTTTTTATTTAAATAGTTATTTTTAGATTTTTATAAATAATTATTTAGTTAATTATTACAGTAGATGACTGTAGCCATGGTTGAGATTTGGAGTACAAGGTGACTAGAAATCATGGCACTGATAGTGCAGTGGCGTGCCTTGACTAGTGTATTAGCCATGCTAGGGAAGACCGAGCCATAGTGATGTCCTAACTTGGAAAACCAGGCTAAGTTGTGACATGACCATTATAAATAGTTTAATTATTCATTATTAATATTATTTGATATTTAGGATGCCCGGTTGTACCAATTTAGCCCGGACTGGACCTGAACCGAACCCAAGCCTATATAGTCAGATAGTGCGACCAAAGACGCCCATGTAGGTGTGCATTATTAGTGTTTTGTATTTTATCTTAGTGGGATATTATGTATTTTGTGATACATCTGTTATATATATATGTGTTATTGATATTAAATTGTTAATTATTTTATAATAGGATAAATATTCTTTTTGTGATGTATTTCTAGATTGCTAGGATTTTATACCATATATATATATATATATATATATATATATATATATATATATATATATATATATATATATATATATATATATGTATATATAAATATATATTATATGTGTGTATTTGTATGTATATATAAATATATTATATATATGTGATAAAAATATATATATATATTTATATATATATATATATATATATATATATATATATATATATATATATATATATATATATATATTAATTGCTAAAAAAAAGGAAAAGAAATTAGATTAGCCAGCCCAGCCAAGCCACGACCCAGCCCAGCTAATTCTCCCCCACAGCCAAAGGCCCACAGACCCAAACCATACTCGCTCAGCCCGAGCGGGCATCCTCCACAAAACCACAGCACCTGAGTGGAAGAACGCGCATATATGTATATCGAAAGGAGAAGGAATTCACAAAATCCTACCCCTTCACACGACCAGGCCGACCTCCCACGGAGTTGGCGCACCTCCGCGCTGCCCTGCACCGCCATGACAAGCACCGGAGCACCGCCAAGCCGCTGTCGCCGACCGAAAACAGAGCAATGCTCTGTTTTGTCGACAGCAGGTACCCGTTTTTTTCGATTAAAATTCCTCTTATTTTCGTAACCAAATTTTGACCTGTAAATTTCTACGTGTAGATGGGTTAATCCTCTACAAGACCCTTCAATTAGATCGATCTGGTTTACTCTAGATTATATTTGAGAATTCTTGAAAAATCAGGAAATATCACAAAACTTAGAATGCAAACACTGCTTCCAAACCCTGTGTGGGAAGGCAAATTTATGTCGATCTATTACGAGTTTTGGAAATCCATTAAAACCGATTCAATGACAACCTAACCGTGATTGAAACATAATTATTATTTTTGTTTCTAGTTGTTTAGTCAGCGATATAAATCAGATTGGAAATCGAAATCAAAACATAAAAAAACAGTTTAGAAACATTGAAATTCTTCCGAACCAACGTGCGTCCCGCCAATCCGGGCGATATGGTCGTGAACCGAAAACGTCGAAAGGTGCGTAACGGCTTCGTGGACGTGTGGGCTTTGACGGAATTCAAATTGGTCGCGTGTGCGCGACGAATTTGATGCGTATTCGTCGAAATTCACCGTATTGGCCCCTTTGTAAATTTTTCAATTACTTTGTGCACATTCGTCAGATCAAGGCAAAACTTGCGCCAACAGGACCGTATCATTTTTTTATGCCAAGTTTGGTCCGATTCTGAGACAGTTGATCGGATCACCGTTTCGCGGGTCCCACGATCCGATTCAACGGGCAATTTTGTGCACAGCCCACCGAAATCCACAATTGGACATATCGTTGGGTTTGTATCATCAAAACGAATATGTAGACATGTAGTTTGATGACATTATAGACTATTAACTCTGGCACATTTTTCGGTGCAAAGCGGGTCCAACGGCGGACATCGTTTTGGCCCGAAATTACCGTTTTGCCTCTGTATCCAGAATTGGACTTAAGGACAGGCAATCCTAGCTAATTTGAATATTCTGAGAACGTTGATAATGTTTATTTCAGTTTTCGGAGACATTTGTGATGATTTGGACTTTATGGCTTAGCAGTTGATGATATTTTGTTGGATCTGCGTACATCCTCCAGGCAAGATACCTTGCCTCCCTCTACAGTTTATTTATATGCATATTTCTATTATTATATAATTTTACTAGTTGATTATTGACATGTGATTTGTACATCGTGCATGCTAGTATATATATAGTCCTTGTTTATAGTTAGCTTTGTAGTTCTTATTGGATATATGTATATATAGTTCTTGTTCATAGTTAATTTTGTAGTTCATATTGGATTAGTTTTCTCGTGTATCATGATTGGGTTGTGTCGTGTCATCACCTTTATTTGGACTGAGTCGCATCGTGTCATAGGATGAATAAGTCATAACGGAACTGTTGTACCTTAAATTCTTGAAGCTAACCTGTGAGTCCACACTAGGGGCGAGGGTTAGTAGTTATCTGTTCCGTACCTGCAGGTCCACACTAGGAGCGAGGGTGATTCTTGATGCTAGCCTGCGAGCCCATACTAGGGGCGAGTGTTAGTAGTTATCTGTATCTTGATTCTTGAAGCTAACCTGCGAGTCCACACTAGGGGCGAAGGTTAGTAATTATCTGTTCCGTATTAGGGGCGAGGGTGTTTTCTTGAAGCTAACCTGCGAGTCCATATTAGGGGCGAGGGTTAGTAGTTGTTCAAACCTATGAGTCCACACTAGGGGCGAAGGTTTGAGTATTCGATCGGTTATCCGTTGACATCGTGATATCATGTTCTCTTGTTCTCCTCCAGCAGTTCGTTTATGCGTAGTGGTTATTCCAGTCGTATATAGTCGTATTTTCGTGTTGATTGGTCTTTTCTTGTTTATTTCCTATATTTTCTTTATTGCATGATAAAATGCTAGATATGCATATTTTTATGTATCTTGCTATGTCTCCTGAGGACCTGATGATCTCTTCAGGTTAGTGATTGCATGGAGTTAGCTAGTAGTTCTGGACGACAGATGTGATAATACGCTTGCGGGATTTAGGTATCGTTATTACGTTTGTTGTCCTTTTGTGCTTTATATTCCTTATCATAAGATATCTTGCTTATTGATTCAGTTTAGAGACTCTTGTTATATTCCTTGGAGTCTCATCGGACATATATGCTAGTGGGCTGCAGACCACGACCCATAGTTGTTCATTCATGCTTATATTACTTTTTTGGATTTGAGATATAGATTGCAATGCCATGATTTGGCAGTATACCATAGCCTTGACAGCGTTTACGTATTCAAGTCGGGCTGGAGTCCGCTTGATGCGTAGCTGGCTTGCTCACGCTCTCGTGTTCGAAAAGCGGGTACGGGTCATGACAAACCCATGTTTCTATAGGTAGTTACATATGTGTATTAGTAGAGATGCCATGAAATATGTATGTAATCACCTAAACTTGAATGATATACATTGATGAGTGCATGATGCAATATATATGAATGCAAGAAAGTATACTAATATGATATGCAATGCATGATGTAGTGTAAATCAATGAATGTTTAATATGCGTAAATGAAATGTGTAGGTAATGACATATAAATGTTTATGCATGATATGCAATGAGATAATAAATGCATGAATGGAGTTTATATGCAAGACATCTAATATATATATACATGTTATGTGATACAATGAATATGCTAGATATGGATGGAATATTAATGTGTAGGTGTATACATGATGTATGTATGTAAATATATATGTATCTATGTATGTTTGATCTTATGTATCCCTGTGATTGTTGTGAGTGCTAGTCTAGACTAGGATGGACCTAGTTGACTAGAGTGTTGACCATGGTTGACCCAAGTTTGACTTTGACCTAGTTTGTCCTAGAAATTATGTAGTTTGCATTGTAGCTTTCATTTTCCTTGTATTGAACATGTCATAACCCATATTACTCTATTTAGGACATTGTGACTCCGGTGCAGACATCTGATATTACACTACTCTTTTCAGAGTAGCAGGCGAGTACGTTCTCTGATAGTTCTCTCATTTATTTATCAATTACTGTACTTCAGTTCTAGTTAGTTTTATGTGATTCTCTGTTACAACACGTATAGATATTTCTGGATTCATGTATGCGACACACATACCATATTGTCTGGCCTCTATTACTGGAATCATTCTGGAATCAATGCTGGTATCATCATGTTTGGCTGAACTCATCTCGATTCTCGTGTCGTATTCTGGTTTCACTTGTACTTGCTGGGAGGAGAAATACTTGAGTAAGACATGTAGACATACCCCAAATCTGGAATCACCCCAAATGCTGGAATCAAAATGGAATGATAGCCATCTCACACCCGGTCAGGTATGTGATGTGCCAGATTACCTATAGCCGTTTATATGTCGATCTCGGTATTTTAAAACACACTGTTAGAGTATAGTCTGGACTCATCCTGGAATCTTTGATCACTGACTGGAATCAACTTATACTGGACTCATCTTGTACTAGAATCACCGGTATCAGATTCATGTTGTCTGGACTTACTTTGGTTTTACACTTGTTTACACTTACTGTCTGGACTTATACTATGTTACTCTAGTTCAGCTAGTTTCTATTTACAGTCTTTATTACCATGATTTTTCTCTTGTTTTAGTTACCTTACTTTCCTTGTACTTTAACTGTCTCTCTATACCATCACTTGAATATAAACTGCCATGTTCATCATTACAACTGTCTATAACTGCTTTATAGTTCTCTATTTACTTGGGATTTCTTGATGAGTTGTACTCGATCGTTCCTGTCCTGACTGGACCTGTTAAAATTTTTACAGATGATTGCCCTGAGGACACTTACCATACTTACTATGGACCAGGAGATGGTTTAGCTACCTTTGGCTTCGACACTCAGAGTAATCGAGAGACTAGCTAGTTGACTTGGTTTAGTTTCATGTTTTAGAACTTGAATTGTAAATAAGTTTAGATATGTTTTGTTTTGAGATTGTTTTGTGATTATTATTATTTAGTAGTTGGTTTTGTTGTTATAATTTAGTCTTAGTTATAAACTTCTGTGTTATCATATCGTGCTTAGACTGTGATTGAGATTCATTATATCTATACTTGTCCTCCGTTCGGAGTTGAGATTTGACAAGTACATTATATAATTGCGTGAGTTGTTGGTTAAATATTGACCTAGAACAGCGTTCTACCGTCGATACTGCGGCATAGGCTGAGTGCTGTTACGTACTCGTACCCTCACAGTGGGTGCGGATCGTGACAGTGGATCCAATATCGGACATCATTTTAACCCAAAATTACCTTCTTGCCACTGTGTCCAAATTGGACTTTTTGGTAGGCTATTCCAGCTATTTTGACCATTCTTGACACGTTGGTGATGGTTGTTTCATCATCCGACAACATCTGTAGATTTTTTCCCTTATCTATCACCATTTGTTATAATCCTTCTCTTTTTGGTTCGTATTTTGAGATCCACGCATCGAAATTGAGATCCGTCGATTCCAGTAATTTTACATCACTGAAATTGATAAATTAACCATGTAGATGATTATAGGGACTAGCTTTGACCTAGTTTAACCTAGAGTGGACTAGGAGTTGACTAGAGTTGACCAGTTGACCAAAGTCGACTGTAAGTCAACCAGTGACTTAATTTGACTGAGTTTGACCTAGAATAGGCCTAGCAGCATATAATTAATGTATTTATATATATATATATATTGTTTACTCTAGAATACTAAGTAACTCTATAAATTCATATTAGGTCTCTGTGACGTCGGTTCAGGCATAGACCCTCACTTATTGCTCAGGACAGCAGGCGAATACATTCTCTGATAGTTTTCATTGTCTTGATATCTACTATATCCGATTCAGCTGTAGTGTTTTACTTGATTCCAAATACGATGGTACATAGACTAGTATACGTCGAATTCTGTCATGAGATGTCATTCATGGGTTACCATAGTATATTGGTACATTGTTCATCTTGTTTCCTGTACTTGTATAGACGTCGATTTTTACAGAAATTTGCTACCCTCTTAGAGAATCCTGTGTCATGACGTGACATATTCGAATCCATATATTATTCGAAGATGGAGAGTTATTAGAGGTTATGTGATCAATACCCCTCTTGTATTCCTGTTACTACTTGCATCATAGCTTTACTCTCGCCTCACGTAGGGCAAAGCCTGACCTGTGTTACTACTTGCCTCATAACTTTCTATTGTGACCGGCCTGATCTTGTTTTTTTTGTATTTCCTGACTCGTAGCCGGTCAAATGGAAGAGCCTGATCTTGACCCAAGTCGATCACATAATGCTCTAATATCTCAAGGTACCGTTTATGTTTACATTATACATCAGATATTATTGTACTGTTCTACATTCCAGTATTTCATACCCTGACATGATATCCAGTTTTACATATCCTGTTTATATTCCAGTCTTGATATTTTATCTTATATTTTGTTATAATTATCTCTTATAGAATTTGTCAATTTACATGGAACTGCTGTTAGTTTATGTACTCGTTCCCATAATGACTGGATACGTTGACGATATTTTTAGGAGTTGTTATGCCCTCATTATTGGACTACATGATGATGCTAGCTGGGGTGGATCTCGATATTCTTTCACCTTGAGTTGTCTTCCAGGAGTTCTAGGTCTGGTAGTTATTTTGGTTTTTTTATTATTTTTCCTCCATTTTATTTTTTGTCTCATATGATCCTTTGTAGATTCTAGTTGTTCTAGTGATATTGTTATCTTTCTTGTCTTATCTTCCTTAACTTTTGTGATGTGATTTGAGTACATTTATAGTTATAGATCTTTTAGATGTTGTAGTTAGTATCGGGTACTTGACAGTGCTCTACCGCCGATACTGTGACGTAGGCTAGACGTGGCCCACCTATTCGTACCCGAATATCTGGATGTGGGTCATGATAGAGGGGGTAGCGATGGAGGGGTGGCGGTGGAAGGGGCTCTGCGAGTAGGGGGACTGCCGGTGGGACGGATGGTCGCAGCGGCGGGGAGGGGGACTGTCGGCGGCAGCAATGGGGGAGTGGGGGCACGAGGGGTTGGACAGGGGCATATAGAAGGAAAGAAGACAACGATGGTATTTTTGTCAAGAAAAATGGTTAAAGGAGTTGACTGTTAACGATAGACAGTTTCCGTCAAAAGTGGGAGTATCATGCATTCTGGTAATTGGGTGGGGTGCACCTTGAATATGGATAAATAAAGTGGGGATGAAACTCAAATTTTCGCTATAAAAATTTTTTCTTCTTTTTTCGGTTAAATTTTTTAATATTTTATCTATATTTTTTTCCTTTCTTTTTTTTGTTTTTATTTATTTGTTTATTATTTTTATTTTTTCCCCTTGGGTCACTACAACAGAAATACCATTTAATGACGGCTAAAAACCGTCATTAATGACAAACCATGACGGTTTTTTTTCTTCATCCAAGCGTTATGAAATCGGGTGTTATGAATGTTTTTCAAAGCGTTATAGATAAATTGACCGAAAACAACATTAATAGTATGAATTTCTACTACGTTCTATTTTCAAACCGTTATAGATAGTTATGTAAAAACGTTATGAATAATTTAGTATGGTTGGGGTCAGGACATTTTGAAAGCGTTATGATTGGTCATTTGTATAACATTTATAACGCTCTATACTGCATGTTATACATTCCAAACCTTGCTCATTTCAATTCCAAACCCTGCTCTTTTCAATTCGAAAACCACTTAATTTGAACCATATTCACAACAAAATATTGAAATGTAACATTAATCTGCATTTCATTGTCTCAAAATAGAACCACATTCCATTGTCTCAAAATAGGGTACATTCCATTGTCTTAAAATAGAGTACACTTTATCTATCATTCCACATTTCTCAGGCCATATATATATACATCTTCACAAAAATCTATAGATCAGTATCCATTATAGCTAGTACACTTTACATCAAAACTATCCACACATCCCACACCATAACATACAACTTCACATAAAGACCTGTATCCACAGCACATGTACCCTGCAAAAGATAAAACAAGGATTAATAAATGTGATATAATGATATAAGTCATGATTAAAAACACACATATATAAGATCATAATTCAACATATGTTGTGGGAAACTGTTGTGTGGAGTTTCTGTTAGATTCATCTTGTGTATATATAATGTAAGTACTATCAAAAAGATGTTGGCTTATAAGGCCTGAGGCTATTGCCTGCAGGTAGGGCAAGTGGCAGTAGGCTACATTAGCAGCAGGGCACTCATTCCCCCCCCCCTTTTCCAGCTTGACCTGCTGTAGGGCAAGTGGCAGCAGGCCACAGGCCAAAGCAGTAGGCTACATTTCCAGTTCAAAAATGTTTTATATAAGAAATTCCAGGTAGGCTACATTTCCAACTGAACTGAGAATCAAGGAATCCAAGCTCACAGATAAAACTGAAGGTGAAACAACCAAAATGTTAACATGGATATCCTGAGAACAAGTCTCAGGTATACCAGACAGAGAATTATTCATATGCAACCATACATCAAAAACCCAAACCAAATCAATATGAGAATGTACAAGTGAAACCAAACCCAAATCAATATAGGTGAACTTAATATAAAACCAATAATCCTGAGATACAAGTAAAACTAATTGTTCAAGGTTCACAATATAAAACTGAACTTATGCTCAGTTTAAAACCTGAGAACATGGATATCCTGAGAACAAGTCTCAGGTATACCAGACAGAGAATTATTCATATGCAACCATACATCAAAAACCCAAACCAAATCAATATGAGAATGTACAAGTGAAACCAAACCCAAATCAATATAGGTGAACTTAATACAAAACCAATAATCCTGAGATACAAGTAAAACCAATTGTTCAAGGTTCATAATATAAAACTGAACTTATGCTCAGTTTAAAACCTGAGAACATGGATATCCTGAGAACAAGTCTCAGGTATACCAGACAGAATTATTCATATGCAACCATACATCAAAAACCCAAACCAAATAAATATGAGAATGTACAAGTGAAACCAAACCCAAATCAATATAGGTGAACTTAATACAAAACCAATTTTTCTTATTATGAGGTGCCAATTCTTTCCTTAAGCCCATCTCTACAAGATCTTTGCGACTATTGATCCCATCTTTTGTTTTTCCAGGAATATTTAATAGGGTCCCAATGATACTATCGCAGACATTCTTCTCAATGTGCATGACATCCAAGTTATGTCTAATAGGAAGATATCTCCAATACTCTAGCTCAAAAAAAATGGATTTCTTCTTCCAACAACTTGTAACTTTGTCTTTTTGTACTTCTTTTTTCCTCTTCTTTGGTGTCAACTTCTTTTGCACTTCTGCTTCCTTCTTCTTCTTTGAAGTCTTCTTCTCTGATATCTTTTTCTGGAACATCTTCTTTTTCCCCCAAGAAACCGAAATCCCCGCAACCTTCATTAATATTTGTTCCCCACTTAATGGTTCAGGATGAGTTCCAAACTCTTTGTCACCATTAAATGCCTTTCTTTGTGATCGAAAAGAATGGTTTTACGGCAAATACCTTCTATAACCAGTATAAATATTCTTGTTGCAATGTTTCAATCTATCTGAATAAGTATTTTCGTTGCATATTGGACAAGCAAAATATCCTTTCACACAACAACCAGACAAGTTGCCATATGCAGGAAAATCGTTAACAGTCCATAACAATACAGTTCTCAATGTAAAAGATTCTTGTCGATAGGCGTCGTAAGTCACAACTCCATCCTTCCACAGCAACTGGAGATCCTCAATCAATGGTGCTAAGTAAACATCTATGTCATTTCCAGGTTGTTGGGGGCCTGATATCAACAATGTCAACAATGTGAACTTTCTCTTCATACACAACCAAGGTGGTAAATTATAAGTATTTAGCATTACAGGCCAACAACTGTACCTACTACTGAGTGAACTAAATGGATTAATCCCATCGGCTGAAAGAGAGAGTCGAAGGTTTCTTGCTTCTGCTGCAAACTCTGGAAATTTATCATCAATTGTCTTCCACGTAGGTGAATCTGCGGGATGACGTAATTGGCCATCAACTTCCCTTCCGTCTACATGCCATGTCAAATTCTTTGATGTTTGTACCGATCGAAACCACCTTTTAAAGCATAAAATAGGTGGAAAGTAACATAGAACTTTAGCTGGGATGCCATTCTTTTGCTCTTCCTGACTTTGTTCAGACATATTCTTCTTTACCTTATATCTCGACATTCCACACGTAGGACATGAGATTGCATTTTCATAATCTTTTCTATAGAGTATGCAATCATTCGGACATGCATGTATTCTCTTATATCCCATTCCAAATATTGAGAAGCAACGCTTAGCCTCCCTAGTACTTACAGGCAATTCATTTTCTCCCGGAAGCATGTCGGCGAACAATGTCAACACATCTGAAAAGCTTTTATCACTCCAACCACTCTTGGCCTTGATACTAAAGAGCTTCACTATCGCAGATAGCTTCGTATACTTTTTACAACCATTATACAATGGTTTCTTAGCATCATCAAGCCATGAATTAAAGTTATCTTCATCATCTCCTTCAATGTCGTTCCTTTTTAATGCATGGAACATCTCTAGTGTATCTGCCACATCATTTAAAGTATCCATATCATAGTCCTTATAAATAGACGCACATGTATCCTCACACACTTCATTAGGATCAACTTCCCCATGCCATATCCATATAGTATACCTTGGATCGATACCAACTGTCGTCAAATAAAATTTTACATCTTCTAAACTCATACTATAGAGATTTTCGCACTCATTACATGGACATCTAACGAAGTCGAGATCATCCCCACTAGCTTTAACATGCTCCATAAATTCATCAACTCCGGCTCTATATTCTTCCGACAATAGGTGCTTTGTCATCCATGATCTATTCCTCTATATAATAAAGCAAAACAACGATTAAGTGCTTTGTCATCCATGAGAGTGTGAGGATCAACATGAGGGGAACAATTTGTTCTCAGAATTTAGAATGAGGTGACAGGGAATATATGTGTGTGTGAATCATGAGTGCTTGTGTGTGTGTCGAAGGGCTGAACAGTGTAGGCATGTGTGTGTTAGTGAGTGTGTGAGTGACAGAAAATATGAGAGTGTGTGGGGAAACATGTGTGCAGGAAGGTATAAAACAGGGTGAGGAAGTCTGTGTAAACAGCCTCAGTTATTAGAGTATATAACCCAGAATTCAGCCCAATGCAGTTCTCAGGATTTGGGAAAAATGACAGCTCAATTTAGGTTATGTATATCATGTGAGTGTGCAATAGCCCAATTCAAATTTCTTTATAACCTGTGTTCAATAGCCCAATTCAAATATATCATGTGACTGTGAAATCCCTCGAACCTGAGATTAAAACATAGGGAGTGTTTGATTGTACCAAACCTTGAAGGGTCGGTGCACATGGATACAGTAGGAAATACCTTCAAGATTATCCTATCCCACATTAGGGGTAACCTAGTATCAGTGGGTACCTGGTTTAACACCAACTACATGACTTGGTTTTGAATATCAGATATAAACAAGCCTTGGTACCTCTTGATGCAGGTAACCTGAGTCGTTGATAACTCGTTCAATATTGGAACAGAGAACTGTAGATAACAGTAGGTACCATAGGATATGCCAATACCCATATGGCATAGGCAGAGTGCCATGATCAACCTACCGGGTATAGGGGTCCAAGGGATTGCAGGAAACAATATCGAGTACTGGGATGTAGAGGTTGTACCAGGGATGCTCTGAGTCTATATGTAGGAAATTGTGCACTTCATTGCTTGATCATATTAGTTCTGTAGTTGAATTTTTTCCCGAGACGGCAATATGATTACCCTGAAGTTCAAGCTCAATGTAATTGTACGACTGACCTTGCATATATACAAAGTAGAACCTTATTCTTCTAGTGATATCATTGCTTCCAGATTTCAACTGATATCTCATTGATGTATTATGTCTATATACTTGTGTATCATGTGAGTGTCGATGAATTAGATGGGAAATCAGTGAACTAATTCTCAGGTTATGTGTTGTACTTGAATCCCAAAATCAGGTTTTATATGAGATGAATTCTGGAATCAACCATTATATGAATCATCTACATAACTACAAAAGAGGGTCAAATAAACCTAAAAAAAAAAGTTGGTCAACGCTCACATCCAACATGACCGATATCATTTAATCTAAAGATGTACAGTCAAACAATTGCATATATTGATGTCAAAGATCCATCCCACTCTCGATGCATGAGCAACGTGCACACTGTAAAAAATAAATTGTATTGCCTGGAGTATTTTAATCTAAAAAGAACAGGACTTGATTTAAAGACAATATGACATGGCACATACACAGACACGGTACCGATTTCTGCGTGACCTGGGGTAATTTCGAGTGTAAAAATGTCGTGTTCAACATGTGTCATACACGACGTTACAGGGACATTGATCTCTTTCTTGTCCATGATTTCTAGAAAATAGGGCAATTGAAAAGAACATGTCTCCATGAACCAAAACAAACCTTGCTACCCGAACGTGTCTCCATGAAGTTGAACTTGTAAGCAATGGAATTAACACCCTTCCACACTGCAAGAACCAACAAAGAAAGAAACAAGAAGATGAACCAATGCACGGACGAAGAAAATGCATCACAAATTAGTAAAAAAAAGAAAATTCTTTCAAAGATTTCCAAACATGCATTCAAAGATATTTCAGCCATCTTTCAAAAACTAGGAAATAGAAACTAGGTCAAAATTAGGGCATTTTACTAAAATCAAGTCGAGGCATTAGGGCATTTTACTAAAATCAAATCGAGGCAGAAATTAGGGCACAAAATAAGAAAAAAAATTAGGACAAACCTTGGGGAGTTGATCGGGCTGAGGGGAGTTGGGGCGCGGCGAGAGGGGAGCGGGCTGAGGGGAGTTGATCGGGAGCGCCGGAGCGGGCTGAGAGTAGTTGATCGGGAGCGCCGGAGCGCCAGAGAGGGCGGAAGGGAGTTGGGGAGCGGCGGGAGAGAGAGAAGAAGAAAGAGAGTAAGTACGGAAGAAGGGGGCTTTTCGACTTAAGTGCGGGAGTAAGTGCGGGAGAGTCGAAATTTCGACTTAAAATTTGTGTTTTTTCCATAACGCTCGTACCACTTAGAGACATTCAATAACGCTTTTATATATAACCGTCATAGATTACAGTCTGGCTCAAATTTAATGACGCTTCTTTATCAGCCGTCATTAAAACCCCATATCAAGCGTCATTAAAGGGTATTTTTGTTGTAGTGGGTCTCGTTACGGATGAATTTGGGTTAGATTTAGTTTTAGTTTGGATAGTAATTTTCTTAATGTCGATATAATTTGATCTTTCCTCTCTCAAGCATATCACCTTTACCAAATACGTTATAAAAATACAAAAAAACAACTATTAAATATCGGGAAAATTGCTGAGAAACCCAATTTCGGGGTTGGGTTGTATAAAAAATCCACCCGCAGGATGGGTTTTATGAAATGCCCAGAATTATATAATTCCATGTCAAATATTCAAAGATTCCCTTTAGATGCTATGTATTTACAAAATTGACATTTTCATAGTACCAAAAATACCCCTTCGCGCAAATTTGGTCATATATATATATGATTTTGAATTAAAAAGTCAGATCTGGATTGAGATTTTTGTCTTCTTCTTCTTCTTCACGAGAGATCTGAATTCTATTGCTCTCATCTTCAACAGAGATCGCAAAGATCGTTCGTAGTTCACTGTGATTTTCTTCAGTCGAACTTTGATCATCACTCACCATCATCGCTCATCATCATCATCATCATCATCATCGTGGAGAGAATTGAAATTTTCTGACGATTAGGTCAATTGTGGAGAGAAGATTTTTATAGATCTTAAAACAAGGTGAGAATTCAGATATGTAGAAATTTATTCATCATCTTCGCATATCTCGAATTTTTTGTTGAATTTGATTTTGTTATGAAGATTTATAACTGAGAAACGATTAAAGAGATATTTAATCTCGTTCTTTTGTGAGAATATGAAAGCGAATGATATTCGCTGTGCTAATATGACTGGAATTGTCATCATCCGTTCACTTGTCACAGAGAAAGAGCATTCTCCGTCATATTTAGACAGAGAATGCTCATTCTCCGTTAGTTTTGGACGGAGAATGGCCAATTTCCTTGAGAATGATCATTCTCCGTGAGTTTTAGACGGAGAATGATCATTCTCATGCGTTTTAACACGGGAAATGTCATTCTCCGTTTAATTTAAAATGGAGAATAGAATTCTCCGTATTAAATTATACGGAGAATGGTCATTCTCATGCGTTAAAACACTGGAATGACTATTCTCCGTGTAGTTTAACATGGAGAATGGCATTCTCCGTTAGTTTTAGATAGAGAAAAAGCATTCTCCGTCATACTTACCGTTAGTTTTGGACAGAGAATGGCCAATTCCCTTGAGAATGATCATTCTCCGTGAGTTTTAGACAGAGAATGATCATTCTCATGTGTTTTAACACGGGGAATGTCATTCTCCGTTTAATTTAAAACGGGGAATGGCATTCTCCGTATTAAATTATACGGATAATGACAATTCTCATGTGTTTTAATATTGGGAATGCCATTCTCCGTATAATTTAACACGGAGAATGACCTTCTCCTTGTAATGTAATACGGTAAATAACATTCTCCATTTTAAACTAAACGGAGAATGGTCATTATCATGCGTTAAAACACTGGAATGACTATTCTCCGTGTAATTTAATACGGAGAATAGCATTCTCAGTTAGTTTTAAACGGATAATAATCATTCTCCGTTAGTTTTTGATGGAGAATGATCAGAAATGTGTTGTCCTATTTTGTGATCTCTTCTGTTTTATGTTATCAGGAGGGGGAATGGATTCAAGTTGTTTAGTTAAACTTTGTTTCAAGGGAGACATAGTTTCCTGCCGTGTCACATATGAAAGTACCATAGAATTTTTAGAGTATCAAGTGTGCGATCGATGGACTTCTTTGGATCCACTATCCTTTCGTTTAAAGTTTTTGCATTTCGATGGGACTGAACTGTACGTTGACAGTAATTTTTGGCTTCGATCATTGGTTGGGGGTTTCCGTGGTACCTATGACGTGAGCTTTGATCTATTTGTGGAGCAAGTATACTTTCCATGTCCTTCATCGACATTTTTTCCTTGTCAAAGCACTCCCATGGGACCTTCTTTTTCCTCTGTTAGTACTTTGAGCAGATGTTCTCCTACTATAAAGGATAAACGAGTAGTAGAATGTCATGAGGGCTCAATTGAGACAGTAAAGAAGAGGAAATCGGATATATGGCTTGGATCAATTACCGGCATTGGTCAGATTTTTCTAAATGGTGTCGAAGAAGCTGTTAGGAAGGTATGTTTTGAATCTCGTCATCCATTCCATATTTTAAAATCTGAGCCGGGGAGGTACACTGTTTTGCTACAAAAATTACAAGACTCATACTTGTTTGTGGAGCTTCCATGCTATATCCATTTCGAAAGATAATCAAATTTTTGAAGTGAAGAGGTATGCGGGAGAACACAATTGTGGAGCTGGCTATATGGATAAAGGTAATCTAGTTGTTCCAGCAAAGTTTGTGAAAAGTTTGGTTAATGACATTGTTCGAATGGATCCTAAAAAGTCGACAAAATCAGTTGTCAATGAATTTAAGGTTGACTACGGTTTATCTCTTACCTACGGGTAGGCATTGTTTTTCATAAATAAATTCCTTTATTTATTGTGTATCTTGGAAAATTACAACTGTGGGAATCTGATCTAGAAGACGATCACTTTATCCCTTGGACTATGCGAAGAAGAAAAGCTCTCAAAATTTTGACAGTAGATTGAAAACACAAGTGTAGGCAACTCTAGAGGGAGTGAATAGAGTTTGTGTCAATAATCACCAAATAAAAATTAACTCTATATCACCTCCACAAAAACAACTATCGAGATAGTAAACAAATCAGAAATAAATGCGGAAGTAAATAAAGATCAGAAGAGCATTCGCAGACACAGCAGTTTTAACCTGGTTTCCCTCGTAGAGGACTAGTCCAGGCCTGAGAACTCTAGCTCAGGATTCAAATCCACTATTTGTGAAATAGTAGTTTACAACCCGTGCCTTTTCTTCAGAAGAGCACGTCAACTTCTTACAGAGGATCGCAGTGGCGATTTGCTTGGATTTTTCCAAGCGACTTGGAATTGTCCAAGTGACTTTTCTTTTCAACTCTTGCACAAAAACTTCTAGCTGAATCGCACTTGAGCACCTTAGGGCTTACGAAGTTTTGTGGCTAGTAGATTGGAAGAGTAAGGCTCTTGACTATATAGGCTATGTAAGAGAAGAAGAATAGAAGAGTGGATGGTTTCAAATGAGAGAAACCAAGGCCTATTTATAGGGTTCGGGACAAGCAGAATTCGGCCAGAATTCGGTATGGATAATTCAAATTTTTGGCCGTTGGACAGCTTGTAGCAAGCAGGCCCTAAAAATCAGGGTGCTGGAAATCAGGGGACAGAGTTCGGCCCGAACTCTGTGTGGAGGCAGAGTTCGGCCCGAACTCTGTCTCCAGCAGACAGAATTGGTCCATTGGGCTTTTGGACTTTGTGGAGCTTGGGCTTGGTTCAGGAATTGGTCTGTTGTATGGTAGAGCTTTGGAGAGATATGCTAGGGGTTGAGATGACTCAGTGCGACTCAACGTACACATTCTCCTAGACTCAATAAATTGAAGATTACAGACTTAGAACAAGTAGGAAAACCAAGAGCCCTTTGATGATGCCTTTCTTCTGATATTTGAGCAGCCCTGAAGGCGTCTTTTTCCCTGACAGCAGTCGTCCGAAGATAAACAGATCTGGAAATCTGAATACCTTTCGGGGGCTTCGTCCCCGAACCCCCGACGGGGGGCGCTGCCCCCTCGACCCCTGTCCGCTGACCGGGCAGCGGAACCCCCGATGCGAGGCCCCGGATAGGTCGCTAGGCGGTTCGGAGAAATCTTTTTGTATGACGCCGTCTTCGCTCCATCATTAATTCTTCATTGCCTATGTCATGTTTGATCATGTTTGATCATGCTTACTGCATGTCTACAAATACATGTTAGTCCAGCAAAATATGTTGCAGTATGATAGAAGCATAGCAATATAATACAGGACAATTAGAACATTGCTAAGTTTAAGTCACAACATGATAGCATGTTAGGCCAACAAAATATGTTGCAGTACGATACAAGCATAGCAATATAATATAGGACAATTAGGACAATGCTAAGTTTAAGTAGCAACATGATAGTGAGTATATGAGTATTAGTGACATCATTATGTTAAACTTAACTGATTAGCCATATTCAAAAACATAATATAATCATTGGGCCAACAATCTCCCCCTTTTTGATTATGGCAAATCGGTTAAGTTTAAGACAGATATGATAGATGCATATATCACTAATAAACACATACTACGAGAAGATAGTGTGCTAACTTAAACTTATTTCTCCCCCTTTGACATGATCAAAAATAAGCTCCCCCGTAATAAGAGATAAAATAAACTCAAGCATAAGGAGGAAGGCATAGACAATCATGATCAAGATATACTAAATGAAGAACAATGGGAGAAGTGTGTAAAGACAAGTATAGAAACTACATACCAAATGTAGAGTGCCATACAGAAAGTAACTTGTCAAAACACAAATAGTTGGTAAAAGTAAACGAATTTGAAAATAATCAATAGATACTTTACCAACATGAAATCCAAGAAAGATATCCAAAAACATAGTATTACATGAAATCCAAGAAAGACATCCAAAAACTTTTGGAAGAGAAAAAAAAAAAATTCAGTCAAAAACCATAAGGATTAGATAATTGCAAATAATAGATATCAAAGAAGAAAGAAACCAATTGAGATATTGAAATAGACAAACTTGATATCAATTGAAATATAAAAACTTGAAACATTGATCAATGAAACTATGATAGTCACAATTGTCCACAGATAAATAGTGAAACAAAATAAATGAATGATCAATGTAAAATAGAAGCAATTGATATAAAAAGATCTCATTATTTGCAAATCTATTTGCTTATCCAAAATTCATGCATTTGAACTCAATTACCTTATCATGCTCTTTGAAATAAACATGAAGGTAAAGGAGAAACAATGTTTGAGAAGGAGAAATTCAGTCGAATTGAATGCTCCCCCTCAAACTATTACCAATAAAGATAAAATCATGAATTTTGGGTAAGTCCTCAACAAGGAAAGCCAAATCAATTTAGCATGCAAAGAAAGCCAAATCAATTAAGTATACAAGGAAAGCCAAATCAAAGAAACCACAATAGTCATCAAGATAAGATACGAAAGTAAATATTAACAAGATGACCCATATAAAAGAGAGATAATATGATGAAAACAATTACATATACTCTCATAAACCTTTCACAAAATATCAGTATCCGAATAATGATAAAAAAATGGGTCAATGATGAACTATGTATACGACATATTAAAGGGTATAAATGAATTGAACCAATTTATTTGCTCCCCCTTAAAATATGTGTATCTAGTTCCAAAGCACTTATATAAAAAAAATAATAACTACAAGATATAGGGGTAAATCAACTATAGATTTCTCCCCATTGCTCAATGCTATAAAAACGACTACAAAATGATAACTTATGACATAAAAAATGATATAAGGCTATAAAATTATCATAGAACGAAAAATATCATCTTTAGTCAAAAAAATATATCCACTAATAGTTACTAAAGATCAAAAGAATATTTCAATTTAGCACATGTAATCAAAAGACGACATACACTAACCTATATAGAAGAATATCATATTGAAGTATGATAGGTCAATGCATGTTATCTTTTGAGAAGAAGATCATCATGAAAAGAAATAAGGTCCATTAGAAAAATATCATCCTGAAAAGGAATAATAAGGTCCATTAGAAAAATATCATCATGAAAAGGAATAATAAGGTCCATTAGAAACAATCATGATGAGAATCACAATATAGCTCAAAAGATAAAAATAAAACTAAAGAAAAATGTCATCATCAATAAAGTCAATTAAATCAATCATGATGAAAGTCAAAATATAGCTCAAAAATAAAAAATAAAAAATAAATCTCAAATATCATGTCCATGATTATCTAATTAAGAAATGATCAACCAATTTATTGCTTTGCATGGACTATGTATGTTTTATCACATATGTACCCATCAACGGGTAATAATCTAACCTTGCTAATACTAAGTAAGAAACCAATGAAGTTCAAATAGCAAAGAGCATATGTGATAATCCATGAGTAGTCAAAGTAGAGTAATAAATTAACTTGATAACCACATAATTAGATAATATAGGACTACTCTATCAATAGGATCATTCATAAAGTAAACCAATAAATAATTATGATCCGTCATAAATTCCATCTAAAAACCATATAAACAAACCAATGGAAAATATAGAAAAGAGTCAATCTTATTTAAATGATTGCAAATTTATTCCAAAGAAATGATAATATAATAGAATCATGACTCAAAAGATGAGAGAAATTTAAGAGATGCTTCTCAATGACTAGTATGAAAGGAAGTTAAAGCGATGAATCACAAATCTCAATGGAAACAAGATAAAATAAAAAATTTGTCAAACTAATTTTAGAAACCAAACATATGTATCTAAAATAGAATACAAATTAGAAAGAATTCATAAATCTTGTTTTTGTAAACTAGCATATCACATATAGATTGAAGTTCAAGAAGATAGCTAGATGAGTGAAAGTGAACAAAAATTATGTAGCTTAACAATACATCGCAAATAAGCAAGCTAGCTACATAACTAATTAAGATTAATGAGATAGGCCATTAACATGATAAATGTGCTCATTAAATCTTAAGTCACTAACACTAAAAAATACATGCTTAAGCATAGAGTTCATAATAAGGATAATACATTTTGAATGATCAAAATGATTTATATACTCTTTGCTAAGCAAGGATAAGAGTATAAGATAGCAAGTAAATGAATTAGACTCTCATCAAGTAAAGGACAAAAGAGATGTTCATGAAAATACAATAAAGCAAATCTCTTTGCCAAAAATATTGAGATTAACCCAAGATAATGAAATAATAGATTGATCTAGAGAGTGCAAAATTATAACCATTATGAAAGTGTATTCTCTAGAAATGGAAAATCTCAATGTAAAAGTTCAACCCATAGTAGCTAAAAACATGAGAACTATGATATATCAATTACATGTATTCTCATGTGCTACAAAACATCATTGGGCAATAATAATAAAATATTTATAGCTCAAATATAAGGCTAGATATGATGAAGTATTCTGGAACTTAGAGGAGGATCCAGAACTAGATAATGGTTGCAAGTAGACCTTAATAAATCTTAAGTCTATAAAGTGTTGATCACTTTGGGTTAGCTGTAGGGGCCGGTTCCCAGCTAGCGGTAGTCCGAAGACTAGTGCACCGTGTCGCTTCAGGCTATTTACACCTGTATGAGAGAAGGACCCTTTCGGCTTATTTCTAAAATGTTCTTTACTTTTAAGAAATTAGATTTAAAAGAATATATGCAATACTATCAAACAACATCAAACTCCAAAAATCCTTAGTATAAGAAAGGTAAATACCCAAATAGTAATCAAAGAATGATCATCAAAATTTGCTAAGAATATTTTCAAAACGAATATTTTCATAATACACTTATGGAGAAAATATATAGAAGATACATGCGCAAAATGTGCACTAATAAGTATGATAATTATAACAAGTAAGGTAAAGCACAAAACCAAACAATTCTTAAAAGAACTTCCATAAAAGTCATGAACAAGACACTAATAAATATTTTCTCTCAACATTCCAACTTAAAGGCATTTGAATAAATAAATATCAACATTTGGAATCAATAATGGCCATTGGATCTATAATTTGATCAACGGTTGAGGCTGTTTTCTGTTCTGGAACAGCCAGGCCGAATTCGGCCCGAACTCTGGTAAGGGCAGAGTTCGGCCCGAGTTCCGGATTCTGGTGACAGAACTGGAATCAGGATGAAAATTGGTTAAGCAAAAAGATCAAAATAAGAGTGAAAGACATGTATCCATAAAGTCAACAAATAAAAGCCAATAAGATATCATCAAAAAGAAGACTTTAAGGAGGAAGCTAATTGATTCAAGAAAAGATAACACAAATTTGGTCAAAAGAATCAATAGCCAAATTATAAGGTAAGCACAAGTATGAATAAATACTCTTCAAAATAATATGAAACTTGAGCTTATCTCATATGCCCACATAAAGATATTTATACAAAAAGTAGATGTCAATATAATAAATACATGATCTACATGTAAATGAAGATTTAATGAATATAGTCATGTATCCATCATGAATATTTGAAAAACTATCACAAATTCAAAAGCACGTATAAATAGACTTTATTAGACAAAGACATAATTGATTCTCAATAGGATAATCAAAATAAAATATGAGAATTGATAATGAAGATATTATGCAAGCACAAGATTAAAAAGAAGTATAAGTATATACTTATCAAATTATAAGTAGCTTGTGCTAAACACATATATTCACAAATACCAATGATATATTAAATACAAATCGGCAAGAAGTAACCATCTCAAAACTTTTAAAGATGAAGAGTTAAAATCATATTAACTCAAATCAAAACCAAGGTTATATGGACTAGAGTGATATGCATGCTTTGTAAATAAGGATTAAGAATAACGAGCATGCATATATAAATGTATCACACTACTAGAAAATGAGTGATAAAGTACATAGTGTGAACTAATCATATAAAGCTATGTAACTAGTCATGCTATATAAAAGAAATAGAAAGAAAATCAACTAAGCAAGCTAGTATTATATCTCACATTAATTTATATAATAAGCAACTAAAAGATATCAATATGAGCTAGTAGCAAGACATCAAAAGAAACATGCTAGATTCAACAAATATAAACCATTTAAAGAGAATCGTTTAGCATGTTACCAAAGTGGCTCTAGTGGCCACACTTATGTTGGTGCAATTGCTTGGAAGATGACCTTTGAGCTTTGCAACCACCAACACGCTTCCTCGGTGCTATGTTTTGATACAAGTAGCTCCACCTACAATATTAGGCGAAGACTTTGGTATCCAAATAAACTTGGATCCACATTTGTTAGATTTAGGGACCCATATACTATTTACTCTAGCATTGGTAGAAAAACTCCTACGAATAGGACAAGTTACACTCATGTGTCCAATACGAGAGCAATAGAAGCACCTAATACTAGTGTGTGCACATGTATCGGAATGAGCATGATTATGAACATGTGATATACTAGAATGATGAATATTTCTAGAGTGAGTGTCACGACCCGGTCCCAATTGCTTGGGTCGAATCGGATCATGCCCAGCCTGCACCGTTGTTGAGACGGCGGCAGTAAGCTGTTCAGTAGCAGGTAACCATACAACAACACTATATTTGTCACAACTCAATATTCGGAAATTTAAAACTTTATTAAACTTTTACATGAAATAAAAGATACAACTTAAACCATTTTTTATACATCACGAATAAAAGAAAACTCTAGGCAAACAGCTCAGCAATCTTGAATTCCTCGTCTTGGGATCGCGTAACAAAGCCCCATCAGTGATACCTAAAATGTTGGGTCTCCAGTCAGGAGGGAGCAAAGTACAATTACGAATATCCAATAATTCAAATAATAATTTAAAATTTGCAATGTTAAACAATTTGAAATACTTTAACAATATTTTTTACAATTCTACAATTGAAAACAATGTGTTTTGAGTAGGTAACGAACTATGACCGGCTTGGGATGATTCAATTATATCCTAATGATACGGTCCGGCCTATCCTCGTGTATAGGAGGAATCAGCTCGCACAATCAATGATGCAATATAGGGGTATTGGTCATAGACGCTACACTACTCCCCCAATATCCCGAGTCAATCAGATTCAATCAATGAGTCAATATTCAAACTCTAGGAGAGAGTTCCGTGTAGCAATGTGGTTTAAAATTGCAATAAAACATTTACTAGATAAATTACCAAATAGACATAACTGCACTTGCCTTTGTATTAGAATGACTGGAAAGACGAGTCGGTACCGAGGAGGAACGTCAGGTGTAACTTCGAGTTCCTACAGTTGAGAACTCGACTTAGAACCTTGAATAACCAGACTAAGTGTGCTAGTTGCAATCTCTAGTAGTAAATCCTAGTCAGGTTTTAAGTTGTATTAATTTACAGCTAACGATTATGTCGCAACTATGTGCGTTGATTAAACCGATTAATTGGATTATTTGGAAATAACACGAGAATCAATTACAATTTGGAAAACTTTGTGTTTTATAATATATTTATAAAAATACAATTTCTTTTAGTGATAAACCGTGAATTAATAATATTTTATTCATTTTAACTAAATTCGTAATTAACCAGTAATCGCGATCTAATCTACGATTTATGCGACTAACCAAAAACCACCCAAATTACATCCACCAGAAAAAGAAAAAATAAAATAATCTACGCTACACAATACAGTGGCACAGCTAATGGTCCTAGGGTGGGCTTATGCCCTGTACAATTTTCTTTTACATCAATTAAGCGAAAATGACTTAATTAATAAATAAAGTGCAGAAATTAAATAACTATAATAAATAGCCTAGATATTAATTAAAATAATTAAAAAGAAAGCTAAGAGTCTCAGACTCGGTCCATTCCTCAAAATTCGGCTAATACCACAACGTCCGGTCGGACCGGTGCGTTTGCATTTCGCCGGGGCCCACAGACCGGTACGGTCGTCACCCGAAAATCAGTTTAGAAATTCATTTTCGAAAGCCAGTTTTGAAATTAATAAAAATATAGTTTTTTTGTAAAAATTTGGGCAGCACTTCCTCTATTCCGGGACAAACCCAAAACTGGGAAATGCGCCACGGAAAACCTGCAAATATTTCCAACCCAAAATAATCCACAGAATATCCACCAAAATAATTTCCAACACCACAGAAATAATTTCCAATTCCACCGAATAATTCCCGAAATATCCGGGAATCCATAATCCAATCAATTCACACCAAACCAGCAGATAAAACACAGGAAAATACGCTAACGTAGATAATCGAAAATATAACGCAGCTAACCGGATTTTCCAAAGGGAAACCGGGGACCGATTCTCATCACGGACTCTACGGGAGGGACGAACTACTGTGATTAACAGAAATTACCCATGTCCGTTGGTCGGGGAGCCGCGGGACAGAACTCGGGAACGAAATTGGAAAGCAACGGTCCACGGGAACCACGACCGAGAGTGCAGACAACGGAAACAGAACCCGTGGGAAGCACGGAAAACTCGCGGAAGGCAGCGGAGCTCGGGACAGAGCCGCTGGAGGCGGAGCCGAGGTGGATCGGACAGCGACGAAGGGGCATCAGTGCCGGAGGGCGCGCACAGGGCGGTCGGCCTGGGGCACACCGAGAGGTACGGTCGCCGGACGGCGGGCGACGGTCAGCGCCGGCCGGAAAGACCACGCGGGGCGGCGCCAAGGGCGCTGGAGGGAGGTCGGCGGGGCGGATCCCGCGGGGACAGCGCGGCCGGAGCGGCGCTGGGGCGGCGCTTGGCCGGAACAGCGCGGGGGCGCACGCACAGGTGGGCGGGCGGCCGGAGGCGTGGGGCGCCGCGGGAAGCGCGCTGAACGGGGAACGACGGGGAAGTCCGCGGAGGCGCGTGAGGCTGCCGGAGGGTTGGCCGCGAGCTAGGGCTCCGGCGGACAGACTCGGCCGCGAGGCTCGGGGAAAGCTCGCAGGGTCGCCGGGTCGCGGATCGGGGCGGCGCACACCGGAGAAGCTTCGCCGGAGACTGTCGGCGGTCGGGGACAGCGCCGGGTGGCGCCAAGCTCGGGTGTCGGCGACGGAAGAGATCGCCGGAGAGAGTTAGGGTTTAGGTAGGTTTTGTGGAGTATTCTCCAGGGATGGAGAAAGGGAGAGATGGTTTTGAGAACAGAGAGTGAAGGGAGAGGAAGAGAGTTAAGAGAGTGTTGCTCCTCTGTTGGAGTAGGGGGAATTATAAGAGGAGTAGTGATTGGGAGTTATAAGGGGAGTGGAAGAGTTGGACGTGGATGTGACGGTTTTAGAATGAGTAAAGTAAGGAGAGAAATGAATTAAACGTGTAATGAGGGTTGAGGAGTTAAAGAATTTAATTTAGTTTGAAGAGAGTTAAGTGGATTTTAAGAAGTTGTGCTGAGAAAAGGAATTCATTCCTTTATAATATATATTAATTTATAATTTATACATGAAATCGATCTCGGTTTCGGAATTGATTCCGAGTCGGATTTCGGAAATAGGAACGGGTTCGGATCTGGGTTCAAAAACGAAAATCCATGTTATATTTATTTTTTTTTCAAAAATCCTTTTTCACCCAAAAATAATTAACAGTAATATTAATAATAATAATAATTTTAGAAAACGCTAATAATAATAATAATAAACTCTATTAAACAAATAAAAACGAAAATGATGGGTTTCATAATCTTTCCTCCTTAGAAAATTTCGTCCTCGAAATTTAAAGTATGGTAGGAAAGACAAACATGTACGGGTACTGCGCCCGTAACTCAGGTCCAACCATAAGGATTTCCAAGGCAGTCGTAGATGAGACGGTTTAGGGACAAGTTTTATTTATGATATTATCCACGCAGAAAAATACAAAAGCGAACCAAAGTACACGAGGTTGATCAGACCATCATGCACCAGTCCTGATTAGACCATATATTAGTGGGTGCACCCAATAAAATATCGTCATGATCAAGCTTGACAAAAAGATAGCTTGCAAAACTAGGCTAATTTATCAGCATCAGTCAAGTTTAGAATGAAAAGATAAGAAGTAGGAGTTTAAATGATGGCTCAAAATCTGATCTTCTTCTCACCTCTGACTACGCTTGCAACTGGTTTCTCTGGCTCTGAAAGGTTGAGTCCAATCTTCAGCTCTGAATTATCCAATATGGAACTCGGATCCGGAATATAGCGTCTGAGCTGTGACGTAGAAGACGTTGCACACTCTCAAGATTAGCTGATAGAGCTAACCGGTACGCTACTTCCAATTCGTCTTAAAACTTCAAATGGCCTGATGTACCTGGCTCAACTTTCCTGCTCTGCTAACACTGATCGTTCCTCTGGTAGGATAAAATCTTCACAAAAGACGCTATCACCTTCTTCAAACTCCACTGATTGACGATGCTAACTTGGTAGTTGTTGTAAGGAAACTCTACCAATTTTTAAATGATCTTCTCCATGACCCTCCAATTTCTAAAACACAAGATCTAACATATCTTCAGGCATCTGGATTATCTTCTTTGATTGTCCGCCGGTTTGTACTCCATAAATCCGGTAGGGGTGCCTCTCGTACAATGCTGCCAACTTCTCGGTGAATAAACTAACCTTGAAGGGAATAAAGTGTGCTGACTTAGTCAGTCGGTTTACTATAATCCAATCGGTGCCCTTCCCTCCTTGGGATCAAGGCAATCCTCACTCAAAGTTTATTGTTATATGCTTCTACTTCCACTCCGAATTGTCCAGCAGCTGCAACAAACTTGTTGTTCTCTGGCTAAATTCCTCATGTTGACAAATTTACATCTAATCCCATACCTGGAATTGTCCTTCTTCATTCCATAGCACCAGTCAATGGAGGCATATTCTGATACATCTTATTAGTTCCTGAATATATGGAATACTGCGACTGGTGTATTTCTTTCATCAACTCGTTCCTCCGTTTGTCAGCCGATACGCAAAGTCTCGCACCATTCTTCAGAATTCCAATGCTGATCAATTTAGAAACCCTCAAGTGTTCCTGCCAACACTTGATCTCTAAGCCTGCAGAGTGCCCCGTTTTGAAACTACGTTCTCTTGATTTTTGTCCCTCAGCCTCGAACTTCATCAATACTGAATCAGCATCCAGCTCCGTCCTTCTATCTCCAGGTAGTATAACCTCCAGTCCAAACTTCTCGATGTCGGAATGGTACTGCAAGTTGATGTCGAAAACCTTCATCTGCTTCAACCATCTTCTTAGTCTAACATTCAGTCCTTCCTGAGTGAAGGCATATTTCAGACTTTGGTAGTCCGTACATATTTTCACTCCCTTTCCATAAAATCATGCTTCCATAGCTTCAAAGTAAAGATATTTGCAGCAATTCAAATTAGGTGTGGGATAATTCTTCTCATGAGTCTGTAGTTGCCTACATGTGTAAGCAATTACTTTCCCATATTGTTTGAAGAACGCAGTCCAGTCCTTTTTCAGAGGCATTACTGTAAATTGAAAATCCACCGGTTCCCGCGGGTAGCGCAAGGATTTGTGTAGTGGTAAGTCTCTTCTTCAGCTCCTTAATGCCGTCTAACAATCTTTCGTTCAGATGAACTCTTCATTCTTCCGAGTGAGCTTCGTCATCGGCTCAGCAATCTTGGCGAAATCCTTCACGAACTTCTGATAGTAGCCAGCCAAGTTCAAGAAACTTCTGAATTGAACTTGGGGTTTACCACTCTTCAACAGCAGCTAATCCATCGAAATTTCTTCTCTTAACAACATGGCCAAAAGTCCACCTTGTCAAGGAAAATCCACGTTCAGATAACTTACCATAAAACTTCTTTTTCCTCAAAGTTTCCAAAACTTCCTCAGGTGTTCCTCATGCTCTTCTTCAGTCTTCAGAATGTTATCTATGGAGATGATGAACCGATTCAAATACTCATAAAAACTCTGTTCATGAGGTTCATGAACACAGCAGGAGCATTGGTCAGTCCAACGTCATGACCAAAGAAAACTACCCATACTTGGTGTTTGAACGCCGTCTTGGAAATGTCCTCTTTCCTGACTTTGATTTGATGGTAGTCAAATCTTAAGTCAAACTTCAAAACATCCTATCTCCACATAACCAGATCAAACAGATCCTCGACCCGGACAGAAAGTACTTGTTTTTTAGTGTCTGGTAATTGATGCACATCCGTTTGTTCCATCCTTCTGGGGCACAAACAAGATAGATACTCCTTAAGGTAATGTTCCACCCTGATAAATCCTAGAGCCTGCACTGCTCTGGTCCTTCATCTTCTTGGCCACCTTCAGGTTGACTCTGTAACATCCTTTAGAAATAGGAAAAGAGCCAGGGACTAAGTCAAAGGTGAATCCTATGTCTAGATCTGGGATAATCCGGGAAGACTATCAGGAAAAACATCTGCCATAGGGTGTAACTAAAACTTCTATTCATGAGGAGAATTACAGCAAAACTCTTATGATTGATCTAAGGACATCCTGTTACAACTTCCAAAAAGATGATGCTATTCAGCAGTTCTAGGTACTATTCTTCATGGTTCTGCATGAGCAATCTCCAACTGCTTCCCTTTCTAAGAACCTCGAGTATACATCATGCCTTATTGTAAGGGGCAGGGTCTGCTGGATAGAAAGAGGGTCCCTAGGTTGTGGCCTAACAGGTGTTGCTGGGATATGAGCTCTGGTTTGATGGAAAGATAAAGGGCAGTCCTTTACCCGATGTTTAGCAGATCCATATGCCAAACATCGTCCCAATCTCTTTCGGCAACCAACGGCCTGATGACCAGGCCTCTTGCAATAGTTACAAGCCCATAGCTTCTTACGACAAGGCTGCCGGAAAGTAGGGTACTTGATGGGACCCAAATATCTTCTAGATTCAAGGGTATCCTTCCTAGGACAAAAGTTCTGCTCTAACTTGGTTGGGGATAACTAAGGCTACATCATGACGTTCTTCTTGTCTTCTCTCGTGATAATCATCTGTTCCTGCTGGGCTTCATCTTGAGCTTTCTGGAACTCCAGGGTTTTTTTGAAATAGGACAACCATTTGGAAGATGATTGCTGGTACTGGTGGAGCAACAAAATGAATAATCCACCAGGGAAATGCAATTCAGTTTGAGATGAGGTAGAAATCGCCAGTGTAGGAAAAACTTCACTGGATGCACTATGAGGAAGGTCAATCAGCCGCGAGGGAATAAACCCTGGACTTGGTTGAGTAGATGGGGTATGATCCGGAGATAACACCTCATTGCCAGCCGGATTGGTCTTGTCAATGGTCATTCTCTGGAAGGTTTAGGATGCAAACATAAGCAAGGTATCCTACCAGTCTATAATCAAACAAAAATATTTATTTATAATATATTTCGGTCCTATGTTGTGACAAATTGATGTTCTAGTGTTCTAATTATTTCTAGGTATGTTTTCCTAAGTTGTTGTTCAGACCTGCATGGGCCACCACTAAAAACATGTCACGACCCGGTCCCAATTGCTTGGGTCGAATCGGATCATGCCCAGCCTGCACCGTTGTTGAGACGGAGGCAGTAAGCTGTTCAGTAGCAGGTAACCATACAACAACACTATATTTGTCACAACTCAACATTCGGAAATTTAAAACTTTATTAAACTTTTACATGAAATAAAAGATACAACTTAAACCATTTTTTATACATCACGAATAAAAGAAAACTCTAGGCAAACAGCTCAGCAATCTTGAATTCCTCGTCTTGGGATCGCGTAACAAAGCCCCATCAGTGATACCTAAAATGTTGGGTCTTCAGTCAGGAGGGAGCAAAGTACAATTACGAATATCCAATAATTCAAATAATAATTTGAAATTTGCAATGTTAAACAATTTGAAATACTTTAACAATATTTTTCACAATTCTACAATTGAAAACAATGTGTTTTGAGTAGGTAACGAACTATGACCGGCTTGGGATGATTCAATTATATCCTAATGATACGGTCCGGCCTATCCTCGTGTATAGGAGGAATCAGCTCGCACAATCAATGATACAATATAGGGGTATTGGTCATAGACGCTACACTACTCCCCCAATATCCCGAGTCAATCAGATTCAATCAATGAGTCGATATTCAAACTCTAGGAGAGAGTTCCGTGTAGCAATATGGTTTAAAATTGCAATAAAACATTTACTAGATAAATTACCAAATAGACATAACTGCACTTGCCTTTGTATTAGAATGACTGGAAAGACGAGTCGGTACCGAGGAGGAACGTCAGGTGTAACTTCGAGTTCCTACAGTTGAGAACTCGACTTAGAACCTTGAATAACCAGACTAAGTGTGCTAGTTGCAATCTCTAGTAGTAAATCCTAGTCAGGTTTTAAGTTGTATTAATTTACAGCTAACGATTATGTCGCAACTATGTGCGTTGATTAAACCGATTAATTGGATTATTTGGAAATAACACGAGAATCAATTACAATTTGGAAAACTTTGTGTTTTGTAATATATTTATAAAAATACAATTTCTTTTAGTGATAAACCGTGAATTAATAATATTTTATTCATTTTAACTAAATTCGTAATTAACCAGTAATCGCGATCTAATCTACGATTTATGCGACTAACCAAAAACCACCCAAATTACATCCACCAGAAAAAGAAAAAATAAAATAATCTACGCTACACAATACAGTGGCACAGCTAATGGTCCTAGGGTGGGCTTATGCCCTGTACAATTTTCTTTTACATCAATTAAGCGAAAATGACTTAATTAATAAATAAAGTGCAGAAATTAAATAACTATAATAAATAGCCTAGATATTAATTAAAATAATTAAAAAGAAAGCTAAGAGTCTCAGACTCGGTCCATTCCTCAAAATTCGGCTAATACCACAACGTCCGGTCGGACCGGTGCGTTTGCATTTCGCCGGGGCCTACAGACCGGTACGGTCGTCACCCGAAAATCAGTTTAGAAATTCATTTTCGAAAGCCAGTTTTGAAATTAATAAAAATATAGTTTTTTTGTAAAAATTTGGGCAGCACTTCCTCTATTTCGGGACAAACCCAAAACTGGGAAATGCGCCACGGAAAACCTGCAAATATTTCCAACCCAAAATAATCCACAGAATATCCACCAAAATAATTTCCAACACCACAGAAATAATTTCCAATTCTACCGAATAATTCCCGAAATATCCGGGAATCCATAATCCAACCAATTCACACCAAACCAGCAGATAAAACACAGGAAAATACGCTAACGTAGATAATCGAAAATATAACGCAGCTAACCGGATTTCCCAAAGGGAAACCGGGGACCGATTCTCATCACGGACTCTACGGGAGGGACGAACTACTGTGATTAACAGAAATTACCCATGTCCGTTGGTCGGGGAGCCGCGGGACAGAACTCGGGAACGAAATTGGAAAGCAACGGTCCACGGGAACCACGACCGAGAGTGCAGACAACGGAAACAGAACCCGTGGGAAGCACGGAAAACTCGTGGAAGGCAGCGGAGCTCGGGACAGAGCCGCTGGAGGCGGAGCCGAGGTGGATCGGACAGCGACGAAGGGGCGTCGGTGCCGGAGGGCGCGCACAGGGCGGTCGGCCTGGGGCACACCGAGAGGTACGGTCGCCGGACGGCGGGCGACGGTCAGCGCCGGCCGGAAAGACCACGTGGGGCGGCGCCAAGGGCGCTGGAGGGAGGTCGGCGGGGCGGATCCCGCGGGGACAGCGCGGCCGGAGGGGCGCTGGGGCGGCACTTGGCCGAAACAGCGCGGGGGCGCGCGCACAGGTGGGCGGGCGGCCGGAGGCGTGGGGCGCCGCGGGAAGCGCGCTGGACTGGGAACGACGGGGAAGTCCGCGGAGGCGCGTGAGGCTGCCGGAGGGTTGGCCGCGAGCTAGGGCTCCGGCGGACAGACTCGGCCGCGAGGCTCGGGGAAAGCTCGCGGGGTCGCCGGGTCGCGGATCGGGGCGGCGCACACCGGAGAAGCTTCGCCGGAGACTGTCGGCGGTCGGGGACAGCGCCAGGTGGCGCCAAGCTCGGGTGTCGGCGACGGGAGAGATCGCCGGAGAGAGTTAGGGTTTAGGTAGGTTTTGTGGAGTATTCTCCAGGGATGGAGAAAGGGAGAGATGGTTTTGAGAACAGAGAGTAGGGGGAATTATAAGAGGAGTAGTGATTGGGAGTTATAAAGGGTGTGGAAGAGTTGGACGTGGATGTGACGGTTTTAGAATGAGTAAAGTAAGGAGAGAAATGAATTAAACGTGTAATGAGGGTTGAGGAGTTAAAGAATTTAATTTAGTTTAAAGAGAGTTAAGTGGATTTTAAGAAGTTGTGCTGAGAAAAGGAATTCATTCCTTTATAATATATATTAATTTATAATTTATACACGAAATCGATCTCGGTTTCGGAATTGATTCCGAGTCAGATTTCGGAAATAGAAACGGGTTCGGATCTGGGTTCAAAAACGAAAATCCATGTTATATTTATTTTTTTTTCAAAAATCCTTTTTCACCCAAAAATAATTAACAGTAATATTAATAATAATAATAATTTTAGAAAACGCTAATAATAATAATAATAAACTCTATTAAACAAATAAAAACGAAAATGATGGGTTTCACAGTGAGCATGCATGGATTTGGTCTTAAGACTATCATGTTCTAATAGCAAATCATTATGCACACAAGTAAGAGAATCACTATGCATGGATTTGGTCTTAAGAATATCATGTTCTAATAGCAAATCATTATGCAAACAAGTAAGAGAATCAAATTTAGCATTTAAAGCATAATTCTCTTTTTCAAATAAAGCAATTCTAGAAATAAAATCATCATTTTGTTTCTTTAAAGACTCAATAGAAGAATCATGCAAATGATTTAGCTCATGTGCTTGCTTCTTAAGATCTTCTATTGATGAGGAAAGAGATTTGATTTTCAAAATTAAAGAATCATTCAAACTCTTTAAAGAAACACAAGATGAGTTTTGAGAATCAAGTCTAAATAATAAATCAATGTTTTTATTTCTCAAAGACTCATTAGATTCTTCTAAATGAATAACCTTTTATACAAGTTCTTCATTTGTAGAATGAAAAGCCTTAGCAAACTTTAAGGATTGGTTAGCCATGGCTTTCCACTTAGAGCACTTATTGCATTTAGAAGAAACATGATTGTCTATGCTACTAGAAGTAAAACTCTCTTCATCGGAGGAGGAAGAATATGATGCCATACACAAATAAACAAGGATCTACTCTAAGGATGTTAAGCCTAACAATAGAGACCTTGCTCTGATACCAATTGAAAACACAAGTGTAGGCAACTCTAGAGGGGGTGAATAGAGTTTGTGTCAATAATCACCAAATAAAAATTAACTCTATATCACCTCCACAAAAACAACTATCAAGATAGTAAACAAATCAGAAATAAATGCGGAAGTAAATAAAGATCAGAAGAGCATTCGCAGACACAGCAGTTTTAACCTGGTTTCCCTCGTGGAGGACTAGTCCAGGCCTGAGAACTCTAGCTCAGGATTCAAATTCACTATTTGTGAAATAGTAGTTTACAACCCGTGCCTTTTCTTCAGAAGAGCACGTCAACTTCTTACAGAGGATCGCAGTGGCGATTTGCTTGGATTTTTCCAAGCGACTTGGAATTGTCCAAGTGACTTTTCTTTTCAACTTTTGCACAAAAACTTCTAGCTGAATCGCACTTGAGCACCTTAGGGCTTAGGAAGTTTTGTGGCTAGTAGATTGGAAGAGTAAGGCTCTTGACTATATAGGCTATGTAAGAGAAGAAGAATAGAAGAGTGGATGGTTTCAAATGAGAGAAACCAAGGCCTATTTATAGGGTTCGGGACAAGCAGAATTCGGCCAGAATTCAGTATGGATAATTCAAATTTTTGGCCGTTGGACAGCTTGTAGCAAGCAGGCCCTAAAAATCAGGGTGCTGGAAATCATGGGACAGAGTTCGGCCCGAACTCTGTGTGGAGGCAGAGTTCGGCCCGAACTCTGTCTCCAGCAGACAGAATTAGTCCATTGGGCTTTTGGACTTTGTGGAGCTTGGGCTTGGTTCAGGAATTGGTCTGTTGTATGGTAGAGCTTTGGAGAGATATGCTAGGGGTTGAGATGACTCAGTGCGACTCAACGTACACATTCTCCTAGACTCAATAAATTGAAGATTACAGACTTAGAACAAGTAGGAAAACTAAGAGCCCTTTGATGATGCCTTTCTTCTGATATTTGAGCAGCCCTGAAGGCGTCTTTTTCCCTGACAGCAGTCGTCCGAAGATAAACAGATCTGGAAATCTAAATACCTTTCGGGGGCTTCGTCCCCGAACCCCCGACGGGGGGCGCTGCCCCCTCGACCCCTGTCCGCTGACCGGGCAGCGGAACCCCCGATGCGAGGCCCCGGATAGGTCGCTAGGCGGTTCGGAGAAATCTTTTTGTATGACGCCGTCTTCGCTCCATCATTAATTCTTCATTGCCTATGTCATGTTTGATCATGTTTGATCATGCTTACTGCATGTCTACAAATACATGTTAGGCCAGCAAAATATGTTGCAGTATGATAGAAGCATAGCAATATAATACAGGGCAATTAGGACATTGCTAAGTTTAAGTCACAACATGATAGCATGTTAGGCCAACAAAATATGTTGCAGTACGATACAAGCATAGCAATATAATATAGGACAATTAGGACAATGCTAAGTTTAAGTAGCAACATGATAGTGAGTATATGAGTATTAGTGACATCATTATGTTAAACTTAACTGATTAGCCATATTCAAAAACACAATATAATCATTGGGCCAACATAGATAACTATGTATCCGTACCATGAATGAAAAAAAAAGAACTCTATTTATAGTCAAAATTAATAACTAAAAAGATAACTGTCTTCACAGCCTGTGCTTAGTTGAAAATCACGCAGGATTTAACATACGCAAGGTTGTGAGCAGTTACTGGACGTGGCCTGTAACTGTTGGACACATGGCAATCATGCATGAGTCGTGTACAAGTTACAGGACATGCAGGCGAGAGATCAGTGGCATGGCTGCCACGTACTCCAATTTGATGAAATCCACGCAGACTTGTTGAAGACGAAATCCACGCAGACTCGGGGTAGAAAGCTTCAAAATCCACGCAAACTTGGGGCAAGAAGCTTCAGAATCTACGCAGACTTTGATGAAGAAAACTTCAGAATCCACGCAGACTCGGGGTAGAAAGCTTCAAAATCCCCGCAAACTTGGGGCAAGAAGCTTCAGAATCTACGCAGACTTTGATGAAGAAAACTTCAGAATCCACGCAGACTCGGGGTAGAAAGCTTCAAAATCAAAGTAAACTTGGGGCAAGAAGCTTCAGAATCTACGCAGACTTTGATGAAGAAAACATCAGAATCCACGCAGACTCGGGGTAGAAAGCTTCAAAATCCACGCAAACTTGGGGCAAGAAGCTTCAGAATCTACGTAGACTTTGATGAAGAAAACTTCAGAATCCACGCAGACTTGGGATAGAACTGCCAGCTGTCTTGATTCAGCGTACCTCGACTGACACAAAATCTCTGGTAGTGATTGCTTTTGTCAGTCACATTAAATGACAAGAAGCTCTTTTGGTACGCCAACTTGACGAAGGTTGAGTCTTGCTGAAGAAGATTTCGAAAATCACACAATAGACGGCTGTGATCTCTCGAATTCTATGCATACGTGGCATACGAAGAGACATTCTTCGACTGTTGTGCTGTCAGTCATAATTACTCTCTGACAAATGATGAGCTGTCTCCCAGCGTGATTTGTAAAATATTGTCTGGATCAACTGAGCGTGACTTTTGACTCTGTCTTGATCAACTCAGCGTGACTGTCATTTTTAAAGGTCTACAAAACCCCCTTCAAAGTTTTCGAAAAATGATAAATTATTTCGAAATACTTTAAAATAGAGATGATAAAATGGAATCAGTCATGCTGATATGACTTCAAATTTTTCGAAAGTCGGAAAGACTTCGAAGTTCTTTAAATGTCATGATGACTCTTCATTTTTTGAGACTGATTGCATCCAATTTATGGTAGAATATGAACCGCCAACGAACTCTGTTATATAAGCAGGGAGAAGATTCATTTTTAATCTTCATCTTACGTCAACATGACACCAAAGGAGAAAGCTGAGGAAGAAGCACGCAAGTTGGGCTTTTGTTTCCATGGTGATCCCACTTTTGAGGGTAAAGAACCGGAGCCTCTGGTTTTCGAGTTCAAAGACGATTCCATGCATTTAGCCAAGAATTTTCTGAGCTATTTTGGTCTGGATGGCTCGTCGCAGAATCGAGTAAATTTTTGACTGACGAACTGTGGACCATTATCATGAATAATGCGTCGAGGAATACCAAATCTGTAGATGACGTAGTGCTTAATAAAGCTGATGTCATTGGATGTCTTAAATTCAGATAAAGGAATGGCTTCGGCCCATTTGGAAAAGTAATCGGTTATTGCGAAAATAAACCGATGAACTTTTGATGATGGCGGATTGATTGGACCAATGATGTCCATGCTCCAAGCTTCGAAGGGCCATGATGCTGCCGTCGGATGTAGAAATTCCGAAGGTTGATGAATAAAATCTGCATGGATTTGACAGGCTTTACACTTCTTTGCGTATTCTATGGCATCAAATACCATAGTGGGCCAATAATAACCCATACGTCGAATACGGTTTTGAAGTTTTGGTCCAGGCTGATGTGCACCACAAATTCCATCATGTGCTTCACGAATGATTTGTTGAGCCTCATCACCGGTAACACATCGAAGAAGTAAACCATCATAAGCTCGACGATATAAGGTCTTTGTTGTATGATTGTAATAGAATCTGAGTGATCGTCGTCTGATAGATGCTGCTTCATTCGGATCATCTGGAAGAATATCGTACAATACGAAATCTAAGAAAGGAAGTCTCCAATCTTTATCCGTATTCTGATTCTCGGCCGAGTTACTGAAGATGAATTCCATACTGGAATCAGAAGAAGATGACATCGATTTACGACTGAATCCAAATCCTCTTGTTGTATTGACATCATGAGATGTTGATTTTTCAATGTCAACTGGAAGTCCTAGGGTCAGATTATTTTCGAGATAAAATAATTCTCGATTGCGAACAACAATCATTTGTTGACGTCTGATTGGAATAGCCAACACCGCCGCAAGATTGGCAAGAGCATCAGCTTCTGTGTTACATGCTCGTCTAACATGTTCAATGAAGAATTCTTTGAACGAAGAAGCCATAGATATAGCCGATCTATGATAAGGAACCAAATCTTGATGGCGAACTTCATAAGTACCCCTTATCTGATTGATAATAAGTTTAGAGTCTCCGTACGCCTCCAAATGTTGAATATTCAGATGTTTAGCGAGTTGAAGACCAATAAGCAATGTATTGTATTCAGCTACGTTGTTTGAACATGGCTGATCAAGAGAATAGGCTCTTTGGATAGCAAGACCTTCTGGCGATACAAGAACAATTCCAACTCCAGCGACAATATCACCATTAGGACCAATTCTTGAAGCTCCATCAAAGAATAGACGCCAAGTAGAATCTTCTTCAGCAATTTGATTCGAATCTAGGACTTTATCTGGGATTTCATCATAGAGTTTTGAATTTTCTGGAATTGAGTGACCAGCCAGAAAATCAGCTAAAGCTTGTCCTTTAACTGATTTCTGAGGAATATAATGCATGTCATACTGAGCAAGTAGAATTCCCTAATTAGCCAGTCAAAAATTCAAAACACTGGGTTTCTTCATCATGATCCGTATAGGATTGATCCTGGAGATGACATGAATAGTCTGGCCCATGATATAATGTCGTATCTTTTGAACAGCAAACATCAAGGCTAGACATTCTTTTTTGACCGGTGAATATCGAGGTTCAGCTCCGGTCATAGTGCGACTGAGATAATAGATGGCTTGTTCATGACCATTTTGATTCTTTTGAGCAAGTAATGCACCCAATGAATGACTCATTGCTCGGGTATACAGAAGGAACGGTATTCCTGAGATGGGAGGTACCAATACTGGTGGGCTCATCAGATATTGTTTTATATTATCGAATGCTTTCTGACATTCATCATTCCAGACAAAAGAAACTCCTTTCTTCATAAGTTTGTTGAATGGTCTGCAGCGTCCTGATAAATTAGAGATGAATCTCCTCATATAAGCGATTCTTTCTTGAAATCCTCGTAGCTCTTTTAAGGAGCGTGGAGGATGCATCTCTTGGATGGCTTTGATCTTCTCGGGATCCACGTGTATACCTTTAGCGGTAATGACGAAGCCGAGAAATTTATCACTAGAGATGCCTAAGAAGGACTTAGTAGGGTTCATCTTTAATTGATGCTTACGTATTAGATCAAAAATAGTCTTCAAATCTTGGATGTGATCCTCCTTTTGTCGACTTTTAACTGCAATATCATCAACGTAGCATTCGACTATTTTTCGCAGATGTTCACGGAATATAGTGCTCATAGCTCGTTGATAAGTTGCTCCTGCATTCTTGAGACCAAATGGCATAACTGTATAACAGTATGTACCAATCGGCGTTCTGAAAGAAGTGTGCTTCTCGTCGTCTGGAAACATTTTAATCTGATTGTACCCAGAATACCCGTCCATGAATGACATCCGTTCAAATCCACAGGTATTATCGATCATGACATCAGTGATTGGTAGAGGAAATTCGTCTTTAGGACATGCCGCATTGAGATCGCAGAATTCTATGCAAACTCTGATCTTGCCAGTCTTTTTAAGAACATGAACTATGTTAGCCACCCAATCGGGATGTTGTTCCTCTCTAATAAACCCGGAGGTTATGAGTTTATTGACTTCAACTTCAATTGCATCCATAATATCTGGACGAAATCGTCTCTGTTGTTGTTTGACCGGTTTGGCATTCGGCAAGATATTGAGCTTGTGAGTTGCAATTTGTGGATCAAGTCCTGGCATATCTTCATAACTCCAAGCGAAGATGTCAATGTAGTCACGAATGAGTTTGATCATGTCTTGCTTATCAGCTTCTGAAAGACTTTCACTGATGAATATTGGTTTAGGAGATCCCTCTTCACCAACATCTATTTGAACAAGTTTATCTTCAGTCGGAGGTTCTTTTTGCTCAAAACGGAACTCCCATTGATTATCTAACCTTTGGGCCCATTGTTCTGATTCAGGTGAAATTTTAAATTCTTCTTCGTCTTCATCACTTTCTTCAGAATGATCAATAGAAACCATGTTGGAAGACAGAATGTTGCAGTAGAAATCCCCGATACTCGTATCGGAATCCCAAGAAGTGGTACTAGAAGAATCAGATCTTTTATCTTCGTCAGACTCAGGATCTTCATGGATAATATTGATAAAAGGAGTAGGAGCAATATAGCCCAATCCGTATTTTGTCCTTCCATATTTTAGAGGAGGAATACGAACAGGCATTTTTCTTCCTTTTCCATCATTGAGGCCAGTCCTGAAGTCATAGCCCATATTTTTGATGATGTCTTTAGATTGCTGACTATAACGACGTAGTTGTAATCTTCCAGTATCATCATTTCTGTCATCATCTTCTAAATCAGGAGGATTTTAGGGCCCTTTGTAGAAGAATATTGGAATGTCTCCTGGCTTTCTGCTGGGAACTAGAAAGTATAAAGATTGTACAGGTTCTAGTGATACATCTGTATGAACAGTCTGTACAACTCCAATGGTTATTGCGTTCAAGTCATCTAACAAATGTAAATAACTATGAACATAATTACACACATCAGCATACTGCAAAGATGGAGACTTTTTATTAAATGTAAAAGCAGCAGTATTTACATTGGGAGAAGGCTGAGCCTTAGAGATTTTAGCCAAGTCAATGACTAAAGGGGGAGAAGAAGAACGAGAAGAAGCGTTGTTTTGATTAAGATCGATAACAAATGGCTCAGAAGAGGTGAGCTCCCTTGAAATTTGAGATGGAAGAATAATCCGCCCTCCAACTGGAATTAGCAGAGTATTCTGTTTCATATGTGGAGATGCAGGAATTACAGTACGCCCACTGACAGGAATAATTATTGTGTCTTGAGCAAACGACTGAGGTAACGGAGAAATCTGTCCACTCACCGGAATGATGAAAGAACCTTCTTCAGAGAGTTTGGGAGATTGTTGCTGAATAGTTTGACCTTTAATAGGAATATTAAGGTCTCACTTTGTGAATCCTCTTTCTCCATAGCTTGTACAACCCTTGTATACTCTTCTTTGTACATTCGGGAATCATTGAAAAAAGCTTCAACCCCATGGAAGGGATTTATATCAGCAACTTCTTTTTGTACTCTTCCATTGCTATCAATGTATTTAAAATACTGATGAAGAGTAGAAGGCACCACATTATTTTTATGAAGAAAGGGCCTCCCCAGAAGAATATAAGATCCTACGATCTCGATCACATAGAAAGTGACTTTAGATCTGAAATCGCCTATCTGAAGCTTCAGATGAATCTTTCCCAAAGGCTCGCTTCGGCTTTGATTGAATCCCAGGATAGTAGTAACCGTCTTAGAGAGCTTGTGAAGAGGGATTTTTAGTTCATCCAACAGACTCTTTGGCATTATGCTTATAGCAGACCCTGGATCAATGAGGATACGATCTATCTTCATTGTATCGATATAACCGGTGTAGTAGAGAGGCCGATCATATCGATTATCCTCCAATAGCATGTCATCTTGTGTAAAGGTGATATTTGGGATAATTTCCAATACACTGTTACAATGTAAGCAAGTGGCAGGTTCTGCATCTGGCTTCTTCAATTGTGCAAGACAAGAGTCAGCTTGTAGAAGTGCTTCACTTAATGTCTCCCGAGTCTCTTTGGAAAGACGTAGAAGTTCAAAGAGGGACATTCTAGCTGGAGTATTAGCAAGCTGAGCTAAAATGTCGAAATTATAAGGCTTCTGAAGTCCAAGAGGAGAGGACTTCTTGATTGGCTTATCAAACCGAGCCTGTTGTTTGCCTTTCTCCAGAGCTGTAGGCTTGGGAGGAATAGGTTCAGTGGATGATTCTTCTTCAGGAGGAACATTAGAAGCATCTTTATCAGCTGGAGGGATATCAAGAGGATCCTCAGGATTTTTGGAATAATCCTTTAGATAAGGTTTCCCCGTTCGAGTAGCACTAACAAGTGCTTCTTCTTTCTCTTTTGGCTCTGTGTCAGGAATAGATCCAAGAGAAGTCATATGACATGATTTAATCTTTCCAGCCTTCTTGGACTTTCGAGAAGTAGTCTTTTGAGGAGAAGGCGATTCAAAATCTGCCACTAGATCAGGATGGATCCACATGATTTCTCCAGTTTCCAAAGTGATTGGCACTAATCCTTCAGACCGTGGAGGAGGAAGATTCACTATGTCAAGAGTTGCCTTGGGAATAGGAACGATCCCACTTTCAAGGAGTTGAGGAGGAAAATCTCCAAATTGCATAGAGACGACGTTGGAGGTGACGGTCTTCTCTTTTGGAGTAAGAGAGATAGCTCCAGATTTAATTATTTCTTGGATCTTTCCTTTCAGTACATAACATGTACGAATTATATGACCCAGCATTCTGTGATATGGGCAGTATTTGGGATGATCTGTTTTACCAGCTTCATCAGGTTTCTTGATCTCAGGTAATTGTATCTTATTACCTTTCAGCAGACATTCAAAGATACCAAGGACATCGTCGTCATCGAAAGATATTCTTCTTTGGGGCGAGGTGTTCTTGGTTGTTGAGTTGTAGGAGAGGTTTGAACAGTTGATGCATCTTTGCTCTGAAAATTAACTTCAAGAGTTTCTTTTCCCTTGCGAGCATTGTTTTTATTGTTAGTACCTTGACCTGTTTCTTTAGGAGTCATCTGCACTCCTAAACCTTTGAAGGTTTCAGCACTAATTTCTGCGGCCTTAGCACTAACTATGAAAGAAGGCCAGTCTTGGAATTGAGTGGATCCTGTCCACATGCTAATGATTGGAAACAAGTTTGATTTGCATGTGTCGATGGTGACAGCATCAGGAGTTCCAAGAGGCATCTTCAGAGCTTCTCTTCGAAACCGTTCAATGTACTCTTCTGTAGTTTCATTATTTTTCTGCTTGATTCTAATAAGAGCAGACATAGTCATATCATTGAGCCCTTTATAGAACCGTTCAAGAAACATCTGTTTGAAACCAGAAAATAAGGTAATGCTCCCATCTGGGAGACTTCTATACCATTCATAAGCCGTTCCCTTGATACATCCAACAAACACCCGAGTAAGGAGGGCGTCGCTTGGTTGCAGCTGATCAGTCATTACTTCAAAGTGATTAATGAACTGACTTGAAGAAGTGGTTCCATCATAGAATGAGATAGTGGGAGGCTTGTATTTAGGAGGATATGATACTTGCTTCCATTCTATCGGATAAGGTTGTTTGATGCCTAACCTTTGTAAACCATCTTTCTGTTTGAATGCCTCGAATTGAGTTTTGAGATTCCTCAATTCTTCATTAACAATTCTAGAAGATTATGGAGTTGTAACTTGTAGAGAATAGTTGGAAGGAGGAATAGCATTGTAAGTACTATCCCCAGCTCCAGAGAGACTAGTGTTTGGTTGAGCTGGTCCAGGAGTATTAGATTGTACTGCTGGAGGAACTTGTACTGGACTCATATCAGTGTCAGTTGGTATGGCATCTGGTACAGTCTGTCGATTTTGCATCTGTGTTGCCATGAGTTCATACATCGACTTCATATTATCAGCCATAGACTTCATTTGTTGTTCCAAAGAAGCAATTCTTTGATCTTGAGGAGTCAAGGAAGAAGAAGGTTCATCAGTATTCCCATCAACCATATAAGTCGTGACTGTACGAGGAATTATTGATGAACTGGTAGATGTTGTTTGTTCTGAATCATTGCTTTGTGCATCAAAGTCAATTATAGGAGAACTACCCCAGTAGGAAGAGGTGGGAAGTTAGATTCTCCAAGGAATTCAGAATCATCTTCAGAGATCAAATTTCTTTGACTAGAGGCCAGGACACTTGCTCTGGTATTTCTATATACTCCATCTGGACTATCAAATCTACCCCCAGCATCCCGAGAGGTCATATTGGCAGAAGCAAACAAAGGCTCATCTTCATCAGGCATAGGTTCACACTGAATCCGATTGAAGACAGATTGTCGTTTTGTTTGACATCTGTATTGCATTGTGACTCTTGGCTGGAAGTCACATTCATGATCAACATGATCATGAGCCATTGATTGACATCTGCATTAAATTATGACTCTTGGATAGAAGTCACATTCAGCATGGTCCTTTGACACAGAATCACTTCTTCTCTTCTGTTGAAGATATTCTCGTAAATCTGTTTGTGAAGATTGGGGAATATATTTCCTGTTCTTGGGTCTTGATGGCTCTTGATTATATAGAGAATGATTAATATGAGCCATATAGTTTCTTGTATACTCTGCGTCTGGATCTCTTATCCTTGTTTCCAACTGGTATGGTTTCTTAACACCAGAAGTGTTAATTTTTGTTCTTAGATCAGTTGGAGGTAACACATTGGTTTTGGACACATGGAGTTTTCCTTCCATTGATCTGGATATTTGCAGAGAAGGAAGAGTTGAACCACCCCCTTGATTAGGGGTTGGTAACAGACCTTTCCTAGACAAATTATGTGCCCAATTCGAAGAAGTCATAGAAGAAAACATTAAGAAATGTTTCTTCTTAGACAAATTCAAGTTTTGAGACATAAAATGTCCAGAAGGAAGAGTAGTCAAAAGACCATCTCCTTTTCTTTGACTAACAAAATTGTTAGTCAAAGCTGTTCCTGAAGTAAAAACTACAGGAGCAGAAGAAACAACTAAAGAGTTATTTCTCTTCGAAGGGACTTTGTGTGGAAGACCACCCCCAGTTCTGGTAGAACTTGGCAAAGAGGAAGAGATAGCTAAAGAGCTATTCTTCTTAGATGAAATACATGCTGAAATAGGCTTGGTTAAAGAACCAGTGCTGTTGGCGTGACTTTTGACTTTGGAAATACACGCTGGAATAGATTTGGCTAAGGAGCCAGTATTGTTAGCGTGATTGTTGATGTTGAAATTGCACGCTGGAACAGACTTGGCTAAGGAACCAGTGTTGTCAGCGTGACTTTTGAGGTTGAAATTGTACGCAGGAACAGATTTGGCTAAGGAGCCAGTACTGTCAGCGTGACTTTCAACTTTGGAGACACATACTGTAACAGATTTGGCTAAGGAGCCAGTACTGTTAGCGTGATCTTTGATTGCTGTCATCTTCGAGCGCACAAGAGTGTGCGTGCTTGCAGTAAAGTTCTTGCCAGTGTTAGGAGCAGACACTGTGGCAGAGACTTCACCATTGACTGCCAACTGATTCTTAGGGACATAGATAGAGTGTCCCTTCGACTTGGCAGTGATGATGGAGGCTGTAGTGGGCTTACCACTCTTAGCCCGCTGCATTTCTTCATAGGCGAGTTGATCGAATTGGATCGTCATCACCTTCTTCGTCGAGCCGATTAACAAAGTATCGCATTGAGTTATTGCCATCTCAGAAGAGGAGATGGTTTTTCCCAGCAGAGTCGCCAATTTGTTTTCCATAAATAAATTCCTTTATTTATTGTGTATCTGGGAAAATTACAACTGTGGAAATCTGATCTAGAAGACGATCACTTTATCCCTTGGACTATGCGAAGAAGAAAAGCTCTCAAAATTTTGACAGTAGATAACTATGTATCCGTACCATGAATGAAAAAAAAAAGAACTCTATTTATAGAGTCAAAATTAATAACTGAAAAGATAACTGTCTTCACAGCCTGTGCTTAGTTAAAAATCACGCAGGATTTAACATACGCAAGGTTGTGAGCAGTTACTGGACGTGGCCTGTAACTGTTGGACACATGGCAATCATGCATGAGTCGTGTGCAAGTTACAGGACACGCAGGCGAGAGATCAGTGGCATGGCTGCCACGTACTCCAATTTGATGAAATCCACGCAGACTTGTTGAAGACGAAATCCACGCAGACTCGGGGTAGAAAGCTTCAAAATCCACGCAAACTTGGGGCAAGAAGCTTCAGAATCTACGCAGACTTTGATGAAGAAAACTTCAGAATCCACGCAGACTCGGGGTAGAAAGCTTCAAAATCCACGCAAACTTGGGGCAAGAAGCTTCAGAATCTACGCAGACTTTGATGAAGAAAACTTCAGAATCCACGCAGACTCGGGGTAGAAAGCTTCAAAATCTACGCAAACTTGTGGCAAGAAGCTTCAGAATCTACGCAGACTTTGATGAAAAAAACTTCAGAATCCACGCAGACTCGGGGTAGAAAGCTTCAAAATCCACGCAAACTTGGGGCAAGAAGCTTCAGAATCTACGCAGACTTTGATGAAGAAAACTTCAGAATCCACGCAGACTTGGGATAGAACTGCCAGCTGTCTTGATTCAGCATGCCTCGACTGACACAAAATCTCTAGTAGTGATTGCTTTTGTCAGTCACATTAAATGACAAGAAGCTCTTTTGGTATGCCAACTTGACAAAGGTTGAGTCTTGCTGAAGAAGATTTCGAAAATCACGCAATAGACGGCTGTGATCTCTCGAATTCTGTGCATACGTGGCATACGAAGAGATATTCTTCGACTGTTGTGCTGTCAGTCATAATTACTCTCTGACAAATGATGAGCTATCTCCCAGCGTGATTTGTAAAATATTGTCTGGATCAACTGAGTGTGACTTTTGACTCTGTCTTGATCAACTCAGCGTGACTGTCATTTTTAAAGGTCTACAGGCATACCACGACATTAGGCTGGTGCACCAAGAAATGTACGGAGATGATGTTAGAGCTTACACCGACTTGTGTTGGTATGTCGACAAGTAAAGGAAATCAATATTGGTTCCGTTATCGACTTTCAGAAAGATGATACGTCAATGAAGTTTTAGCGACTTTTTCTTTCATATGGGGCTTACGTCGAAGGTTTTCAATATTGTCGCCCGATGCTATATTTGGATGCGACTTTCCTTACAGGAAGGTTTAGAGGATGTTTCATGTCTGCTACAGCGAAGAATGGTGACCAAAAATTCTGCCCTCTTGCCTACGGTATAGTCTCGGACGAAGATGGCGACAATTAGGAATGGTTCCTTAAAAATCTTAAGAATGTTGTTGGATGTAGTTGGCGTATCGTTTTTCTTTTGGATCAAGGTACCGGTTTAGTTTTTGAAGTTCCGAAAGTGTTCCCTACTGCTTACCATAGCTATTGCTATTATCACATAAAGAATAACATACCACTGAAGGAGAAAGGAAATGAAAGCAAGTATCCGCATGTACTTGAAGCTTGGAGGCAAGCAGTATATGCTTTAACGCCAGGTGTGTAAGTCAGACATATATAAGGAGCTTTTATGTGCATTCTCTGTTATTTTAACACGGAAAATGGCCATTCTCCGTGTAAATCTCACGGAGAATGGCCATTCTTCGTTTACGTCTCACGGAGAATGACATTCTCCGTGTTCCTTAACAAGGAGAATATGCATTCTCCGTTAGTTTGGAACGGAGAATGACCATTCTCCGTATTTATAACACGGAGAATGGTTCCTTTTTCATGTGCTTGTGCCTTGACTTCCTTCTTAATTAATTTCTTTTTTTCCTGTACAAAGGTGGTTATAAACAAGCAGTTAAGAAGTTATATGATCTGAATTTTGGTCATGTTGTGAATTGGATGGATAAACAAAAACCTGAACATTAGTCAAATGTATTCTTCCCCGGATGTAGATACGGCGAGGTTGCTTCTAGTTGTGCGGAGTTATTCAATGCATGGATAAAGGCTGAGAAGAAAATACCTATTTCAGCACTTGTAAACATTATCCGAGTGAAGATGATAAAGATGATTTCGGATCGCCATAAGGATGCAATTGATTTAAATAGCAAATTAACTCCATACGCCGAGAATATGCTGAAGCAGCTTACAGATGATGGCATGTCTTATAAGGTATATCGGTCTGGTGATTTCAAGTTTGAGGTGATGGCAGATACTTCCTCACAACTTTTCTTGATTGTCATTGTAGTTGTCGCAGATGGAAGGTATATTGTCACGACCCGGACCCTAAAGTAAGGGCACGAGAAGTGGGTACGTCCAGCCTACGCCGCAGTGTCGACAGTAGAACGCTGTTCTAGGTCAATCATCTAACAATATAAAAGTACCTATATAGTTTATACTCTCCGAATGGAGGTGACATAACCAATATACATCTCAATCACATCTAGGATAGAAGAATGAAAGATAGATAGACAGTAACTCAAGAGAACAGTAGAATAGATGAAATAAGTCTAAGTGTCTAGGATACATAACATCCAGAATGTCAACCCAATATACAAAATAAGTCTAAGAGTCTGTACATCTCAACATCTCAAAATACAACTCAGAATGTGAGACAAAAGATAATATAAAAAAACTGTCTAGCTAAACTGGTCTAGACTACTGGGGCAACATCCTCAGCTGCAGGTGGATCCTGCTGAGGGTCCACAACATAGTATCATCTAGTCCTGCTCCATAATAGGTAGACACTAGGGCCTCATCCTTATCCTCTGTAATATTTTCAACAGGTCCAGTCAGGACAGGAACGAGCACAATACATCTCACGCAGTGCATAGTATGATAGGAAATATAAAGCATGCAATAGAGTAAAATACAGGAACTGCTGAAAGTAGATACATGTAGTAAAAAAGATAACTGTAATGAAATATCTACTATAATAGAGAACTAGCAGTGACTAGTGAGTAAATATAGACATGTGAATGGCATAGGAGATTCATGACTACAGCTAAGAGTGATTCATGACTACAGCTACTGGGGTAATATCCACATGACTATTTCCACTCCCCCATCCCCAATCAATACACAAGGATCCTTTCAAGTTATGTTAAGATTCGTGATAAGCCATAAATGGGTGATACATGAGTGATTCATGAAGATTCATGAAGGCTCGGTGATCATAAGAGTACATGAGTCACTAGCTGATACATGAAGATTCATGATAATAGAAGCATGAGATACATGATGATTCGTGAAACGCACAACATGCTGTATCTGATGCTCCCGAGAGGGATAACATCTCATGAAAAGATCCATATAGTACCAATCCGTGATAACAATCGTGTCAGCATCAAGTAAAGTAATCTAGAGCAAGAATATAAATCCTGGCAAGTATGAAACGGTCAGAGAATGTACTCGCCTGATAACTGAATGTCTGAAGAGGATATACTGCCTAAGGAAAGATGTATGGCTCCTAATCAGAGCAACACAAGTCACAATGTATCCACAATGGTAAAAATAGAGTATACAATGCATACTACATGATTCTAGGTCAATCTGGTCAAAAGTCAACTCTTGGTCAATCTCTAATAGTCAAACTAGGTCACAGGAAGTCATACTAGGTTAAATAAAGTCAAACAAGGTCAAACAAGTTAAGGTTAGTCAAATCTAGGTTAAAGTCAACTCCTGGTCAATATTCTAATCAAACTAGTCAAAGTTAGGTCAACACTAGTCAAACTAGTTAGGGTTTTAGTCAAACTAGTTAAACTAGTCATTTTAGGTCAATCCTAGGTTAACTAGGTCAAATTTGACCTAAGGTTGACTTTGGTCAACCCTTAGTCAACAAGGGTCAATGCCTAATCTCATAGCCATAGGCTCATAAATGAATACCATAGGCTAATACCATATAGGTATCTACCTTATACAATATATACATATGACTTACATATATATATACAATATACTACTTAGGCCTATAGGCTATGTGTCATAGGTTTCTATATAAACCTATACTTGGAAGTCATATATATATATATATATATATATATATATATATATATATATATATATATATATATATATATATATATATATATATACACAATCTATCTACTACCTATATATCAATATATAAACACTCTATATATAATACCAAAACCCATATATATATACAATGACACTATATATCTAATACCAAAAATGTATATATATCATATACATATATGTATACCAAAAAAAAAATACATATATGTATATAAAACTTATATATATATATATATTACATATATATAGAGAAGGAAGAAAATGAGAGAGAGAGGGAATTAGAGTGGGAGAGAGAGTGAAGGGGCTGTCACAGGAAGGGGGGAAGGGTGTTCCAGTTTTCCTGGAACAGGAATCCAGTCCCCAACAAACACACGCAAAACACCCACACACCTACATATACACATACATGTATATACACATGTATATACATGTATACACCCTAAAAACTCACCTACACACACACACATACATATATACTACGTATATACAATATATATACCCATAAATATATATATATATATACATCAAAATCAATTTGAAATTGGATTTTGAAAACTGGAAATCACAGTAAACACTGTTCATCACTGATCACAGTGTAGGTAAGGGGGAAACCTGATTTGAAGCCCAAAACCTAACTAAGATGCCCATACAGTGGTTGGTAATCGTGCCCCTAGGTGTGTACGTGTCATAGGTGTCCCTAGGAGTCCACCACAACACGACACAACGTGTCCAAACGTGTAATTTCCAAATCGGGTAAACTGCGCTCTGTGCAGTATCGTGCAGAGGAGCAGACGAGTGTAGGACACGACAGAAGTGTCCATAGGTCTCGTGCACACGTGTGTAGGTTCATCTAGGGTAGGTGCACGTGTTAGGCAGCCTACACGATGTCCACGTGTCCTCAGGACACGGCACGAACACCGTATCAGTCGAGTTTTCTCGACTGATACACACTGTTTATACTGCGTCGTACAGTGAGTCACGCGTCTCGTGGACACGACACACACAATATTGTGTCTCGTGCTTGTGTCAGTAGGTAGGGCAGGTCTAGGGGTATGTGTCAGTGTCATGGTCCAGTATCCAAGTTGTGTCGTATCTAAGTTACAAGGTCGTGTCAGTGAGGTCTGTGCACTCATGCACAGGATGTGCTCGACCAGTACGAGTGAGTTTTCTCACTCGACACGACACGAGAAGTCGTGAGATTTTGGAGGCATGTTCGCAGACATTGCCCCCTCGTGTCCACCAATTTTGGCGTGTCCACGTGCTCTGTGCAGTGAGCACGAGCAGCGTGGTAGCAGGGCACGCACGCGAGCCTTGTACAGCGGGTTCGTGTCCATTTTGGACACGGACACAGCACGAAAACGTGCTCAGTCCACTTGGGTTGTGTCCTACATGTCTAGGGCTACCCAAAAATATATTTTGTTTTACATTTTAACAAAAGCAAATTTTTTGTGGCATTTTATCAAACAAGGTTTTCTAGCCTAGGATACGTGTCCGATACGGACACCAAACAAATCCTATTTTTCACCAAACTTGACCTACAGTTCCCTGGTACCTACATGCATGCAAATATGAAGAGAAAACACAATATTAACATGGTTTGAGGGTATTTACCTATTTGTGTGAAAACTCAAGAAAACACCAAGTAGGGGGTGTCCTCTTCTCTTGGTGATGCCCAAAGCTCCACAAATCCTTGATAGCAGGACCTAACTAGTATCCTCTAGTGTAGGGGAGTCCAATGCAAGAAACTAGAGGTGATTTGGATCAAAAATGATCAAGTTATCAAGGTTTAAAGAAAAAGGAATTTTGTAGGATTTAATTCATGTAAAAATGGTCATGAATGAATACAATGGGTTAATATAGGATGGTGGCTGCTAAGGGGGGTGTCTTGGCCGGCCATGGCAGGGGGGGTGTCTTGGCCTTTCTTTCATGGTGAAGGCAAGGACTTTCTTGCCTAGGTTTGGATATTTTGAGTAATTCATGCAAAATATCACATGTAGAAATATCTAGATATTTATCCTACTTTAATCAAAGACTAATATCTATCCTCCAGCCTCTAGGTTAGTAGCTAACCTCTAGATTAGTGCTAAACTAGGTTAGGGACTAACATGACACTAATCAATAATTAAATAATAATAAAAACACATAAATCCAAATAATTCCTAATAAATCCTAGAAAATTACCAAAATACCCTTTAGGCTAAAAAGCCCTAATTTGATATTCTAAACCTATGGCTAGGCTCACATGATCATGGTTAGTCTCTAGGTTATGAAATCTCTAGGGTTTACACTAGGGTTATAATAGTAAGTCACAAAGTCATAAGTCATGACTTAGAAAATGGTTTTAACTAACTAAAAATCACCAAAAATCATATCATGACTATAATATCATTAATAAATAATAAAAATAATATTTTTTCAAAAATACCCCAATTTCAGAAAACTGGGTGTTACAAGTCTACCCACCTTAAAATAATTTCGTCCTCGAAATTTAGATGGTCGTACTCCTCCTAGGTCAAACCTCCAACAATCAGGGACGAAGCCACTACCTAGCAACATGCAAGGTCAACAAGCAAAATATGGATAGTAGACCTATACTGGGTTATGTCCAAAAATTGGCTGGCAGTTTTAGGTCATAAGGTGCCCTTAATCCAAATCGAAATCAAAAGCAACTCTATGGGGTAAATCAGGGTGGAGTCTCGGGTCAGAAAAATCGTACTAAGCAAATGAAACACACAATGGTATGCCTGAGTGGGACACTAAAGTCATAGGTGTACAGTGTCATGTCTAGGTCATGTATGCGAAGTCAGTTTTGAGAAAATAACGAGTCTTGTGCTCCTAACTTAAAAGTCATGTTAATGTGCCTACGGTGATCATAATTTAGAGTGGGAAAGGTCTATGGCCTAAATAGAACCAAAAATTGTGATGAATAGTAGTGTAAAGGGCAGGTTAAATGGGACAGTCCTGGTCATAGGTATAGACTGGGAAGATAAGGAAACAATAAATCACAGGGCTAAAAGGGTTACCATTCTATGGTCAGAGCTACTCTATCAAAAAGGTATAGCATATACATTAATTTATTTAAGAGAAAATCCTTGAGAAAAGAAGTTATTCAAGGAATTATATTAATAGCTAAAGCTACTCCTACTCCTACTCCTAAGTAAGAGATGAAGAAACAAACAAACAATCGACAAAAACAAAAGAACTACCAGGTCAAAACTGATCACTAATAAAGAACAGGTAGGAGCAGATGGGATTGGATTTTAAGATAGATATAATGAAGCAAGGTGGGAAATCAATGAAATTAAGTATGAGCATGAGCATCCAATGATGAAGATCCAGGTCATGATAAATTTTAATTCAACTGGATACGAATATGAGGTTCATGGGCGATTAAAAATAATTCCAAGAAGAATTGTCAAGGCTGTTGCGGACAAGATTCTAGTGCAAGTTTAACTGTCTCCATCCACGTAGATTAATATATAAAAAAGTGAACCAAAACGCAATAGGTTGATCAGACCATCATGCATCGGTTCTGATTAGATAATATGTTAGTGGGTGTACACCCAATAAATATATCATGATCAAGCTCGAAAAGGATAAGCTTGTAAAACTTAAGGATAAATTTATAGCATAAGATATAAGTAAGGGTGGAAATGATGAAGAAAATACATAGTCCAAGATCCTTAACCAATCGGGTCAAGCATTCAAGGTAAGGTACCAGGTTAAGTATTTAAGGATTCAAGCAGAACACCATCACATGCCAGGTCGAAAGAATTGAGCCAAGGTGGATCTCTAATTGAAATAAGAATTAATTTAGTATCATGGTAGAGGTTATAGTTTAGCCATTTGACCAGAAAATCATATCAAGAAAATAGAGTACAAGGAGACGGGTTTCAGTAGGACATAGAATACTTATATGAAGGTAGGCTAGTCTTGGTCTTACATGCAAAGTTTGTTGGGAGGTAACAGCTAGTATTATACTCTGAATATCTAAGTCACGGTAAAGGACGTCCAATGATCTAGAATAGAAAGTGGGAGTTCAAGACGTGATAATTGACGCAAAAATTAAAGAAGATCAAATTAACCCATGGAATAAAATTAATTAGGAATCTAGTAAATAATTTAGGAACACAGTCCTAGGGATAGATAGGCTACTAGATGAATATAGTTAGGGTTCGATAAATCAAAGGTCAAGGTTAGAAGGTCTCAATAAGGTCTTGATTTGAGGAAATGTCGAGTAAGTCTGGTTTGGGATACAATCACATAGATTGGTAGGAGTTGAACAAGATGCAAAAATAGAGGGGACAGATCATTTTAATGGAAAGCAATTAGCAAGAGGATTAGATGGCAAGAAACAGATGAGAGTTTTCTCATAAATGTGATTGAGTACCTTAAAATAAAAAAAAAATTAATCTAACACAAAGAAATTTAAATCAACAACTACAAAAATTCCAAATCATCAACTAACACCAGGATTCAAAGTTCAACAGTGAATCCTCCAAAAATCAAATTCAATCAAGGGAAAAGGAGTTTAAATCGTAATTTCAAATGAGATTCTCAAGGGTCATCCCAGAAATCTCTCAAGGTATCTTAACAATGATTGAGTATCCTCTCTCACTAAGCCTATTCCTCCAATCCTATCACAGGCTGTAGTGATACTCTAGTTCGAATATCACTACATAAACTCGACCTGCATGGGCCACCACTAAAAATGTGTCACGACCCGCACCCTAGAGTAAGGGCACGAGAAGTGGGTATGTCCAGCCTACGCCGCAGTGTCGGCGGTAGAACGTTGTCCTAGGTTAATCATCTAACAATATAAAAGTACCTGTACAGTTTATACTCTCCGAATGGAGGTGACATAACCATTATACATCTCAATCACATCTAGGATAGAAGAATGAAAGATAGATAGACAGTAACTCAAAAAGAACAGTAGAATAGATGAAATAAGTCTAAGTGTCTAGGATACATAACATCCAGAATGTCAACCCAATATACAAAATAAGTCTAAGAGTCTGTACATCTCAACATCTCAAAATACAACTCAGAATGTGAGACAAAAGATAATATATAAAAAGACTGTCTAGCTAAACTGGTCTAGACTACTGGGGCAACATCCTCAGCTGCAGGTGGATCCTGCTGAGGGTCCACAACATAAGTATCATCTAGTCCTGCTCCATAATAGGTAGACACCAGGGCCTCATCCTCATCCTCTGTAATATTTTCAACAGGTCCAGTCAGGACAGGAACGAGCACAATACATCTCACGCAGTGCATAGTATGATAGGAAATATAAAGCATGCAATAGAGTAAAATACAGGAACTGCTGAAAGAAGATACATGTAGTAAAAGAGATAACTGTAATGAAATATCTACTATAATAGAGAACTAGCAGTGACTAGTGAGTCAGAGTAAAATATAGACATATGAATGGCATAGAAGATTCATGACTACAGCTAAGAGTGATTCATGACTACAGCTACTGGGGTAATATCCACATGACTATTTCCACTCCCCCATCCCTAATTAATACACAAGGATCCGTTCAAGTTATGTTAAGATTCGTGATAAGCCCATAAATGGGTGATACATGAGTGATTCATGAAGATTCATGAAGGCTTGGTGATCATGAGAGTATATGAGTCACTAGCTGATACATGAAGATTCATGATAATAGAAGTATGAGATACATGATGATTCGTGAAACGCACAACATGCTGTATCTGATGCTCCCGAGAGGGATAACATCTCATGAAAAGATCCATATAGTACCAATCCGTGATAACAATCGTGTCAGCATCAAGTAAAGTAATCTAGAGCAAAAATATAAATCCTGGCAAGTATAAAACGGTCAGAGAATGTACTCGCCTGATAACTGAATGTCTGAAGAGGATATACTGCCTGAGGAGAGATGTATGGCTCCTAATCAGAGCAACACAAGTCACAATGTATCCACAATGGTAAAAATAGAGTATACAATGCATACTACATGATTCTAGGTCAATCTGGTCAAAAGTCAACTCTTGGTCAATCTCTAATAGTCAAACTAGGTCACAGGAAGTCATACTAGGTCAAATAAAGTCAAACAAGGTCAAACAAGTTAAGGTTAGTCAAATCTAGGTTAAAGTCAACTCCTGGTCAACATTCTAATCAAACTAGTCAAAGTTAGGTCAACACTAGTCAAACTAGTTAGGGTTTTAGTCAAACTAGTTAAACTAGTCATTTTAGGTCAATCCTAGGTTAACTAGGTCAAATTTGACCTAAGGTTGACTTTGGTCAACCCTTAGTCAACAAGGGTCAATGCCTAACCTCATAGCCATAGGCTCATAAATGAATACCATAGGCTAATACCATATAGGTATCTACCTTATACAATATATACATATGACTTACATATATATATATATATATACAATATACTACTTAGGCCTATAGGCTATGTGTCATAGGTTTCTATATAAACCTATACTTGGAAGTCATACATATATATATATATATATATATATATATATATATTTTATATATATATATATATATATATATATATATATATATATATATATATATATATACACAATCTATCTAATACCTATATATCAATATATAAACACTCTATATATAATACCAAAACCCATATATATATACAATGACACTATATATCTAATACCAAAAATGTATATATATCATATATATATATATATATATATATATATATATATATATATATATATATATATATATATATATATATATATACATAAATATATATATATATATAACTTATATATATATTACATATATATAGAGAAGGAAGAAAATAAGAGAGAGAGAGGGAATTAGAGTGGGAGAGAGAGTGAAGGGGCTGTCACAGGAAGGGGGAAGGGTGTTCCAGTTTTCCTGGAACAGGAATTCAGTCCCCAACAAACACACACAAAACACCCACACACCTACATATACACATACATGTATATACACATGTATATACATGTATACACCCTAAAAACTCACCTACACACACACATACATATATACTACGTATATACAATATATATACCCATAAATATACATATATATATACATCAAAATCAATTTGAAATTGGATTTTTAAAACTGGAAATCACAGTAAACACTGTTCATCACTGATCACAGTATAGATAAGGGGAAACCTGATTTCAAGTCCAAAACCTAACTAAGATGCCCATACAGTGGTTGGTAATCGTGTCCCTAGGTGTGTACGTGTCGTAGGTGTCCCTAGGAGTCCACTACGATACGACACAACGTGTCCAAACGTGTAATTTCCAAATCGGGGTAAACTGCGCTCTGTGTAGTATCGTGCAGAGGTGCACACGAGTGTAGAACACGACAGAAGTGTCCATAGGTCTCGTGCACACGTGTGTAGGTTCACCTAGGGTAGGTGCACTTGTTAGGCAGCCTGTACGGTGTCCACGTGTCCTCAGGACACGACGCGAACACCGTATCAGTCGAGTTTCTCGACTGATACATACTGTTTACACTGTGTCGTACAGTGAGTCACGCGTCTCGTGGACACGACACACACAATATTGTGTCTCGTGCTCGTGTCAGTAGGTAGGGTAGGTCTAGAGGTATGTGTCAGTGTCATGGTCCAGTGTCCAAGTTGTGTCGTGTCTAAGTTATAAGGTCGTGTCAGTGAGGTCTGTGCACTCGTGCACAGGATGTGCTCGACCAGTGCGAGTGAGTTTTCTCACTCGACACGACACGAAAAGTCGTGAGATTTTGGAGGCATATTTGCAGACATTGCCCCCTCGTGTCCACCAATTTTGGCATGTCCACGTGCTCTGTGCAGTGAGCACGAGCAGCGTGGTAGCAGGGTACGCACGCGAGCCTCGTACAGCGGGTTCGTGTCCATTTTAGACACGGATACAGCATGAAAACGTGCTCAGTCCACTTGGGTTGTGTCCTACATGTCTAGGGCTACCCAAAAATATATTTTGTTTTATATTTTAACAAAAACAAATCCTTTGTGGCATTTCATCAAACAAGGTTTCCTAGCCTAGGATACGTGTCCGATACGGACACCAAACCAATCCTATTTTTCACCAAACTTGACCTACAGTTCCCTGGTACCTAGATGCATGCAAATATGAAGATAAAACACAATATTAACATGGTTTGAGGGTATTTACCTATTTATGTGAAAACTCAAGAAAATACCAAGTAGGGGGGTGTCCTCTTCTCTTGGTAATGCCCAAAGCTCCACAAATCCTTGATAGCAGGCCCTAACTAGTATCCTCTAGTGTAGGGGAGTCCAATGCAAGAAACTAGAGGTGATTTGGATCAAAAATGATCAAGTTATTAAGGTTTGAAGAAAAGGGAATTTTGTAGGATTTAATTCATGTAAAAATGGTCATGAATGAATACAATGGGTTAATATAGGATGGTGGCTGCTAGGGGGGTGTCTTGGTCGGCCATGGCAAGGGGGGTGTCTTGGCCTTTCCTTCATGGTGAAGGCAAGGACTTTCTTGCCTAGGTTTGGATATTTTGAGTAATTCATGCAAAATATCACATGTAGAAATATCTAGATATTTATCCTACTTTAATCAAAGACTAATATCTATCCTCAAGTCTCTAGGTTAGTAGCTAACCTCTAGATTAGTGCTAAACTAGGTTAGGGACTAACATGACACTAATCAATAATTAAATAATAATAAAAACACATAAATCCAAATAATTCCTAATAAATCCTAAAAAATTACCAAAATACCCTTTAGGCTAAAAAGCCCTAATTTGATGTTCTAAACCTATGGCTAGGCTCACATGATCATGGTTAGTCTCTAGGTTATGAAATCTCTAGGGTTTACACTAGGGTTATAATAGTAAGTCACAAAGTCATAAGTCATGACTTAGAAAATGGTTTTAACTAACTAAAAATCACCAAAATCATATCATGACTATAATATCATTAATAAATAATAAAAATAATATTTTTTCAAAAATACCCCAATTTCAGAAAACTGGGTGTTACATATATGGATTCCCATGCAGCCATGCAATCCAATGCATCAGATTTGGTTCGGGCAAATCAGTTTACGATTTTGTGGAGCGGTATTGGACATTAGATTTCTACAAGAAGCTATATTCATGTGCAATTTGTCCTGTTCCCGATTGTGAAAAACAGTTTGAAAATAATCCAACTGACTTGGTTCTACCACATGTTCCAAAACGGGGCCCCGGCCGTCCAAAGGTAGACCGTTATAAGAGCAACTATGAGAACAAGAAAAAAAAAAGAGGAAGATGAGGTGCCAGAATTGCCTTAAATTAGGTAATCACAATCGCACCACTTGGCCTCTCCCCCCACGTCCTTCTATAGGGGTCGAGGGGGCAGCGCCCCCTCGTTAATACATATTCAGCCCTTATTTCTTTTATATAATTGTTTTTTGAACACATTTCTTACATTTTTTTGATATCAATGGTGCTATTTTGAAGTCTGTTATATCTAATATTTTACAGTTTTTTGACTGCATAATGGCAATTCTTCGTGTAAATTTACACGGAGAATAGCATTCTCCGTTTCAAATTATACGGAGAATAGCATTTTCATTCGTTCTAACACTGGGAATGCCATTGTCCATGTAATTCAACACGGAGAATGACATTCTCCATTTTAAATTACACGAAAAATGGACTTTCGCATGCGTTTTAACACTTAGAATGTCATTATCCGTGTTAGATTAACACGGATAATAGAATTCTCCATTTCAAATTACACGGAGAATAGCATTATCATTCGTTTTAACACTGGGAATGCCATTCTCCGTATAATTCAAGACGGAGAATGAGATTCTCCGTTTCAAATTACACGGAGAATAGCATTCTCATTCGTTTTAACAATGGGAATGCCATTCTTCGTTTTAGATTAACACGGAGAATGGAATTCTTCGTGTAAATTAATACGGAGAATAGCATTCTCATTCGTTTTAACGCTGGGAATGTCATTCTCCATTTTAACTTACACGAAGAATGAACATTCTCATACATTTTAACACTGAGAATGCCATTCTCCGTGTAGTTCAACACGGAGAATGACATTCTCCGTTGTTAACTATATGGAGAATGCCAATATCAGTGTAATTAAAACTGAGAATGCCATTCTCCATATTAGATTAACACGGAGAATGAACATTCTCATGCATTTCAACATGGAGGATGCCATTCTCCGTGTAATTAAAATGAAGAATGCCAATCTCTGTGTAAAATATCATGGAGAATGTCATTCTCCGTGTAATTTAACACGGAGAATGAACATTCTTATTTGTTTTAACACTGAGAATGCCATTCTCCGTTTAATTAAAATGGAGAATGACATTCTTGATTTAAATTACACGGAGAATGGCATTATCAGTATAATTTAACTGGGAGAATGAATATTCAAATGTGTTTTAAGACGGAGAATGTCATTCTTCATGTAATATATATAGAATTAGCGAACATGAACTCAATATTTTTTTACTACTATTTCCAGTTGTTTGACTGCATAATGGACACTCTCCGTGATATTTAACACGAAGAATGGCTATTCTCCGTGAAAGAGTGACAGAGAATGGCCATTCTTCGTCATTATTACACGGAGAATGACCATTCTTCGTGATTTTATTATAGAAAATACTGCAGATGTTACAAAAGATACAGACAGAGAAAAATAAAATTCAAACAGAAGTTATAGAAAGAAGTTCTTTTATTAATATGTCTACAAAGGATCTATTACAGATTCAGAAAGACTCATACTGTTCTTCTACAAAGTATCTATTACAAAGACTCATATTGTTCTTCTACAAAGGATCTATTACAGATTCAGAAAGGCCTAAAGAAGTCTAGAATGGAATTAATCTTAACAGAAGCGCAACCCTTATTCTTCTTGGTGCACATACTAGAAGATTGATATCCATCGAAGCGTATTCCTCCACAGGGTATAGCATAACCTGTGGCTCTGTCAGCAAAAGGGGCTTCTAGACTGTTACTGAGAAGGGCATAACATGACCCCCTAACTTTTTGACAAAGCACGAGGACTGCCAAGATGTTGTTCAGGTTCGAACAAGGTGTTCCAATACATCTCGAGATTCACTACTACGTGTTCTTCTACAAGGACATAACTACTTTGAACGAAGAGATCCACAGCCAACAGCCAACTGATGCCAGGCCAGGGTCCTCTCAAAACTAAGTCAGGGTCGTGCATAATGGGAATGCTATGAAGATAATGGAGTTTGCTCCTCAAGAAACCCCTTTTTATAGGTCATATTGTCCAATAAATGCAGATGAACCTAATAGTCAGCATAATGAATCTCATTTAATAAGTTTGTTATAGGTGGATGCCATGCCGCAAACTCCTCAACTTCCTTCCAATAAAGAAGATGATAATTAAGAGTTGTTACAGGTGGATGCCATGCCGCAAACTACTCATTTAATAGGTTCGTTACGTGTAATTTAAAACGGATAATGGTCATTCTCATGCATTTTAACACTGGAAATGACCATTCTCCGTATAATTTAAAACGAAAAATGACATTCTCCATGTTAAATTATACGGGGAATAATTATTTTTATGTGTTTTAACACGGAGAATATTATTATCCGTGTAAATTAACAAGGAGAATGAAAAAAAGGAGAATGACATTCTCCGTGTTTTATACACAGAAAATGGCATTCTCCATGTAATTTAACACGGAGAATGGTCATTTCATGCATTTTAACACTGGGAATGGTCATTCTCCGTGTAATTTAACACAAAGAATAGAATTCTCTGTTTTAAATTAAACGAAGAATAGCATTCTCATTTGTTTTAATACTAAGAATGCTATTCTCCGTGTAATTCAATACGGAGAATGGCATTCTCCGTGTTAATTTACACGGAGAATGGTCATACTCATGCATTTTAACACTAGAATGACCATTCTCCGTGTAATTCAAGACGGAGAATGACATTCTCCGTTTTGAATTATACGGAGAATAGCATTCTCATTCGTTTTAACACTGAAAATGCCATTCTTCGTGTAAGTTAACACGGAGAATGTCATTCTCCGTTTTAAATTACATGGAGAATGAACATTCTCATACGTTTTAACACTGAGAATGCCATTCTCCGTGTAATTCAAGACGGAGAATGATATTCTTCGTATTTTTATAAACGAAGAATGTCTTTAAATTACACGAAGAATGAACATTCTCATGCATTTTAACACTGAGAATGCCATTCTCCGTGTTAGATTAACATGAAGAATGGAATTCTTCGTATTTTTATACATGGAGAATGGCATTCTCATTCGTCATTTAACACTGGGACTGACCATTCAAAAATGATATATATAGAACAATATAAAAGACAGAGAAGATATAACAAAAGACACACACACCCATTCAAAAATGATATATATAGAACAATATAAAAGACAGAAGATGTCACAAAAGACGCATACACAGAAGAATAAAAGTCAAATATAAGATAATAAAAGAAGTTATTAGCCCATTTACATTGTTACTTTCATAATGGTTTCGGCTGATACATTTTCACTTTGAAGCAACCTCTTAGCCCATTTCAACCTAATCGTTGTAATTTTTTGGTGAATTTTATCATCATTTCCTTTTGTTGGTACTGTGAAGGGATAATTCATCAAGTACTTCATAAAGTATGCCGTGTACAAGAGGCAGTTGGGTGCTTTCTGTTGTGGGCATTTTGTATAAAAAATCGTCTGTGTGCTATCGTACTCCACCATAGCCTTGCAAGTTCTCCTCATCTTCTCAACTTTTCTCCTGACAATAGGCTCCAAGACCGTCCTCATGGATTCTGCATCTTCTTTGCCCTCGTCATACGTGTTGGGCACCAAGGAGTTGTAGTGTGCCCACACGTAGGAGCTCAAGTTGAATGTGAGCATAGTGCAGTGTTTGCTGGATTTATTAAACAGTGGAATGAATATCCACTCTATGTCTTCCTGTAAATCCAAGATGATGTTTTCTACATCTGTTTTGAAATTGGTAAGGGTGCCGGCGGTTGCGTCTTTTTCATGAGCTTGTTCAATGATGGACTGTTTGTCAAAAACAAAATACAATATCATGAGTTACTTTCATCAGTGTACACATGAATAGAAATTTTTCATTTTTTTGATTCTTACCAATGTATGGGGCATCATGAATGCAGCGCACTTATATTGCACCTCCTGTGAACTTGACTGTTCTCCCCTTCTATTCCTGTCTTAAATTTGTTTCATCTTGCTTATTAATACATTGAGTATTCCAGCTTCAATGTCTTGATAATCGAAGATGTGTTGTAAGTCTATTGCTGTCAGAATAACAACAACTCCACATTGATCTTTGCTAGCCGTGTATACAACATTACAGCACATAAATTTATTTTAGATTAAATTAACAAAAATTTGTCAGAAATAATTGTGAAAAAGACTAGAAAAAAAAGAGAGTTCAGAATACATACAGTGGAGTGTTCTTGTTTGGGAATACGATTTTCTTGTAAAGCTTCTGCAGCTCTTCATCTGCATCATTCCAAAGTCTTAGGTCCTCGCATTCCTTTAGTATATCACCGCTCTTTATTAGTTGAGCAATTATGTCATCTTTTTTGGCTTTCGGATCTGCCTTCTTATTGTTTTTTCGTTTTGGGCTGAGTTTTTTCTTTCGGATCGGCATTAATCTTCCGCTTTTTATTAGCCTCTATTAATGTTTTCTTACCTAAGTGAGTAAAATCATCATCGGCTAATACTGCTGATGGTTTTACCAACCTATTTTGCCGCGGCCTTCCTCTTTTTTGGTTATTGTTGGATCATGAAGTTCAGTAGATTGTTGTTCAGCAGCTTGTTGAGGCTCTTTAAGCTGCAATACTGCAATTATGGCTTCAAGATCAGCAATTTTTGTATCCTTTTCAAGGGCTTCTTTATTCAAAAATTCAACTTTCCCTTGAAGCTCGCTTTTCTTCTTAACGAGCCTTTTATTTGCTTCTTTGAGCTGCGCTGTTATTTGCACTGATATAAAAAATCAATAAAAGAGAAAATGTTAATAAAAAAAAGAAAAAAAGAAAAGATCATTCTCCGTGTAATTTAACACGAAGAATGGTCATCCCCATGCGTTTTAACACTGGGAATGACCATTCTTTGTATAATTTAACACGGAAAATGACCATTCTCCGTGTAACTTAACACGGAGAATGGTCATACTCATGCGTTTTAACACTAGAATGACCATTCTCCGTGATAGTTACATGGAGAATGGTAAAGAATGACATTTTTCGTGTAACATAACACGAAGAATGTCATTATCCGTGTAATTAAAACGGAGAATGAACATTATCCTTTTAGCTAACACGGAGAATGGAATTCTCCGTGTTTTGAACACGAAGAATGGTCATTCTCATGCATTTTGACACTGGAAATTTTATTCTCCGTATGATTTAACACGGAGAATGTCATTCTCCGTTTTAAATTACACGAAGAATAGCATTCCCAGTGTCAAAATGATAGAGAATGGCCATTCTCCGTTTCAAATAACACGGAGAATGTCAGAATGGCCATTCTCCATTTCAAATAACACGGAGAATGTCATTCTCCGTGTTTTTATACACAGAGAATGGCCATTCTCCTGAACTATAATACGGAGGATTAAAATCAGAAATTTAAAACAGAAAAGATTTTACCTTGTGCCTGTAGCTCTTTAAGATTGTCGATGAGCCGTGACTTATCAGCAATAATAACAGAATTTTGCTTTTTCAAATCATCCAATTCATGCATAGAGCCCTCCATCACAATGTTGGTTGCATGTTGTTGTGCTTCTTGTGCCTCAAGCTCTTTCAGCTTTTCATGTTGTCTCTCGTTCTGCGCGTTGGCTTCAAGTTGTTGCGCTTCTTGTGCCTCGAGCTCTTTCAACTTTTCTTTAAGTTTCTTGTTCTTAAGGTTGGCTGCACGTAATTGCGCTTTAATTACCTCTAGCTCTTTCAGCTTTTCTTTGAGTTCTTCGTTCTCAAGGTTGGCTGCACGTAACTGCGCTTCTTGTGCCTCAATCTCTTTTAGCTTTTCTTTGAGTTCTTCGTTCTGCACAAGAATATCAGAATGATGTCTTCTCAAATCCTCCAATTCCTGCGATGAGTCCTCCATCACAACGTTCATTTCAGCATGCTGTGGTATCTCTTGTTCAGCAAAATTATCCCCACCTGTTTGTTGGTGTTCCTCTCCCTCTTTTTCAACTTCTTGTATAGGTGGCTCATCTTCTTTGTGTTCTTCTTCTTCTCCAACAGATATAACCAGATCTTTGAATACCATCTTCGATTTCAAATTGTTGTGATATTCGATCCTGATGAAGTTTGAGATTTCGTACCCATTCCATGTGAAAAATCTTGGGTAATCAAGAATTGGGTCGAACTTTTTTTTCACAAATATACTATGTTCTGCAAACCAATAGAGGAAATATATTGTGCAACCTTCCATTTTGGAGTAAGCACTAAAGTAATTCCCTTTTATTTTTACTTGTAGTCTTCTTGATGCTATCCATTATATATGCCAAGATTAACCTTGGCCAGCATATACTGTTGATGACGTCCACGCTGTCTACCAAAGCGAAGAATTTGTATGGCAAATCTGTACCGCCAGTTTTTGTGAAGAATGCAGTTTGGCACAAGTTGAAGATTATTATCTTGGCCATATCATCTGGATTAACAGCTTTATCTCATTGACGAAGCCGATACAACAATTCAAGGAACTTCTCTCTCACTTCCTTATTAGTGACTTTTGAGTGTGTGCCCTTGGAATTAGTCAGCAATCTTCTAAAATAATCTCTACACGGGTTGAAAGAGTCTGGTGGTGGGTGCTGTTGCTATTTTTCCATGATCATTTTTTTGTAAATTACATCATTATCGCTTTCTTCCTTTAGCGGTAGACCGAAGATGACTGCCATATCATCTACGCTTGGCACAATTTTAACAGTGGTGCTCAATTCAAAGTAACTGACGCCATCTTTGTCTTCTTTGTAAGTTGCAATCAAATTCTCAAGCTCTTCCGTTACCTTGGCCAATTCGGAGACGTGGACTCTTTTGGTAGAATACCTCGATAAAATTCTTTAAACCGATATTCTTTAAAGAATCAATAACTGGCTCAGGTAAATGGCCGCCATCTATATTGACCTCCTCCATAAGATTTAGAATTGGTTTAAAAAGTAGAACGGAAAACTCTTAATTTCTTATTCCTGACAGATTTTTTTCTACAAAAAAAATAAAAATTTAGGTTTCTGTCAACTGTTCTTCGTCGATATAATTGGAGAATAGCCATTTTTCGTCATTTTGACACGGAGAATGATCATTCTCCGTGTTAATTAACACGGAGAATGGCCATTCTTATGGGTTTTAACATTGGGAATGACATTCTCCGTGTAATTTAACACGGAGAATGTCATTCTCCGTTTTAACTTACACGGAGAATGAACATTCTCCGTGTACTTATTCATTTTAACACTGGGAATGCCATTCTCCGTGTAAATTAACACGGAGAATAGCATTCTCATTCGTTTTAACACTGGAAATATTATTCTCTGTGTTAAATTAAACGGAGAATGACATTCTCATTCGTTTTAACACTGGGAATGCCATTCTCCGTGTAATTTAACACGGAGAATAGCATTCTCCATTTCAAATTACACGGAGAATGTCATTCTCCGTTTAAATTAACATGGAGAATGAACATTCTCATATATTTTAACACTGGGAATGCCATTCTCCGTTTCAAATTACACGGAGAATAGTATTTTCATTCGTTTTAACACTGGAAATGCTATTCTCCGTGTAATTCAACACGGAGAATGGTCATTCTCCTTTTCAAATTACACGGAGAATAGCATTCTCATTCGTTTTAACACTGGGATTGCTATTCTCCGTGTAATTTAACATGGAGAATGACATTCTCCATTTATAAAAATATGGAGAATAGCATTCTCATTCGTTTTAATACTGAAAATGTCATTCTCCGTGTTAGATTAACATGGAGAATAGCATTCTCATTCGTTTTAACACTAGGAATGTCATTTCCATGTAATTTAACACGGAGAATAGCATTCTCCATTTCAAATTACACGGAGAATGTCATTCCCTATTTAAATTAACACGAAGAATGAACATTCTCATTAGGGGTGTGCATATTTGAACCAAATCGATCAAATCGAACCAAATCAAACCGAATCGGTCGGTTTTTAATCGAACCGATGGTCCGATCGGTTTGGTTCGACTGGACCTTTTAAAAAACCGACCGATTTGGTTCGAATCAAGGTTTGGTCATTTAAAAAAAGCTTAAACCGAACCAAACCGAACACAGTTAGTAATAGTATAAAATTAGGTTTACATATTATTCGGTCCAACTTATCCCTAATCTATATAGAGATGAGGGATCTCATGGTTTGGATAGGCTTACTCTTCTTTGGACTTTAGAATATATTGGAGGCGGCTGCTGCCTGCTCATATTCTTATCTAACTCTCAAACTCTCCCTTCCTCTCCCTAACAATGCGATAGTCCAACTTGGCTTTTTGTTATTGACTTTAGAGTCTATTATTGGCTTTATGTTACATTTAACTATGCTATAGTCCAACTTGGTTTTATGTTATTGCTATTTGCTGTTGACTTTAACTTATTACTGCTGGCTTTATATTCTATGTTTGGAGTCCAAACAACTATGAAATCTGAATACAACTTTTTATGAAACACTTTTAAAACCGATTAGCCGAACCGAGTCGAGATCTGAATGCAACTTTTTGCCAAATCTCAATGCAACTTTTTTGTCCAAATATGAATGCAATTTTTTTTCAAATCAAAATCGATTAGCCGAACCGATCCAAACCGAACCAAGTCGGTCGGTTTCCAAACCGAACCGACCAATTGGTTGGTTTGGTTCGATTGTGATTATTTCTAAACCGATTAACTTCGATTTGACTTTGATTGTGACTAAATACGTCGACCACCGATCGATGCATACCTCTAATTCTCATGTGTTTTAACACTGAGAATGCCATTCTCCGTTTAATTAAAACGAAGAATGATATTATTGATTTAAATTACACGGAGAATGTCATTCCCAGTGTAATTTGACAGGGAGAATGAACATTCAAATGCGTTTTAAGACGGAGAATGTCATTCTTTCTGTAATATATACAGAATTAGCGAACATAAACTCAAAGTTATACTTTCTTTTTGCACTTCTTTTTGCTTAGCATCGTTTCCCTTTTTCTTATGTGCAACTTTCTTAGAATAGCATTTTCGTGGTTCTCCGTCTTTTCCTTTTGAATTTTTTGCAACTGGTACATCTTCTGTAATTGGTGATGTTGTCGGTGATGATTCTGCCGCTGATGCCGATATGGTGTGAAGATTCTGAATGGAGAGGAAGGTTTGAAAATTTTGGAGGAGAATGACCTAGGTTTGAGAACAGAGTAGTGTAGGGAAGAAAAGAAAGAATCAAAACCGTTTTTTTTTTAATATTAGGGTTCGGGGGTGTTTTGAATTAATTAGAAGGGCAAAAAGGTCATTAGAACCCGCTTTATATATTTTTTGCTAATTCTGGGCACGCGATGAAATGTTATTTTGCGGTGGGTTTTACATAAAACTTTTGTAATTTTTGGACATTTCATAAATATATTTAGCCTTCAATTAAAAATATTATATTTTTATATGACTTGTATACTTAAGTATATATATTCATATATTCATCGGGAATATAATTTTTTTCACCAATTTATCTTATAAATTTTGATTCCCAAAATATATTTTTTTTACTGTACAACATTCCGCGTACAACATTCCGCGTATTAAATACATCCTTAATTTCAGGTAGGGTGCTTAATAGATGTCACATATGGTGTCCCACAATAGGATAAAGTTTAAATAAGGAATATTTTTGTCCAAATTTTTTTCAAGATATCAAGTTATTACAAAAAAAAAGTTTAGAGTATCAAGTTGAAAAACAAGAATAGTTAAGGGTATCAAGTTACAATTAAGCCAAAAAGAAAAAGAAAGATAGAAACTTGGTCATTAGCATTACCATCATCCTTCACTTCCATCTCGAAGTAATTTCTGTTTAGTAACTCTACTTTGTTGCCTTGCTCAAATTGTCAACCAAACATAAGGTTACTCATTCATAGAACGATCAACTAGCTGTTGTGTCGATAATTTGCAAGGACTGCCCATTGCTTCCAACTGCTGGTTTTGTTTTTTGAAATACCTCACGGAACGTGGCGTTGGTTGACCTAGGGGTGAGCATTATTGGATTTTGGACCGAAACCAAATCTAATCCAACCGAATAAGCGATTCGGTGCGACTTGAAAAAATTTCGATTCGGATTAAGTTTGAAAATACTAAAGTTCTTTATTCAATTTTGATTTTAGTGTTGGGATTCAATCCAAACCAAAAATCGAATAAGACTTATATAATTATGTAAATATTCTTATTTTATGTATATTTTGTGATTAAGAATGTGTACACCTTAAAAACATATATATATATATATATATATATATATATATATATATATATATATATATATATATATATATATATATATATATATATATATATATATATATATATATGTATGTATGGAAGCGGATCAAAAGTCCTCTTAGAAAACCTCCTAAAAACCTCCCTCACTCTAATCCGTAATTTAATGTTAATATTAATGTTAATATTAATGTTAATGTTAATATTAATGTTAATATTAACATTAAATACTAAAATTAACATTAAACTTAACATTAAAATTAATATTAACATTAACATTAATATTAACATTAACATTAAAATTAATATTAAAAAAATTAATATTAACATTAACATTAATATTCATATTAATATTAATATTAACATTAATATTAACATTAATATTAACATTAATATAACGAATTAGAGTGAGGGGGGTTTTCTAAGGGTGACTTTTGATCCGCTTCCTATATATATATATATATATATATATATATATATATATATACATATATATATATATATATATATATATATATATATATATATATATATATATATCAATTTTGATAATTTAACAACTAGTCTAACTTTGGGTACAATTTTGAAATACAATAAATATGTATATAAGAATTATATATTTTTAATATAATTTAACCAAGATACCAACTTTGGATCCAACCCAATTAAATAATAGAAAATTTTCAACCGACAAAACGAATAAATCGAATTTATTATTCCATTAAATCATGGAATTATTTTCCAAAAAATTACCATTTTTCATATTTTCTTCTAAAATTGTGGAAAAAGAAACTTGCCCAACCCATAGGAAAAATCATTTTCCATGGAATATAACTATTTTCCATGGAAAATAATGACAATCAAACACCCAAATTAAGTTTTCTATGAAATGTTTTTTAAATTCCATGAAAATTTTTCCTAGGAAAAAATTTTCGTGGAATTAATTATTTTTCCACATATTTTTCACCTTGCAATCAAACAAAAAGTTGTCCACTACGGATATTAGGAATGTTAATTTTTTGACAATCTTAGGACTGTCAAATTTTTTTTGACAGTTCTATAAATGTAATTTACTGTCAAAACGTTTGACAGATGACACTACATAATGGACACATGATTGTAGAAAAATTATACAGTCCTAACAACATCTACGGTCATGACTGGATCCAAGATTTATGTTGGTTGTCAAAAATTATAGGGCTAATTAGCGTTTAAACCATAGATTTTATACCAGTTTAGAGTTTAAGTCCTCACATGTCCAATTGAAAAGTTTAGACCCTGATTTTTATTTTTTATTTTCTTTTTCTATTATATCCTCCTAACCTATACATGAAAAATTTTATTATCAAACACGAAAGGATGGTATAATAGAAAAGAAGAAACAAAAAATAAAAATGTATGGTCTAAACTTTTCAATTGGACATATTATGACTTAAACTATAAAACAGTATAAAACCCCATGTCTAAATACTAATTAGGTTAATATTATATAGATAGGACTGTCAATATTTTTTAATAATTCTATATATTAATACTAGTGGATAACCCGTGCCACAATGGCACGGACACGAACCCGGCCTTCTCGACGTAGGCGTACAGGCACCGGGCCAGCGCTAGGAAGTTCTGAACGGAGACGCGGCCTCCGAACCCGGTCTGCTCGACGTAGGCGTGCAGGCACCGGGCTAGGGCCAGGGACCCGAGCCCAGTGGAGGCGGACACGGCAAAGACCACGATGGCGGTGTTCGGGGCGGCGTGGGGACTCATGGAGGCAAAGACGCGCAGGGCCGTCGCGGGGCGTCCGAGAGCGGCGAGGCCCGACACGGCGACGGTCCAGGAGACGATGTCCCTGTGCGGCATTCCGTCGAACACCTGTAGGACGTGGTCGACGGAGCCGCGTCGGGAGTAGGCGGTGAGCAAGACGGTCTACACGAAAGGGTCGGACCGGAATCCGAGGAGGAGGGCGTGTGCATGGAGCGACCTGGTGGCGGCGGCGGCGATGGTGGTGTTGAGCAAGGAAGAAAAGGTGTGGGTGTCGGAAAGGACACGGCGGCGGAGCATTTGGGAGTAGATGGAGAGTGGGTCGGCGGAGATGGCGATAGCGGTGTTGAAGGAGAAGGGGTTGGGGTTGGTCATGGCGGAAAAGAGGGAGGCGGCGAAGGAAGGGTCGGCGTCGGTGGCGCGGTGGAGGAGGCTGCTTGCGACGAAGGGGTTGCGAAAGAGGCCGGCGACGACGGCGTGGACGAGGATGGAGCGGAGCCGGCGGAGGGAGGGGCGGTGCAAGAGGAGCTGGAGGCGGAGGTGCCGTTAGAACAACCGGTTGCTCCGCACCCAATATGGAACCTCTTCTTCCTCTCTTATAGAGAGAGGGACAATTTAGTCCTTCTATCATCGTTGAATCAAAGCACATGGGTCGGACCAAAAATCTACTCTGCTTTAGATTATAGATGACTTCTATTGTGGCGGTCGATCGACCGACCGACAAATTGGTGGATCGAAAATAAGACAACCTTACCGCCTACAAAAGCCGAGTCAGCTCGATGAGCTCGTACGGATGACAAGCACATCTCGTCAATCAGATGGCTTAAGTGGTGTTGACACAGCTAGATCCCCTCCAAATCTACCACGAGATTGTGTGTGGTCGGCATCAGGCCTTATCCATAGCCTCCACCTAAGGGTCCGTTTGGTAAACCGTATTTGGAGGTAGGATTTGAATTTTTATGGATTTGGAGGCAAATCCATGGAATCCTATGTTTGGTTGGAGATGGATTTGGATATGGAAAATATGACAAAATCCAAAACTTGGATTTTGTTGGATTTTAGAGGAAAAAAATAATGATTCTTTAATGATTTCGTTAAAATATTTTTATTTAATAATTTTGTTAAAAATTAGTAAATTAAAAATTAGTTAATCTTTAATAATTTTGTTAAAAATTAGTTAATTAGTTAATTTCGTTATAATCATAATTAATAATTTATTAGTATTATTATAATATTAATAAATAATATTTATTATTTAGTTAATAATCATAATTTACTAGTATTATTATATTATTATTATAATATTAATTAATAATTTATTAGTATTATTATAATGTTAATTAATAATCATATCCTATGTTTAGTATTATTAATAAAAAAATTGGTTAATTAGTTAATTTGTTAATTTTGTTATAATCACATTAATTATAATATTAATTAATAATTTATTAATAAATATTTTATTATAATCTTAATTTATAATATTTTAATCACAATTAGAATCATATTTTATAATAATTTATATAATAATTTACTAATCATAATAATATTAATTATAATTACTATTTTTAAAATATTTAATTTATAGTTAATTAATCGTTAATTATTAATTATTAATTATTAATTTATAATTACTTAATTACTTAATTATTAATTATGCTAAGATTAATAATAAGCCCTAATGGTATGCTAAGATTGATACCAGGGATGAGCATTATTCGATTTTAGACAGATAATCAAACCAGAGCGATTTAAAAAAAATTAGCCCTGGTTTAGGTTTTAAAAATACTAAAAAAAATTATTCGATTTTGGTTTTGCTTTTTCGTTTTCGGTCCAAAATCAAAAAAATCGAATAACATTTATATAATTATTAAATACTCACAATTTTATTCATATTTTACGATTTTTAATATGTGTATATTTATGTGTATGTATTTTGAAGTTCAACTTTGACAATTCCACTAGTACAATTTTGAGTCCAACTTTAAAATACAATAAATCTATGTATAAAAATTATAATTTTTAATATAGTTTAACCACCATTCCAATTTTGAACACGACTAATTAAACAATAAAAATAGTCTAAACAAATAAACCAAATTAATTATCGGTTCGATTTCCGTTATAGCTAATTTTAATTTTATTCTGATTTTAAATTTTTAGAATTTTAGTTTATTCCATTTTGATTATTTTCATTCGGGTGGAACCGAATAAACCAAACTCCCTAGTTGATACTAGTTCCACGAATAGAATCTTTTACTTTCTTATTCTTGATGCACTTTTTAGCTTTGTGCATGTTTGGTACAAAGAAAGTCATGTGAAAGTAGGACATTTTTTGCAACTCAGTTGATTTAGGAAGAGTTCTGCTATTTGGCTCTTTTGGATTGAAAGTTAGAAAGTAGATTGATGGGATAGCTACCAGTTTCTGTCTGTGTAACATCCAATTTCTGGAATGAGGGTATTTTTAAAATTTTATATTTATTATTATTATTTATTTGTATTTAAATCATATTATGATTTTTGGTGATTTTTAATCAATTTAAAACTGTTTTAAGTGGCTTGTGATTTTGATGCCTTGCTAGTGTAACCTAAGAGACTGTCTGACCTAGAGCCTGACCATGTCATTAGGATAATTTATTTCTACTTTTGAGCATGAGAGTATTTTGGTCATTTGGCCTCTTTGAATTATTTTATGATTTATTGTACTGGTGATTGCTGATTTTGACTTTTGCTAAGCTGTGACTTAAGAGAGTGTCCTAGATTTTGACCTTGACTTGGTGACCTAGTTAACATGGTATGTGTAGTGCCCCGTCCCTACATCGTGCTCCGTACTCTGTCTACGGGGTGCACGAGAAAGGAACACTGTCGCTATCGATTCGGTCGGGACCGATAGGTCGGGATCGACCGAGTCGATCGAACGGGAACGGTTGAATTAAGATCCATTCCTCGTTATGGAATGTCTTCTTTGGAACCAAGTCCCATATTCAGCGGGTTACGCCTCAAGGATTGACTCTGCGGCTGAGTCGGAAGAGACCTCTCGTTGCTCTGCTTTTTACGCCGCTTGCGTTAGTTTTGGCTTTGTTTTCTGAATGCATTTTCATGAATATTTTCGATGGTTTTCATGGATTACATTTCGAACTCGTATTTCCTATCGAACTCCTTGAATAATGCAGTGTTCTAATCGGTTGCTTGTGCGATTTCAGGTAATCGCGTAGGCGACGTCTAGTACGACCAACAAGTTCTCTCGCCAAAGTAAACTCAAGGTGAGTGGCTGACCCTTCTCTTCTCGACCCTTTCCTAGGTAAATCGATAATGTTGTTGCGAATGAAAGGATAAATGCAAGGGCACGATCACGAAAAAAGAATTGAGTTTTCAAAGAGAATGTAGGCTATGTCTTAATAACTAAAAAGGAAAATATATCTTCGCACGGTTATGGACAACTTGTCGACAAGGCGATAGTTTCCTCGAGCGACAACCCGAGGCCACGGGACCGTTTCGACCTAGAAGGAAACAGGGTATAGTCGTGCATAAGGTTTCAGCACAGGTTAAGCGGGGACTTGCAACGGAGCTAGCTACTTGCGTTGAAACGATCTCGATTAACAAAGCTATACGTCCAGGATGGCTTGTGATGCCAGTGACCAATCACATGTACATTTTGCACTTGATATAAAAAATATTAACAATTAACAGGGAAGAACATGGTAAGTTTCATAAGGCGCGGCGCGGTCCGCCGCGGGTAAGTTTCGACGTAAATTTCATTGCTTGTTGAAATCTATTAGGATGGTTAGAAACATTCATACATTAAGTCATATAAACTCTTCAACGAAATGAGAGCTTGAAACTTAAATAGCCACGCACCAGTACAAAGTCTAATGTACTGAAATCCATTAGGGGGTAGATTTGTAACTACCACGATTTCGAATTTCTAGCCCTTAAAATTTTTTGAAGTTGTGAAATTCTTTTCTTAAATTGAGATTCTGTTTTGATATCAAAATCATTATTTTCAAATTATGTTATTGAATTAATTTTCAATTTTAATTATTAATATTATCTAATCAGCAAGATTCATTTTATGATAGGAGCCTATCAAGTTTCGCTCTAAAACTAGTTTATGTTGGAGATTCCTAGTTGCTTATTAATCAATGTATATCGTTAGACATGTGTTGTGGAAATTGCAATGAACTGGATTCTAGTTATTAAATTTATTACTAATAATGATTTATATTATTTAAATACTATTTTAGTCAAATATTGAGTTTTCTCTTTTGCCTTAATTACATTGACTGTTAGCTTTTAAAGATTGGTTGGAACTGATTTTATTAGAACTATTAAATCAGTTATAAAGTTCTTAGCCGGTAGTTAACTAAATTTTAGTTAATTATTACTAATTCCTTGATTAATTAGAGATAACCAGATTCTGTTTATTTAACTATTAAATCGGATATTGATAATTAGAAGATTTTGTTTAATTAGATATTAATCAGTTTTAATTAATTATGATAATTAGTTGGTATTTGTAACCAATTCAGTTAGTTAGGAAACAAGATTATTTGTACACCCCCAGATCTGCACTTATTTACAACCCTGCCATTCCTCCTCTGCACACACACAATTATTTTATTATAAATATTTATACGTTTTCCAATGCATAGTACTGTCACATCACTGTCACTCTCTCTCTACACTTTTTCTCTCCACCGTACACACTCACTCTCTCTCTACAATGTTTCGACGGAGACCACCGCGAGTTCGTCTCCATCACCAGAGCTTACGACCACGGGTTCGTCGTCACCACCGCATCAGAGAAGCCAGATTCGCCGTTGCTGTTCCGCCGAGCCAGGAGTCGAGATCCGCCACCGGGTCGAGTCGGCACCCTCGACTGTTGAGCCGAGCACCGATCCGCGTGCTGGCTATTAAAGCCGTGCCACCACTTCGTAGACCGTGCTGCTGAAGGTTGCACCGCCAAGCCTCACCGGAGCTCTTATCCATGGCCAACCCAGCGCCGTAGCAGAGCCGATCCGCCGGCGTCCTTCGAGCCAGATCTGGTCAGCCTCCGCTCGCCTCGACCAGATCTAGTTTCCTCGACACCGAACTGCTCCTCGAGTGACGAGCTACGCCAGCCTAACCGCTAGAGCTCCACCACTCTCCGCCGCCGTCCGAACGCTGCGACCGCACCGCCCTTGAAGCATGAGCAGCCGTCAGATCCCCCGCCGTGTTGAAGATCAGGGATCTCGACGGATCCGGTCGTCCGACCATCCACCGAGCTTCCCTCACCTCTATTCGCCGTGCGTCCACCACTCGACAGATCCGTCGTGCCGAACTTCGAAGCCGTTCGGCCAGATCGACCTAACCACGGAGTCTGGATGCAGCGCCACGTCCCCGAAACCGCAAGGACCGCCATCACCGCCGGGTCGAGCAGCGTCCACCAGTGAGATAACTCCGTCTCGATCTACTTGTTCCCTTCTTTGGATCTTGGGGTTGTGGTTCTTCTTGTATTTGGGGAAATCTAGGGTTTATATGTTAGAAGAAGAAGCTGGAAGAAGAATGAGAGGTGTTCGGGTGCAAAAAGAAAGTATTAGCTAAGCAATAAAAAAATTAGTGTGGAGTAGCTGAGAATAGAGAGAGATGGTAAGAAAATGTTTGAGTATTTTAAAATAGGATTTTAATGAGAGGTGATGTTGATTAGTTCGGCTGAGTTAGAAAAAAAAATAGATAGGTGAAGGAATGAGAGTGGTTCACGTGGAGCTTGGGCGGCTGTGCATAGTTTGGGCGGGTGCTAGAGTAGGAGTTGGAATGTGGGAAGTAATTATGAGTGATGACAAGGAGAGATTGATTTTATTAGATGTGAAGAGGAAATGGGATTTTTGTGGTTCGTCTGATTATGAGTGAGAGAGAGAATGAATGAATGGGAAGTGATAGGTAGGACTTTTGGTGCAGTGTATTAATTAATGGAGAGTTGCAGCTGTGAATTAATTAGGAGAGAGTTTTCTCTCTTGATTTTATTTCATTGCCATGAGACTTCTCGGGAACCGAGAGTAACAGTTGGCTGACCATTAATACTAGAGGAGAAGAGAAATTCGTATACTTATTATAGAGTAAGTTTGGGAGCATTAAGTTGGATGTTCATTAAAGTTCATTATTATTCATGACTTTTGAACCATTGAAGTTAGAATGTTAGATGCTGACATAGGTTTGACTTTAGAATTTTGAAAGCCATTTGAGCCTTCAATTCATGAAAGGCTAATCTATTTTTCTTAGCTGAGATGGTTAGGGACATGTTGGTTATTAAGTTGGGTGGTGCATTTTATTAGTAATATAGTTAATAATTAATTAATTGGTATTTAAATTTATAATTAGTTAATCTTGTAATATGTTAATTAGCATAATTGGTTCTGGTATTATTATTATATTAACAAATGTTTACTCTAAATATATTTTGCTAGTAAGAATATTCATAAGCAATAAAAATTTGTTTTCTAAATTATTTTGGTAGTAGATGTATATGTTCAAGTTCTAGCTATTATTTAGATAATATTATTTGATAAATTTTCTTGCTAAATATTGTTATCACTATTATTTTTAGTTTATAAAATAATTTCTTTACAAGATAGCGCTTAAAATATTATTTTGATTAAACTAGTAGATAACTTCCTTATTAATATATAGTTAAAAGATATTTTCAAGATATATCAATAAATATTTTCCTATAAAGTTAAATAAATAGTTACTTTGCTAAAATATGGTTAGAAATAGTTTAACTAGCAACTATCTTCTAAAAACATTTATGTATATATATTTTTCTAACACAAATGTTTTCTTACTAAAATATAGTTAAAGGTATTTCAAGCTATATATATATAAATGTTAACTAGTATATGAATAGTTAGTAATATAGTTGGCTAATAGTCATTATTTCAAACCCTAATAAAATTGTACAAATATAACAGGTGATTTACAACCATGCAGTACTACTCTCGTGCAACCAAACCGAGGCAAGTATACCGGCTCGAACTCTTTACTCTGTATTTTCTGTCTTGCTTCATGTTCTCATATTGACACGTTGTACACACGATTGTTCATTGTTCACTGTTCATTTTTCATCGTTCACCGTTCATCGTTCATTGTTCATAGTTCATTGTTCTTACTTGTACATTGGGGTGTGGAAATACTACAGATATGTGACCAATCCTATTTTAGCTAGGTATTGACTAATAGCTTAGGTCTCACATCGTGCACGTGGGACTCTAAGCCGTACCATTGTTCACTGTTCACTGTTCACTGTTCATTGTTTACCCAGCCGGTCACATACTCTGATAGTTATTTCAAATGCATGTTACACTGATAGAATAGTTTTATTGTTTCTGGATCTGGTACTATAGTTCATCGTTTTTCCTGTATTACAGTTTCATATTCCTGTCTTGTACTACAATTTTATCTTGTGATTCTTTCTCATGCATTTCAGTTTACATTGTTTAGAGTTTCTTGTCGGGGTTGTACTTTGCTCTTTTTCTGATAGGATCGTTGCAGGTGAGTGGGAGATTACATGGAGCTGGTGATTGCTTGGATATTGCAGCTTTTATTTTAGTTTATTTTTCTAGAGATTATATTGTAGATATTCATTATTGTATATTATTTCATTTGACCGGATTTGTCTCTGGCTGAGTTGTATTTAAAACACTTGATGGATATTGGTGATTTTCTGGGAACGTTATAAAAGCTGTGTTTGTTTACATTACATTGTGACTTGGAGTTTTCCTTAGTATTGTACAGCTTACTTCGTCGTGTCCATCGACGAAGGCTGGGCGTGTCCGACTCGTATCCGATTATTCGAGAGCGGGGCGTGACATATTTTTAGTGGTGGCCCATGCAGGTCTATCCTAATGACACTTAGGCAATAAAGTGTTATTGGGGGACCAGCGAAAGCTAAGGAAAACTCATCACAGCATAGGATCCGTGGGAAATAGTTATGGGTATAGTTTTACTAAGTTGCTTATTATCCTGTAGTTAGGCCTATCTAATCAGTTTTCTGTTTTACAGGGTGATTTAGACACGCAACACTAAGGTTATCAATTTTCTTGCACTTGGGACTTCTGAGGTTATTTCCTATATATGTCTTGCTAGTATGACTGTTTGATTACTAATATTTGATCTGTCTTTATTTTCTTAGTTCGCAAAATTTTTTTAAAATTCCTTATTGTTATTTAAGACTTTATTTCCAATTCGAGATTTTCTTTGCTATGAAGATTTGTTTTGTAATCATTTTGTCGTAGTGTTTATTTTCTTATAAAACTCAATATTTTCTAAAGAGCAGATACATCACTTTCCATCATGATTAGGGTTTAGAATTGTTTGAAATTTTGTAAACTCCTTTGAAATTCCTATGGATAGAGTTGACAGAGTATTCGATGACCTATTATGACGTGGCAGATGCGCACTGCAGTCATTTATCTGGATTATGGAGACCGCGGGTTCACTGCAGTCAGTTGCGCACTGGCGAGGCAGGAGCTCTAAGTCAAAGTAATTCCAGGTATTCATAGGTTTTCGGATATTATTGATGCTATGTCCTAAAATCATAAACTTTTGAGTTGTTCCGATAACATGGATAAAGTCGATAGAAATATTCGGTAATTTAACATTATTTGAGTCATTGAGCCAAAAGGTTTACTGCAGTCAGATGTACACTACACTGGCGGGGCATGAACTCTAGGCAAAGTGATTTCGGATATGTATGGTTTCGGATACTATTGAGACTATATTCGTGTTATATACCATGTTCGATCTCTTATCGCCATTGACAGTTTTATCGAAAAATTTTCTTGATATTGATCTGATGTGAATCTCTGCAGTTGGTTCTATTTTATTATTATTATTTTTTTCTTTCTCCTGATTTATCGGGACCTTTCATTAATATCTATTAGTCAAATCTTTTTCTTGGATTGATTTAATGTATTGCATATATTTTGCTAATGGTCCCATATTTTGAATTTTCCAAAATTCCTTGTTCATACCATTTCTGTAATTAGTGTATTAGTACGTATCAAGCATAAATAATTTTGACCAATTTTTACTAAATCATGTTTAAACGATTTGTATTTTAGTTATTAGCCATGCTATCTATGCCTAAACGATTTTATTGGATATAAGTCATAATTTTATGACTACGTCACTTTGGTACTATTTTTACTATGCCAAAAATTGTGATTTTTCTTATGCCTAAAATTGTGATTTTTCTTATGTAAGGGTTTATCATGCCTAGATTTTAACATGTCTTTTAGAAAAAAATCATGATTTTACAAGTTGGATTATTTCGAATCGTATGCTTAACTAATCATTTTCAAGATTTCGTAATTAGTAAATCGTAATGGTGTTTATTGTGTTATTTCAAATTTCGAGGACAAAATTTTTGTAAGGGGGGTAGATTTGTAACTACCACGATTTCGAATTTCTAGCCCTTAAAATTTTTTTGAAGTTGTAAAATTCTTTTCTTAAATTGAGATTCTGTTTTGATATCAAAATCATTATTTTCAAATTATGTTATTGAATTAATTTTCAATTTTAATTATTAATATTATCTAATCAGCAAGATTCATTTTATGATAGGAGCCTATCAAGTTTCGCTCTAAAACTAGTTTATGTTGGAGATTCCTAGTTTCTTATTAATCAATGTATATCGTTAGACATGTGTTGTGGAAATTGCAATGAACTGGATTCTAGTTATTAAATTTATTATTAATAATGATTTATATTATTTAAATACTATTTTAGTCAAATATTGAGTTTTCTCTTTTGCCTTAATTACATTGACTGTTAACTTTTAAAGATTGGTTGGAACAGATTTTATTAGAACTATTAAATTAGTTGTAAAGTTCTTAGCCGGTAGTTAACTAAATTTTAGTTAATTATTACTAATTCCTTGATTAATTGGAGATAACCAGATTCTGTTTATTTAACTATTAAATCGGATATTGATAATTAGAAGATTTTGTTTAATTAGATATTAATCAGTTTTAATTAATTATGATAATTAGCTGGTATTTGTAACCAATTCAGTTAGTTAGGAAACAAGATTATTTGTACACCCCCAGATCTGCACTTATTTACAACCCTGCCATTCCTCCTCTGCACACACACAATTATTTTATTATAAATATTTACACATTTTCCAATGCATAGTACTGTCACATCACTGTCACTCTCTCTACACTTTCTCTCTCCACCGCACACACTCACTCTCTCTCTACAATATTTCGACGGAGACCACCGCGAGTTCGTCTCCATCACCAGAGCTTACGACCACGGGTTCGTCGTCACCACCGCTGCCATCCCATCAGAGAAGCCAGATTCGCGGTTGCCGTTCCGCCGAGCCAGGAGTCGAGATCCGCCACCGGCTCGAGTCGGCACCCTCGACTGTTGAGCCGAGCACCGATCCGCGTGCTGGCTATTGAAGCCGTGCCACCACTTCGTAGACCGTGCTGCTGAAGGTTGCACCGCCATGCCTCACCGGAGCTTTTGTCCACGGCCAACCTAGCGCCGTAGCAGAGCCGATCCGTCGGCGTCCTTCGAGCCAGATCTGGTCAGCCTCCGCTCACCTCGACCAGATCTAGTTTCCTCGACACCGAACCGCTCCTCGAGTGACGAGCTACGCCAGCCTAACCGCTAGAGCTCCATCACTCTCCGCCGCCGTTCGAACGCTGCGACCGCACCGCCCTCGAAGCACGAATAGCTGTCAGATCCTCCGCCGTGTTGAAGATCAGGGATCTCGACGGATCCGGTCGTCTGGCCATCCACCGAGCATCCCTCGCCTCTATTCGCCGCACGTCCACCACTCGACAGATCCGTCGTGCCGAACTTCGAAGCCGTTCGGCCAGATCGACCTAACCACGGAGTCTGGATGCAGCGCCACGTCCCCGAAACTGCAAGGACCGCCATCACCGTCGGGTCGAGCAGCGTCCACCAGTGAGGTAACTCCGTCTCGATCTACTTGTTCCCTTATTTGGATCTTGGGGTTGTGGTTCTTCTTGTGTTTCGGGAAATCTAGGGTTTATATGTTAGAAGAAGAAGCTGGAAGAAGAATGAGAGGTGTTCGGGTGCAGAAAGAAAGTGTTGGCTAAGCAAAAAAAAAATTAGTATGGAGTAGCTGAGAATAGAGAGAGATGGTGAGAAAATGTTTGAGTATTTTAAAATAGGATTTTAATGAGAGGTGATGTTGATTAGTTCGGCTGAGTTGGAAAAAAAAATAGATGGGTGAAGGAATGAGAGTGGTTTACGTGGAGCTTGGGCGGCTGTGCATAGTTTGGGCGGGTGCTAGAGTAGGAGTTGGAATGTGGGAAGTAATTATGAGTGATGACAAGGAGAGATTGATTTTATTAGATGTGAAGAGGAAATGGGATTTTTGTGGTTCGTCTGATTATGAGTGAGAGAGAGAATGAATGAATGGGAAGTGATAGGTAGGACTTTTGGTGCAGTGTATTAATTAATGGAGAGTTGCAGCTGTGAATTAATTAGGAGAGAGTTTTCTCTCTTGATTTTATTTCATTGCCATGAGACTTCTCGGGAACCGAGAGTAACAGTTGGCTGACCATTAATACTAGAGGAGAAGAGAAATTCGTATACTTATTATAGAGTAAGTTTGGGAGCATTAAGTTGGATGCTCATTAAAGTTCATTATTAGAGCATCTCCAACCCTATTGTCTTGTTAAGTGTTGTGAGTCTTAGGTGGCTCCTATGTGGCATGAGCCACAAGACAATGTCTTGTTTATGTGGCAAAATTATATCTCAGAGATAGAAAAACTCTCTCCAATGCAAAAGTATAGAGGAGACAATAAAAATTATTTTTTCCAACTTCCAAGACAACTTTTAAGACAACTACTCATCTTCTTTCTTTTTTCTAATATTTTTTATTCATAATTGATGACATGGAAGAGAAGACATTGTCAAGTGCATTGTCTAGAACAAGACAATCAACTTCACAATGTCTTCTTTCATTTTTGCCACATAAGCTTCACAATTGACTTGACAATTGCATTGGAGAAGAACTTTTGAATAAAATTTTGTCATTCCTATGTGGCAAAAACTTTTTTCCAAAGTTACAATAGCGTTGGAGATGCTCTTATTCATGACTTTTGAACCATTGAAGTTAGAATGTTAGATGCTGACATAGGTTTGACTTTAGAATTTTGAAAGCCATTTGAGCCTTCAATTCATGAAAGGCCAATCTATTTTTCTTAGCTGAGATGGTTAGGGACATGTTGGTTATTAAGTTGGGTGGATGCATTTTATTAGTAATATAGTTAATAATTAATTAATTGGTATTTAAATTTATAATTAGTTAATCTTGTAATATGTTAATTAGCATAATTGGTTCTGGTATTATTATTATATTAACAAATATTTACTCTAAATATATTTTGCTAGTAAGAATATTCATAAGTAATAAAAATTTGTTTTCTAAATTATTTTGGTAGTAGATGTATATGTTCAAGTTCTAGCTATTATTTAGATAATATTATTTGATAAATTTTCTTGCTAAATATTGTTATCACTATTATTTTTAGTTTATAAAATAATTAATTTACAAGATAGCGCTTAAAATATTATTTTGATTAAACTAGTAGATAACTTCCTTATTAATATATAGTTAAAAGATATTTTCAAGATATATCAATAAATATTTTCCTATAAAGTTAAATAAATAGTTACTTTGCTAAAATATGGTTAGAAATAGTTTAACTAGCAACAATCTTCTAAAAATATTTATGTATATATATTTTTCTAACACAAATGTTTTCTTACTAAAATATAGTTAAAGGTATTTCAAGCTATATATATATAAATGTTAACTAGTATATGAATAGTTAGTAATATAGTTGGCTAATAGTCATTATTTCAAACCCTAATAAAATTGTACAAATATAACAGGTGATTTACAACCATGCAGTACTACTCTCGTGCAACCAAACCGAGGCAAGTACACCGGCTCGAACTCTTTACTCTGTATTTTCTGTCTTGCTTCATGTTCTCATATTGACACGTTGTACACACGATTGTTCATTGTTCACTGTTCATTGTTCATCGTTCACCGTTCATCGTTCATTGTTCATAGTTCATTGTTCTTACTTGTACATTGGGGTGGGGAAATACTACAGATATGTGACCAATCCTATTTTAGCTAGGCATTGACTAATAGCTTAGGTCTCATATCGTGCACGTGGGACTCTAAGCTGTACCATTGTTCACTGTTCATTGTTCAATGTTTACCCAGCCGGTCACATACTCTGATAGTTATTTCAAATGCATGTTACACTGATAGAATAGTTTCATTGTTTCTGGATCTGGTACTATAGTTCATCGTTTTTTCTGTATTACAGTTTTATATTCCTGTCTTGTACCACAATTTTATCTTGTGATTCTTTCTCATGCATTTCAGTTTACATTATTTAGAGTTTCTTGTCGGGGTTGTACTTTGCTCTTTTTCTGATAGGATCGTTGCAGGTGAGTAGGAGATTACATGGAGCTGGTGATTGCTTGGATATTGCATCTTTTATTTTAGTTTATTTTTCTGGAGATTGTATTGTAGATATTTATTATTGTATATTATTTCATTTGACCGGATTTGTCTCCGGCTGAGTTGTATTTAAAACACTTGATGGATATTGGTGATTTTCTGGGAACGTTATAAAAGCTGTGTTTGTTTACATTACATTGTGACTTGGAGTTTTCCTTAGTATTGTACAGCTTACTTCGTCGTGTCCATCGACGAAGGCTGGGCGTGTCTGACTCGTATCCGATTATTCGGGAGCGGGGCGTGACAGGCGTGGCGCTTAAAATCTCAAGGCAGCGTGGACACTTTTGAAGCCTCGTCCGCTTGTGAAGGCTTATTTCTGGATTCCTTTTGAAGAAGACCCCGCACTCAGTCCAAAAGAAGATGACGACTCGACTCGCCTCGATAGCAGGTAGAAAGTGTTATGTTTTACTTGTAAAAAGGGATGTAATGTATGGAACGACTATCTCATCGGCATGCATTTTATAAATCGAGTCATATTGTAGCCCGTGCGGCAATGAATGTAATGAAGTTAATGTAAATGAAGTTTTATTATCAATGAAAAGTCTACTTCTATTTCAATTGTGTCAATCAATTTCTCTGCGTACTCTAACTTGATGTTGTGTTTTGGATAGCCTTATGAATGTGCCTTGTGCGATCGCAATTTAGGTTCGCACGACATCACGCCCGGGGGACGACTATCGATTCTACGGAAATTGGAGCCTGACATAATGGTATCAGAGCACGGCTTTACATCCTTTGACCTCGTATCGATGAGATAAGTTGTTCCATACAATAAGTCCGTAATAATTTATGACTGATACGTTTGCCTTCGTATCGCAGAAGTGACGGAACCCACGGCCGAGTGAGAGCAGAGCGCTTCTAGCGGCTCTAGTAGTTCACATCGTTCGCGGGCCGGACCTTCTAACGATACCATCGAAAGGATGCTGCGCATGATGGAGGCACAGCAGAGCCAGTCCGAGAACCGACATCAATAGACGGAGGAACGACAGGCCCAGTTTGAAGCTCGCTTCGACGCACACGCGAAACTTCAACAAAAGTAGCTGGATACCCTGCAGCAGATCGTCCAAACAATGGCGGCCAACAGAAATTCTGCGACTGCGCCTACCATCACTGCACCTACTACCACCATGCCGACGATCCAACCCATTGAAGTCGACACGGAGGAGCGCGAGCGTCAACCAGCGACACTGAAAAAGTACAACTTTGAAGTGTCAGAATTCAAGAAGGCGTGCCGTACTTCCTTCAGCGGCATCGAAGGTCCCTCCATGGCGATCGACTGGTTGGAAGAGCTGGAAGATCACTTCGAGCTTCTCGGCATTGAGTTATCGAAGCAAGTCGCCTGCGCACAACTTCAACTATGGTTGAACGCGCACGACTGGTGGGCCATGTGCAAGCGAGCGATCCGACCGGACAACAACACCGTGCCGATCTCTTGGGCCACGTTCCGCAAAGCTTTTGAAGTACAGTACCTTCCGTCAGCCGTTCGTCAAGCGAAGGAGAATGAATTCATGCATTTGAAACAAGGGAGCCGGACAGTGGAACAGTATGCTACAGAATTCAACAAGTTGTCTAAGTTTGCTAGCCAGTTTCTGCCTACTGAAATGTGCCATGTGCGACGGTTCGAAGTGGGTCTGCGACACTCTATCGGTACGCATGTCGGGGTCCCGGAGTACAAGACCGTGGGCGAGGCTCTAAATCACGCTCTTCGCCTTGAGAACCTGTATCCTTCCGGTGCTGACGACGTTGTGCGCCACTCCAATCACAAACGTCCTAGCTATACGGGAGGCAACAATCATACATCAAAGCGTCCGAACCACGGCGGTTACCGGGGACATAACCCATCATCACGATGTGCCAAGTACGGTTCCCTTAGACATGAGACGAGCAGGTGCTTTATCCACGATGGGGGATGCTTCTTTTGCGGACAAAATGGTCACTGTAAACAAGATTGCCCCCATAAATGGAGTCGTAACACCCTGCCACAACAATACCGTCAAGAGAATCGAGGACAGACGCCCCGACCTCCTCAGCCCACTCAATCCAACAACCAAGACCGACGCCCTAATGCACAGGGGCGTATCTTTGCTCTGACTCGAGATGATGCGTTCGCTTCCGACACTGTCGTGACAGGTATATTGAATTTCAATAATATACCTGCTCGTGTGTTATTTGATTCAGGTGCCTCGCATACTTTCATATCGGCAGACTTCACCGCCGAGCATAAATTTCCTGTAATGTTGTTAGACCTTGACCTTAGCGTAAGTATGCCTTCGGGCGTGCTACTAATCACAAACTTAGCCTGCGGGGGAGGAACCATATGTATTGGGGGTCAAAAGATCGGTCTTGATGCGATAGTTCTAGATATGAAGGACTTCGACATCATACTGGACATAGATTGGCTCGGTCCGTGCAACGCAACCATAGACTGCGCTGAAAAGAAGGTCACATTCCGCAGACCTGGAGTGCCTGATTTCTACTACTCGTGTGGTGAGGTGTCACCGACCTGCATGGTGATCTCCACAATATCTGCTCGACGGATGCTGCATTTCGGGTGCGAAGGCTATCTAGCTTCCGTTCGAGACATGCGACAGGATGGTACAAACGCGAAAGAGACCGACGTTGTGGCAGAATTCTCGGACGTGTTCCCGGACGAGCTACCCGGCATGCCGCCCGATCGAGAAATAGAGTTCACAATCGACACATTCCCCGACACCCGGCCGATCTCGAAGGCTCCGTACAGAATGGCCCCTGCAGAACTGAAGGAACTAAAGGCACAACTACAAGAATTACTCGACCGAGGGTTTACCCGTCCGAGTGTCTCGCCGTGGGGTGCGCCCGTGCTATTTGTGAAGAAGAAGGATGGATCGATGCGACTCTGCATCGACTATCTGAAATTGAATAAAGTTACCATCCGGAACAAATACCCCTGTCCCGCATCGACGACTTGTTCGACCAGCTCCAAGGTGCAACGGTGTTTTCGAAGATTGATCTGCGATCGGAATATCACCAACACAAGGTCAAGCCAGATGACGTGCCGAAGTCTGCCTTTCTCACTAGTTATGGCCACTACGAGTTCTTAGTAATGCCGTTCGATCTGACGAACGCCCCTACTATCTTCATGGATCTAATGAATCGGGTATTCCGTCCGTTCGTTGACAAGTTCGTAGTAGTCTTCATCGACGACATCCTCGTCTACTCGAAGGATCGAGCGCAACATGCAGAGCATCTGCGGACGGTACTCTAAACCCTTCGAGAGAATCAGTTGTACGCGAAGATGAGCAAGTACGAGTTCTGGCTGAACAGCGTCTCATTCCTTGGGCACATCATCTCCGCCGTGGGCATCGCAGTCGATCCGAAGAAAGTCGAGGCAGTTGCTGATTAGAAATGACCCGCATCAGTTAGCAAAATTCGAAGCTTCTTAGGCTTGGCGGGATACTATCGACGCTTCGTGAAGGACTTTGTGAAGATCGCATCGTCGTTGACTCGCCTCACCCAGAAAGGAGTCGTATGCAAGTGGTCAGACGACTGTGAAGCTTCCTTCCAGGAGCTCAAACAACGGCTCGTTTCGGCCCCGATACTTGCTCTTCCTGAAGGGACGGAGGGATTTCAAATCTTCAGTGATGCTTCTGGCCAGGGCTTGGGGTGTGTGCTCTTGCAGCAGGATAAGGTGATATCTTTTGTTTTCCGGCAGTTGAAGCCGCACGAGAAGAACTACCCCACACACGACCTAGAACTAGCGGCAATTGTGTTCGCGTTGAAGCTGTGGCGTCACTATCTCTATGACGTGGCGTGCAGGATTTATACGGACCACAAAAGCCTCAAGTATCTCTTCACCCAGAAAGAACTGAATTTGCGACAGAGGCGATGGCTCGAACTAATCAAAGACTATGACTTATCAATCGACTATACGCCGGACAAGGGAAATATGGTAGCGGATGTGCTGAGCCGGAAGTACTTAGCTTTGTTATGCATCAACGACCGACTGCTGCATGACTTGGAAGGAATGGGCATTGAACTCCGAGTTCGTTTCAGAGACGTGAAACTGGCACAACTGCGGGTGGAACTAAGCCTACTGGAGAGGATCAAGTCTGCACAGAAGGACGACCCATACCTGGAGAAGATGCAGAAGCTGATATCGACAAGAAAAGCGTCCGACTTTGCAGAGGACGAGTCGGGAGTGTTGTACGTGAAGGGACGGCTATACGTACCGGACGATGCAGAACTTAGAAAGGAGATAATGATGGAGGCACACTATGCAAAATATTCCTTGCATCCTGGCAGCACTAAGATGTATAAGGACCTCCGCATTGTCTTTTGGTGGTACGGCATGAAGAGGGACGTAGCGCTCTTTGTGTCAAAATGTATGGCCTGTCAGCAAGTCAAAGCCGAGCACCAGCGACCGGGCAGAGAGATGCAGAATCTCGCCATTCCAGAGTAGAAATAGGATCACATCACTATGGACTTCGTTGTTGGCTTGCCGAGGACGTCGCGGGAAAACGACGCCGTCTGGGTCATCGTCGATTGACTAACCAAGTCAGCGCACTTTATCGCCATCAAAGTTACTTGGAGCGTCGACCGCCTTGCTCAGATATACCTTGATGAAATAGTTCGGCTGCACGGGGTCCCAGTTTCTATCGTCTCTGATCGGGATGGACGGTTCGTAGCGCGCTTCTGGAGTAGTCTACATTCAGTGTTGGGGACCAAGTTGAAGTTTAGCTCAGCTTATCATCCTCAAACTGACGGCCAAACAGAGCGGGTGAACCAAATTCTCGAAGACATGTTACGACTCTGTGCGATCGACTTGAAGTCAAGTTGGGACGTCCATCTACCACTGGCCGAGTTTGCATACAACAACAGCTATCAGTCCAACATCCAAATGGCGTCGTATGAAGCTTTGTACGGCCGAAAGTGCAGATCGCCTATTTGCTGGGATGAAGTCGGGGAACGGTAGATACTTGGTCCGGAGCTGGTGGAGCAAAACATGCAGAAGGTCAAGTTAATACGAGAGAGATTGAAGATAGCACAAAGCCGGTAGAAAAGCTATATCGACATGCACCGACGCCCCCTCGAGTTCTCGGAAGGCGATCATGTATTCTTGAAAGTCATGCCCATGCGGGGAGTTTCCAGGTTCTGTGCGAAGGGGAAATTGAGCCCAAGATTTGTTGGCCCGTTCGAAATATTGAAGCGAGTCGCCCCGGTAGCTTACCAAATTGCCTTGCCGCCTGCGTTGTCAGAGGTACATGACGTCTTCCACGTACCACAATTGGGGAAGTACGTACATGATCCGAGCCATGTGGTAGATTTGGGTAAGCTGGACCTGAAGGCGGACTTGTTATATGTCGAAGAGCCGGTACAAATCTTGGAGCACAAGGATAAACTTCTCCGCAATCGTGCTATTCCCCTCGTCCGCGTCCTCTGGAGGAACCATTCGGTCGAAGAGTCGACGTGGGAGCTTGAGTCAGAAATGAAGGAAAAGTTCCCTTCATTGTTCTCGTAGAGGTAGGTTCTATTTTAAGTTTCGAGGACGAAACTTTTTTTTAGTTGGTTATGGTGTAGTGCTCCGTCCCTACATCGTGCCCCGTAATCTGTCTACGGGGTGCGCGAGAAAGGAACACTGTCGCTATCAATTCGGTCGGGACCGATAGGTCGGGATCGACCGAGTCGATTGAACGGAAACGGTTGAATTAAGATCCATTCCTCGTTATGGAATGTCTTCTTCGGAACCAAGTCCCATATTCAGCGGGTTGCGCCTCGAGGATTGACTCTGCGGCTGAGTCGGGAGAGGCCTCTCGTTTCTCTGCTTTTCACGCCACTTGTGTTGGTTTTGGCTTTGTTTTCTGAATACGTTTTCGTGAATATTTTCGATGGTTTTCAAGGCTTACATTTCGAACTCGCATTTCCTATCGAACTCCTTGAATAATGCAGTGTTCTAATCGGTTGCTTGTGCGATTTTAGGTAATCGCGTAGGCGACGTCTAGTACGACCAACAAGTTCTTTCGCCAAAGTAAACTCAAGATGAGTGGCTGACCCTTCTCTTCTCGACCCCTTTCTTAGGTAAATCGATAATATTGTTGCAATGAAAGGATAAATGCAAGGGCACGATCACAGGAAAAGAATTGAGTTTTCAAAGAGAATGTAGGCTACGTCTTAATAACTAAAAAGGAAAATATATCTTCGCACGGTTATGGACAACTTGTCGACAAGGCGATAGTTTTCTCGAGCGACAACCCGAGGCCACGGGACCGTTTCGGCCTAGGAGAAAACAGGGTATAGTCGTGCATAAGGTTTCAGCATAGGTTAAGCGGAGACTTGTAATAGAGCTAGCTACTTGCGTTGAAAGGATCTCGATTAACAAAGCTATACGTCCAGGATGGCTTGTGATGCCAGTGACCAATCACACGTACATTTTGCACTTGATATGAAAAATGTTAACAATTGACAGGGAAGAACATGGTAAGTTTTATAAGGCACGGCGCGGTCCGTCGCGGGTAAGTTTCGACGTAAATTTTATTGCTTGTCATATGCTTGTTGAAATCCATTAGGATGGTTAGAAACATTCATACTTTAAGTCACATAAACTCTTCAACCAAATGAGAGCTTGGAACTTAAATAGCCATGCACCAGTACAAAGTGTAATGTACTGATCCTCGCTCTCCACGCAGGTACCCCAAACTACGAAGGTCGTGCCGCTTAAAATCTCAAGGTGGCGTGGACACTTTTGAAGCCTCGTCGCTTGTGAAGGCTTGTTTTTGGATTCCTTTTGAAGAAGACCCCGCACTCAGTCCAAAGGAAGATGATGACTCGACTCGCCTCGATAGCAGGTGGAAAGTGTTATGTTTTGCTTATAAAAAGGGATGTAATGTATGGAACGACTATCTCAACGGCGTTCGTTTTTTAAGTCGAGTCATGTTGTAGCCCGTACGGCAATGAATGTAATAAAGTCAATGTAAATGAAGTTTTATTATCAATAAAAAGTCTACTTCTATTTCAATTGTGTCAATCAATTTCTCTGCGTACTCTAACTTGATGTTGTGTTTCAGATAGCCTTATGAACGTACCTTGTGCGATCGCAATTTAGGTTCGCACGGCATCACGCCCGGGGGACGACTATCGATTCTATAGAAATCGGGACGTGACATAATGGTATCAGAGCACGGCTTTACATCCTTTGATCTCACATCGATGAGATAAGTTGTTCCATACAATGAGTCCGTAATAATTTGTGACTGATGTGTTTGCCTTCGTATCGCAGAAGTGACGGAACCCACGGCCGAGCGAGAGCAGAGCGCTTCTAGCGGCTCTAGTAGTTCACATCATTCGCGGGCCGGACCTTCTAACGATACCATCGAAAGGATGCTGCACATGATGGAGGCACAACGGAACCAGTCCGAGAACCGACATCAACAGACGGAGGAACGACAGGTCCAGTTTGAAGCTAGCTTCGACGCACACTCGAAACTTCAACAAAAGCAGCTGGATATCCTGCAGCAGATCGTCCAAATAATAGTGGCCAACGAAAATTCTGTGACTGTGTCTACCGTCACCGCACCTACTACCACCGTGCTGACGATCCAACCCATTAAAGTCGACACGGAGGAGCGCGAGCGTCAACCAGCGATACTGAAGTTTGGGCTATAGGTAAAATCCCTTAAATTGTATTTTAATTTCATTTTTTTGCATTTAGGGCTAGATCTAGGAGTTCCCTAGCTGTCCCTGAAGTTTGGGTCAATTTCGTGTCCGTTTGGTGTCCGTATCGGACACGTGTCATAAGTGTTGTGTAGGTGTTTGATTAAATGCCTCTAAGGATTTTATTTTTGATTTTTGCTAAACTAATTGCATGGAATTTTAGATCTATATGTGTACTTTAGGTTTCATGAAGACTGAGTAGGTTTTTGTGTCGTGTCGTGTCAGAACGAGGACACGAACACACACGCAGCAGGCTGCGCTCAGTGCCCTGCTGCTCGGGCACTGTAGCGAACACGATACTGCACGTCTTGACACAAAATTTTGGACACACCTAGGACACATGACTGACACAACACACACAAAATTTGGGTCAATTTTATCGAGTGGTTTGAGAGGAAATCGACATGCACTGAATTTTTAAACACACACACGCGCGTGCAACTGTTCACTGATACGGTGTCCGTATCGAATGTACGCATGTCGTGGACACGTTGCAGACACACGAGCATGTTCCCCTATCCTTGGTGAATCTAGGGACACGTCTACGTGGTATGAAGTGACACGAGTCGTGTCCACAAGTCGACTGTATCGCAGCACGATGCAGTCTGTGCACGCGATGTGTCTGTGCGTGTTTCATGACTTGGACATGCCATGTCCAGTCGTGGAGACTCATGTGGCCCTATGAAACCTACACCATTATTTACCAACCATTAATTTGTATATTTAACATGTTTTGAATTCGAATTTGGGTTCTCCTATCCGACTGATACACAGTCCTGATTCCCATTTTTCTGATTTTTAAAGTATAATTAAACTGATTTCTTTGATGTTAATTATCATATAGATTCATATACATGTGTGATTGATTACTACAATGTTGATTAGTGGCTGGTATTAGGTTTTTGGATTTGAAATAGGCTTTGAATGAGTGAACTAACATGTTAGTACTGACACTTACACACAGTTTTCCTGAAATTAAAATTCTATTTTTAATTCCCTGATTTAACTGAATTTTTGATGTCCAATTGTCATGTTAGATTTGATTACATGTGTATTACTTAAGGGTTGGTTTGGGATTGCATTGATGATTAGTTTTCAGTTTGTTTTGGCTTTAGAAGTTGCAATAAACTGTTAAGACTGAATACACAGTTTTGATACTGTTTTGAACACAACCCTGTGGTTTATATTACCAACTTGAGACTTGAATTGCCTTGTTGTTTCACTGATTAGCTAAAAACCTGAGATTGGCTAACCTTCCCATGTACCATCCACACACCCTTCATGTTAAGTAACACACACATACACACACATTGCCCCAATCCTATACACACAGGCCTTTACTTGCCAATTTTATGTTTGGCACACACAAACTGAAAATCAGTTGACTGAGAACAGTTTCATTTTATATATATTGCAAACACACTGTTAGTTAAATGTGTAACTGTCATTGTTTGACACACACCTATGTCTAAACCATTTTTGACACACACACACAAATGAGAGCAGTCCCATGGTACATATGTACACACATATAGCCCACTGTCGACCTAGAAACTTAACTGTCATGTACACTTCACTCTCTATACACACACACATTATGTATGCACACTGTGAATTACTGAGATGCATTATTCAGTCCTTTGATATTTGTATCAGTTAGATGGGAGTAGGGGTTATTGGCTTGGGTTAGAGAGAGGGTCGGGTAGGCATAGGCCACTTAGTTCAGGATTTTTGGTTTGGGTCTAAGGGTTCCTTTTGGCTTGGCCCTGCAGAGCATTACAGTAGCATGTAGCTGCAGCATGGCAGCAGGGGATGGCCCCAATGCTGGGAGCAGGGCATGGGCCATTTGGCCATGCTCTGATGTGTGTATCCTAAAACAGGATTGGGTATCTAGAGAATAACATGTGTATACTATATATATATATATATATATATATATATATATATGTATATGTATATGTATTAGATACCCTCCTAGATTAGCCTAGTTTAGTATCTAGTATATGTTATCCTATTTTAGCTATAGTAAGGTGTAGCCATAACCTAGATAGGGGCTGCCCTTAGTACCTAAGGTTGAGTCTACCTAGATGACTAGGGAAGGGTACTTGATAGATATTGTATTACCAATATATTGGATACGTCTAGATATGCATGACATTGGGATGTTACCTACTAGCAAGGTAATAGAGTTTAGCCTAAGGTTTGGAGTGTTACCACTCTAGAGTCTAGGATAGATTTTCATAGTTTATATATATATATGAATATTCATGTATAAGGTAAAGAGGGAAGTTAGTATAGTAGCATGCAGATGATATGTATATGTATATATGTTTATATGTTATGTATATATAAGTTGGTTAGTAGTAGTAAATGCCTTTAGACTAGTGGCTATATAGCCTAGTAGGTGGTAGTTGATGAGGGCTTGTGCAGAAATTAATAATGGTGGTTGTTTGATGTTCTTCAGGGAGTTTGATTTCTTGCCTCTGTGAACCTTCTAGCCTACCTCTTAGTTAAGTAACACTTGACCTCTGTATTCATTTCTAACTCTTGTATCAGTCTATATATATGTATAGCAGTTATATATATATGTACATGTATTACATTATATGTATAAGGCTGGTAGTTGATAAGGGATTTTGGGATCATTGTAGCTTGGTTAATGTTCTGGTTGTGAGCCTTGGCATGGTTTAGCTATAGTTGACCTAGATATTGACTAGGTTTGACTTAGAGTTGACTTTGACCTAGAATGGCCTAGAAATCATGTAGATTGTATCATAAACTCTATTTATCTTATTTTAAACACATTATAACCTGTACTGCTCTATTTAGGACATTGTGACTCCGGTGCAGACATCTGATATTATACTACTCTTTTCAGAGTAGCAGGCGAGTACATTCTCTGATAGTTCTCTCATTTACTTGTCAATTATTGTACTTCAGTTCTAGTTAGCTGTATGTGATTCTCTGTTACAAATACGTATTGTTATTATTGAATTCATGTATACGACACACATACTTTACTCGTCTTGTCTCTATTATTCGAATCACCATTCGAACTATTCGAACCACCTATTCGCATCTTCATGTGCTGGTTGGACTTGTATTCGATTGATGTGTCAGATTATGGATTCACTTGTATTAGAATGGGCGGGAAAATACTGATTAGACATGTGAACATTCCTACTGTTCGAACCACCCCTTTGTGAATGATATTTGAATGATAGCCATCCCACACTTGGCCAAGTATGCGGTGTGCCGTATTACCCTTAGCCGTTTACATGTCTATCTCAGTATTTTAAAACACACTTGGAGAATTTATTCGAATCATTTTTAGAACAACATATGAATCATTATTCGCACCACCTTATTCGAATTACCTTATTAGAACAATGATTAGAATCACATTCGACTCATCTTGTATTAGACTCACATTGGGATTACACTCGACTTATATTGTACTGTCTGGACTCATCATGTTACTCTAGTTCAGCTAGATTTTATTTTACAGTCTTTATTGCCATGATTTCTTCTCTTGTTTAGTTACTTACTTTCCTTGTACTTTATCTGTCACTCTATACCATCACCTGAATATAAAGTGCAATGTTCATCAATACAACTGTCTATAACTGCTTTATAGTTCTCTGTCATTTACTTGGGATTTTTGATTAATTGTACTCATTCATGTCCTGACTGGACCTGTTAAAAATATTACAGATGATTGCCCTGAGGATATTTGCCCTACTTGCCTTGGAGCAGGAGATGGCTTAGCTACCTATGGCCCCGACACTTAGGAGTGATCGGGAGACTAGCTAGTAGACTTGGTTTAGTTTTGATGTTTTAGAACTTGAATTGTAATAACTTGAGATACGAGTTTGTATTTGAGTTTGTTTGAGATATTATTATTTTAGTAGTTTATAATCGTTGTTATTTAGTCTTTAGTTATAAACTTTTGTGTTATCTTATCGTGCTTAGACTGTGATTGAGATTTCATTATATCTATACTTGTCCTCCATTCGGAGTTGAGATTTGACAAGTACATTATATAATTGCGTGAGTTGTTGATTAGATAGTAACCTAGGACAGCGTTCTACCACCGACACTGCGGCATAGGCTGGGCGCTATTACGTACTCGTACCCTCACAGTGGGTGCGGGTCATGACAGTCTGCAGCCATTTTAGCACTTTTCACATCTGGGCCTTTTTAGATGAAAGTGAGGTCTCTGAAGTCCAGAAAGTGTGGACTATTTTTTCTTCACTTTCAACAATCATCCAATCGGAACTCCATTTTTTTCACTTTCATATTTTTGAATTCCACCAGCTTGGAAACTCAAAATTTATACGTATGCGATAAACTTCGTTTTTCCACTTTCACACTTTCATACACTTTCATGCAACCAAACAGCCATTGAGTAACTTGTTTTGAGTAGGTGACCACCACACATGCATGTTCCCAAGGTGTAGATTGTTTTTGAGAGATTTGCAGCAAAACTGATACTCCATCCACTGTTGAAATATCTTTCTTGCCTTTTGTCACTCCCATTTTTTGTTATACGTATTTTCAGTATACGTGTACGGATTTCTGACGTTTGTCAGGTGACCCATATTTTGACTTGTTCTGTTTAGCCTAGTCTTGGTTTATCTTGGCTTGAATTGGTTTGTTTTGGTTCATGTTGGCTTGGTTTGGTTTGAGTTGGTTCATTATGGTGAACTTCCTATTTAAACCAACTCCCTTCTCTCTCCTATCATTTACTTCTCATTTATTTCCTTCTTCTCCATTAGTCATCTCCACCCACCAAAAACCCTTAGGCAAGTGCAATCTTGCTTTATGGAGGATCTCCCCTTTTATTGTTCTATTCTCTTCTCTACTAGATTCTAAGCCTCTTTAGAGCTTAGCATTTTTTATTTTGGTGGATGGGTTTGTGTAGATCTAAGTTATAAGTTTTTATTTTTTTTGGTTTTGATCAAGTACAGTTTGGTATTTCCTAAAACTAGTCATCCCAGGCTGAATAAAATCTCGTTCTGTACAGTTTAGACCATTGGAAGTCTCAATTCGGACTTGTTTTGAGCAAGTTATGCTCATTTGAAGTTTTGGTTTTCCATGGGTTCTTCTTTACTATTTGGGGAAGAAGAATAGTGCTGGCGCCCCCTTCCCCTTGCGCTCACGCTGCTTAGGCGCCAATGTGATGCGCCCAGTCTGGCCGAGGCGCCCTGCGCGCTCTGGCTCCCCTGTCCCGTGCGCTCACGGGTGCTTAGGCATCCAGTATGATGTGCCCCTCCCCTCTGGTCATCAAGGCCCAGGCGCCCATGTTGGCCCTGGCGTCCACGATGATCCAGTGCCCCCTGGACATGCGCCCAGTCTGACCATGCGCCTAAACTCGGCCATGCGCCATCCATGCCTAGGCGCCCAAACTTACTTAGGTGCCATTCTGGTCCTGGTGTTGTCACCTCCATTTTTCGAATACGTATTTCCAGTATACGTGTACGGGGTCCTGTCCAGTATTTTTACTTGTCTTGTCCTGCTAGCTGATTTTGATTTAATCTTGTTTAGGTTCATCATGGTTTAACTTGGTTTATTTTGGTTGACTTGGTTTATTTTGGTTTAATATGTTAACCCCCTACCTACCACCATCCCCATTTATAAACCCCACCTACTTTTCTCTCTTCATTACTCTCCATAACTTCTTCTTCTTCTTCTCCTCCATTAAAAACCTCTCCCCCTCCATAGGCAAGTGCACCTTGCTCTCACTCAAGAACCCATTTGGATGGTTCCAATGGTTTCCTAGCATGATTCTCTTCTACTTTAGAACATGGAATTTTTTTATTTTGAAGCATGGATTTTTGTAGATCTAGAAAATTGTCTTTTTTGGAAACTTGAAGTTTTGATCTATTTAACTTCTTCATTTGCATGTTTTGATGGTTCCATGTGGTAGAGAATTTCGTTCTACCCCATTTTGACCTAAGAAAGTCCGATTTTGGATTCTGGATGGAGAAATGGCGGAGTTTTGAAGTTTTCGGCCATGGTTCGTTCTTCCAGGATTCGTCGGGAAGATAAACAGTGCACTGCTTGGGCGCATGGACCTGTCATGTGCCCAAAGCATTTCCCCCACTCATGTGGGTGCATATGCCTCCATGTGGGCGCATAGGATGCCACATGTGGGAGCATAGTCTTGTGTTGGCGCATAAGCCTTCACGACTTGTCTCCTTGCATTCATTCACCCTTAGCCTTTGGCCACAAGGGTCCAACCCATGCTTGGGCGCATAGGGCACTCATGCTTGGGCGTATAGAGTGTATTCCCCTCCTAGTGGGTGCATATATGAAGCCAGTGTGGGTGCATGACTTGGGTATGGCACATGGCCTTCACCCGTAATGCACAAACCCTTTTCCATTCCTTGGCACTTGGCCATACAAGTGCCTTGGCCATGTAGGTACCCATGTTTGGACGCTGTAATGACCATTGTTCGTATTATGTATTTTGGTATACGTGTACGTATTTAGACCCATATTTGCATGCCTTATTTTGGTTCAGCCTGACTTGACTTGGTTCGTCTTGGTTTTGCATAGTTCGGTTTTATGTGGACCAAACCACTCCCACCTACCACTTTCAATAAATATCCCCCTACCACCACCCTCTTCATTAATATCCCACTAACATTTCTCTCTCTTCATTACTTCTTCTTCTCCACCATTACTTCTTCAACCACCAGGAAAGAAAGAGAGTGGAAGGTTTAGGCAAGTGCATCTTGCTTCATGGAGGAAGTCCATTTTTATTGTTCCATTTTCTTCCTCATGTGTTTCTAACCCACTTTAGTACTTGGCATTTTTCATTTCTATGGTTAAATTCTTGTAAATCTAGCTTTGTGGTATTTTCGGTTTTCGGGAGTTTTGATCTATCAAACTTGCATATTTTGCTAAGTTGATGATCTCATATTGCAGAGAATTTCGTTTGGTCCAAATTTGACCTTTGGAATTTTGCCAGCTGCATTGACATTTTTAGCACTCAGCCGCATGGCCATTCCTTTTCTTTGGCCACACTAAATAGCTTGCATGCGTAGGCATGCTACTCAAAGTACGCAGCATGCAAATAAAAAAAATGAGCCGCATGGCTTTCCTTTAAATATTACCTTAACATTACATTGCATTATACTAATGCATGAAATATTTTAATGAATATTTTAGTGCATATTCAAAGTGCATACATTTAATAATGCATTCAAATAGCATGCATTTAATGCATCTTCTAAATGCATTCAGCCGCATGTCTTTATGCATTTTCTAATGCATTGTAACCGCATGTAGGAGCAAAAAGTCAGCCGCATATGGCTTGTTTTCAATAAAGGCATACTAATGCATGCCTCCTTGCATTGGCTTTTGGAACTTAAGTGAGCCACGTGGCCCTTGGCCATTAGCATTAATTATTTGCTTGCATTTTTGCATGCAAGCAAATGGCACTAAATATATGCATTAGCATTAATTATGTGCAATCGCACTTAGCCTTGCATGCATTTAGCTTTGAATGCTTCAGCATCCGGGCCGCATACAAACTGTTGAGCCGCATGGCCATTCCTTTTGACCATACTAAATTCTTGCATGAATTTTTATGCTAAAAGCATTGGCATGCTATTTAGCGTGTGTTGCATGTAATCCTTATAATACATTATAGTAGTCATGAGAGCCAGCCGCATGCTAACCTACATTTAATGCAATATATGCATTATATTAGGCAATGCAATTGCCAGCCACATGATGACCCACATTCTGATGCATACATTAATGTGCTGCATGCTAATCCCTTTTAATGCATTATAATGCATTGTATTCTATATGCATTATATTCTATAATATAATACATTATGTTTTATATTTTAATGCATATATTCTAAATCTATATTCAATGCATTATATTTAAGGCATGCATGCTTTTGCTTGCATGCTTGTTTATAGCCCAGCCGCATATGCATATTTGCTTGGCCATTTTGCCAGCCGCATGCAAGCAATTAATTGCTTAGCCGCGTATGGCCAAGTGACTACGGGCCGCATGGAAATTTTCTGAGCCGCATGAGTCCCCCACAGCCTTCGTCCCTTCAAATATTTAATTACTAAATGTGTAATTGTGCTAAATTAATTATTCCCTGACACTATGGTGACCGTTGTAGTGCACTTTTGACATGACGTGATAGTGGCCCGACGCGACGCACTCCTGACAGTGAACATGACATGACAAGATTGAACGGCCTGGACACCGTGGGTGATTGTGTTTGTACAATTGAACCGGTAGTGTTTGTATCATGTCTAGGACAGGGATCCCTGAGTACCACGGTCAGGGTTACCTACTGTAAATAGCTAAGGCTAATAACTAGAATAATTCAGTAGTCATGAGAGATTTTCCCAGTTACAGGCGATCCCGTTATCCCGGCCACTATTGTGGGACTTGCAGCCTGCCGACGAGTAGGGCACAAGTCCCAACTCACTGATATATAGAAAGAAGGATGTACTGCTTAATGAACCCAAGTCGCCTGGATAACCTGGAATAGCTGCAGGGCTTGTGGCTGGAGGAATATCTCACTGCATGTTGTGATAACTCTAGTTAGCTAATGTAGAAAGCCGTAGTCACTGATTGGCCGGGAGCGATTGTATGGTGTGGTTTCAGTGCTCGATTATTACAAGCTTGATCGCATGATTGTCACTCTTAACAATAAAGATCAGAGGCTTAGTTCGGTTCAGGCGAAGGGTTACAACCCCGGTCCTTGTTTGGTTTAAGGGTTGTAACCTGGCTCCCGGAGCAGTTCTAAGTCCTCTCTTCGTTTATTGTATTATTGCACCCCACGTCATGCTTGTAATGCTTTACCTTATCAACAAGATTTGTAGACGGAGTTCTATTCAAGTGAAGGGTTACAACCCCGGTCCTTGTTTGGTTTAAGGGTTGTGACCCGGCTACTTGAATGGTTCCCTCGTACTCCATTATGACTGCTGTTATTCTTTATTACCAAGCTCTTTTTGTAACTATTTAATATATATTTTCTGATGTGCTGGTTTTAGTTCTTAAGTGAAGCCTCCTTTGTGGCACTTGCTCTTTCTGGGATCTGACCCAGCTGGTTTTGTGTGGCCAGATTTCGGAGCAGCTTCAGAGGATCTACCGACCTTCCAGCCCGATGGTGACCATCAGGCGTGACCAGGGCAACGAGTGGATTTATTTTTGCTCTTCCACTCTATTGTAAAAATTTTATTTTGAGGCATTTAGCCGACGAGCACCTGTTAGCTCGTATTGCATACCTTATTATTGTCTGCCTACGGGCTGTAACATGATTTACAGATCCTAGGGTTGATCATGTATGACTAAACTCTTGCTAGTCCTCACATTTTGTAACGACTAGCTTCATGATCAGCTGGATATGTAATATTTGGGACGCCTTATTATTGTATATTTGGTGATCTTACATCTTTTAACTTTACTCGCTTGCTTGAGATTGAGACAATTAGGCTGGTTATTGACCATAGGAGACTGATGGATTGTAGTTAAACCCTCATGTATCTAGACAGCCGTGACCATATAGCGGGATGGATTCTATTTCATTATACGTAGCTGGCTATGTATGCCCCCGCTCTCCAATATTCTGGTTCTGGGATGTTACATGGTTTAAGTGGTGGCCCATGTAGGTCTTGAAAATCAAGATATGTGAGGGTTTACTGAATAGATGTCTCAATTAGCACTCGCCCTTGATCTCTGCTAGTATCTTTTAATTTCTGAGATTCTCGACCTGATCACATGCTTGTATCGTTAAATCTGTCTTGGTCCTTCCTTATTGTTTCCTATGTCGTCTTCTTCAGCGGCATTGTTCCTGGACCTGCCGATCAGTAAGGCGAAGTACTTCCTGTGGACCAGCAGCAACAAGAAGACCAGGCCCAGCACTCAGGAGCAGCCTCCCGGGCCATGCCTTCCGGAGATCCAGAACCCCCGGTACAGTCAGCCCAGCCCACGAGGCAGGATGATGGAGCCTTAGTTGGACTTATCAGGGAGTTGCTTGCATCGCAGGACCGTCGAGGAGATGCCTTGCATCAGGCAGTGGCAGATGCTCTGGAAAGAGGTGGACATCATGGGAACAGTGCAGCGAACAGTTTCAAGCGCCTGAACCCTCCCTTCTTCGATGGCAGCGAAGACGCTATTGCTGCTGATGCGTGGCTCCAGGACACAGAGGTGATATTGGAAGCAGCAAAGACCCCGGAAGATGAGAAGGTGGCTGTAGTGCGCCTGCAGTTATTGGATCTAGCTCGCATCTGGTGGGCGGCTCAGGCCGATGGATTGGTGGCGCCTATTGCTTGGGCAGTATTCCGTGAGAGGTTCCGGACCAAGTACTTCGATGCGGTGGCTCGGTACGATCTTCAGACCAAGTTCACCAATTTGAAGCAGATGGGCAGGACGGTCGATGGGTATGCGGCCGAGTTTTCCAGACTTAGCCTGTTTGCTCCCACCTTGGTGGCGACCGAGTTCGATAGAGCCCAGCGATTTCAACAGGGACTCCACCTGGAGATTTTGCTGGCAGTGGAGCAGTTTGAGCATCAGACTTTTGATGCAGTATTGAGGGCAGCTAGGAGGCATGAGTATACCTCCCAGAGGATTGTGGACAGGACCGGAGGTCGAAAGCGATCTCACGGCCAGATAAATCAGTCGTCAGCCCCAGCCCCGGCAGCCAGGGCTTTGACCATTGGAGCTCCGAGAAGGGCAGCTTCAGTTACGTCGGTGCAGCATTCAACACCGACGCATCCTCAGCAGCAGAAGCAGAAGCAGTCTTCCCCTATGGGCTGCTCTTATTGTGGGAAGCCTGGATATATTATTTCAGAGTGTCGCAAGGCTCGAGAATTGTGTTTGCTTTGTGGAGCGCCAGACCACAAGGTAGGGTCCTGCCCGTTCAGGACTGACTCATCACCAGCCAGGACCAGTTCATTAGTTAGGGGACAGCCCCAGTACCAGTTCAGCCGCAGTTTCCATCCCCGAGGCCGTTGTCGACGCAGACCCAGGCTTTTCATCAGCAAAGGCCTCAGTAGTTTGCCCAGTCGCAAGCCCAGAATAGGCAACAAGGATTCCAGCAGAGAGGGCCGGCACCCAGAGGACATGGTCAAGTGCTGGCTTTGACCATAGGAGAAGAAGGAGTGGCACCAGGTGAGGTAGTGGCAGGTACTATTCTCGTCAACACTTTTCCGGCTTCAGTGTTATTTGATTCTGGTGCATCGCATTCATTTATGTCTGCACGATTCGCGACACGGATAGGACTGGAGCCTGAGTCACTATCAGTAAGGCTCAATATACTTACTGGTAATGGTCTTGTGGGAGTAGATAGAGTGTTTACCTCGTGTCGGATCGTGGTTAGTGGTAGAGAGTTTCCCGCTACGCTGATAGAATTCCCGATGGCTGATTATGATGTGGTCTTAGGGATGGATTGGTTGAGAGACCAGTATGCTAGGATAGACTGCCATATTGGCAGAGTTATTTTTGGCATTCCAGGCGAGCCAGAATTTTCCTTTTCTCGAGGCGAAATTGAACCTTCTCCTCCAGTATTGCGGATGGCCGTAGCAGCAGTGCAGTTATCCCGGATAGTCGAAGAATTTCCAGATATTTTCCCGGAAGAGCTTCCAGGGATGCCACCAGAATGGGAGATCGAGTTTACTATCTACTTGATTCCTGGGACAGTACCAGTGTCAGAGAGAGTCTACAGGATGGCACCGTCAGAATTAGAAATATTGTACAAGATGATTGAAGAACTCAGGACCAAGGGATTCATTCGTGCTAGTGGATCGCCTTGGGGAGCTCCGATGCTTCTTATGAAAAAGAAGGATGGTACGTCCAGACTATGTGTTGACTATCGTACCTTGAACTCAGTGACAATCAAGAACAGATATCCTCTCCCCAGGATAGATGACCTGTTTGATCAACTCAGAGGAGCGGCAGTATTCTCGAAGATTGATTTGCGGTCAGGGTACCACCAGATCAGAGTTAGAGAGCAGGACATACCGAAAACAGCTTTCAGATCTAGATATGGGCATTGGGAGTTCCTTGTTATGCCTTTTGGAGCAACCAATGCGTCGGCTGTATTCATGGACCTCATGAATCGTATCTTTATGCCTTATTTGGACCAGTTTATGATCGTATTCATAGACAATATCCTGGTCTACAGCAAGAGTGAAGCGGAGCATGAGCAGCATCTCAGAGTTATCCTTCGGATTCTTCGAGAGCACCAGTTGTATGCCAAGTTCAGTAAATACGAGTTCTGGCTCGATCGCATTTCATACTTGGGTCATATCATCACCAAGGGTGGAGTGGAAGTGGATCCCCAGAAGATAGTGTCTATCGAAACCTGGCCAGTGCCCCGTACAGTTGCAGAAGTTCGCAGTTTTCTTGGATTAGCCGGCTATTACCGGAGATTTGTTTCAGACTTTGCTCAGATTTCAGTACCATTGACACAGTTGACCCGCAAGGATGTGCAGTTTGCTTGGATTGAAGAATGTCAGGAATCTTTTGAGAAGCTGAAGCAAGGCTTGATGAAGGCACCCGTTCTCATACTTCCAGATGGGACCGGAGGATTTTCAGTGTACTGTGACGCTTCAGGCAAGGGTTTAGGATGAGTTTTGATGCAGCATAGGAATGTAATAGCTTATGCGTCATGTCAACTTCGTGATCATGAGAGGAATTACCCAACCCATGACTTAGAGCTGGCAGCTGTAGTGTTTGTACTTAAGTTGTGGAGACACTACCTGTATGGAGATAGGGTGGAGATTTTGACCGACCACAAGAGTCTGAAGTATGTTTTCACTCAGAAGGACCTTAATATGCGTCAGAGAAGATGGCTAGAGCTACTTGTGGATTATGATGTCAACCTGCAGTATCATCCTGAAAAGGCCAACGTTGTTGCAGATGCGTTGAGCAGGAGAGCCGAAGTTTATTTTCTGACAGTGCAACCAGAGTTATTGGCAGATCTTCAGAAGATGGGTATAGAAGTTGTCCTTCCTACCAATATGTCATTGATGGCCAGCATACAAGTACAGTCCAGTATAGTTGAGAGGATCAAGATAGCTCAGTCCTCCGATTCTAAGCTTCAGCGGCTTAGAGCAGAATGTGAAGCAGGACGACGACCAGAATTATGTATTCACGAAGACGGTACATTTCGACATGGTAAGCGTCTTTGTGTACCCAGTGGAGATATCAGACAGGAAGTGATGGCGGAAGCTCACAGTTCTCAGTATTCGATTCATCCCGGTGGCACGAAGATGTATCGTGATATCCGTCAGCACTTTTGGTGGAATGGCATGAAGAGGAAGATAGCTCGGTTTGTCTCTCGATGTTTGGTTTGCCAACAAGTCAAGGCTAAACACCAGAGGCCAGCTGGACTTCTTCAGCCCTTGCCGATTCCAGAATGGAAGTGGGAACATATAACCATGGATTTTGTGACTGGATTACCTAGATCCCCAGCAGGTAGAGATGTTATTTGGGTTATAGTTGTCAGGCTCACGAAGGTGGCTCACTTTCTCCCGTTCAGAGTGGGTCAATCGACAGCTCAGCTAGCAGAGATGTATCTTCGGCAGATTGTCAGATTCTACGGAGTACCAGTCAGTATCACCTCGGACCGGGATTCGAGATTCACGTCACACTTTTGGCGTAGCTTGCAAGAGAGTTTGGGAACTCGCCTCCAGTTCAGCTCAGCATATCACCCGCAGACAGATGGTCAGTCAGAACACACGATCCAGACTCTTGAGAATATGTTAAGATCTTGTACACTCAACTTCGGTGGTTCGTAGAAAGATCACCTGCACCTGGTGGAGTTTTCGTACAATAATATTTTCCAAGCCAGTATCCAGATGGCACCGTTCGAGGCACTGTATGGAAGGAAGTGTAGATCCCCACTAGCCTGGGACGATGTGGAAGAAAGGCAGATGCTTGGTCCAGAGATGATCGCTCAGACAGTTGAAGTGGTCAGGAGAGTTAGAGATCATCTCCGCGTTGCACAAGACCGTCAGCGTCATTGGGCCGATTCTCATCGGCGTCCCCTTGAGTTTTCTGTCGACGATCATGTATTCCTGAGGATCTTGCCTAACCGTGGCGTCATTCGTTTCGACGTACGGGAAAAGCTTAGTCCTAGGTATATAGGACCGTTCGATATTCTGGAGCGAGTAGGAGACGTATCCTATCGTCTCGCTCTTCAGCCGTCTCTGAGTGAGGTGCATAACGTGTTCCATGTATTCCAACTACGACGGTATATTCCGGACCCGAGCCATATCCTGGATCATTCGGAATTGGTTGTGGGCACCAACCTTTCGTATGAGGAGAGACCCGTATCCATATTGGACCAAAGGGAGAAGATACTCAAGAACAAGACTATCAAGTTAGTCCGTGTTGCTTGGGGTCATCACTCTTTGGGAGAGTCAACGTGGGAGCGTGAGGATGATATCCGATCGCGATATCCCGACCTGTTGACTCGTGAGGTATAATATCTTTCCTATACCTCATGTCTTCGATTCCTTGCTTGTACGAATAATTGCTTGATTGCTTAACTAGTATAGCTTGTTTGTGAGTAGTATAGCTTGTCCTTGCATCTCTAGCCACTTGATTAAATTTCGAGGATGGAATTCTTTTAAGGAGGGTAGAGTTGTAATGACCATTATTCGTATTACGTATTTTGGTATAAATGTACGTATTTAGACCCATATTTGCATGCCTTATTTTGGTTCGGCCCGACTTGACTTGGTTCGACTTGGTTTTGTATGGTTCGGTTTTATGTGGACCAAACCACTCCCACCTACCAATTTCATTAAATATCCCACCTACCACCACCTTCTTCATTAATATCCCACTAACATTTTTCTCTCTTCATTACTTCTTCTTCTCCACCATTACTTCTTCAACCACCAGGAAAGAAAGAGAGTGGAAGGTTTAGGCAAGTGCATCTTGCTTCATGAAGGAAGTCCATTTTTATTATTCTATTTTCTTCCTCGTGTGTTTCTAACCCACTTTAGTACTTGGCATTTTTCATTTCCATGGTTAAATTCTTGTAAATCTAGCTTTGTGGTATTTTCGGTTTCTGGGAGTTTTGATCTATCAAACTTGCATATTTTGCTAAGTTGATGATCTCATGTTGCAGAGAATTTCGTTTGGTTCAAATTTGACCTTTGGAATTTTGCCAGCCGCATGGACATTTTAAGCACTCAGCCGCATGGTCATTCCTTTTCTTTGGCCATACTAAATAGCTTGCATGCGTAGGCATGCTACTCAAAGTACGCAGCATGGAAATAAAAAAATGAGCCGCATGGCTTTCCTTTAAATATTACCTTAACATTACATTGCATTATACTAATGCATGAAATATTTTAATGAATATTTTAGTGCATATTCAAAGTGCATGCATTTGATAATGCATTCTCTTAATGCATTCAAATAGCATGCATTTAATGCATCTTCTAAATGCATTCAGCCGTATGTCTTTATGTATTTTCTAATGCATTGTAACCGCATGTAGGAGCAAAAAGTCATCCGCATATGGCTTGTTTTCAATAAAGGCATACTAATGCATGCCTCCTTGCATTGGCTTTTGGAACTTAAGTGAGCCACGTGGCCCTTGGCCATTAGCATTAATTATTTGCTTGTATTTTTGCATGCAAGCAAATGGCACTGAATATATGCATTAGCATTAATTATGTGCAATCACGCTTAGCCTTGCATGCATTTAGCTTTGAATGCTTCAGCATCCCGGGCCGCATACAAACTGTTGAGCCGTATGGCAATTCCTTTTGACCATACTGAATTCTTGCATGAATTTTTATGCTAAAAGCATTGGCATGCTATTTAGCGTGTGTTGCATGTAATCCTTATAATGCATTATAGTAGTCATGAGAGCCAGCCGCATGCTAACCTACATTTAATGCAATATATGCATTATATTAGGAAATACAATTGCCAGCCGCATGCTGACCCACATTCTGATGCGTACATTAATGTGCTGCATGCTAATCCCTTTTAATACATTATAATGCATTGTATTCTATATACATTATATTCTATATTATAATACATTATATTTTATATTTTAATGCATATATTCTAAATCTATATTCAATGCATTATATTTAAGGCATGCATGCTTTTGCTTGCATGCTTGTTTATAGCCCAGCCGTATATGCATATTTGCTTGGCCATTTTGTCAGCCGCATGCAAGCAATTAATTGCTTAGCCGCGTATGGTCAAGTAACTGCGGACCGCATGGAAATTTTTTGAGCCGCATGAGTCCCCCACAGCCTTCGCCCCTTCAAATATTTAATTACTAAATGTGTAATTGTGCTAAATTAATTATTCCCTGACACTATGGTGACCCGTTGTGGTGCACTTTTGACATGACGTGATAGTGGCCCGACGCGAAGCACTCCTGACAGTGAACATGACATGACAAGATTGAACGGCCTGGACACCGTGGGTGACTTTATTTATACAATTGAACCGGTAGTGTTTGTATCATGTTTAGGACAGGGATCCCTAAGTACCACGGTCAGGGGTACCTACTGTAAATGGCTAAGGCTAATAACTAGAATAATTTAGTATTCATGAGAGATCTCTCCAGTTACAAGCGATCCCGTTATCCCGGCCACCATTGTGGGACTTGCAGCCTGCCGATGAGTAGGGCACAAGTTCCAACTCACTGATATATAGAAAGAAGGATGTACTGCTTAATGAACCCAAGTCGCCTGGATAACCTGGATTAGCTGCAGGGCTTGTGGCTGGAAGAATATTTCACTGCATGTTGTGATAACTCTAGTTAGCTAATGTAGAAAGCCGTAGTCACTGATTGGCCGGAAACGATTGTATGGTGTGGTTTCAGTGCTCGATTATTGCAAGCTTGATCGCTTGATTATCACTCTTAACAATAAAGATCAGAGGCTAAGTTCGGTTCAGGCGAAGGATTACAACCCCGGTCCTTGTTTGGTTTAAGGGTTGTAACCTGGCTCCCGGAGCAGTTCTAAGTCCTCTCTTCGTTTATTGTATTATTGCACCACGTCATGCTTGTAATGCTTTACCTTATCAACAAGATTTGGAGACAGAGTTCTATTCAAGTGAAGGGTTACAATCCCGGTCCTTGTTTGGTTTAAGGGTTGTGACCCGGCTACTTGAATGGTTCCCTCGTACTCCATTATGACTGCTGTTATTCTTTATTACCAAGCTCTTTTTGTAACTACTTAATATATATTTTCTGATGTGCTGGTTTTAGTTCTTAAGTGAAGCCTCCTTTGTGGCACTTGCTCTTTCTGGGATCTGACCCAGCTGGTTTTGTGTGGCCAGATTTTGGAGCAGCTTCAGAGGATCTACCGACCTTCCAGCCCGATGGTGACCATCAGGCGTGACCAGGGCAACGAGTGGGTTTATTTTTGCTCTCCCACTCTATTGTAAAAATTTTATTTTGAAGCGTTTAGCCGGCGAGCACCTGTTAGCTCGTATTGCATACCTTATTATTGTCTGCCTACGGGCTGTAACATGATTGACAGATCCTAGTGTTGATCATGTATGACTAAACTCTTGCTAGTCCTCACATTTTGTAACGACTAGCTTCATGATCAGCTGGATATGTAATATTTGGGACGCCTTATTATTGTATATGTGGTGATCTTACATCTTGTAACTTTACTCGCTTGCTTGAGATTGAGACAATTAGGCTGTTTATTGACCATAGGAGACTGTTGGATTGTAGTTAAACCCTCATGTATCTAGACAGCCGTGACCGTATAGTGGGATGGATTCCATTTTATTATACGTAGCTGGCTATGTATGCCCCTGCTCTCCAGTATTCTGGTTCTGGGGCGTTACAGATGCATAGCCTTCCTCATGTGGGCGCATAGGAGCCCCCATGTGGGCACATAAATCCCCTTCACTTGGGCACATGGATGTCCATGATCCTCATGCTTTGGTTTTGCATGTTTCGGCTTATCGCATCTTTTACGACTTGTGATTTTATGAGATTTTCTCGCTATTAATCTTTATAACACGACATGACTCGTGCGTGCCACGGCTAGGCATGGCACGACTCGACATGGCCTGACTTGTGCAAGTCGTGGCACGACATGGCACGATTAGCACGATTTTGTTTGATCGTGGCACGGCTTTCTATGATTTGCCAATATAGAGATCGTGGCACGACTTGTGCAAGCCGTGACACGGCTTAGCACGACTTGGCATAATGTTAGCCTTTATGTAGGCACATGAAACCCTGTGGACACATAGCCTTGGGTGTCACGACCCGCACCCATTTCTTTTTTATATAAACGGATACGAGACGTGTCCAAGCCAGCCTACGCCGCAGTGTCGACGGTAGAACGCTGTCACGGCCATGAAGATCAAAATTACAAATAATGCATATTCACATAATTAATTTAACTTACAATGATCACAAGTTTTATATTTATAAAAAAATATAAACTTGTACAAATAAATGAATGACTGCAACTCAACAATCTAGCTAGTCTCTAGGCTTTGTCTGCAAGTATTCCCGTCACTCCTCAAGCTAAGTGAATCCATGGCTAACCTGAAAATATTGGTTTCCAGTCAGAAATAGAACGAGCACAATTCACTGAATGCAATTTCAAATAAAGAAAATGACTATAAAATAAAGGTTAGATATCAATCATGAGTTTTGAAAATAAACAGTAAATACGGAAAACCAATATCAATAAATAGACACAAAAATACTTTCCCAACTGCTAGAAGTACCTTTGACATGTGATCGGTCTCGGGACAATTATGCGACACGGTCTACACGGTCTAAAGTTATACGGTCTACAGTTACACGGTCTACAGTTACACGGTCTACAGTTATACGGTCTACAGTTACACGGTCTACAGAAAATATTGCAATAAAGAAATATTGTCTACAAATAGTAATCACGATCTACACAGTTTAAATGCAGTAATAATCACGGTCTACACTGTCTACTTTGCAATAAATAAATCACTATCTACACTGCCTACAAGAAATAAATAAATTAATGTCTACACTGTCTACAAGAAATAAATGCAACACGGTCTACACGGTCTAAGGTCAGATCACACATCCTTGGTACTTCTCATTCCCGACTCAACAATTTATAATAGAAAATAATCGCATAACCAATGACTAATCAATGAAATATAGTAAAGATCAATATCGAAATACAGACAATAAACTGTACTCGCCTATGGTCCTCTGCTGGTGAAACCGACAGTCTGAACTACTCAATATGCCACAATAGTCAAAACCCGTACAACAGTCCCCGAAAGCTGAAATAAACATTACCATTATTTTCAGAATAGTCAAAATATCTAGGATTGCCTGTCCTTAAGTCCAATTCTGGACACAGGGGCAAAACGATAATTTTGGACAAAAACGATGTCCGCCGTTGGACCCGCTTTGCACCGAAAAGCGTGCCAGAGTCAATGGTCTCTAAAGTCATCAAACTACATGTCTACGGATCCAGTTTTCCGATACGAACCCAACCGTATGTCCAAAGTTGGATTTTGGCAGGTCGTGCACAAAATCGCTCGTTGAGTGGGACCGTGGGGCCCGCAAAACGACGTACGATTCAACTGTCTCAGAATTGGACCAAACTTGGCATACAGGACCAGAAAAACAATACGGTCCTGTTGGCGTAAGTTTCGTCTCGATCTGACGAGCGTGCACAAAGTAATTGGAGAATTTGCAAAGTGCACGATACGGTAAATTTCGACGGATACGCACCAAATTCGTCGCGCACACGCGACCAATTCAAATTTCGTCAAAGCCCACACGACCACGAAGCTGTTACGTAGCTTTCGATACGCACGGTGCATGACCACGTCGTCCGGATTGGCGTGACGCACGTCATGTGGAACAATTTTAATGTTTTTAAAACAGATTTTTGGGAAACTTTGGGATTCGATTTCTCGACGCATAGTCGATGATTTCCGAATCCACAAAAAGGGTGATGAAGACCTATATGTTGTCTAAAAGTCTCTTCAAAAAGTTTTTATAATATTAGACTGGATTGATCGGGAACAATCCTCGAACATGGGGGTTTGGGCTGAACTAGTGTTCTGTTTCGGGGTGGTTTTTCGTCGACTTTGCGTCGATTTCTCGACCAATCTATGGCAGTTACCTACAAACTAATTGGACAAGATTAACAAGGGTTATATGAGGGTCATACCAGATTTTGCATATCGACAAACGATCCATTGTGCATCGCAAAAATGCATCGCGAAGTCGGCGCGGTTGCTGCCGTTACTGCTGATGACTCTCAAACACGCGCGCGCGCATTGCTGGTTCCGCGCGCCTGGCCGTGCGCGACGGCGCTCTGGCCGGTCGTCGGCGTCGTGTAGGCATACGTGACGCCTGGGCGGCGCTGTCAGGTGGTGGCGGCAGAAAAATTGGGTTTTAGGGTCGGAGAGTTAGGGTTTGTAGTTCTCGCGTATGTGCGTGTATATATACAGAGGAACGGGAGACAGGGAGGTTGCTTGGTTCAGGAATTTGGCTTGTGGGCTCGGCTGATATAATTTGTTGGCCTGGGCTCGGGGGAAAGCTTGGGCCGGGTTTGTTTAAAGGCTGGGCTGGGGTTTGCTTAACTGCTACTGCTGTTATTCCTTATTCATTTCTACAAGTAATACATATATATTTAATCCATATATATACCTATGTATATATATCAATCTAACTTTAAATACTCATGTATACCTACACGTATACGTATATACGAATACATATATATACACATATACACGAATACAAATATTTATATATATACACACTCGTATTAATATATATATTTATATACCAACATATATACACATGCATATCATATATATATTCTCTATATATATATATATATATATATATATATATATATATATATATATATATATATATATATATATATATATTTTTAATATATGTTATATATGTGTATGTATGAATATATATATATATATATATATATATATATATATATATATATATATATATATATATATATATATATATATTCATCTATATATTCATCTATATATATGCATACATATATATATATTTATCTATATACACATATCTTCCATACATACACATATATAATATATTTTTATCTATATATACAAACACTTATATACGTATTTAATATTTATATATACATACATATACCAATAAACCCACTAAATAACTCCATAATACCAATAATCCACAGATAATCTAATGAGCCTTGGTGGACATATCTGGCCCTAGGAAATTGCACCAATATTCTAAAAATCTATTTAAATAATAACAATAATAATAATAATAATAATAATACCCATTTTGTATAAATAACCAAATATGTAGGAAATATCGTTAAGTCTACCCAAAAAGCTTAGGAAATATTTGTACATACCTAAAAGTATGTCTACATAAGCTTAGACTTGGTTTGGGTCCAATTTGCACTAGTTTGGTACAACCGTGTTCCCTAAAACTAAATATTATAATTAATAAATAAATAATCTTCGATAAGGGTTACGTCGCAACTTGGCCTGGTTTTTCTACTTAGGACATCACTATGGCTCGGCCTTCTCTACCAGGGCTAATACACTACTCAAAGCATGTCACTGCACTACCCGTGCCATAATTCCTAGTCACCTTGTACTCCAAACCTCAACCATGGTTAAAGTCATCTATCGTAATAATTAACTAAATAATTATCTATAAAATCTAAAAATCACTATTCCAATAAAATAAATAATAATAGAAAATATTCTAAATTTCTGGGAAGGGCGGCTACAAATCTACCCACCTTAAAAATAATTTCATCCTCGAAATTTTAATTCATACCTATTTCTTAAAATCAACAAGGAAATCTACCATTACCTCAATCTCTTCGAATTTAATTCCTCAAAAACAGTTTATATCATCCTCCTAGCCATTTGTAACTACGAACTCCGAGGACTTCTACCCACCTTTAGACACACTACTCCCTCAAAGCTATGTCACTAACACTTTATAATCCTCCAACTAATTGCTAAAAATTTGCTACCATTAAATATCTATTGCTTTTGGCCTTTATAAACTTTCCCTATCTATCAAAAAACCCAAAATCTAACAAGCAAAAAATTTACACAAGTAGCTATGAAATATTAATAAATTCTAATAAGCATGACCTTTCATCGTTCCGAAATAGGAAGGACAGGAAGATAAGGAAGAATAATCAAGAGCACGTATGAAATTTCAGAACGGTAGAGAGTATCCAATGATGTAGACAGAAAGAATATCTATGAACCATTGACTTATTTGCTAGATTGGGCTACTCTAGTCCAGTCACTTGCTAAGTCTAAGAACCCTTCGTTTCTCAGAGGGTCTTACAATCCGTACAATACAGAAGTTCGTTCACGAAGTTCTACTCTAAACAAGATCCCATAATAGAACGGAATTTGGAAAATCAAGATTGTGATTTTTTTTTCGAGGTTATTTAAACATACAACCAAGGGATGTAAATGCAATACAAGGTCGTATTGCGACTTCTAGGTTTATGGAACAAGGGTTACGAATGACTTCACATTCTAAGGGATGGAGGCTACATAATCGGTATAGGGACCTATCTCAAATAGTTCGATTTCATATATTCTCAAAAATAGTGGTATACATGGATGGGTTTTACTGGGTCTTAATAGGTTCTCCGATTGGACACCAATCTTTAGTTGGATGAACCTTGGACTTCAATTTATATTGACTGGACAAGATCCCAATGATAAAACTATTTCTACTAGGTTAGGGTAACCTGGAATAAGTTTTCACCCAAGTGGTTGAGCTAGTTGTGAGTCAAAATGGTTAGCTAGGTCCTTATAGCCCAAAAATGCGTCTTCAGTGGCTTTTGTGTTTTAGTGGCACGAGAAGACACAATTGAGTGGTACACTAGTGACATGCGCACAGTGGGCTCGAGTCGATCACAACCATATATTGGGTTGAAAGCTTCGAATCGAAGTTAAGTCCCTAATTGTAGTCGAAAAGTTTACCGGTACCATGGTAAGGATTATAGTTAGTCCTTTCTACCTGAAAGTCGTACCATAAAAATAGAGTACAAGGGGACGGGTTTGAGTGGGACATGATATACCTGGATGAAGGTAGACTCGTCTAGATCTTACAAATGAAATTTGTTAGAAGGTAACCGCTGGTCTTGTGCTCCGAATATTAATGACCCGGCCGGTGACACAAAATGATCTAATAGAAAGTGGGAGTCCATGAGACACTAATTATCATCCTAATGAAAAAAAAATTTAATCAATCGATAATCCTCATATATCCAAATACTTTAGGAGGCTTACAGTCTACCCACCTTAGAAATAGGACATGGTCTTAGGAATATTGAGGTTAGAGGGTTCCCAAAGTCCGGATACTGTACCCCGACTCTTGTTAATAGAGGATAAGGCACTGCATAACGGAATACGGTAGATATAAATCATGTCAAGGATCGTTCATCAATAAATAGAGAACGAGTGTGTACAATGACACATGGTCGATAAAATAGAATGACCTACTCGTCCGCAGTATATGAGAGTTTTCGATGGGGTAACCAACTCCAAGGCACAACATAAGAAAGGATTTCTAACAATTCGGTCAAAAAAATCTATTTGTGTCAAACCTGCCAGGCTATGGTCACAAGGGTTGTTGTGATCAGGTATTGCTATTGACAACTGGTAGGTCATAGTGTGACAGGGTATTTAAACTATGGTATTGGCTAAGCTAGTGACTGTGGTGTTCCAACACTAGTTAGGTCTTAATAATAAAATTTACACAACTAGGACAATATTTGTTGGAACCCAATCTCGAAATGAGAGTCTACCATAGTCACGGTAAATGATTAGAGACTCACGACGTTTGGTTTCTTGAGAATAGACGGTATTCTGGGTTGGCAATTTGACTAAGGATAAAACCCTACTCATTCTTAAATTCAGAATGCTAGCAGGTCCCGTTAACAGTTTGGGGTCAAGAGGAGAATGAGTAACTCAATCACATGGCTGGCTGATGATAACTACACTTGTGTATATAACTACCATAGCCATAGGGATACTCGGTATCTTTCTACCAATTACGAGCTTCTGTCTTTCCAAATCAGTGAAAGACAAAAACAATAAAGAGTTCAAGAAAGATGTCACTGAATACAATCACGTGATTCAAGGGCGAACGTATAATTCAAGAGGAATTGTCAAGCATTCGCGGATGAGATCATAGATACCTCGATATCTCAATCCACATAGGATAATTAAATAAAGTGCGAACCAAATGCATCATGGTTGATCAGACCATAATACACTGATTCTGATTAGACAATAAGTTAGCAGGCGTCCCCACTAAACATATGCCTCGAATCAAGCTCGAGAACAGAGTGAGCTTGCAAAACTAAGCTGTAACAGCAGCGTTTGTTAAGATAGTCGTATATAATTATGCGAGATTTTTGAAAGAAGGCACGAGTAGTTCGAGTTTTGTGAGAATCAAACCTTACCCGGTGTTCTTGCTTATACGGTCTTTCTACTATCTTCTTATCCACAAGGACTTGGTTGACTAATGGGTTATGGACATTCTAAATTCCATGTTCTAGGTAAACCTATTAGTGTCAGACAATTACCTCGTCAATAGATCACAAGGACCACGGAACGCTAGGTCGGGAGACACGCTACCCAATCTCACAGAACTTCCACTACTATTGGCTTCGGATCTTATAGAACATACAGGGAACTGTCCTATCCTCTATGGTATCCCTAATTTGTAATCACGTCAGAAGTTATTTCACCGAGGACTACGCCTCGCCCGTAAAATCGGGCTGTGGTAAACCCTTGGTTTCGTAACTCAAATATGACATAAATCGAACATTACTTATCTCTATCCAATATTGGCTCAAGGGTAACTACGATCAGGAGTGGGCCACTAGCCATAGTTTCAGGAATGTTCTATAACCTATATATTTTCTTAAACTAATTTCACCTCTAGGGGTTGTACCTTGCCAGTGCGCTGCTGGCTGCAGGGAATCCATAGTCTTCATAATTCAAATAAATGGCGACAGCGCGCTACTGTCCTGCCATTATGAGCTAACTAACATTCCCTTAACTATATTCTTAAAAAAATTCATGAGCTTCTAGAGATTCAAACATGTTGACTATGAAATAAAACATAAGTATTTGTCCTATCAGTCACCACCCTTCGAATGAAGGATCGAACATGGAGGAAATAACTGAAGACAAAAGGAATACAAAAATTCTAGTATCCTTTTCATGTGTATTCAAACTATTGAGGAAAAACTTTGAATCAAAACTAACTCGAGGTTCGTATATGGTTAACAATAATCAGAATTTATACAAATTAATAATTTCTAGGGCAAATAGAAACTAAATAGACAATTCGGATTAAGATATGATGGTAATTTCTCAAGGGCAAGGAGAAGGAATTAAACAATTTATCAAGGTTAGACCATTAACTCTATGAAGCCCTGTCTCACCAAGCGAATAACCTATCCACATTGGATCATATCGTCATATCAAGAGGTAATAGTGTAGCTATGGAGATCTGACAAGTTATCAAAATTAATAACCCTTATCTTAAATTGCATGGCCTAGACTACCCATCGGTAAATTTGTATAAGGGACTCCTAGTCCTAGTCATTCATTTAAATTAAATTAATCTTTGTTCGTGAATGAGCATGTTCTAGTCGCAGGCTCGCAATAGTACAACTAACTTAAGTACTATCACGAGTTTGCATGATTTACGAAGAGGGACCTGCATGGGCCACCACAAAAACTTGTCACGACCCGTACCCGTTTTTTTTATATAAACGGATACGAGACGTGTCCAAGCCAGCCTACGCCGCAGTGTCGGCGGTAGAACGCTGTCACGGCCATGAAGATTAAAATTACAAATAATGCTCATTCATATAATTAATATAACTTACAATGATCACAAGTTTTACATTTATAAAAAAAATATAAACTTGTACAAATAAATGAATGACTACAACTCAACTATCTAGCTAGTCTCTAGGCTTTGTCTGCAAGTATTTCCGTCACTCCCCAAGCTAAGTGAATCCATGGCTAACCTGAAAATGTTGGTTTCCAGTCAGGAATGGAACGAGCACAATTCACTGAATACAATTTCAAATAAAGAAAATGACTATAAAACAAAGGTTAGACATCAATCATGAGTTTTAAAAATAAACAGTAAATACGGAAAACTAATATCAATAAATAGACACAAAAATACTTTCCTAACTGCTAGAAGTACCTTTAACATGTGATCGGTCTCGGGACAATTATGTGACACGGTCTACACGGTCTAAAGTTATACGGTCTACAGTTACACGGTCTACAGAAAATATTGCAATAAAGAAACATTGTCTACAAATAGTAATCACGATCTACACAGTTTAAATGCAGTAATAATCACGATCTACACTGTCTACTTTGCAATAAATAAATCACTGTCTACACTATCTACAAGAAATAAATAAATCACTGTCTACACTGTCTACAAGAAATAAATGCAACACGGTCTACACGGTCTACACGGTCTAAGGTCAGATCACACATCCTTGGTACTTCTCATTCCCGACTCAACAATTTATAATAGAAAATAATCGCATAACCAATTACTAATCAATGAAATATAGTAAAGATCAAAATCGAAATGCAGACAATAAACTGTACTCGCCTGTGGTCCTCTGCTGGTGAAACCGACAGTCTGAACTACTCAATGTGCCACAATAGTCAAAACCCGTACAACAGTCCCCGAAAGCTGAAATAAACATTACCATTATTTTCAGAATAGTCAAAATAGCTAGGATTGTATGTCCTTAAGTCCAATTCTGGACACAGGGGCAAAACGGTAATTTTGGGTAAAAACGATATCCGCCGTTGGACCCGCTTTGCACCGAAAAGCGTGCTAGAGTCAATGGTCTCTAAAGTCGTCAAACTACATGTCTACGGATCCAGTTTTCCGATAAGAACCCAACCGTATGTCCAAAGTTGGATTTCGGCGGGTCGTGCACAAAATCGCTCGTTGAGTGGGACCGTGGGGCCCGCAAAACGACGTACGATTCAACTGTCTCAGAATTGGACCAAACTTGGCATACAGGACCAGAAAAATGATACGGTCCTGTTGGCGTAAGTTTTGTCTCGATCTGACGAGCGTGCACAAAGTAATTGAAGAATTTGCAAAGTGCATGATACGGTGAATTTTGACGGATTCGTACCAAATTCGTCGCGCACACGCGACCAATTCGAATTCCGTCAAAGCCCACACGACCACAAAGCTGTAACGCAGCTTTCGATACTCACGGTGCACGACCTCGTCGTCTGGATTGACGTGACGCACGTCGTGTGGAACAATTTTAATGTTTTTAAAGCAGGTTTTTAGAAAACTTTGGGATTCGATTTCTCGACGCATAGTCGATGATTTCCGAATCCACAAAAAGGGTGATGAAGACCTATATGTTGTCTAAAAGTCTCTTCAAAAAGTTTTTCTAATATTGGACTGGATTGATCGGGAACGATCCTCGAACATGGGGGTTTGGGCTGAACTAGTGTTCTGTTTCGGGGTAGTTTTTCGTCGACTTTACGTCGATTTCTCGACCAATCTATGGCAGTTACCTACAAACTAATTGGACAAGATTAACAAGGGTTATATGAGGGTCATACCAGATTTTGCAGATCGACAAACGATCCATTGTGCATCGCAAAAATGCGTCGCAAAGTCGGCGCGGTTGCTGCCGTTACTGCTGATGACTCTCAAACACGCGCGCGCGCATTGCTGGTTCCGCGCGCCTGGTCGCACGCGGTGGTGCTCTGGCCGGTCGTCGGCATCGTGTAGGAGTGCGTGACGCCTGGGCGGCGTTGTCAGGTGGTGGCGGCAGAAAAATTAGGTTTTATGGTCGGAGAGTTAGGGTTTGTAGTTCTCGCATATGTGCGCATATATATACAGAGGAACGGGAGACAGGGAGGTTGCTTGGTTCAGGATTTTGGCTCGTGGGCTCGGCTGATATAATTTGTTGGCCTGGGCTCGGAGGAAAGCTTAGGCCGGGTTTGTTTAAAGGCTGGGCTGGGGTTTGCTTAACTGCTACTGCTATTATTGCTTATTCATTTCTACAAGTAATACATATATATTTAATCCATATATATTCCTATGTATATATATCTATCTAACTTTAAATACTCATGTATACCTACACGTATACGTATATACGAATACATATATATACACATATACACGAATACAAATATTTATATATATACACACTCGTATTTATATATATATTTATATACGAACATATATACACCTGTATATCATATATATATATATATATATATATATATATATATATATATATATATATATATATATATATATATTCATCTATATGTATGCATACATATATATATATTTATCTATATACACATATCTTCTATACATACACATATATAATATATTTTTATCTATATATACAAACACTTATACACGTATTTAATATTTATATATATACATACATATACCAATAAACCCACTAAATAACTCCATAATACCAATAATCCACAGATAATATAAAGAGTCTTGGTGGACATATCTGGCCCTAGGAAATTGCACCAATATTCTAAAAATCTATTTAAATAATAACAATAATAATAATAATAATAATAATAATAATAATAATAATAATACCCATTTTGTATAAATAACCAAATATGTAGGAAATATCGTTAAGTCTACCCAAAAAGCTAAGGAAATATTTGTACATACCTAAAAGTATGTCTACATAAGCTTGGGCTTGGTTTGGGTCCAATTTGCACTAGTTTGGTACAACCGAGTTTCCTAAAACTAAATATTATAATTAATAAATAAATAATCTTCGATAAGGGTTACGTCGCAACTTAGCCTGGTTTTCCTAGTTAGGACATCACTATGGCTCGGCCTTCTCTACCAGGGCTAATATACTACTCAAAGCATGCCACTGCACTACCCGTGCCATAATTCCTAGTCACCTTGTACTCCAAACCTCAACCATGGTTAAAGTCATCTATCGTAATAATTAACTAAATAATTATCTATAAAATCTAAAAATCACTATTCCAATAAAATAAATAATAATAGAAAATATTCCAAATTTCTGGGAAGGGCGGCTACATTGGGGCACATAATGATTTGGCATTTTCTCTTTTGTCACGACATGTACTTTCCTCTATATATGCTCTAAGCTATGTTGTCTTCCTTATATCGGTGGACCGTTGGGCACACTCAGGATATGTCTATTTTGCTTACATGATGATTTGCTATGATCATAACCATGATGTGTGAACAAAAAATGATCAATGACATATAATGAACCATGATGGCGGCCCGTCGTGGCGCGTCCCTAACAGGTAATAAGTACTAGTAACACAACATGATAGTGGCCCGTCGTGGCGCACTCTAAACAAGAACATGACATGCCATGACATGATGGTGATCCGTTGTGGTGCACCCCTGACAAGTAATATTGACATGTAATTCATGAACGTTGTTGTGACGGCTAACTTGACATGCTAGTAAATTCCCTTCTTGAACACCGTAGATGATTGTATTGAATGTGCTTGTATAAGCTACCAGTCTTGTCTCGCATCATGTCTAGAACATATATCCCTGGTTACCACGGTCAGGGATTCATACTGAACCTGACTAGGTTAATGACTAGATTGATCAAGTAGAGCATATAGAGAGGTATTCCGTCTACAGGTAATCCCGTTATCTGGGCGTCTTTCTTGATGGACTTGTAGCCTGCCGACGAGTAGGGCACATTTCCAGCTCACTATTATGTGGGGCACTACATGAAACGATTACTATGCATACTATCATGTGCTGCATCCAAGTCACCTAACAAGTCAAGACAACTCTTAACATGAACCTTGCGCCTGGATAACCTGGATAGTCTGCAAGGTTTGTGGTCATGGGAATCCTCATTGCATCTTGTTAGTAACTAGGCTTGTGATAACCCTAGCTAGCTAACTATCAAGCCGTACTCTTGCTTGGCCGTGAATGGTTGGATGGGGTCCTATTTTGTCTAGTCTTGTCTAGACCCAGTACATGGCTATCTCTGGACATGATTGTTTATGCTTTACTCTATCGATAATTATTTAGCGGCTAAATTCGATTCAGGTGAAGGATTACAACCCCGATCCTTGTTTGGTTTACGGGTTGTAACTTGGTTACCAGAATAGTCCTTTAGTTATCTTATCGTTTATCATCCTGTTATCTCTACTCATGTCTTATGTTATTTTCACCTATGATTTTATGTGCTGATATACTGGTTTTAGTTCTTAAGTGAAGCCTCCTTTGTGGCACTTGCTCTTTTTGGGGTCTGACCCAACTGGTTTTGTATGGCCAGATTTCGGAGCAGCTTCCGAGGATCTTTCATCCTTCCTGCCAGATGGTGACCACTAGGCGCAACCCTGGCAACGAGTGGGTTCTTATTTTGTTCTCCCACTCCCTTGTAAAAATATTCTTTTAAGGCGTTTAGCCGCAGAGCAAGTGTTAGCTCGTTTACAACTTTACTTACTGTCTGCCTACGGGCTGTAACATGATTGACAAATACTAGGGTTAATCATGTATGACTTAAACTCTTGCTAGTCTTCGCATTTTGTATGACTAGCTTCATGATCATCTGAATATGTAATGTATGGGACGCCTTACTTTGTATGTCTGATGATCTACCATCTTGTTACATTTACTTGCTTGCTTGAGATTGAGACACTAGGCTTGTTCTTGACCTTAAGAGATTGATGGCTTGTAGTAAACCCTCATACATCTAGACAGCCGTGACCGTATTACGAGGTAGGTTTCACTTCAATGTACGTAGCTGGCTGTGTCTGTCTTCCGCTCTCCAGTATTCTGGTTCTGGGGCGTGACACGGTTTAAGTGGTGGCCCATGCAGGTCTTGAAAATTAAGATGTGTGAAGGTTTTACCGGATATATGTCTCAATCAGCACTCGCCCTTGATCTCTACTCGTGTCTCCTAATCTTTCTGAAATCTTGATCTGATCACATGCTTATATCTTTGATCTATCATGGTCCTTCCTTATTGTTCCCTATGCCATTTCTTCAGCGGTATTATTCCTGGTCCTACCGATCGGCAAGGCGGAGCATCTCCCGTGGACCAGCAGCAACCTGGAGATCAAGCCCAGCATTCAGGAGTAGCCTCTAGAGTCATGCCTACTGGAGGTCAAGAGCCACCAGTTCAGCCAATCCAGCCTGCAGAGCCTGATGATGGTACCTTGGTGGGTCTCATCAGGATATTACTTGCATCTCAAGATCGTCGGGGCGATGCCCTGCACCAGGCAGTACAGGATGCCATAGGTCGTATTGGTTATCAAGGAAACAATGCGACTAGAAGTTTCAAGCATCTGAACCCTCCTTTCTTCGATGGTAGTGAGGACGCTATTACAGCTGATGCGTAGCTCCAGGACATCGAGATTATCTTTGATGCAGCCAAGACTCCAGAAGGAGAGAAGGTAGTTGTGGCACGCCTGCAGTTATTGGACCTAGCCTGCACCTGGTGGGCGATGATAGCAGTTGGGTTGGCGACGCCTGTTCTATGGGCGGTATTCAGTGATAAGTTCCAGATCAAGTACTTCGATGCTGTAGCTCGGCACGACCTACATACGAGGTTCACCAATCTCAGGAAGATGAGCAGGACATTTAATGAATATGCGGCCGAGTTTTCGAGACTGAGTCGGTTTGATCCCACCTTGGTGGCAACCGAGTTTGATCGAGCGCAGCGGTTCCAGCAGGAACTCCACCTAGAGATCATTCTAGCAGTGAAGCAGTTTTAGCATCAGACTTTTAATGCCGTCTTGCGAGCAGCAAAGAGGCATGAGTATACTTCTCAGAGGATAGTGGATAGAACTAGAGGACGAAAGCGGTCCCATGGTCAGATGAACCAGTCTTCAGCCCCAGCCCCGGCAGCTAGAGCCTTGAACATCGGAGCTCCCAGGAGGGCAGTATCAGTTACGTCGGTTCAGCACTCGACCTCGACGTACCCTCAGCAGCAGAAGCGGAGGCAGTCTTCCACAATGGATTGCACTCATTGTGGGAAGCCAGGGCATGTTGTATCAGAATGTCGCCGAGCACAAGGATTGTGTTTGGCTTGTGGGACATCGGATCACATGATAGGGTCCTGCCCGCAGAGAGCCGGTTCATCCTCATCGGCCCAGACTAGTCCCTCGGTGAGGGGACCAGCACTATTGCAGCAGCAGTACCAGCCTCCGAGGCCATTGCCGCCTTAGGCCCAAGCATTCCAGCAGCAGAGACCGCAACAGTATGCCCAGGCCCAGGCTCAGAATCAGAACCGCCAGAGAGGTTTCCAGCAAGGGGACCAGCACCCAGAGGGCAAGGTCAGATGATGGCTTTGACCGTAGAGGAGGAGTTGGCATCAGGTGAGGTGGTGGCAGGTACCATTCTCGTCAACTCTTTTCCTGTATCAGTATTATTTGATTCAGGTGCATCATATTCATTTATGTCTGCACGATTCGCAACACGGATAGGACTGGAGTCCGAGTCATTATCAGTAAGGCTCAATATACTTACTGGTAACGGTCTTGTGGGAGTAGATAGAGTATTTTCCTCGTGTCGAATCGTAGTTAGCGGTAGAGAGTTTTCCGCTAGGTTGATAGAATTTCCGATGGCCGATTATGATGTGGTCCTAGGGATGGATTGGTTGAGGGACCAGTATGCTAGAATAGATTGCCATATCGGCAAGATTATTTTTAGTATTCCTGGTGAGCCAGAGTTTTCATTTCTCCGAGGCGGAGTAGAACCTTCTTCCCCAATATTGCGGATGGCAGTAGCAGCAGTTCAGTTTTCCAGAGTTGTAGAAGAGTTTCCTGACGTATTTTCCGAAGAGCTTCCAGGCATGCCCCCAGAGAGGGAGATCGAGTTCACCATTGATTTGATTCTCGGATCAGCACCAGTGTCAGAGAGGGTCTATAGGATGGCGCCTTCAGAGTTGGAGATCTTGTACAAGATGATTGAAGAACTTAGAACCAAGGGTTTCATTCGTGCTAGCGAATCACCTTGGGAAGTCCCGATGCTTCTTGTAAAAAAGAAGGATAGTACGTCAAGATTATGTGTTGATTATCGTACCTTGAACTCTGTAACAATCAAGAACAGATATCCTCTACCAAGGATAGATGACTTATTTGATCAGCTCAAGAGAGCGGCTGTATTCTCGAAGATCGACTTACGGTCAGGGTACCATCAGATCAGAGTCAGAGAGCAGGTCATCCCGAAGACAGCATTCAGATTGAGGTATGGACATTAGGAGTTCCTTGTTATGCCATTTGGAGCGACCAATGCGCCAACCGTATTCATGGACCTCATGAATCGTATCTCGTACTTGGGTCACATCATCACCAGAGGTGGAGTGGAAGTGGACCCCCAGAAGATAGTTGCCATAGAGACATGGCCAGTACCTAGCACTATCGCAGAAGTTCGGAGTTTTCTTGGATTGGCCGGTTATTACCGTCAGTTTGTGTCAGACTTTGCTCGAATTTCAGCGTCATTGACGCAGTTGACCCGCAAAGATGTGAAGTTTGCTTGGACAGCAGAGTGTCAGAGTTCATTCGAGAAGTTGAAGCAGAGATTGATGACGGCCCCCATTCTCACTCTTCCCAATTAGACTGGAGGATTTTCAGTTTATTGCGACGCATTCGGCAAGGGATTAGGATGTGCCTTGATACAGCATGGTAAGGTAGTCGCTTATGCGTCACGTCAGCTTTGTGACCATGAGAGGAATTATCCTACCCATGACTTTGAGTTAGCAGCAGTAGTTTTTGCATTGAAGCTTTGGAGGCATTATTTATATGGAGATCGGGTGAAGATTTTCACCGACCACAAGAGTCTTAAGTATGTGTTTACCCAGAAGGATCTCAACATGCGTCAGAGGAGATGGCTAGAGCTACTTGTGGATTATGACATCAACTTGCAGTATCATCCTGGAAAGGCCAACGTTGTTGCAGATGCATTGAGCAGGAGAGCCGGAGTTTATTTTCTAACAGCGCAGCCTGAGTTGTTAGTAGATCTTCAGAAGATGGGTATTGAAGTTGTTCTTCCTTCCAGTGTGGAATTGATGGCTAGTATGCAAGTTCAGTCCAGTATAGTGGAGAGGATCAAGTTAGCTCAGTCAGTGGATTATAAGCTTCAGCGGCTTAGGGCAGAATGTATATCAGGGCGGAGACCAGAGCTATATATTCATGAAGATGGTACACTCCGACATGGAATGCATCTTTGTGTACCCAATAGAGATATCAGACATAAGATCATGGCAGAAGCTCACAGTTCTCAGTATTCGATTCACCCCGACGGTACGAAGATGTATCGTGATATCCGTCAGCATTTTTGGTGGAATGGCATGAAGAGGGGAATAGCTCGGTTTGTCTCTCGTTGTTTGGTTTGTCAGCAAGTTAAAGCTGAACATCAGAGACCAGCTGGACTTCTTCAACCTTTACCGATCCCAGAATGGAAATGGGAGCACATTACCATAGATTTTGTGACTAGATTACCTAGATCCCCAGCTGGGAGAGATGTTATCTGGGTTATAGTCGATAGAATCACGAAGGTAACTCATTTTATCCCATTCAGAATCGGTCAGTCGACGGATTAGCTTGCAGAGATGTACCTCAGGCAGATAGTCAGATTGTATGGAGTACCAGTCAGTATTGTGTCCGACTGAGATTCGAGATTCACCTCGCACTTTTGGCGGAGTCTTCAAGAAAGTTTGGGGACTCGTCTCAAGTTCAGTTCAGCCTACCATCCACAGACAGATGGTCAGTCAGAACGTACGATCCAAACTCTTGAAGATATGTTACGGTCATGTACACTCGACTTCGATGGTTCATAGAAAGATCACCTGCATCTCGTAGAGTTCTCCTACAACAACAGTTTCCAGGCCAGTATCCAGATGGCACCCTTTAAAGCCTTGTACGGTAGGAAGTGCAGATCTTCCTTGGCTTGGAATGATATTGGTGAGAGGCAAATGCTTGGACCAGAGACGGTAACGCAGACTGTTGAGGTGGTCAGACAAGTCAGAGATCATCTTCGAGTTGCACAAGATCGCCAGCGTCATTGGGCCGATTCCCATCGACGTTTCTTTGAGTTTTCTATCGGCGAACCTGTATTCCTTAGGATCTCGCCTACCCGTGGCGTCATTCGTTTCGGCGTGCAGGGAAAGCTTAGTCCTAGGTATATAGGGTCGTTCGACATCCTGGAGCGAGTAGGTGATGTGTCCTATCATCTCGCTCTTCTGTTGTCGTTACGTAAGGTACATGATGTCTTCCATGCATCCCAATTGCGACGGTATATCCTGGATCCGAGTCATGTCCTTGATCATTCGGAATTGGTTATTGGTACCAACCTTTCGTATGAGGAAAGGCCCGTATCCATATTGGACCGGAGAGAGAAGATACTCAAGAACAAGACTATCAAGTTAGTCCATGTTGCTTGGGGTCATCACTCTTTGGGTGAGTTAACATGGGAGCGTGAGGATGATATCTGATCGCGATATCCCGACCTATTTGACTCGTAAGGTATAATATCTTCTTATGCCTTCAACTTTTTTGCTTGCATGAATGATTGCTTGATTAATTGCTTAGTTATAACTTGCCTGTGACTAGTATAGCTTGCTCGACATCTTTAGCCTCTTGATTAAATTCCGAGGACGAAATTCTTTTAAGGTGGGTAGAGTTGTCACCTCCGTTTTTCGTATACGTGTACGGGATCATGTCCAGTATTTTTACTTGTCTTGTCTTGCTAGCTGATTTTGATTTAATCTTGTTTAGGTTCATCATGGTTTAACTTGGTTTATTTTGGTTGGCTTGGTTTATTTTGGTTCAACATGTTAACCCCCCACCTACCACCAACCCCATTTATAAACCCCACCTACTTTTCTCTCTCTTCATTACTCTCCATAACTTCTTCTTCTTCTTCTCCTCCATTAAAAACCTCTCCCCCTCAATAGGCAAGTGCACCTTGCTCTCACTCAAGAACCCATTTGGATGGTTCCAATGGTTTCCTAGCATGATTGTCTTCCACTTTAGAACTTAGAATTTTTATTTTGAAGCATGGATTTTTGTAGATCTAGAAAATTGTCTTTTTTGGAAACTTGAAGTTTTGATCTATTTAACTTCTTCATTTGCATGTTTTGATGGTCCATATGGTAGATAATTTTGTTCTACCCCATTTTGACCTAAGAAAGTCCGAATTTGGACTCCGGATGGAGAAATGGCGGAGTTTTGAAGTTTTCGGCTATGGTTCGTTCTTCCCGAATTCGTCGGGAAGACGAATAGTGCACTGCTTGGGCGCATGGACCTGTCATGCACCCAAAGCATTTCCCCCACTCATGTGGGCATATATGCCTCCATGTGGGCGCACAGGGTGCCACATGTGGGAGCATAGTCTTGTGTTGGCGCATAAGCCTTCACGACTTGTCTCCTTGCATTCATTCATCCTTAGGCTTTGGCCACAAGGGTCCAACCCATGCTTGGGCGCATAAAGTGTATTCCCCTCCTAGTGGGCGCATACATGAAGCCAGTATGGGTACATGACTTGGGTATGGCACATGGCCTTCACCCGTAATGCACAAACCCTTCTCCATTCCTTGGCACTTGGTCATGCAAGTGCCTTGGCCATGTAGGCACCCATGTTTGGGCGCATAGCCTCCCTTATGTGGGTGCATAGGAGCCCCCATGTGGGCACATAAGTCCCCTTCACTTGGGCACATGGATGCCCATGATCCTCATGCTTTGGTTTTGCATGTTTCGACTTATCGCATCTTTTACGACTTGTGATTTTATGCGATTTTCTCTCTATTGATCTTCATGACACGACATGACTCGTACATACCACGGCTAGGCATGGCACGACTCGACATGACACGACTTGTGCAAGTCGTGGCACGACTTGGCACGATTAGCACGATTTTGTTTGATCGTGGCATGGCTTTCTATGATTTGCCAATATAGAGATCGTGGCACGACTTGTGCAAGCCGTGACACGGCTTAGCACGACTTGGCATAATGTTAGCCTTTATGTAGGCACATGAAACCCCGTGGACTCATAGCCTTGGGGCACACAATGATTTGGCATTTTTTCTTTTGTTACGACATGTACTTTCCTCTATATATGCTCTAAGCTATGTTGTCTTCCTTACATCGGTGGCCTGTTGGGTACACTCAGGATATGTCTCTTTTGCTTACATGATGATCTACTATGATCATAACCATGATGTGTGAACACAAAATGATCAATGACATGTAATGAACCATGATTGCGGCCCGTCGTGGCACGTCCCTAACAGGTAACAAGTACTAGTAACACAACATGATAGTGGCCCATCGTGGCGCACTTCAGACAAGAACATGACATGCCATGACATGATGGTGACCCGTTGTGGTGCACCCCTGACAAGTAATATTGACATGTAATTTATGAACGTTGTTGCGACGGCTAACTTGACATGCTAGTAAATTCTCTTCTTGAACACCGTGGGTGATTGTATTGAATGTGCTTGTATAAGCTACCAGTCTTGTCTCACATCATGTCTAGGACATGTATCCCTGGTTACCACGGTCAGGAATTCATACTGAATCTGACTAGGTTAATGACTAGATTGATCAAGTAGAGCATATAGAGAGGTATTTCGGCTACAGGCAATCCCGTTATCTGGGCGTCTTCCTTGATGAACTTGTAGCCTGCCGACGAGTAGGGCACATTTCTAGCTCACTGTTATGTAGGACACTACATAAAACGATTACTATGTACAATGTCATGTGTTGCATCCAAGTCACCTAACAAGTCAAGACAACTCTTAACATGAACCTTGCGCCTGGATAACCTGGATAGTCTGTAGGACTTGTGGCCGTGGGAATCTTCATCGCATCTTGTTAGTAACTAGGCTTGTGATAACCCTAGCTACCTAACTATCAAGCCGTACTCTTGCTTGGCCGTGAATGATTGGATGGGGTCCTATTTTGTCTAGTCTTGTCTAGACCCAGTACATGGCTATCTATGGACATGATTGTTTATGCTTTACTCTATCGATAATTGGTTAGAGGCTAAATTTTGTTCAGGTGAAGGGTACAACCCCGGTCCTTATTTGGTTTACGGGTTGTAACTTGGTTACCGGAATAGTCCTTTAGTTATCTTATCGTTTATCACCCTGTTATCTCTACTCATGTCTTATGTTATTTTCACCTATGATTTTATGTGCTGATATGCTGGTTTTAGTTCTTAAGTGAAGCCTCCTTTATGGTACTTGCTCTTTCTGGGGTCTGACCTAGCTGGTTTTGTATGGCCAGATTTCGGAGCAGCTTCCGAGGATCTCCCATCCTACCTGCCAGATGGTGACCACTAGGCGCAACCCTGGCAACGAGTGGGTTCTTATTTTGTTCTCCTACTCCCTTGTAAAAATATTCTTTTGAGGCATTTAGCCGCCGAGCAAGTGTTAGCTCGTTTGCAACTTTACTTATTGTCTGCCTACAGGCTGTAACATAATTGACAAATCCTAGGGTTGATCATGTATAACTTAAACTCTTGCTAGTCTTCGTATTTTGTATGACTAGCTTCATGATCATCTGAATATGTAATGTATGGGACATCTTACTTTGTATGTCTGATGATCTACCATCTTGTTACATTTACTTGCTTGCTTGAGATTGAGACACTAGGCTTGTTCTTGACCTTAAGAGACTGATGGCTTGTAGTAAACCCTCATGCATCTAGACAGTCGTGACCGTATTGCGAGGTGGATTTCACTTCAATGTACGTAGCTGGCTGTGTCTGTCCCCCGCTCTCCAGTATTCTGGTTCTGGGGCATGACAGGTGTCCATTCTTGCCAAGGCGCCATCTTGGCCCTGGCACCCATTGGTGTCCAAGCGCCCATCTATGCCTAGGCGGCCCTTGTGATGCGCCTACCTCACTGCACCTTCTTTGTTCTTGCAACTGTGTCTTTTGTTATATGCATGTGATAACTTAATAACTCTTGACATGAAAACGACATGATGGCATGAACCCTTCTTGATAATCTTGATAGTGGCCCGTCGAGGCGCACTCTTGACAAGTAACAAGTAAACTTGATATGACATGTATAAGCTTGACAGTGGCCCGTCGAGGCGCACTCCAGACAAGTAATCTTGACAAGTGACAAGTAACCTAACATGACATGATAATCTTAAAACGCTGTTGCGACAGCTACCCTGACTTGCTAAGTAACTCTTGTCTTGACACCGTGGTTGATTTTCTTGATTGTGCCTGTAAAATCTACCTGTCTCGTCTTGCATCATGTCTAGGACATGGATTCCTGGTTACCACGGTCAGGGATTCATAATAAATCTGACTAGGTTAAATGACTAGATTGATCAAGTAGTTCATAGATTTTCTTAATTACAGGCGATCTTGTTATCCCGACCACACCTGAGGGACTTGCAGCCTGCCGATGAGTAGGGCACATTTCTAGCCCACTATCAAGTGGGGCACTTATTGAAATTAAGTAATAAAGCACACTATCATGTGTTACACTCCAAGTCACCTAATAATTTTTGTAACTCTAATAAATCACCTCACCTGGATAACCTGGATAGCTGCAGGACTTGCGACTGTAGGAACATCTCATTGCATCTTGCTAGTAACTAGGCTTGTGACAACCCTAGTTAGTTAAAGTATCAAGCCGTACTCTTGCTTGGCCATGATTGATGGATGGAGTCTAGTCTTGTCTAGACAGTGCCAGTATATGGTTACTTCAGTGCATTATTGTTTATGCTTTACTCTTGTCGATAAATGGTTAAAAACTAAGTTCTGTTCAGGTAAATGATTACAACCCCGGTCCTTGTTTGGTTTACGGGTTGTTACTTGGTTTCCAGAATAGCTTCTTAGTTATCTTATCATTTATCATCCTATTTTCTAACTCATGTATTCTTGTTATTATTTATGTCTCTATGTTCTAATATGCTGGTTTTAGTTCTTAAGTGAAGCCTCCCTTGTGGCACTTGCTCTTCTGGGTTCTGACCCAACTGGTTTTGTATGACTAAATTTTGGAGTAGCACCCAAGAATCTATCCGCTTTTCAGCCAGATGGTGAACACCAGGCGTAACCCTGGCAACGAGTGGGTTTTTTTCTTTTGCCCTCCCACTCAATTGTAAATTATTCTTTTGAGGCGTTTAGCCGCCAAGCAAGTGTTAGCTCATGTTGAAGCTTACTTTCTGTCTGCCTAAAGGCTATAACATGATTAACAAAATCCTAGGGTTGATCATGTATGACTTAAACTCTTGCTAGTCTTCGCATTTTGTATGACTAGCTTCATGATCATCTGAATATGTAATATTTGGGATGCCTTACTTTATATGTCTGATGATCTAATATCTTGTAATATTTACTTGCTTACTTGAGATTGAGACAATAGACTTGTTTTTGACCATAAGGGACTGTTGGCTTGTAGATAAACCCTCATACATCTAGACAGCTGTGACCGTATTGCGAGGTGGATTGCACTTCAATGTATGTAGCTGGTTGTGTCTGTCCCCCGCTCTCCAGTATTCTGGTTCTGGGGTGTGACACCTTTGTGTATTCGGAGCCTGATATAAGAGTTACTCTCAGGGGCTGTTTGGTTCGTGGTAAGTCCCAAAAAGTGTGAAAGTGACACTTTTCGTACGATGTAATGCTTGGCACTTGCAATGCATTTGAGTTTCCAAAATGTGTTTGGATACACTAGGTTTTGTTACCCCCCTACCCCCCCACCCCCCACCCCCCGCAAGTGAAAAGTTTTAATATATTGTGTTTGGATAGCACTTGGAAGTATAGATAGAAAATAAAATGTTGACTTTCAATGTTTGGATAGCACGAAGTTGGAAATATAATTACCTTGGTAAGCTTACCCAATTTATAACATGATATCCAATAAATGAATATGAAGAATGTATCAATCCAGAAATGAATCATCACGGTGTGATGTTGAAAAAAATATGAATGTCCCAGATACTCGAACCTATCAGCAGACTCGGAAGCCCAAACCGAGCAGCACAGTTCTTCATTTTGTTTACCAAGCAGCATACAAAGAATTTTACAAAGAAAGCAACATACATAAGAAGAATTTTACCCATTTATCGGCAGCATAGTTCTTCATTTTGTTTACTAAGCAACATACACAAGAAGAATTTTACAAAGAAAGCAACATACACAAGAAGAATTTTACCGAGCAACACAGTTCTTCATTTTGTCCCAAATACTCGAACCTATCAACAGACTTGGAATATGAAGAATTTTACCCATTTTACAATGAAAGCAACATAAACAAGATTGATACAGAAGAATTTGAAGAATTTTACCCATTTATCAAACAAACCCGATACAAAAGAATTTTACAAACAAAGCAACATACACAAAACTGATACAAAAGAATTACAAACAAATCAACATACATTCGCAGTATGATGCCCATTTCAAATGATACCCATTCCACAGAACTAATACACAGGAGACAGATATGATATAGAATAAGACATATCTATAAGTAACAAGTTGTGGCAAGATTGGGCTAAGAGATTTGTCTACATTCCAGTCACCATGTTGACAGGAATATGAAAGGCCAGTGATACTCAAACCAAGCAGCAGACTTGGAAGCCCAAATCAAGCAGCATATAACCAAGTAATATACTCATGATACCCAACAAATGAATATGAAGAATGTATCAATCAAAAAATGATACACCACAGGCCAAAAAAAAAACACAAAACTGATACAAAAGCTTAAGAAGAGTGTTGCTTCCTCATCATAGCCCATAGCACAAAATGAAAAACACAACAAATTGAACAACAAAGGGCACAATATGAAAACCACATAAGCTGATACATTATTTCATACAGAGGCAACAGTATAAAAAAACACAAAATATGAAATGCACTAAAATATAGTAAAAACTGATACATAATGAAAACTGTTACAACCTGAAAACTGAACCAACCTAGGGCATAATATGAAACAAAATGAAAACTAAACTAAACTTTGTAATGGGCTCAGAGCTTGGCAAAAGGGTTCTTGAAATATGTGAAATCCACTGAAAATTGAACCAACTAAAAGCTGAACCAACATAGGGCACAGTAAAACCAACTGATACTCAAAATACAGAGGGCAGAATATGAAACCCACTGAACCAACATAGGGCACAATATGAAACCCACTGATATTCGAAAGAATGAAACCAAGTTATGGAAAGTTTTTCCACAACACATACTAGTATCAGAACATGTATCAAAACATGTACAAGCAAGTACACCATCTCATCATAGCCCTTTTGGTCATTGCCACAACACATACTAGTAACTCAAAGTTTGGTTTAAAAATATAATGCATAGACCTGAAAAAACTGAACCAACTTAAGAATGAAAATAAAACATAATAAATTAAACAAAAAAAAATTGAACAACAAAGGGATAAAACTAGAAGCATGAAAAATATAATTGGCTCAAAGGATTCACCATGACACTCACCATTGCCAAATTGTAGAATGTAGACTCAAAGGTTGCATCTTCCTCATCACAGTCTACAGTCTAGGTATAAGTTAGCTACCTCCATCTATCACCAAACTGGCGGGGGAGGCTATCAACTTTACCTAGAAAATAATCGAGGGGCACCAAAGGATAATCATTTACAATATCGGGACGGGTCTATGTTTTAGACTCAAAGGTTGCACCTTTTTCATCATAGTCTAAAATAGTTAGCAAAAAGTTGGCAACCTCCGTCCATCACCAAATTGGTGGTGGAGGCCATCAATGTTAGCTTCTAATCGCGATAACACCCTTGTAATCTTCATTGCGAGACAAAATTACTCTATCTAAAGCAAATAGTTTTGCACCCATCTTTTCAACCAAGGTTATGAATCCCGTACTAAGTGCGCTTGCCATGGTAGAAACATGATTGACCAAGTTGGATATGGCTTCACTAGCCACGTCGGGCTCTCTACGACGTTTTTCTCTCGAGGATTTGGAAGATTGGGGCATCCCAACCTTTTCTTGTGAGACACTTTGAGGAGCATCAAGATCGATGTAGTCATCTCTTGGTCCCTATTTTGTACAATTATCTTTCGCATTGTCTCCTCTAGCGTGGTCATCCCCATAAGCAATATGTAGCAAATCGTAGTTCATAATCGGAGTATTAATCCATGGTACTAGTCTTGATTTGGCCTAGGCAAATCAAAAAATAGGACACAATCATTAATAGTCAAAATACACAACTAAGCATACACAGTACTAAACATGTTTACCTTATTAAGGTCCTCGTGACTTTATGCTTCCAAAATTACTATCTTACGTTCTTCATCCCAACCCGCACTCGACAAATCTTTTGCCTTCAAAATCAGTAACCATTTCACCTTCCATCCACGCATATGATTAACAATATTGCTAATACTATAAGAAGTACCAAACTTTTCAATGACTTGGTTGGCAACAAGTATGTAGGAACTACTTCTAAAAGCTTTATCACACTTTTTTCCCTCCTCCGCTTCTTTTGCAAGAATATTAAGGAGCTCGTCCGTGTGTTCATCCTTCCAATATTTGTTGGGTATTCCTTACATTCTTACCCTTATGTGCCACGTGCTTTTCTTGTTGTCTCTTTGGAGGAGAATCGACTTGGTTGTCAACATGTTGATACCTTTCTTTAGCTTGGGGATTTGAACCTTCACTAAGAATGTACCCCAATTAGTGTCTGGCAATGGGTTTACAACGGGACATAGTGGACTCGGGTGTGTGACCCTATCTTTCCTCCTTCTTGTTCTATATCTTGCCCTTGACTATCCGTACTTGCTCCAAACAACCTCCTATTCAACTGAGGGGGTACAAAAGGACTACCCGTATGTGTTTGGAAGTGTCGATAGTTTGGAAAGTTATCTCCCATCTCACCTGTTCACATTTATAGATTGAGAGTTATTGGGACATGATGACAATTTGCATAATTAAGCTGTAATTAAAAACATGATACAAATAGAGAGTAATATAATTCAAAAAATAGCCCATAAATAAAAACAACTCTTGGTAGCAAATTAAGCTTACAATGCAAGTACACGAGTTATTCAAATTATACTTCTACCCTACCATTTCTAGTAGAGTAATCATGCCATATGTGTTGTGCAATTTGATCACGCATGTCTTCCCAAGCCTTATTGGCAATTTGTTGGACTTGTGTACTAGTCTAGGAGAATTGTTCATATTGGAAAATATTTTCTTCGCCCGCTTCCCCCTCAAAGTTAGTCATGTCATCCACAACTAACTCGTCTTTAGGGTCCACGCTAAGAATGTAGTTGTGTAAAACACAACATGCTAGTACAATATCAACCTATGTAGGAAATTCATGGAATTTTTCCTCTCCTAGAATGCACCATCGATTCTTCAAGGAAGCAAAGGCACATTCGATTTTACTACACAACTTTGAATGCCTATAGTTGAATAGTTTCTTTGCATTGGTAGGATGACGATCCTTCTTAGGATTGAAATAGTACCTAACTCCACGATAAGAAGCAATAAAACCATGCATCATGGTGTAGCCAGCATCAACCAAGTAATACTTTCCTACAAAATTTGCAGATTAATTCATTCTTATACGTGAAAAGCAACATTCAGAAAAAGGAAACTAAAATATTTGAATGGTTCAAACTAATTACCTGTTATGACCTATAGGCCATATGGAGATGGCCTAGAAAGGGCATCCTTTAAAATTGTCATGTCATTGGCACAACCTTCCCCTCCGGCGAGGATATATGTGAACATCTTGTTGGGAGTACAAGCGGCTAACACATTTTGTGTTATTTGTTTTCTACCCCTAAACCTCACTACTATAGAGGCTGGGAGGGTAGCCTGGATGTGGGTGTCATCTATTATCCCTATGCAATACTATATTTCAATGAAATGCATCGTTAACGTCTAGTACTACTATATAAGACTTTTATTAAATTAACTTTAGTTTACCTCAAAGTACGAAAACCATTCCGCTGAATTCCTTATCTCCAATGGAGTTTCGGAACCGGGTTGCCTCACAAATCGTTCTTGAATGGTACATATTCACCTAGAACTTTATTAAAATACCTAGAAACTGTTTCTCCAGACCGAATAAATTCAATGCCACATACTCTATTTTTGGACTTATGTTCCAACATGTAAAGGAATATGGCAAGTTGTTCCTCCACACAAACATATCTCGCATCGTGCAGCGACCCATTGGAACGAAGAATATGTGCCATACCGTAGAAAGCATCATTACTCATCCTTAGATAGTAGACACAATTATTTGGTCCGGCCGTCAAAATTCGATACATGTGTGCTTGTCTCTACTGTTTTCTAATTAGGGATGGTTTTCTTGCAATGCCTCGTCGGTCATTGTCCTCGGTTTCTATTAGAGTCATAATTATAGTTATGATAGGTATTATACTAGCGATTGTGGCATTAAGTAATGGATCGTTGCGGTTCGACAAATCCATCTACATAAATCAAAAACAAGGAATCATAAATCTTCAAGCATCTGTATCACGACGAGTATCAATTATTGAAATAATCAAACTAAATCTCATGCAAATAAAACCAACATGAAATTATACTTCATTTCTCATGTTAAATTATTTTTGTGTAATTATACTTTATTTTCGCTGCTAAAATTTGTAGATCAAGAATAAATTTTTCTAGATCTGGAATAAAACCAACAGATCTTCAAAATACTTAATTAATTTTTTGTAGATCTGTATGTACCGCAGAAAATAGGTAGATCTCATCCAGAAAATACCCATTATATAAAGTGTATTTTCGTAGATCTAGTATGAAACGCAAAAATCACAGAAAACCCAACAAAATCTCTAGATATGGTATGTCAAGTAGATCTGAACATGATTCAACGGAAAAAAAATAATCTCCAATTTTTTCTTACCATCACAGCCTGGATCACACTAGGAAACGAAATCTACCTCAACGGAAGAAGTCGCCGGCGGGAGGAAGGAGGTGACTAGGGAAGGGGAGAAGTCCACTTCTCAAGCAACTCGCCTGCCAAAAAGTGAGGAGGAACGGAGACCTCCACCAGAGTTACTCCACTTTTTGGATAAGTAGAAAGTAACTCTGGGAGGGGACAAGACACAGTTGGGGGCCAGAGATTCTCCACTCTCCTCTCACTCTCTTTCCGCAACCAAATGTTGGTGTTTTTGCCTTGGACTAGAAAAGATAGTCCCACATTGGCTACACCAAATGGTGAGTATCTCAATATAATGCATTGCTTGTGTTGAGGTGTGCACATGAGGTGTAGTGGGGCACAAGTTTGTGCCATGTGGAAGTATTTTCCTAGAAGGAAAAAAGGATTAAATCCAACAAGGATGATGCAAGTTAATTTTTGTTGTGCAGACTCGGACTCGGACACGGACTCCAGGATGTCTCGTGCATGCACGGGAGTGTTCGGGGGGTAGGCGTGGACTGGCACACTTCTATGCTGATTGTGGGATGATCTAAAATATCAAACTCTATTTTTGAGTATTGGTATTTTAGTCCCACATCGGATAGGAGAAGAGGTGAAGTCTCAACTCCACTCTATAAATAGAGCCCCTTGGCCTCCTTTGAAAGATGCACCAAGAAGAGAGTTGAGGGAGTCTGTTAAGTCCAGAAAGCCCGTTCAAGTCTCAAATATTGACTTACGAGCGTTCCATAAGTTCTTCGTGAACTTGCTGGTTCCTGGAAGCTGTTCGTGCTCGTGTGGGGCGAATAAAGCTTTGAGCAACGGTGGTTCATTCACCCCAGCATTTTATTCTCGCCTGTCATCGCTGTTGTTGCCTTTTACAATAACTTCTTTTTAGAAGCTCTACTGCCGATAGTCGCTTGCACAAAGTCTCTTTAGATTTTTTGTGTATTACGTAGAATCTTTTTAGATCCTCGTAATTCAGAATCCTCCAGGATCTCTGTTGCACATCTTCTTTAAGGTATTTCATTTGAAACATTGTCTATACAATTGTTTCAGTTTCAGAATTTTCCATCGAAAATTGTGCCTCGGCACTAACAATCTCAAAGCTTTAATGAGAAGATGGATAACTCTCGAGCTTCGCTCATCGATACCGGCTTTAACAAGTTGGAGAAATTCGATGGCGAACACTTCCAGATATGGAAACGAAAGGTCACTTTAAATCTTCAACTCGTAAATGTTGATCACGTGCTGTCAGAAGAAGAACCGATCGTTCCAACCACTGGATCTGCTACGGCTGTGGGCGCCGCTACTACGACCAAGCAAGCGAAGTGGAAGAGAGAAAATAGTATATGTAAACTACTGATACTCAATTCCATGGAAGACTCTCTGGCAGAGTCCTACTCCAAGAAGACATCTGCTAAAGAGATATAGGACTCCTTGGGAAAGCTCTATGAAGATGACGAGAACCGGTCCAAGATCTTCATGATAGAAAAATACCACAAGTGGACCTTCGAAGACGAGAAGGCGATGCTGCCCCAAGTGAAGGAGTTTCTGAAGTTGCGTCAGAAACTAGAAGACAAGAACATGCCCCTCGTCGACAAGTTTGTCGTTGGAGGGATCGTCGTGAAACTTCCTACAGAATGGAGCAACTTCTATGCAAGGATGCATCGAAAGAAGATGGAAATTAGCTTGGAAGATTTCTTGTAAGAGATCCATGTTGAGGACGAGATGCGCTCTCAACAGAAGATGGATACTCTGTCCAAGCAACTGGCGAAGGCTAATCTGGTCCAAACCAGACAGTACCAGGGGAAGCAGGCTGCTTCTCATCGCAAAAAGAAGGACTTCACGAATCTGAAAGTGAAGGGTCATGCTTTCAAGCAGCAGAAGTCCAAGTCCCAAGTGACTTGCTTCAATTGTGGCAAGAAGGGCCACTACAAATCCGAATGCAAGTCCAAGCCTAAGGAACAAGGTGAGCCTAGTAAGGTTTCCATGGTTACTAATCTAGTTGCCATGATAGCACAGGTTGCAACTGTGGGGGCTGACTTGGACTGGTGGATAGACACTGGTACGACCTACCATGTCTGTTCAGACAAGGACTGGTTTGTCTCTTATGAGCCAACTTCAGAGAAGGTCATAATGGCAGACCAGGCACAAGCTGAAGTACTGGGGATCGGGACGGTGGAGCTGAAACTCACATCGGGGAACACTCTGACGCTTTAAGGTGTGAAGCATGTTCCAGTAATTGCTAAGAACCTGATCTCTGGAAGTCTGCTCTGCAACGCAGGCTTGAGGATGGACATCAATGCTGGCCAGTTGGTGATGTCCAAGAAGGGTATATTCTTCGGGAAAGCCTTCCAAACTGAAGGTATGTACAAGATTCAGCTTGTTGTAACCCAGCATGATAATATAAATGCAATCACTTTTTCTGATTATTCTCTAGAGTTGTGGCATAATAGGCTAGGACATGTTCATTGTAAAAGGATTAACAGAATGTCTAGTCTAGGACTTATCTCCAAGTGTGGGGGTAAGGTAGAGAAATGCGAAGTATGTGCTCAGACGAAGATCACAAGGAAACCCTTTCACAGGGTCCATCGAAGCACAGATCTTCTGGAGTTGGTTCACTCAGATATCTGTGACTTCAAAAAATTCTCTACAAAGGCCGGGATGAAGTATTTTATTACTTTCATCGATGACTTCTCAAAGTATGCTTTCGTCTACTTGCTCAAGTCTAAAGACGAAGCATTCGAGAAGTTCAAGGAGTTCAGGGCCGAGGCTGAGCGGCAAACTGGACAACATCTCAAGAGGTTAAGGAGTGATCGAGGCGGGGAGTATCGGTCTCATGAATTCTTATCATTCTACAAAGAACATGGAATCATCAATGAGACAACGGCTCCGTACTCTCCTCAATCCAACGGAGTAGCAGAAAGGAAGAACAGAACGTTGACAGAGATGATAAACTCCATGCTGTTGACTGCGGGTCTTCCAAAGTGCTACTGGGGAGAAGCTGCACTAACGGCAACGTTCATCCTGAACAGAGTGCCATATGCAACTTCCGACATAACTCCTCATGAACTCTGGTTCAAAGTCAGACCTAACTTGAATATTATTCGAGTGTGGGGGTGTCTGGCTTATGTGAAGCTCCCGGATCTGAAGATTCAGAAGCTGGGGACAAGGACTATGAAGGCGATCTTCTTGGGGTTTGTCGAGAAGAGTGATGCTCGGAGATTCCTTGATATCGAGTCAAACCATATCATCGAATCTCGCGATGCTGGATACTTTGAAGACAAGTTTGCAAAACACAAGAATATTGTTCTCGCGGATCTTCCGGAGAATGATGAGGGTACAAAGCAGACAGAAGTCTTTAATGAACCAGTAGTCCAAGATGAAGCTGTCGTCAAGGAGACACCAGCTGAACCAGAACTCGCTGAGCCATCAACTAAGCGAACGAGGAGACTGAAAGACTTCGGAGATGACTTCGTCACCTATCATGTGGAAGCAGATCCGCTTACCTATGATGAGGCGATAAAGACCAGAGATGCTGTATTCTGGAAGGAGGTGATAGACAACGAGATTGACTCAATCACCTCCAACAACACATGGGTATTGGTTGACCTGCCAGAAGGAGCAAGACCCATCGGATGCAAATGGATTTTCAAGAAGAAGATGAAAGCAGATGGAACCATTGACAAGTTCAAGGCCAGGCTAGTGGCCAAGGGGTTTGCTCAGAAGCAGGGGATCGACTACTTTGACACTTATGCTCCAGTAGCTCGGATGACAACCATCAGATTGTTAATTGCTCTAGCAGCAATACACAAGCTGGTGATACATCAGATGGATGTGAAAATGGTATTCCTTAATGGCGAGCTGACCGAAGAGATCTACATGCAACAACCAGAAGGTTTTGTCGTCAGAGGTCTGGAAGACAAAGTCTGCAAGTTGATGAAGTCTCTGTATGGTTTGAAACAAGCTCCCAAAATGTGGCATGAGAAGTTTGACAAGGTGATAAGATCAAATGGCTACAGGGTCAGTGAAACAGACAAGTGTGTCTATACGAAGTTTGCTGACGGAAGAGGAGTAATCGTTTGTCTTTACGTGGATGACATGCTAATCCTAGGTACGGATTTAAGCTGCGTCACAGAGTCAAAGAAATTCCTCTCGACCAAGTTCAGTATGAAGAACTTGGGGGATGCCGACGTAATCTTGAGGCTCAAGATCATCCGGACAGGCACTGGAATAGCGCTGTCACAATCTCATTATATTGAAAAGATGCTCACTCGCTACGGGTATCAAGATCTTCCTATAATCGATACACCGTACCGGAGTGATCAGAAGCCGGAGCCAAATTCGAGGGAAAGCGTCAGGCAGTTGGAGTATGCTAGCGTCATCGGAAGCTTGATGTACGCTACTACTGCCACAAGGCCTGACATAGCTTTTGCCGTGGGAATGCTGAGTCGGTTCACTAGCAATCCAGGCGTTGAGCACTGGAAAGCTGTGAAGCGTGTTATGAGATATCTCAAGAAAACTCAGACATATGCACTTTTCTACAGCGGAGATCCGTCAGTAGTAGAAGGCTTCAGTGATGCTAGCTGGTGTTCAGATATGGAGAGCGAGTATTCCACAGGTGGATTCGTATTCGCCATGGGCGGAGCTGCTATATCGTGGAAGTCGAAGAAGCAGACTATGTTATCTCGCTCCTCCATGGAATCTGAATTCTTTGCATTGGATGCTGCTGCAGATGAAGCAGAGTGGCTTCGGGAGCTCATGTATGATCTTCCGGTGGTTGGGGCTCAGATACCGGCAATACCGATATACTGTGACAACCAGGCGGCAGCAGCAGTGGCATCAAATGAACTCTTCAACGGGAAGAAGAGGACGGTGCGGTTGAAGCACAGAGCAGTACACGATCTTATCAAGAGAGGTGTTATTGCAGTGACTGATGTTCGGAGTCAGGAGAACCTGGCGGATCCGTTCACCAAGGGCCTCAAGCGCCAGCTGGTCGATGACACAACTTGTAAAATGGGCTTGAAGGCATTCTGATATTGTATTATTGTATTCCTACCATAAAGTTTTATGCTATTAGTTCAAAGATTTATCTACTAGGCATCTCGCTTTTGGTTCAAGGGAGGACCACTAATCGGAAGAATATCAGGAACGGTGGGTACATGTTCTATTGGACATGGAGAGGTTACGGACCTATAACCACTGTTGTCTACTATTGTTTTCTGCAGAAAACGGTTTCTGTGGGAAGGTTGGCTTAAATGCCTTAATGAGTTCTCAGGCAGAGTGAATGCTTTCAGTGCTTTACAGGAAGCACGGTAGCGCAGCACTACAAGGAGTGTAACTCCATGCTACAGTGGGGTGACTCCACCATGAGGTTCCCAGGTAGGGGTAATGCCTCGGCTTTGTTAGCCAAGTCACAGGCGGCGTAGCACCGCATATAGACAGGTAGCCTAATGTTGCTTAATCGTAATAAAGAGTTGTAGGCAGCACTACAAAGAGGCATGAGTCCTCATGTTACAGTGGCATGACACCACGATGAGGTACCCAGGTAGGGATAAAAGCCTCGACTTTGCAAGCCATGCCATAACGACGTAACACCGCAAGGAAGCGCAAGGCTTCATGCTGGGTAGTTTGGCACTACAAAGAGGCCTGTGACCTCATGCTACTGTAGTATGACACTACGATGAGGTACCCAGGTGGGGTAAAGCCTCGGCTTTAAGCCATGTCATAGCGGCGTAGCATCGCAAAGAAGCGCAATGCTTCATGCCATGACTCTTTATAAAGAACTCACCTATAGTGTATGGACAGAAATATCAGGCCGTCTCTTGAGGGTAAACTTGTAGACGCCCAAAAATTATACACTGAAACCAGGCTGGCACAAGGCCTTCAATGTGCAGCCAGAAGCACAGTTGATGTCATTATGTGAGTAGGAAGAATTGCAGTTATGGTGTAGAATTCAAGGCTTAGTCCATTCTTGTATCATGCTGTTATTTAACCTATGCGGGAAGATTCAAGTCGTAGCGACATCTCTCCTAATGCATGATGGGCAGTCACTGTGGGGAACGCTCAACCCATATATTGAGATATGTGGGGGATTGTTGGTGTTTTTGCCTTGGACTAGAAAAGATAGTCCTACATCGGCTACACCAAATGGTGAGTATCTCAATATAATGCATTGCTTGTGTTGAGGTGTGCACATGAGGTGTAGTGGGGCAGAAGTTTGTGCCATGTGGAAGTATTTTCCTAGAAGGAAAAAGGATTAAATCCAACAAGGATGCAAGTTAATTTTTGTTGTGCGGACTCGGACTCGGACACGGACTCCAGGATGTCTCGTGCATGCACGGGAGTGTTCGGGGGGTAGGCGTGGACTGGCACACTTCTATACTGATTGTGGGATGATCTAAAATATCAAACTCTATTTTTGAGTATTGGTATTTTAGTCCCACATCGGATAGGAGAAGAGGTGAAGTCTCAACTCCACTCTATAAATAGAGCCCCTTGGCCTCCTTTGAAAGATGCACCAAGAAGAGAGTTGAGGGAGTCTGTTAAGTCCAGGAAGCTCGTTCAAGTCTCAAATATTGACTTACGAGCGTTCCAGATGTTCTTCGTGAACTTGCTGGTTCCTGGAAGCTGTTCGTACTCGTGTGGGGCGAATAAAGCTTTGAGCAACGGTGGCTCATTCACCCCAGCATTTCATTCTCGCCTGTCATCGCTGCTGTTGCCTTTTACAGTAACTTCTTTTTAGAAGCTCTACTGCCGATAGTCGCTTGCACAAAGTCTCTTTAGATTTTTTGTGTATTACGTAGAATCTTTTTAGATCCTCGTAATTCAGAATCCTCCAGGATCTCTGTTGCACATCTTCTTTAAGGTGTTGCATTTGAAACGTTGTCTATACAATTGTTTCAGTTTCAGAATTTTCCATCGAAAATTGTGCCTCGGCACTAACAGCAAACACTCGAACTGTGAAGGTGACGATTGAGTTGCTGCAACTCTACTCAAAAGTGCCCACTTTCAGCCACCCCCTCCAAACCAAACAGTGTTGTAACTATTTGAACCGTACAAATTAGTTCAAAATCTCGCAAAAAAATAGATAATTAAAAAACTAATTTGTACATTTCAGAAAAAGATAGATCCAATGACAATTATTTTGAAGACATTCGGAGATGCTTAATATATACAAATTAGTTTAAAATCTCGCAACAAATTGGATAGTTAATAAACTAATATGTACGATCCAAAAAGTCATATCCAACGACTGCTTTATTCCGGAAACATTCGGAGATGCTTAATAGCGGGATCCCGATCTCCTCTCTCTCTCTCTCTCTCTCTCTCTCTCTCTCATATAAATCAACAGTATACAGCAATAAATCAAGCACCGAAGTTACCAACAATAACAGGAATGAAACCCCTGCTTTGTTCTGTGGAAAAAAGAAAATGAAAAACATGCTTTGCATCAATTCTAGAAGATAGATATATCAAGTAAAAAAATGCAATACATTGTCTATTGTTAAGAAAATATCATTACAAGTAGACTTCTTCCAACAAATCATAATGGATTATAATTTCATGATCCCACACAAACCACCAGTACTCTCAGATGAAAGTTTACGTTCCAAATGCTGCCTCTTCCACTGGATATTTCCATATACAGCCGAGATAGCATTTGAACTGTGCTAACTTAATTATGCAATTGCTTGATTGCTCGCACAAGTGCCCAAAAGATGTACTTCAACAAACGTAAGAAAGTAACTGGGGGTTGTGGTACTTTCAGCAACTAGTTACTCGAGATATTACATAAATCAATGAATCATAGGCCTGAATGAGTCCTTTCAATCTTGTCTTGACACTCTGGTTAATCAAGAATCAGCTATCGGAAACACGGATCCGATTTTGTCTCTCCCTAGACGATAGCATTTGATGTTGACGGCGTAAGGTCCCAGATAGATGTGGTTGTCTTCTCCACCCATGAAGAAACAGAGCGTGTAGAGGGCAATCTCAAACTCTGGACTCACCCCTACTAAAGTACTGGAGAGAGATTTCAGAACGCCGTTCCATTCGAATTGAAGTGTGAGCAATTGAGTCTCAGAGTCTGGCTGCAAGATTTCGACACAGGAATAAGCATCAGGAGGCCATTTTATTGTTCTGAAGAAACTGAGAAAGATTATGCAGGCATTTATAATTTAAACCAACTTCAAGCAATCGTGCATGTTTTGTTTCCATGGGAATGCCATCACTTCTCTTTGGCTTAATGCGTCATGGAGAGAAGTGCAATTACCTATACCAAATTGTATCATCGTACCTTTTTGTCTACTCTTTATAGTCTATGGGAACTTGGAGGATGATACTTTGTTGTATGAGCTTAAACTATATAGCCATAAGGTAGGCGTACAACCCACCAACTTGTCGCCTAAGTTTTATGGCACAACGTATTGATGCTCATAGCGACATTGGAATTTGGCACCATCATAGAGAGGTGACGTCAGGTTAAAAGTTGGTCATAAAAAGTTAAAAACTTTGTTAAATCTTTTAGGCTAAATTGTCCTAATGACACCCCAACTATAGCGATAGGATGTTTTTGGTACCTTAACTTTCCACTGCTTGATTTTGACACCCCAACTTCACATTAATTGCTCTATTTGAAGCATCTTTCGTCAATTTTGAATCATATCAAATCCACTTCAAAAGCATATCTTACAGTATAAAAGCACAATTTAAATACTTACATTGCCATATATTCTTTTGAAACGGTCCCGATGTGCTTCAAAATTGACAAAATGTACTTCAAAAGAACAGTTTATGAAGATGGGGTGCGAAAATCGAACAATGAAAACTTAATGTGTCAAAAACAACCGAGCGTTATAGTTGAGGTGCCACTAGGACAATTTAGCCTATCTTTTATATAGTTTCTTATGCTCCATACCCGGACCACATTCGGATGGGAGAAGTGATGTCAGTGATATGAAGCTTAATATGATCACTTATTACTTGTAGTTTCTCCAGAAACCTTTATTTGGGAGTTAACCACAACGCAGCCATCAAAAGGGTACCTAACAACAAGTCTGCAAAATGATTCGTAGGTTGGATTTTAAGTGACCATTGTGAGCCTTATGACAATCCAATCTTGGCAAGTATTCTACTTCCTGACCTTGTTCAAGAGCCTGATTTTGGTCAGGAAGAATAAAGACATAAGTGAGTGGTTGTGGTATTTATCTAGCAATCCAATATTGCTGTCATCCGTGGATGGATCACACGTGACATGATGGTGGAATATTCATGTGCAATCAACATTTCCCTTTGAGGACTGATGAGCAGTCAATGCCTGAGTTGGACTTGAGACCTATTAGTCCAAGCTTTTGTATCAAAATGGACTTTCAACTCATTTTCATAGCTTTCATGACAATCATCTTCCAGCTATTCTACTTTCTTACACATTCATGGTCGAACCTGTTTAACAAAAATGCTTAAAACAAACTTTATCAATTGGTTGTCCTCTCAAACATGCAACACAATCAATTTAATGTGTGGGCTGACACCGGAGCTGCAAGCAATTGTGTTGATAAGTTTTTACAAGAGAGGTTATAACAAAACATGCATACTGTAACAGAAACAGATGGTTGTTCTAATTAGAAAAGCAAGAGAAGATAAGGTGGCAAGTATGTAAGCATATAAATGAGCTATATGAGAGAAAGGTTATATGAAGTTATAAACATCTCCAACAAAGTACATCTCAGCCAATAATTTCTTTTAAACACTGCCAACAATAATTCAGACAAGTAGTAGGTTGGTTAACAAGCATGGCTAGAAACTTAAATCCAAAATCCGAACGCAAATTTAGCTTGTGAAGAATGCAGCTCATGTTATGAGAACGAAGCACATAAAAACCTGTTGTTTCCTCTCTTTTTTTCCTGACTTCTAGAACTCCATATTTCAGATGCTTCTGAAATAGTTTTAAGACGGAACGAGTGAAACGAAGTTCGAAGGGAAACGAAGTACGAAGGGAAACGCCTTCAAATTAATTTATCTGTGTTCCTCCTTTAGAGGGTGCACCTATTGATTTATGTAACTGGTCAGATCTATGTATGAAGTTATGGCTGTTGGAAAAAACAAGACATTTTTCGTCTTTGTGATGATATGAGAATAAACTAAAAATGGAAAAGAAGAGAAAATAAGAAAGATTGTACACACACAAGATTTACCGAGATTCAGCTCAATTTGAGCTTACGTCCCCCGTCTGCCCATTTTTCGCCGTTTTCACTATAATCTAAATGAAAGATTACAAAGGGTCTTCTCTCAAGTTGGTACAACTTAACTTTATGATCACTTTCTCTCACAAACTCACTTGAAGTGGATTACAAGTGTGAGAAATACAAGTTGTGTGTGGTTGTGTTTCATGTTCTCAACCTTCACCATCTCCCTCCTATTTATAGAGAGGATATGCATCTTGGGTACACTACATTCGTTGCATGGAGAAGATCAAAGAAGTAGACATTCCATCTCCCAAGGTTCATTCCTCTTTCTCCAAGGTTCGTTGCATGGAGAAAGGTAATACATCAATGTTACTTGCATGTAGTCATCATGGGGATGGACCCTGTTTCCATCAATCTGTCCCTCCATCCTCATGAGAAAGATCTCAAACAATAGTCATACCTGCTATCCTTCAGCAGAAGTCATATTTTTCTTTTGGTAGAGGCTTCGTCATCATATCAGACAGATTTTGACTTGTATCAATCTTTTTAATGTGCATAAGACGATTCTCCAAAGCGTTTCGGATCCATTGATAGCGTACGTCGATGTGCTTTGTCCTTTAGTGATATGTAACATTTTTACTTAAGTCAATGGCGCTTTGACTGTCACAATATAGAGTGTACTTCTCTTGCTTGAGAGATAACTCCTTTAGAAAATTCTTCATCCATAAGAGCTCGTTGTTAGCTTCTGTAGCAGCGATATATTCAGCTACTGTGGTGGATAGAGCAATACACTTTTGCAGCTTTGATTGCCATGATACGGCTCCCCCTGCAAAGGTAAATAAGTATCCTGATATGGACTTTCTTTTGTCCAAGTCACCTGCAATGTCAGAATCAGTGTAACCTTCCAAGATAGGCTTGCCATCTCCAAAACATAAAGAATATTTGGAGGTTCCTCTAAGAAATCTTATGATCCACTTTACTGCTTCCCAATGTTCTTTATCTGGATTGGCAAGAAAGCGACATACCACTCCAACTACATGTGCTAGTCGGGTCTTGTACAAACCATGGAGTACATCAAGCTTCCGACGACCGAGACAAATATAATGTTCTTCATCTCCTCCTTCTCCTTCTCATTTGAAGTACTTTGTTGTGTACTTAGCTTAAAATGAGCTGCTAGCGGTGTGCTGACTGGCTTCGAGTTCAACATATTGAACTTCTCCTAAACACGTTCAATGCATCTCTCTTGTGATAGCTACAACTTTCTTGAATTTGTCTCGAGAAATCTTTATCCTCAATATATGTTGTGCAGCTCCTAAATCCTTCATGTCAAAGGACTTACTAAATTCCTTCTTCAACCTGTCAATCTTGGATATATCTTTTCCAACAACAAGCATATCATCAACATACAAAGAGATAATAATTAAATCATCATCAGAGAACTTCTGGACCTAAACACAGTGATCTGCAGATGTTCTTTTGTATCCATGGTCAAGCATAAAAGAATCAAACCTTTTATACCAATGTCGCGGTGCCTGCTTGAGCCCGTACAAGCTCTTCTTTAATTTATAAACCAAGTGTTCTTTGCCTTTTACCTTGAAACCATCTGCTTACTGCATATAGATTTCCTCCGCCAAATCACCATGGAGGAATGCTGTCTTCACATCTAACTGCTCAACTTCAAGATCTTGAGAAGCAACAAGACCAAGAATAACCCGAATAGAAGACACCTTCAACTGGAGAAAATATTTCTTGATAATCAATACCTTGTTTCTGACTGAAGCCTTTCACTACGAGGCGAGCTTTGTACTTGACTTGGTCCTTTCCTCCATCCTTAATTTTGAACACCCATTTGTTCTTCAAGGCTTTTATGTTCTTAGGTAGCTCCACCATATGATAAGTATGGTTTTTACACAAAGAATCTATCTCTTCTTGCATAGCATTCTTCCACTTGGCATGATCTTCATAAACTTGTGCTTCATGGAAACTTTCTCGTTCACCTGCATCTGTCCACCATAGTATACTCTGAAGCAGAATATCTAGTTGAGGGCTATCGATCTCTCTCCGCCCGTCTCAACTAAGGTATTTGTGGTTGATCCAAATATAGTAGCTCTGCATGTTCAAGCTCCTCCCTGCTCAGAACTTGGAGAACCTGTAATTTCTTTTTCTTCTTCTTCTTCTTCTTCTTCTTCTTCTTCTTCTTCTTCCTGCATATCTTGAAAATTATTATTTTCTAACATAGGAGAAGGAACAATAGGTGTAGAGATTGTATCTGGAACGATGTGAATATTTTGTGGCTCTTCTTTTTCAAAATCAACAAGTGTTTTATCTTCATAAAACATATCCCTGCTCCTCACAATTTTCTTATTTTTTAGGATCCTACAACCTATATCCAAATTTATCATTTCCATATCCCAAGAAGATGCATGAAATAGCTTTATCATCAAGTTTTGTTCTGTTCCACTTAGGTACATGCACAAATTTCTTGCACTCGAACACCTGCAAGTGGGAGTAGGAAATATTATTTCTATTCCAAACCCTTTCTGGAATATCTCCATCCAAAGGAACTGAGGGGGACAAATTTATCAAGTAGCAGGCAGTTCGCACCGCTTCTTCCCAAAATATTTTTGGTAATTTAGCTAAGGATAACATACTCCTTATCATTTCCACAATTGTGCGCGGTTCATTCTTTCTGCAACTCCATTGTGTTTTGGTGTGTGTGGGACATACTTTTAGTATCTAATGCCATATTTAGAGCAACAATCTTCAAACATCCTTGAAATATACTCACCACCATTATCTGTGTGAATACACTTCAAGAGCTTCCCAGTTTCTCTTTCAACTTTCGTATGATAGTCTTTGAAAACTTAAGACTTGATCTTTGAATTTTAGAATATACACCCACACCTTTCTAGATGCATCATCTATGAAGGTCACAAAGTAGGAGGCACCACTGAAGGTTTTAACATTTATGGGTTTGTATATATCCGAATAGACAAAGTCCAATATGTTGGTTTTCTTTTTGTTATAATTTTTAACAAAAGCTACCCGGTATTGTTTTTCAATCAAGCAAGGATCACAGTAGGATAAATTTATACCTTACATGGATGGAAGTAGTTGTCGCCTTACAAGATTTTGTAGTCCTTTCTCACTCATGTGGCCAAGCCGCTTGTGCCACAAATCCATAGAGGTACCTTCCATTGTTCCAAGTTCATCATCCTCCAAGCGTAACTGAGTCTTGTAGAGAGTGCAACACTTCTTTCCTCTCGCCAGTATAAGTGATCCTTTGGTAAGCTTCCAACGTCCTTTACCAAAGCTGCTTGTGAATCCTTCTTCATCAAGTTTGCCGGTAGAAAGAAGATTGAGATAAAGATCGGGCACAAATCTAACATCTTTTAGCATTATCGTTATTCTAAGGTTAGTGGTAACACAAATATTTTCGATACCAAGAATTTGAAAAGAATTTTTGTTACCCATTTTTACCGTTCCAAGGTTACCTTCACGGAGCGAAGTGAAGTAGTCCTTCCGAGGAGTAGCATGATAGGATGCACCAGAATCAATCATCCATTCCGAGTCTTGGCAAATGAGATTTGCACATTCTTCTTCACATGCCGAGAAAAGCACAATTTTATTGTCACTGACAAGGGCTGCACTTTCATTCTTTTCTTTCTTTTTATTGGTCTTCTCTTCCGTTTGTTCTCGCTTGAACTTACGGCATTTCCGTTTAAGTGTCACTCTTACTACAGTGATAGCAACTGTTGTCTTTTCTAGCCTTTGATTTTCCTCTTGAATTGTCTATGTTCTGAGGTTGTCGGCTTTTGCTCCTCCCTCTATTCTCGGTAACAAGAGCATGAGAATGGAAGGATCCGGATGACTTTTTTCGGATTACTTCATTCAAAATGCTGCTTGTAACTTGGTTCATGGATACAATTTTGTCAGGTGCGGAGTTAGAGACACCACCAGAGTCTTCCAACTATCCAGCAACGAGCTAAGCAAAAAGAAGGGCTTGAAGCTTGTCGTCCCATACCATCTTCATGGATGCAAGCTGATTCACCAATACTTTGAACTTTATTTAGATGTTCAGATATGGAGTCAGCTTCTTTAAACTTGAGATTGACAAGCTTCCGAATCAGAAAATCTTTGTTGCTGACGGTCATCCTCTCGTAAATACCTTCAAGTTTTTTTTCACAAGCTGTTCGCCGAAGTCTTATTTGACACATGGTGGAATACAGTATCATCTACCCATTGTCGAATGGTGTTAATAGTCTTTCGGTCGAGCTTCTTCTATTCTTCTGCCGTCATGGACTCTGGCTTGGAGGATTCACCTTCAACCGGTGCGTAGAGGTACTTACAATAAAGAAAGTCCATCATCTTTGCCTTCCATATCATCCAATTGTGGCCACTCAAGCTGATCATTCGAATACCGCAAATGGGAGTCTCCATCCCAACACAAGATTAGCAACCTGTGCTCTGATACCACTGTTAGGAAAAATAAGACCTGATGATATGAGAATAAACTAAAAATAGAAGAGAAGAGAAAATAAGAAAGATTGTACACATACAAGATTTACCGAGGTTCAGCTCAATTTGAACCTACGTCATCCGCCTGCCCCTTCTTCGCCGCTTTCACTATAATCAAACGGAAGATTGCAAAGGGCCTTCTCTCAAGTTGGTACAACTTAACTTGAGGATTACTTTCTCTCACAAACTCACTTGAAGTGGATTACAAGTGTGAGGAATACAAGTTGTGTGGTTGTGTTTTATGTTCTCAACCTTCACAATCTCCCTCCTATTTATAGAGAGGATATGCATCTTGGGTACACCACATTCGTTGCATGGAGAAGACCAAAGAAGTAGACCTTCTATCTCCCAAGGTTCATTACTCCTTCTCCAAGGTTCGTTGCATGGAGAAAGATAATGCATCAATGTTACATGCATGTAGTCATCATGGGAATGGACCCCGTTCCCATCAATGGCAGCCATGAGGTGGTAGGTATCCTGGGATCAACTTTTCTAATAAACTAAAACTGTAAAAATGGAATAATTGCTGTATGAAGTTATGTAACTTTGACTAACGATGAAAACTTTTCCAAGTCTCCTTTAAGGACTAATTGCTGTATACAAATGATGCTATGTGAAAATTTGGAAATCAGTAAAATGGTAAAATATTCATGTGTCTGTTGCCCTACTGTTGATCAAAATGGTACTATATCTAGGATAGTAAAGGTAGTTCAATATTATTATTACAAAACACTAAGGGTCTACTTGGATTGAGGGTTAAAAAAGTTAAGTGAGAGGAAGTTAACCGAAGGGGGAGAAAAACTATACATGGTTTCAGGGTGGAGGTTTGGGAGGGGAGTCATGGAGGGTTAAGTGAGGGTTTATTTAGCCTTCTTTTGTCCATTTTTCTAACATCCCAAATCATAGGTTAACGAGGAGAAATGAGAGATTTTGTTTAAAAAAACATAAATATTTTGTATTTGTCCTATAAAATATTATGACTTTTTTTTTGCTTTCAACCTGCTGCTCTATAGCTTAGAAACGTAGAAGTCTATAATTCTCATGTTACTTAATTTATTGTGTTTGGATTCTAGTTATTTTCCTTATATAGGTATTAGATTTGTAGTTATTATTTTTTGTGAAGATATTTTAACAAGTTTTAATTAAAAATTCAATCAAATTAATCTAATTTTTTGTCATATGGAATAAGGATATTTTTGTAAATATTGTATTTTTATTAATCTTCCTCCCACTCAAAACCACCAATTCAAGCAAGAGTTATTATTATTTATTAAAAACACCCCACTTAACTCCCCCCTCCAATTCAAGCAAGAGTTATTATTATTTATTAAAAACACCCCACTTAACTCCCCCCTCCAATTCAAGCAAGGTTATACGTATTGACTCATCTCCCCCTCACTTAACTTCCTTTTACTTGACCCCACTTAACTCTAATTATTTTTCCCCCTCAATCCAAGCAGACCCTAACAGACATGAGTGGAAATGAAGAAACAATAGAACTTACACATTGGCCACGTCTCCTTGGGAAAATATAGCCTTGGTAATCGACATTCCCTTTAGCTTCTTCCAAGTAGAACTACAAAAAGGAAAATAGAAGCTTCAAACAAGATTTTAATAAAATAAGCATATAAATACCTGAGTAATAGTTTTCAGTAATTAGGGATCAAATAGTCATCGTAATGGAAAAGTTGAGAATGAGATAAGTTTAGATACCTCATAGCTAAAACAGATGGTTGAAATGGAGTAGTCTTTTTATCACATGATACCCTTATGCAGTTAACTTGAAAGGAAAGTTCTCAAAAATCATCTTGTAGGACTCGCATTATTTTATAGATCAAAGTGTTGGACAATTCAATACATGTTCAGAAAATTATTGTAGCTAAAATAATATGCTAAGATGGATGAGTTGCAATACATTGAAATATAGGATTAGAAATGAGTATATTCATAGGAAGTTGGAGGCAGGGTTGACCCTGGCCCAGGGCGACCAGGGCAACCGTCCAGGACCCACGAACTAGGAGGGCCTCAAAAACAATTGTTTTATATATATAACCTTTGTAATATGTTAAATATTAGTATGCATATAAAATAACATAGTAACTTAGAGTAGTTGGTTTTCATTTACGCCTAGTATGTAAAGGTCATGGGTTCAAGGTCTAGTGGAAGCATTTTGTTTCTTTTTTTAAATGGTTTCAGTTTTTTTTAAAGGGGTATCATTTTGAATTTTGTCCTAGGCCCCGAAAAGCTCTGGACCGGCCCTGGTTGGAGGCCATGCCAACTGAGATTAGATGAGAAAGCATTGTCTCAAGCTGTTTGGACAAGCGCAATAAAACCCAATAGATGCACCAGTTAAGAGAAAAATAAAATTAGTTAATGGAGCTGCTAGAACTATAGTATGCTTAATTTAACCAAACTTTTAATTATCGGACGAAACCAATTACCGAAACCGACAATTCAAAAACCTTGAAACGCCGAACTGCCGAAAACAATACCCCTAGGAAGAGTAGAGATCTACATTGTGAATCTTGATTTGAACTTGGGATTGAGGTTGTAAAAAAGGATACGAATTTGTTATATTTACATAGCACAACACCTTTATAAAGATGGAAGAAAAGATTGAAATAACCAACTCCAAAATTTTGGGTAGTCTTTTTTTTTTGTTTGTTGGAGTTGTTGTTGGTGTTGTGTGTACGTACTATACGAACCATAGAAATCTGTTGTTTTGATGCAGCAGGATCAAGAGCTCATATCATTCTGAATTCATTTATGTTATCATGCTACTGAAGGGAAGAATATATGGTTTCAAACTTACTAAATTGTAGTTCATCATAATTTTACAGGACCAAACAACTTGCACTTGCCGTCAGTATAATGTAGAAAATGAGAAAAATCTTACCTGAATCCAATTGTGGAAGCCTGATACCGCATTCTCCCCACGTCCCTTGATCTCTCCGACAAAAACATGCTCAAAGGCAGAAGAGCTACTAGACCCACCTCCTCTTCCATAGAGATCAAACCACAGACTAGTCATCATTCTCTTGAATTCTTCATAGCCTTCAGGTGCAATGCCCATGGAAACAAGATATTTATGAACATATCTAATCGGTGCAGTCCTACTGATTTCCTCGATAAAAGCAGCTTGCTCATGCTTCTCTTCAGAAGTAACAACTTCTTTATGTCCTTCATTTGGGTTGTAATTATCCAGAAGACAACAGAAACGTGCATAAGTAGCCCGTCGAAAGACATCATTGTTCAACCAGTTAAAGAGACTTCCCGATGCCATATCTCCCTTCTGGTACATCTTTTTCCCTTCACCACAATCAATTTCATAGTCCTTTCCAGGAACCAAACGATTCAGATCAAGTTCCCACAGCCTACTACAGGCTCTGGACAAGTCATCAAGCTCTTCTCTCGATGGTTCTATCACCACACCTTTATGCATATCGCTGTACTCCTGCTCACTAGGAGGTCGTTTATAGCTCTGCCAATTATCCACTGGCACCTGCAAAAAGTACCATTTCAATATTATTTTAACAAGCAAATTTAAGTTGAGATAGCAAAAAATGTATCAGCGTCAGTTATCAGGCTTCCTGTGTGTCTACTACACAAAGATTGAAGCCTGGAACAAATATAAGATCATGGTCAATTTAAGGTTTGTAGTAACTTGTTGTTTTTCTTAGGTAAAATTAGTGATACCTGGTCACCTGAAAATTCCAGTCCTTCACCTGCTGTCTCAAAACACTTACAGATGCTTAACACACAAGATTGAACTACGATCATGATCGAGTACAAAGCTAGTGATATCCAGGCACTTCAAGCGTTTGGAACACTCATGGATATATATCATATAGTCCAGCATCATGAAGTATAGGTACCGGTATGTGTACTTAGAAAAATGATTTCTAAAAGAGAAATATCAAATCTATATTTTAACAGACAAGATCCAATAACTTGCACAAGAAAGTACCAAGAAAGTACCAAAATCAAATAGAAAATACAAATAAATTAATAAGGTGGGTACTTGTGTGGTACGTACCCAAGAGTACTAGTACGCGGTAAGGGTACGCCTTCCTAGATGGAGTACTCATGCTCCATAGGTCCAGCACAATACACCCAATGTTAACATATGCCCTTTTTAAATGAAAGAAATAGTCTAGCATTGTGTCAAGGAGAAATAAATCCTTCTGTCAGACAATATACAAGAAGGTTATACTCGTATCTAGTAGATGCATACATCCTACATATTTATTTACATCCAGATGATGCATTTGGTTTCTAATCTCAAGTTCCTATGGCCATCTGGACGATAAGCACACAGAATACCGAAGTAACACTGATTAAAGCACGGTGAGCCTTACATTATGCTAATTCATACACTAACAATCTTATCGGCTTTGGGTTTAACACATCGGGAGAAAGGCACACAGCAACATTAAGGGACTATTCATAGTTTCATACTCTAGATCAACCAAACGTAAACTAGATCAAGTGCAGATGATGACGAATACTTTTTCCTACGAAGATTTATCACTAATAAGTATAAGAAAGGAAACTGAAACATTTACTAAGTACACTTGTAATATACAATTTTACGTTATAAATAGCAACGAACTGTGCCATAATTTCATATCCTATCTTAAGGACTTTGGAGTTCCAAAAACATTAGATCCTATCGCCACCATACATCATATAAATCTAACCGCGTGAAACTACAAGTATAATATAAAGAAGCATTTTTTATGAGCACAGCAAAAAAATGATGAATAAATTTTCAACATTTTAGGGGGAAAACAAAGTTTCTACGTTTTAGGGGAAAAAACAAACCTTCTGTTGTCTCCTAGATGAATGGGGTTGCTGCTTCTTCTTCCCAACAGTCTCCCATTCTCCATCATCTCCTGCTTCACTTTCTTCCTGATAACAACTCATTCAAATAAGATCCGTTACCAGTATCGAATCAAATTGTCAAATCACAACTTTTATCAACCATTTAAGATATAAAAAATAAAAACATTTAAGATATAACAAATAAAAATAGAAAAAAAGGAATAACCTTTCTTGATGACCATTGTTCGGAATGGTGATTAGAGCTCTTCCTGTTCCCAACATTCTTCCACTCACCATCACTTTTCCCTTCACTCTCTTCCTAAAATCGCTCATTTGAACCGAACAACACTCATCAGCCAACATCAAATTCAATATAGAAAAGTATAAGATAGACATGTAAACTCGATATAGAAAAAACTCAAAATGAAAAGGTAAATATTTAACTCAATTATAAAGATAGACCGAATCTTTCACCAAAATAGTGTATCCCGGTGTCACGAGACTATTGACTATTGAGACCATTGCTTATGCAGCAAACCTGGGAGGGTCAAGATCTATGATACACGGACGCGATAAGATGGTAACCGTGTCCATATCGTGTTTGTGCCCATGTCAACATCTGTATTCCTGCAACATTGGTAACTACTTTGGTACCTATTTGAAAATGTCAGTATCCCATATTTGTATCCGTGAATATTTAACTCGAAATGGTGTGCCCAACTGTCACAAGACCATTGACTATTGAGACTATTGCTTATGCAGCAAAAGTGTGGAGGGTCAAGATCTATGTTACACGGACGCAACAAGATGGTATCCGTGTCCGTATCGTGTTTGTACCTGTGTCAATGTCCGTATTCCTGCAATATTGGTAACCACTTTGGTACCTATTTGAAAATGGCAGTATCCCGTATTTGTATCCATATTTGTATCCGTATCTCTATCTGCAACATAGGCCACAGACTTACCCCTACATAAGAAGAGATTGTTTTTGCGACTCAAACTCTCATCCTCCAGGATGAGAGCAACAAGTGTCACCGTCTAAAAAAAATGGTGTTGACTCAAAAGTTCTGACCGAGATTCTGGTCGCACAGATATTCTTCTAGAAGACGGTATCAAACTCAAACCATTAAAAGTGACAACTTTTATCAACCATTTAAGAGTTGAGAAACAGAAACAGCCAAAAAGGAACCACCTTTCTTAAAGCCCATTGGCCAGGATGGTAACCAGAACCCTTCCACTCCTCTCCCTCCTCCTCCTTCCTGTGCCGAACAGTCTTCCACTCCCCATCACTCCCTTCCTAAAATGAATCAATGATCAATCCAAATAACAAAATACATAATTTAGCATCAAACCAATGATAAAATCACAACTTTTTTGCCCCAATAGAACATCATGAACAAAATCGCAACTTTTTTGCACCATTACCGAACTAAGCACCCAAAAAAAAAAAAAAAACAGAATCAAGCACCTTTCTTGATGCCGACTGGCTGGAGTGGCCATCGTCGTCTTTCCCAGAAGAGACGACGTCGGCCCAAGTGGATCTAGAAGAAGACTCGATTTTGTTGCCACCATCATCGGTAGCTTCTTCTTCTCCGCCGAGGACTACTTTGATCAAGCCATGGACTAAACCATCCATATTTTTTTTGGGCTGCCTCTGTAAGAATAGAAGATTTGGATGTTATGAGGATATGGAGATTTCTTGGATCTGGAGAAAGTGATAAAAAGATTTGATGATTATAAGAGGTCAACCCATGTTCGTGGTGAGCATTTGTCGATGATGTGCTGTAATTATATGTGGCATTATGCACAAGATAATATTTTTCTTAAGGTTTTTTCCAAGGGCACCACCCTTTTTGCTAGGGGCTAGTCCAAAATAGTTCAAGAATATTACAAGTTTGCTATCAAAATTTTTTGCTAGGGGCTAGCCCAAGCAAACCTATAAATACCAATTTTTCTTTTCATTTTTTCTCTCCTTCTTCTCTTTTCTTTTCTCCCTCAACTATTTTCTTCTCTCCTTCTCTTAGGTCAAAGAATTAAAACCTAATTCTTTTCTTTTCTTCCTACATTTTTGGCAAATTGTTCTCTCCCTCAACTCTAGGTCATTGACTTCTCCAATTTTTTGGTAAGTCATCGAACTAAAATATATTTCATGTTTTAAACAAGAATTTCACATATAAAAGTTGAATTATGTGTTAAATGTAGAAAAATATTGAACATGGATCAACTGGGATCATCAAACGTTTCCGCAACGTCCGAAGAACACATTCCCGCAACGTCCGAAGACAACTTTGATGCATCGGAAGCCCTCTTGGTAACTACATTTGAACTTGTCATCGGATTTAAAATCGTCCTGTGACACAGAGGACTGCCAACACTCTGGCAGTCCAGATCATAGACTAGGACTGCCAGAGTGGTGGCAGTCCTTCACAGAAGAAGGACTGCCAGGACCCTGGCAGTCCTACAAATATGTAGGACTGTCAGGGTCCTGGCAGTCCTTCTTCTGTGAAGGACTGCCACCACTCTGGCAGTCCTAGTCTATGATACCTGAATGTAGAGTTTTAGTCAGTAAAGGTGTTTGAAATTTATGAACACCAATTGCTGTACAAAAGACGGTCTTGCTATTAACACAATTTGCTATTTATGGACACCAATCTTATGCACGGTCCTAATCTATGAAACCTATTTGCTTTAGGATGTTATCTAATTGTACTAACCTTTAAGTTTTTTTGTAGGACTTGAGATCTTCCGATTTTGCGGTACCGGCTCCAATTGCAGTCAATGTAACCCATTTATTCTGGACCGATCTATGTTTTGAATCAAGCGAGGGTGCGGTACATTGGTGTCGAGAAGTCGGACGGGAAAACAACATTGTTCTAGTGATATCTAGATCGGCCCAAAATCGACCGGAACGACAAACTGTGGTGGTGGGCTGTGAAAGAGGTGGTGTGTTCAGAACGCACAAGAAAAATACAGTTATCCAAAGTAAAGTTCTAAGAAGAAATGTTGGAACGAGGAAATGTGGTTGTCCATTCACGATACATATTAGAAACGAAGAAGAAGGAAAATGGACAGTAGAAGTGAAGAATGGAACCCACAACCATGAGATTGCCGAGACACTATTGGGTCATCCGTATGTCGGACGGTTGAACAATACGGAGAAGAAGATAGTCGAAGACTTGTCCACCTCCGGAGTTGCACTGAGACAAATATATTCCGTCATACGACATGAAGATTAGAAGAACATGTCTACAATGAAGTCAATATACAACGCCCTAGCTTCTTCAAACGCTGTCCGGACGAAATCAAGAATGGCGATGCAAGAAGTGCTCAAGTTGCTTGCCGATAATCATTATGTTGAGTTCCATAGAAGACATCCCCAGAGTAATGAAGTATTATCAATCTTTTGGGCTCATCCTGATTGCACAAATTTGGCCAGGTCTTTTGCCGACGTGTTAGTCCTTGATTGCACGTACAAGACAAATAAGTTCAAGATGCCTCTCTTTCATGTTGTCGGGTTCACCTCTACTTGAAAAATATTTTCAGTGGCATTTTGCTTCATGAAGAGTGAAAAACTTGAAGACTACATATGGGCGTTGGAGAAACTGAAAACACTTTACACTGGTCATACAGAGCCGTCAGTATTTGTTACCGACAAAGAGTATGCCCTAATTAATACTGTTCGCATTGTTTTTTCTCAAGCGGATACATTGCTATGCACTTGGCATGTCAATCGTAATATTCAAGCCCAATGTAAGTTAAAGTTTCGGAAGGAGGATGGTAAAATCGACATGCAAATTTTTGACGAATTCTATAATGATTGGAATTATGTGTGGCGAGCATCTACGATTGCCAGTTACGACGTCGCATGGTACTTGTTCAAGCAAAAGTGGGAGACGAGGGAGTCGGCATGCATTTCTTACATCAAAGATACATGGCTTGAACCGCACAAAGAACAATTCGTCTTAGCATGGTCGAATGTGGTGAAGCATTACGGCACGACAACTACCAACCGTGTCGAAGGAGCACACTCTTTATTGAAGAGGCACCTAAAATCATCTCTTGGCAACTTCGTCTCTGTTTGGCAAGCTATACATTTATCAGAAGACCGGACGGTGAATAAAATTAAGGCATCATTTGAGATGAGTTTGAATATAGTCAAGCATGAGCATATAAAGGAAGTACTCTTAGATACTTTAATGCACGTGGTATCTCACAAGGCGTTGGTCTTAATAGCTGATGAGATTCAAAGGTCAAAGTTTGTCGGGCTTGATCCCGAGGTTTGTGGGTGTGTATATCGACATACACTGGGCCTCCCTTGTGCACATCAGATTAATGAATATCGTCGTAAATCCATTCCTATTCCAGTAGATGCTATCGATCAACGTTGGAGGCAGTTATCTATGATGCCCCTGGTGAAGACGGACGATGATTTCTTCTCTTTGCCACAAGTGAAACTTCTCCACGCAAGGTGGTGTGCCTCAGTAGGAGTGGAACGGATGTCCATTGAGCTTAAAATCCAAGAAATTGCATGTCCGGTGACAACTAGAATGTATGAGCCGTCCGTTATTTCCAATCCTAAAGGCAGGCCTCAAACAAGATTGACTAGTTCACAGAAGAGAAGGCTGGAGTCGACTAAGAGAGATCTATCGTCCTTTGAGCATGTTGAACGAAGCTTACAGCAACCTTCGCCTGCACGGAAGGGCAAGCTTATCGTTCGCCGAAAAATGGAGAAAATGGACCTCCTAAGAAAAGATACAGTTGCAAGCCAAACAACGAGTTTGTATATTGACAAATTTTAACCTGCGCTTCGAAGTTACATTTGGTCTATTGTCGATGTCCCCGGTGATGGCCATTGCGGATTTCATGCCCTTGCAAGGCATCTTCGTTATGATGACAAAGACGGACGGAGACGGGTGAGGCAGGAGCTGTACGAGGAGTTAGAGACTCATCTTCCATTCTACTCCCATATCCTAAGCGAAAAACGGTTGCAAGTTTGTTGTTAAGTATCCCTTGTACTGACAGTATTACCGGGACAGACCACTACATGTCAGTCCCGTCTGTCGGCTATTTATTTGCTAATAGGTACATGATACCTGTTGTACTTATCTCGCCGGATATTAACAATACATTCTTTTCGATGTGCGCTCCTCCGATGGACCACGGAGTGTCTAACCTATGTACTATAGGTCTGATCGGGGATCACTTCGTTATACTAAAGATGATCGCTCATTCTCCGATTCCTCCACCTTCAACAGTTTGGTACAAAAGAGCACCGGTCGAAGCCATCGCTTGGACCACACCTTTCGTTGACCAGATCAACCATTGTAAGAAGTTGTTGAAGATTGACGAGCCAAGAGACTTACCTGCTAACCACTACGACGTCGAAATTGACTAAGTATAGATATATTTACAGTCTGACATTTTGTATATGGAGGACCACTTTTGTATACAGTGAAATATGAAGTCCAGTAATATATATGGAGTATATTTTGAGTTATATGTGTTTGATTTTGCCTACCTATGTTATATGTGCCTACCTGTGTTATATGTGCCTACCTGTGTACTATATGTGCCTACCTATGTTATATGTGTTTACCTGTGCCTACCTGTGTTATATGTGCCTACCTGTGTTATATGTACCTACATGCGTCTTATTTGTGTTATATGAGTGTTCACTGTCACATCATTTCAGTTTGAGAAACTCTGTCACAGAATATCAGTATCAGGACTGCCACACCCATGGCAGTCGTACACTGAAGTAGGACTGCCAGGGTCCTGGCAGTCCTACCTAAAACTTGCTGTAACAGCAAGTTTTAGTTAGGACTGCCAGTACCCTGGCAGTCCTACTTCAGTGTAGGACTGCCATGGGTGTGGCAGTCCTAACTATGAATCTCTGTGATGAATTTATGTGTGAATCAAATTCACACAGAGATTCATAGTTAGGACTGCCACACCCATGGCAGTCCTACACTGAAGTAGGACTGCCAGGGTGCTGGCAGTCCTAACTAAAACTTGCTGTTACAGCAAGTTTTAGTTAGGACTGCCAGCACCCTGGCAGTCCTACTTCAGTGTAGGACTGCCATGGGTGTGGCAGTCCTAACTATGAATCTCTGTGTGATGATTTGATTGTGTGAATCAAATTCACACAGAGTTAAGAAGTTAGGACTGCCACACCTATGGCAGTCCTACACTGAAGTAGGACTGCCAGGGTGCTGGCAGTCCTAACTAAAACTTGCTGTTACAGCAAGTTTTAGGTAGGACTGCCAGGACCCTGACAGTCCTACTTCAGTGTAGGACTGCCATGGGTGTGGCAGTCCTAACTATGAATCTCTGTGTGATGATTTGATTGTGTGAATCAAATTCACACAGAGTTAAGAAGTTAGGACTGCCACACCCATGGCAGTCCTACACTGAAGTAGGACTGCCAGGGAGCTGGCAGTCCTAACTAAAACTTGCTGTAACAGCAAGTTTTAGTTAGGACTGCCAGCACCCTGGCAGTCCTACTTCAGTGTAGGACTGCCATGGGTGTGGCAGTCCTAACTATGAATCTCTGCGTGATGATTTGATTGTGTTAATCAAATTGCCACAGAGTTAAGATTCATCACAAAAAAACAATTTATCACAAGTCCTGATACAGATACTCTGTACATTAAAAAGAACAATTTATCACAAGTACATAAACAAAAATAACTCTTCACAACTTAAGATTCATCACAAAAACTCAATAATCCTGTTAGCCCATTGGTCATATGGTCAAACTGATTTTAATAATTGATCAAACTCTGTCTCGATATATGGAGCTAATCAGGACATCTCGGACTCTTGGACATGATCAAGAACGACTATCTACTCAGTTCAAGATCGAAGCGTTGTTTGCCTATTCGAGTTTGTATTTCTTTGAGCAATGTAATCTTTTATTTTATTGAGTCTAGAAATACAATGTACACTGAGTCGTACTGGCAAATAGGCTATTCCAAAATAATTTCAAAATATTTTTAAAAATGTCCTTAGTTTTGAAAAACATTCATATTTACAAAAGCTCCAAAAAGGTTTTCAAAATTCCCCAAATTCTATTTTGAAAAACCCTAACCTAACCCTGACAGAACTCGGCCAGAGTTCGGCCAGAGTTTGGTTAGTGGCCGTTTTGTTTTTGAATTCCTTGAAACTTGGTCCTCCTGCTGTTGCGGATTTGACCGAGATTTGCTCATCGAGTTCTGCCCGAATTCTGCCAGAATTCTATCTTTAGAACTCCTATAAATAGAGAAGGATTTCGATCTTTTTAACTCACTCATTCACTTTCAATCTTCTCTCTACTTAAAGCTTTCAGTCTTCCAAAGAGTTTTTCTCGAGCTTTAATTTTCAGATCCCAAGCCAGTTACAATTCTCTAGTCGATTTGCCAGTGCGGTACGGTCTAGAAGTTTCTGAGTGATTGTAATCAGAAGGCTTGATAGAAGAATACCTCTTCACAATTGAAGTTGGACGAGTTCTTCGTATCAAAGCTCGCGTTGTATAAGTTGCAAGGACTTCGTAAGAAAACTTACGGTTTTGCCAATAGTGGATTCAACTGGTAGCAAGAGTTCTACCGACTGGACTAGTCCTCAACAGAGAAAAACCAGTATATATCGCTGTCTTTGTGTTTGCTTTCTTATCTTTGCCTTTACATTATTTAGTTGTGATTATTATTCTGTGATCTTGCTGCTAACAATTTTTAATTAGCATTATTCCGCTGCCAACTCTATTCACCCCCCTCTAGAGTATTCTGCTTTACGATTTCGTTCCTACAATTCGTATCAGAGCAGGTATTATAGGTAAAGCAAGGTAACATTATAATTATTTATTCATTTAATTAATTGTTATATAGATCACAGTACAACACATGGCAACTGTAAAATTCCCAAGTGAAGGCCAGGCCACAAACAGACCTCCACTGTTTGATGGTACGAATTATACCTATTGGAAAACACGGATGAGTTTCTTCTTAAAATCACTTGTTGATTTATGGTCTATTGTTATTGATGGCTATCAAAAGCCACCTCGTATAAATGTTGATGGAGTTTTAATTAAAAAACCCCATAACAGATATATAGAGGAAAAAAAAAAAAGGCCAGTCTTAACGTACTGGTATTAACGCTTTATTTTGTGCTTTAGACAGAACTGAATTTAACAGGGTGTCTATCTGCACAACTGCTAATGAAGTGTGGAAGCTTCTTGAAGTCACACATGAAGGCACGACTCAAGTCAAAGAATCAAAGGTCAGCAGACTTACTCAAGAGTATGAGGTGTTCAAGATGAAGCCCAACGAAACAGTTACTCAGATGTTCGAAAGATTATTGGATATTGTAAATCCTTTGTCCTCCCTAGGCAAAGATTACAGTAACCATAAAAAGATTTACAAACTCCTGCGAGCACTTACCAAGAACTGGATTCCAAAGGCTACTGCAATCATTGAAGGGAACGACCTCACAACTATGTCCCTCGAAGTACTCATGGGTAAGCTACTCACTCATGAACTGGAGCTACAAGATTTTGAAGAGCCTGCACCAAAGGAGAAGACTATCGCTTTCAAGGCTCAGCACAAAAAATATGCTGAAGGTGATTCAGACAGCAGTGAATCTAATGCTGAAGATCAAGCACTCCTAGCAAGAAAATTCAAAAGATTCATGAGATATGAGAAGAAAGCCAAAGAAAACAATAACAGCAACAACTGGTATCAAGATGATGTTGTTTGCTATAGCTGCAAGAAGAAGGGACACATGAAGAAGGATTGTCCTACAAACTCATCATCAAGTAAGAAGAGCAACAGGTATGAGAAAGGGAACCTGAAGAGATCAACATCTCGAAAGTACGCCAACACTAGAATATGGAATGAAAGTGAAGCCAGCGACTCAGAAGACGAACAATCAGAAGACGCTGCAAATGTATGCTTTATGGCATCCGATCAGGTACTCTCTGAACCTGTAGTTGATACATATGATGACTTCACCTTTGAGCAATTAGGAGAAGCCTTCAGTGAACTGATAAGTGATTACAGGAAACTGCGTAGCAAATATCAGACCTCTAAGAAGGTACTCAAAGAGTACAAAGGTGAAATAAGAAGACTTACCGACCTACTAGCTGAGGTTAGAGATAATGTTAGTGAGTCTGGTGAGCTTTCATCTGTCAAGCTCTTATTACACGAGACTACCAAGTCATCCGAAGAAAAAGACAAGGTTATTGACCAACTGAAAGAAGAACTTTCTAAAGAGAAGAAAAGTCTTCAATGTGCACAAGTCAGAATGGAAGCACTCACTTCTGACTATACTAAGTTGTATGACACTTCCAAAAGATTGGAAATTAGGTTAGGAAAATAGCCTGAGACTGCTGCTTCCTACCCTAACACGTGTCACTTACCGAATAATCGAAACATTCCCAAACCAAACACTGTCAGACCTAACCATATCAAACCTTTACCCCAAAAAGTTAAGCCCAAACAGGATTATAGGTATGCTTTCTTCTATACTAGAAAACCTAAATCTACCAACCATGCACACCACTCAGTTTTCAACACTCAACATGCACAATGTCATTATTGTGGCCACACTGGTCATATTTCTCCTACATGTAGAATCAGAAAGCTTGTTGATTTAAATATTTATGCATGGATACCAAAAGCTAACATCTCAGGACCCTACAAGAAATGGGTACCAAAAGTTTCATCTGTAAATTGTTTTGTAGGTGGAACACCTTTCACATACTAAAAGCAAATGGATCCTCGACAACGGTTGTTCACGGCATATGACCGGTGACGCTACATTATTTGCAACACTGTCGAAGAAGAAGAAGGAAGGTTATGTCTCCTTCGGTAATAACTTGAAAGGGTATATCATTGGTATCGGTGATGTTGGTAAGTCTCCCTATCCTGTGATTAAGGATGTCTGTCTGGTTACCGAGTTGAAACATAATCTACTCAGCATAAGTCATTTAGCTGATCATGGTTATGGCATCAACATTGGCAAAGACAAATGTACTATAGTTGATAGCTCAACTGGTAGTACTATCTTTGAAGGTTTAAGGGAAGACAACATATATATTTTCTATTTGTTGGAAGAAACTAACATTTCAGGTAGATGCTTAATGGCTAAAAGTGATGAGAGTCGTCTGTGGCATATGAGACTCGGTCACACAAATATGGACACAATCTCAAGATTATCCACGAAGAAGCTAGTACGCGGTTTACCGGACATAATATTCAAGAAGGATTCGGTATGCAGCCAATGTAAAAAGAACAAAGCTACCAGATCCACATTCAAGTCAGTAAACGCAGTATGTACTACTAGACCTCTACAATTGCTACATATGGACTTATTTGGTCCTAGCAGAGTTGCTAGCCTCGGAGGTAAGTTATATGCTTTTGTAATTGTAGATGATTACTCTAGATACACGTTGGTATACTTTTTGACACACAAGAATGATGCATTATCCGAATTTATCGCCTTTTGCAAGAAAGTACAGAATGAAAAAGGTTACATGATCACTCGTATTAGAAGCGATCATGGAGGCAAATTCGAGAATGCAGAGTTTGAGCAATTTTGTGACACACACGGTTTTGTACACGAGTTCTTCTACCCTAGGACTCCACAACAAAATGGAGTTGTGGAACATAAAAACAGAACTCTATCCGAAATGGCCAGAGTAATGTTAAACCAGTTTAGTTTACCCAAATATTTCTGGACTGAAGCTGTCAATACAGCTTGTTTTGTTCTCAATAGAGTTCGAATTCGATCCAAATCGAAGAAGACTCCATTTGAGTTATGGTTTGATAGAATTCCATCAGTTTCATATTTTAGAATATTTGGTTGTAAATGCTTTATTCTTAATACAAAATATAATTTGGGAAAGTTTGACGAAAAGGCCGATGAAGGTATATTTTTAGGTTATGCGGCCAAGAGCAAAGGATACAGAGTCTTCAACAAACGAACTATGATCATCGAAGAATCAAACAACGTCACCTTTGATGAATTGAATCAAATGACTATCGATGACAATGACGAAGATCTAACTGTACCAAGCTCAACACCAGCTGATTCTCTACCAACACCAGCTGATTCTCCAAGAGAAGAACCCGGAGGCAGCTACCTTCAGAGTCTGCCTAAAAGATTGAAATTTACGGCTGATCATCTAAAGAATTTGGTAATTGGTGATATTACCAAAGGTGTAAGTACTCGTACATCCAGTAGAGATATTGTTTCTAGTGTTGTATTCTTTTCACAGCTAGAACCCAAAACTATTGATGAAGCATATAGTAATAATTTTTGGATAGATGCTATGCAAGAGGAATTAAACCAATTTGAACGGAATCAAGTTTGGGAACTTGTTCCCAAGCCTATTGATCATCCGGTCATTGGCACCCGATGGGTATTCTGAAATAAACTGAACGAGAATGGTTTAGTGACTCGTAATAAGGCTCGACTCGTAGCTCAAGGATATAATCAGGAAGAAGATATCGACTACGATGAGACTTATGCCCCAGTTGCGAGATTAGAATCCATTCGCATGTTATGTGCATTTATATGTTTTCATAATTTTAAATTATTTCAAATGGATGTCAAGAGTGCATTTTTAAATGGTTTTATAAAAGAAGAAGTTTTTGTAGCACAACCTCCAGGTTTCACAGATTTTAAAAACCCTGATCATGTTTTCAAGTTGAAGAAAACTTTATACGGTTTGAAACAAGCCCCTCGTGCTTGGTATGATCGTCTAAGCTCTTTTCTACTTGATAACGGTTTTTCAAAGGGCAATGTTGACACTACACTTTTTATTAAGTCTTTTAATGGCAAGCTTCTCTTAATACAAGTCTATGTTGATGATATTATATTTGGATCTACTGATGAATTTCTTTGTCAAGAATTCTCTAAGTGTATGCAGAATGAGTTTGAGATGAGCATGATGTGAGAGCTAAAATTCTTTCTCGGACTGCAAATCAAACAAACTGACAATGGGACATTCATAAATCAAGCCAAGTACACAAAAGATTTGCTAAAGAAGTTTGATCTGGACAATGTCAAACCTATTGGCACTCCGATGGCAACTTCAACAAAACTTGATATTGATGAACAAGGCAAGCCGGTCGACATACGTAAGTATTGAGGTATGATCGGTAGTTTACTCTATTTAACTGCTAGTCATCCAGATATTATGTTTAGTGTTTACCTGTGTGCACGTTTTCAAGCTAATCCAAAGGAATCACATCTGTGCGCAGTTAAGCGTATCTTTCGATACCTTAAAGGCACTTCTTCTGTTGGCTTATGGTATCCCAAAACCAAGTCCTTTGACCTTATTGGTTACTCGGATACAGATTTTGCTGGATGCAAAGTTGATAGAAAAAGTACCAGCGGCACATGTCATTTCTTAGGCAAGGCTTTAGTCTCATGGTTTAGTAAAAAAGCAAAATTCTGTAGCCCTATCAACAACAGAGGCTGAGTATATCGCCGCAGGACGTTGTTGTGCTCAGATTTTGTGGATGAAACAAACCTTGGAAGACTATGATTTATTTTTCACACACATTCCCATTTTCTGTGACAACACGAGCACAATTAATTTGACTAAGAATCCAGTATGTCACTCTCGTACTAAGCATATCGAGATTCGACATCATTTTCTTAGAGATCATCATCAGAATGGAGATATTGACCTTGTATATATATACACTGAAAATCAATTAGCTGACATCTTCACAAAATCTCTAGCAGAAGATCGTTTCAATTATTTACGTTGAGAATTAGGAATTTTGGACGTCAATAATGTTAATTAATTTTGTTTTATGATTATATTTCAATACGCAAAAACTGTGTTAGAGATAAGCCAATAAAGAGTCTGTCTGTCACCACAACTACGGTTGAAGCGAAGCGGTACTTAAGAGTTCCCCGGTGAACCTCCGCTAGCTGGGACAGTACTCCTACAGCTAATCTGAGACAGTCGCTGTGTAACGATATTTAATCTATAAAATAATATTAATTATATTAATTGAAGGTTAAAATTACTAATCTTTGAATTAAATTTTTGAAATGAGTCAATGAAAAAGAAAATGGCCCAAACCAACTAACAGAACCCCCAGGCAAATTCGGCCAGAGTTTGGACCGAATTCGGCCAGAGTTCGGTTAGTGGTATCTGGTTATATAACCAGAACCCGAGAGCCTCTTCTTCTTCATTGCTTCTAAAACCACCTTCACAACAACAGCAGCCGCGCGAAGCTATCCAAACCCTAGTTCTTCACCACTTCGTTTCTTCCAATCTACGTTGTGAAATCCATCCAAATTTTGGATTTGTGCGGAGATCGTTGTCCTCTACAGCATACTTGAATCTCAGGAGGTATAACTCCGTATTTTTCCTCCTTTCAAATTCGTGTATATTTACTTTATTTGCACAATGTCGTCTAAGGGATTCAACCCCTTCAAGAGGAAGAAGACGACCAATCCTAGTGAGGAAGGATCATCTTCAAATCCACCCACGGATTCCCTTTTTTCACCAGTTCAATCGGGCGATGGGGCGTTCGATGGATTTTATTTTCAAACCCGAGATCAAGCCCTTCTGTGGTATGTAGACTTTTCTATGAGATCCATATGCACAGACGCTCCTATTAAATGGACTGTATTTCCAGAACACCGCCCTTATTTTGAGGCATTAGGGTTACAATACTTTGTTAAACTTTGTTTTCCAGTAGCTACTAATGCCATTAGACTTTTCTATTGTAATATCGTACTAAACACGTTTGACGTAAGTACTCGTGTTGGAGGACTAGATATCGAGTTCAATGATGTCCTCTTAGCGGAAATCCTTGGTATTTCTAACGAAGGTACACCGCTTGATGATATCACTGAATTTGATTTCCCCGACGGCACGACACTTGCTAGTTTCAAAGCTGAACTCTGTGCCCCTGATCGAGTTCGCTCTGGAAAGTTCAAGGCAAATAACTTGAACTTGTTTAGTTATGAATTGCATCGCATCATCTACTCCACACTCCTTCCGAAGTCTACTTCAAAGGATGATGTCACATCACTTGAGCTATCTGCTATGTATCATATTCTTAAGGGGATTCATTTTTCTGCCCCTAAGACTATTATCCAGATGATGGGACGTTGTCGTGCAAGAGATAGAAATCTCTCTTATGCGATGATTCTCCCACGCATCTTCCAGCATTTTGATATTGATCTGTCAACTTGTACTCAAGACCCTGAGCCCAAGTTTCTTAAGCTATCTCGTCATAGTATGACTGCTGCTGCTCCTCCTACTGCTCCACCTACTCAGCAGTATGCCATGACCTTTGAAGGCATACACCAGCATCTTTCTGATTTGCACGTCTCGATGACGGATATGGCCCGCGAACGTGAGTTCCGCGATGTCACTCGTTATCAGACGATAGCAACTTCTCTAGCTGATCTCCGATTTGCTCAGACTGGACATTCTGTCGGTTCTATTCCTAGAGATCCAGCCTTTTCTGGTTACCGCTGTGAGGATGAGGTTGTTCATGCCTACTTTCAGCCCGGTAACGCATATGATTGGTATCGTTCTGATCGTGCCCCTCCTCGAGACTTTGTCGGTGAGTTTTACGCTGGCGCCCCTCCTCACCCTTCTGGTGCTGGTACTTCTGGAGCTGGTCCTTTTGGACATGTCGGTCATGCTGATGATGATGATGAGGAGGAGGAGATGTGATGATGATATATTAGCTGATTTTGAGATTTAGTTATTGTCTACTGTACACTTGGAAATGCTCCGACGTTCCAAGTTTCTTTCTTTCTAGTTTTTATGTTCATTTCTTTTGAGGACTTGTACTGGATATTTCTTGATGTCTCTTGAACATCATTTTATTTTTATGGGATGCGTAGTTTATCTTTCATATCAGCTTATTTATTCTTTATAAGCATCTTTATCTGCTTCTATATTATAAACTGCATGTGAACTACTTTCTTATCTGTATATTCTCACTGCATGAGATATTATTTTTTTGTGTTTCTTCACTGTTGTAGCTTATGCAATAATTGCGGGGGAGCCTATTTCTTCACAATTATTTTGCTAAGTAACAACGGGGGAGAAAAAGTAACTAACATTTTTTTTGAGAATAATACAAAATAATACAGGGATTGAACAATTTTTGAACAATTTTTGTGGTATCTTATCTCAAAAGATGTTATATCATTCATAGTTTGTCAATTATTAAAATGGAGGAGATTGTTGGTCCATTGGTCATATGGTCAAACTGATTTTAATAATTGATCAAACTCTATCTCGATATATAGAGCTAATCAGGACATCTCGGACTCTTGGACATGATCAAGAACGGCTATCTACTCAGCTCAAGACCGAAGCGTTGTTTGCCTGTTCGAGTCTGTATTTCTTTGAGCAATGTAATCTTTTATTTTATTGAGTCTAGAAATACAATGTACACCGAGTCGTACTGGCAAATAGGCTATTCCAAAATGATTTCAAAATGTTTTTAAAATTGTCCTTAGTTTTGAAAAACATTCGTATTTACAAAAGCTCCAAAAAGGTTTTCAAAATTTCCCAAAATCTATTTTGAAAAACCCTAACCTAACCCTGACAGAACTCGGCCAAAGTTCAGTTAGTGGCCGTTTTGTTTTTGAATTTCTTGGAACTTGGTCCTCCAGCAGTTGCGGATTTGACCGAGATTTGCTCATCGAGTTCTGCCCGAATTCTGCCCGAATTCTGCCAGAATTCTGTCTTTGAAACTCCTATAAATAGAGAAGAATTTCGATCTTTTTAACTCACTCATTCACTTTCAATCTTCTCTCTACTTAAAGCTTTCAGTCTTCCAAAGAGTTTTTCTCGAGCTTTAATTTTCAGATCCCAAGCCAGTTATAATCCTCTAGTCGATTTGCCAGTGCGGTACGGTCTAGAAGTTTCTGACTGATTGTAATCAGAAGGCTTGATAGAAGAATACCTCTTCACAATTGAAGTTGGACGAGTTCTTCGTATCAAAGCTCGCATTGTAGAAGTTGTAAGGACTTCGTAAGAAAACTTGCGATTTTGCCAATAGTGGATTCAACTGGTAGCAAGAGTTCTACCGACTGGACTAGTCCTCAACAGAGAAAAACCAGTATACATCGCTGTCTTTGCGTTTGCTTTCTTATCTCTGCCTTTACATTATTTAGTTGTGATTATTATTCTGTGATCTTGCTGCTAACAATTTTTAATTAGCATTATTCCGCTGCCAACTCTATTCACCCCTCTTCTAGAGTATTCTGCTTTACGATTTCGTTCCTACAAATCCAACTATAATAAAATCATCACAACTACAATAATTCATCACAACTACTTAGTCCCAAACATTCTACATCCAAATTAAGTTTCAAACAAGCAAAATATCCACAATAATTCATCAAATGTACGTAACTATTCCATATCCAACTTAAGTTTGAAACATGAAAAATATCGAAATCCATCTACATATCATGCCGGGACTTTGAACGAGACTCCCTATTGTTCATGAAGGGGAAGTCGACCACGTCGTCGATGCGATCAAGCTCGTTGGTGACCGCGACACAGTCTCACTTTGGCAACCTCTCCGGAGTGTCTGTGCCAATTCGTTCACCCTTTGAGACTGAAAATGAAAGTATAAATGAATTAAGTCTACAAACATGGAAATCTCAGTCTTATTACAAATACGGAACTCACCATTCTCACCAACCCAGCATACAAGGCATTTTTGGAAGGAAGAGCTCCAACTGCTCCGACGGCCACGGGACCCGGGTTGGTAGGGTTCGACAACTTAGGATGTCCGACCCCCAGGAAGTACTGCATGTATTCCTCGCTGCAGTCGGCCATCTCGGTGACCGATCGTCTTTCAGATTCCCGAAGTACATGTCGTTGCCACTCCGAGTAAAAGTCGGTCACCCAGTCGAATTTCGCCGGTTTGTAACTTAAAGGTTGGGTTCCGCGCGGAGGATCCAACAGCCGTAGTGTGCACTTCGGCACAGTTTGCACGAAGCCAAACTGACGAAGTACTCTATCGGGCATGTACGGCTCCGTGATTTTATAGCATGTGATCATGCCATGAAATAAAGAAACTGGTTGGACCTCACGATTCAGCTCACGTAAATCCCGATATGGATTCCAAAAAATCTGTAGGAAAATAGTAAACAATAAAACAAAATCAACATGAAAAAGTTAGTCAAAAATTAGTACCTCTTCTGGCACCAAACTGTCTAATACTTCACGAATGGAAGCCAGTGTTTGCCAATTTTTGGTTTCCAGCTGGGATGGCCTCCATCGACACACTCTAGGAAGGTGTTCAAGATACTTTGGGTTTTCGTCAGCCCGTCTAAGCATCGGAAAGTGCTCGTATATCCATGCCTATTCAATTTATAAATAAATAGTAAAAATTAAAACAACAAATTTAAGTATACAAGATTAAATTGTTAGAAGTTTTCTTACATGTAGCAGAGTCTGACAGCCGGCTATTGTCTTAGTCCCGACACGGGATGCGATGCCGAGCTCGCGGTAAAGATTGGCCAGGATACCGCTTCCCCAGGATATATCGATGAAGTCATCCACTTCAGATAAGTTTAGCATGTACCGAGCATGTATCGACGTTCCGGACTTGTCCGGAATGCCGACCGTTCCTAGGACGAACAACATATACGCACGAGCCACCGCGTCGACCGTATCATCGTCATCGTCATCCACCTCCATATCTATGAACTGGTCCACCAGAAATGATAGAGGAATTCCGTACGACTTCTTGAAGCCTGGTAGAGTTGTAAAACTCGTAGCCGGAACTCCAAGGTGAGTTGAGACGAACTTGACGATCTTCTCGTACTATTTCACGAATTTCTCATTCGTGTAATGTTCTTTGGTCATTACGCGCCCGGTCACTAGCAGCTCCAATATCTGGTAGACGTCGTCAAGTGTAATGGTCATCTCCCCTGCTGGAAGATGAAATGTGTTGGTCTCCGGGTGCCATCTCTCCACAAAGGCGAATATGAGGGCACTATCTATTGTCCGGTAGACATTTTGTGCCAAATTGTGTAAGCCGCTCGGTATGATTTTGCTTTGGACTGCCTCCGATAAGCTTGCAAACTGCCAGGACACGGTTTTCTTCCCGTGACTCACAGCCCTAAGGATACGATATGTCCTCTGTATATCGAACAATAAAAAACATATCAATTATGAAATACATATATATATATAGTATACTAAACTGGTAGCTTACAAACGTCATGTACATACCGGGTTCTTCTATATTTCATATGCAATGTGGTTCTCAAAAGAAACCAACATTGAGCAACCGGGCGGACGGACATGCGGCTCAGAAGGACCGGCCTCCTCAGAAGGACCGACCTCCTCAGAAGGACCAACCTCCTCAAATGGAGCAGAACCGTCTTGACATGATAGGAGTCGGGCAATTGGCACATCGTCGTCGTCGTCGTCGTCGTCGTCGTCGGAAGGAGGCGTAGGAGTAGGAGCTCGTTGCTTCGACCAAGCTTGACGTGTCGGTGGCGATGTCCGAGACCGAGCTTCGGGCGCCGGTTCGGTAATTGTTATCGGACGCTCGAGAGGACGTTCTGCACGTTCCTTCCGCTTTGACGCGGTGGGCCGTATTCTTTTGTTAGCGGCCGGTGGACTGCATGACAACATACACTTATTAAGTAATAGAAACAGCATGCACTTATCCAACTCCCATATGTCATAACATTAGGACTGCCAGGCATGTGGCAGTCCTAATGAAAATTAGGACTGCCACAGTCCTGGCAGTCCTCTTTCACAAGAGGACTGCCAGGACTGTAGCAGTCATAATTTTTATTAGGACTGCCATATGCCTGGCAGTCCTACTGTCGTGAACCCGAACTCCCACAACGACATCCTACTTTGTCGTGTTCTAGGGTTAGGGTTTCAACATAAATTTTGGGTTTCTTGTGTTCGAAAATTAGGGAAGAGAACGTGCAAGAGATTATAAACCTATTTTACCAAAACTTTTTCAAGAATTAAACAAATTCTAGGGTTTTGAATATAATGTAAAAAAATCTCGAAGAAATTAGGGAAGAATGTACCTGGATTCCGGCTGCTTTGACTTGCGTGTCATCACTTCGAGAATCTTCGTGGAGGGATTGGGAAATTAGGGTTTAGGAGAGAAAGAAATTAGGGTTTAGGAGAGGAAGAGGGAGAGAGATTTTTCTTTTCTTCTTGAGGAGAGAGAGTGAAGAATAGAAATGAAGTGAAATTTTTGGTTTGGGGGGTTGGGCTTCCCCCTAGCAAGTTTTGGGTGCCCCTAGCAATTTTTCCACATTCATGGGCTGCCCCCAAGTAAGGGCTGCCCCCAAGAATTTTTGGTGGTGCCCATAGAAAAAACCTTTTCTTAACTGGCACAAGACTTTTCTAGTTGACTAAGATTATATTCAGAAAGGAAAATTCTAAATGGACCGCGGAAGGGGGACTGTGGCTGTGCTCGTGCCGTCGTGTCCCCCTCCCATCCCCTCCCCCCTCCCCCCGCCCGTCGGCCGTTAACTTAGGTCCCACTTCCAAAAATTCGGAAACCCTCCTCTAATAACGATCTGACATATGGCGTGCGGGCCAGGACGGCGGTTACAAACCGCGGTCCATGTAGCAGAGCTCATTCAGAAAAGACAATACAATAAGAAAATACAAAGCATTGAGATGCTTAGTAATAAAATGCTTGGTTTTTCTTTTCCAACTTTCAAGATAATTTCTCATTCACTTATTTTTTCTAATATTTTTTATTCATACATGATGATATGGAGGTAAAGACATTGTCAAGTGCATTATCTAGAACTAGACAACCAACTTCACAATATCTTATATCACTTTTGCCAGATAAATTTCACAATTTACTTAACAATTGCTTTGGAGAAGGATTCTTGAATAGAATTTTGTCATTCCTATCACGACCCGCATCAGGAAGATTTGTGCATGAGTCGTGAGTACGTCCAGCCTACGTCACAGTATCGACGGTAGAGCGTTGTTTAGACCTCCAACATACCAATACTAATCCAACAACTACCAATATGTACTCAATCACAACATGCTAAGGAAGACATGAATAAAGAAATAATACTATCTAAATACAATATCACCACTTGGTCCAAAGTGTAAGAGTAGTATCAGTTGTAGCATCCATATGAAGTTTAAGAACGTGAGCACAACATCTCCTAAAAATGTGGTTATCAGTCAGGATTGGAGCAAAGTATAATCAAAGTAGTTCCAGATAAATGACAGAGACTATAAAACATAAATATAGTAAATGTAATACATGATTAAAGAAAATTGGAAATCACAAATGACATGTATAATAAATTTAGTACAACTAGGGTCATGACAGTAAACAAGGAAATAGGAAAAAAATAATATGGTAAATGCTTACTATTTCTAGGTGTTTTGAAATACTACTTGATATGTGACCGGCTTAGGTGCAGTAGGGAGTATCAGGTCCGGTTATTCATACGTGAGTGTATGATTATCTATCCACAGGAATCTACCACAGGAATCTCAAGGTATTGATTACATATCAACTACTATTTCTCCCGTCCCAACTAATACAAATGGATCCGAATCACGACATGTCACAACACGTAAATCATAATGCACGAAATAAATACAGACACGATGATCACGGTACAACAATAGCATGAAAGGCACATCTCCTGACTAGGAATCCATGTAGTACTAGTCCGTGTAACATACGTGTCAAAAATCAAGTATACATTACTAAAACATGTAATATAGGAACTATCATATTGAAAACAATCAGAAAATTGTACTTGCCTGTGGTCTTGAGCCGAAAGTAACAAATCGGTGTCCAAGACCTATATTATGAATACACATCATTAATCTATGAAAACTAACCTATACAATCATGCTATCTAACCTATATAAGACTAATGTCAAGTTGGTATGGATAGAGGATACACCTTCCTACAATTTCTAGTTCATATTTTACCCAAAGAGAAGTTTTCAGAAGTTTACTTTATCCCAACTTTAGGCTAGTAAATGAATGGTCAGAAATATAATGAATGGTTCAAACTTAAGGATCCAGAAGAATAAGGTTTTGTATAATAGTAGAATAAAATCACAAACCAATCCAACAGTTGGATTGTCCAGAATCGAAGTACAAAGTTTCAAGAAAAACTAATTTCAGACAAATAATTGGGTGCAAAAATTTATAATTTCTTTTGTTTTAGAAGCAACATTTGAGTAAACAAACGATATAATTTATGACTCAAATTACAGGATCTAATATATATATTTAACTAGAGGTTATTATAGAAAAACCACAAAAAAATCCAACGGTTTAATTTTCGAAAAACTAAGCTCAAAGTGTCCTCCAGAAACAGTTTCAGACTGAAATACTGAAATGTTATTCATGTAGCTCACTTTGCCCTTAATTTACATAACCAAAAACAAGTAGTTAAGCCATGAAACCTATATGCAATGATCAACAACTTAAGCAAGAATACATACATGGCACTGTAATATGGTATACAAAGAAAACAAAGCACATCCAAAGTTGGTAAAAATAATTCCAGACTTACAATTATTTCAGTATGCAGAAAACTGCTCATGATACCTACTTTAGTCTTATTTTACACTAGTGAAACGAATTGGTCTCGACACGTCTTCTATACAATGTTGATAGACAAAATATTATAGATTTCAATTCCACAAATAATCACTACACAGAAAGTTATGTATGCTCAAAGTTGGAAGAAAAGTATAGTTTCAAAATTCGGTGTTCATGAGGTCAACTTTGAGTCTTATTTGCACCAATTAAATGAAGTATTTTGCACATGGCTCCAACATGACATTTGTAGACAACATAACCAAGATTCCATATGAGTTTCTAGAATTGAAGAATATGGCATATATGGAAAGTTACACTACTTCAAAGTTGGATAAAAAATATAGTTTCCAGATTTAGAGTTCACGAGGTCAAATTTGAGCATAATTTACACCAATCAAACGAAATAATTTGAACTTGACTCCAACATAAAATTTGTAGAAAATATAAGCAAGATTGCATACAAACTTCTGGAATTGAAAAATATTATATATACGAAAAATTATAGTAGTTCAAAGTTAGAGGAAAATAATTTACTTTGAAAGTTGAAAAAACTAACCAAAGCTCCTTATAAATTTTGGCCAAGAGAGATTGAGTAGAGGAGTGAAGAATGATGGAAAGAGAAGGTTATGGCTAAAGTTTGATTGAGAAATGATAGGAAAGATAGTGAGTTTGAATGCCTAAAGAAGGGGTGAGTGGGTGGTTTCAATAACTACCCACATTTGCACTTTCTCCCCCTACTATGTTGGCTCTAAGGGTTGTATAAGCTGCTAAAATACCCTAGTTTAGATGACAAATACAAGCCCTAACTCACTTAGTTTAAGTCCATACACCCAAGTACATAAGGTTCAAGTTTGGGTTCAATTTGGATTAATTTGAATATGTTTTGCTAACCTAAAATAACCCACTAGTTCATTACACTAGGTTGACTTAACACAACATGTCAAACACCTATTCTAGGCCTAACATAGGTCACATAACATATACGCACATATATATAACATAAATTTAAGGTATAATTATACTAACTACTAACTAGATAAAATAATTCGGATCATTAGAATACGAAGGTTACAATTTCTATGTGGCAACAACTTTTTTCCAAAGCCATAATAGGGTTGGGATGCTCTTAAGTAATAATTAGAGTCCATTTTGGTTCACCCACCTCACCATTCCATTCAAGCGCTGACACATGTCAAACTAATATTACATTTTTATTATTATGAGATGAGAGAAATTAAATTAAAAACAAAAATGATTTTAGGTTGACATGCAACAACTCTTGAATGGAATATTGAACATCACCCAAGTTTTGGTGGGTGAACAAAAAATGGAAACTTATAATTATCATCAATATTTCTAGGAAAGCAAAAATATTTCCAAGGGGACCTTGGATTTTAGTTTTCGTAACTGTGAAAAATGAAGCCTTCTGTATTCTTCCCCAATTCCCAATTTTAGACTTACCAAATATGGATTAAGAATCCAAAACTCATTCCCATGTCTCGAAAACTTGAACTAATTAAACAACACCTTAATGTACCAAGCTAGCCTTGCGTGATATTTATGATCCAGCTTTAAGGAGAATGTTCATATCCGTCTCTTCGATATGGACTCAATTCTTTTTTATGTACTCATTGGATCATGATGAGACAAGCAATCATATTTGGATACATACTCCCATGTCCGACTCATCGTCGGAGCATCGGAACATAGACCAGTTATAGAGACCATTGAGCAAGATTTTCGTTTCATTGCTTTTGTGCCCTCCTGGATTTCTCGTGGACTCATGTAGGTAATTAGGTTCTCGATTGTGCATGTCGTGGATGTTCGACGTAAAAAAAGGTTGAACGAACTTTTTGCTTTATTGAACGTATAAGGTATTTGTGTACAAAGAAGGAAGTCCTAAACATGATATTCTAAGTACAGGGAGAAGAGGTTTCTAGCAAAGTATGACGGTGGAGATCGAGCACTGCAGCGGCTCCTTTACTCCGTTGATGATTTAACGATGAATCAACCTTGCTATGGCTCTCTGGTGCCTTTGATGGGACTCTGGGGTCACCGATCAATAGGCTGTCTGGATGAGAAGATCCCTTGAAGATGGTTGGTTGGTTCTTTGGTTGATAGGTGGATGAGGGTGGTCGACTCTTTATGGATGGAGATCGCTGCTCCTTTGAAGATTGTCGATTATCGATGTTCCCTCTATCGATTTTGATCCTTTGGTGGAAGAACAACTCCTTCTATTTATAGAGAACCGAGCACATATGCGATGTGCATTAGGATTCCTGATATATGAAAGAATCTGCCGTCATTGTACGGTGTGGGCTTCTACGGTGCTGACACGTGGCGGACATCGAGATTCCCCTCAAACGAGATCTCTGGTGGTTATAAACATAACCGAAGGAGGTGTCACATGGCGCATACCGATTTGCTTGCTCGGATACAGTCGAGTAAATCTAGGGATTTTATCTTAGATTTGGGGTCTAATTGATCCTCATTTAAGATTTAAATCAATCTGATATGATATCAATCATGATGTAATCCCAATCTTCTCTGTAAGAGGCGGTTTAAACAAACAAATTAGGGTGGACCCATGCTTTTTGCACCTCTAGTCAGGACTAAGTACTACTGTGCTTCTATGGCGACGAGTAGACCGTGGTTCTGGAGAGACGGAACCTCTGTGCTTTCAGGCGACGAATGGACTTGGCTTCGAATGACGACGAGACTTCTGTAGGTATAGAGCAACTTTCGAAGCTATGTTTCGGGCTACCAAAGTCACTATGTTATAGACGACAAGTAGGCTTGTGCTTCAGGTTGGCGAGGTTATTGTACTTTTGGAGTGACATGTTGACTTATATTGGTTGCGATGGGAGTTCCTAAGTCTCTTGTAGAGAAGTGACTTAAGCTTCTGATCCGGAGCAGATGACTGTGCCATAGGAATGGAGATGGTGTGAGCAAGTCACCATCTTGCACCTCATACGGACGCAGGTGAGCAGTTGCGCCTTTGAATAGTAGAAACGTTAGCTTCGAAAGAAAGGGTATGATAACCTTGTGCGTCTGAGATTGGCGCAGGTAGATAGCTATGCCTCAGGAGTGCAGATACTAGCTTCGGGAATAAAAGAAGGAAAGAAGGGCCCTACCACCATCTTGTTCCTGAGGTTGGCGCAGGTAGGTGGCTGCGCCTTTGGCTTGAAGACTCTGGCTTTTTCAAAGTGTTGAGTTACTGATATACTTCTGAGAGGCTGCGTCCACTAGAATATCATAACATGCTTCGGTAGAGGTCAATCCTCCAGCGTGTGTATCGAGAAGAAGAAAGGCTGCGCTTCGATGAAGATTACATCCCTTGTAGATCCTTCTAAGCTTCTGTCGAATCTGTACTAGAACCTTTGTAGAAGAACAGAATTAGTCCCTTTTGTGTGGTCTTGATGTGTCTGTACTAGACTTTGGTAAACATGACAATAAAGGGACTTCTTTCCATATCTTCTGTTTTATCTTTTTAGCACCGAGCCTGAGTCTTTTGTCGCTTCTGCGCTTTGGCGAAGGGATGTTTTTAGCTGAGATTTTTTATGCTTCTATAAGACCCCCTTCAAAGTGTCCCAAACTTGAGTCAAGCTCGAGATACTTTGAACAGAAGTATGAACATGCGTCAGGACTGTACGAGCTGGGTGATTGCTGGTGTCACGCCTAGCTCTTAGCATTAACGGTCCTGAGTCATCATTTTAGAGCATAGGCTCCTGATGGCTTCTTGATATTGGAGCCTCTTGCGTCTTTGCAGGGATCGCAAATCTCTTTAGCAGAGGAGGTTCAGAGCCACGCTCCTTTGGTCACTCATAGTACTGCCATCTGTCATGGAGTGGAGCTTTAGCTTAACTTGTAACCTTTCTTCTGATTGATGTCTGGCTCATGCTTGGACTGCGCGAACAGCCTACATAAAGGATTGTCCTCCTTCAAAAGAAGACTCAGCTGCTTCAACAATGGCCTTGCTTACTCGATGTTCAGCTCCTGACGACCCTGGAGTTTGCTTGAGATGGTCGTTGGTGGCAAATCTTTTTATCCAAAGAAGCTGTAGTAGAATTACCACTGGATCTCGAAATGTCCCGCATTCTGGATGTCGTAGGTGTCAATGGTGTCTCAGACCTCTACTTCCAGGGTTATGATTGCTTGCCATTCTGACCGAGGAATAGCAAGGCCTGCTGCTATGGTTGGTCTCACCGGCCAGCTGGAGAGATAGGGGAGTCCTGTGCTGCGCTTCATCCCTGGCTCAGGCCAGTAGCAGCCTTGGGCAGTGGCTTTCTTTTGACCAGGAAGTGATTGGCTCTATCACTGCCTCGCCCGCACTATTGATAGCTTGTACCGTAATTTCAGTTTTTTTGTTTTTGTGTATGTAACTACGAAGAGTCTGTAATAGGTCTTTGTAGCCACATGTTTTTATATGTAAAAGCCTTCTTGTTCTCTTTGCTTTTGCCTCCAGAATAAAGAGGGAATCTTCATAATCGATTTGCCTGACCAGAGGTAATATGGACGTGGTAGGCTTGATCTTGGCCGGGGTATGGAACAACAATCCAGAGGTAATATGAACGTGAACTGTTTTCTAAACCGTCGAAATAATCATAGAACTGCTGCGAGAAGAACGACTACTCAGAGGTAATGTGGACATGGTAATCGCGTAGGCATAGAGGAGCAATCCAGAGATAATATGGACGTGAAGTGCTTCATCTACTTGAGAGAGATTATATAGGAGGGAGAGCGAGAGATCCCCTTACCAGAACTCATGGGCACCCTTTTCAGGCGATGTGGGTGCCTATGCTGGTTCTGTCTTCAGACGAATACTTTTTTAGGAACTTGTCTTTGATGGACATCATTAGCAAGTTTCCATTAGGCTTAGCTAGCCGATAAGCACCGTTGGAGTACACCATTTCTATGACGAACGGTCCTTTCCACTTGGGCTCGAACTTCCCAGCCGTCTTGTGGGTCATCCCCATCGGTCTCCGTACTGCCAAGACGAGGTCGCCCACCTGGTAGGATCTTTCGCAGACCTTTTTGTTGAAGGCCCCAGAGATGCGAGCTTGTTAAAGCTCAATCCTTTGCTACACGAGCAAGCACTTTTCATCCAACGCTTCTAGCTCATGTAACCGTCTGCGTTGATTGTCTTTGATGGTTAACTGATTGGTGATGGCTAACCATAAGGACAAGATTTGAATCTCCAAGGGGAGGGCAGCCTCGCTCCCATATACCAAGGAGAATGGTGTACTGTCCGTAGGTGTACGAACAGTCGTACGGTAGGCCCGTAGACATTCGTCTAACTTCTTATTCCAGTCGCATTTATTGGAGGAGACGACCTTTTTGAGAACTTTGACAATGGATTTGTTGAATGCCTCAGCCAATCCATTAGCTGCCGGGTTGTAAGCTGTTGACGCCATATTCTGAATTTGGCTTATGTCACATAACCGGTTGAATGCATGGCTTACGAAGTGAGGACCGTTATCATGAATGATCCTTCTGGGAACTCTGAAGCGATAAATGACGTGATGTTTGATGAAACTGATTACGTTGGAATTCTTTACCTCTAATAATGGTACTGCTTCTGTCCATTTGGATAAATAATCTGTAATAGCGAGTTTCACTACCACTTTTTAGCTTGAGGGTATTTTGGTCATTTTAAAATTTTTGAATTTAATTTGATTGTTTGAGTGATGGTTGTTATTTTTGACATTTGCTAGTTAAGACTTTGGAGACTAACCTAGATGTTGACTTTGACCATGGTGACTTGGTTAGCATGGTGGGACCATAGTCTAACTTAAGTTGACCCAAGTTGACTTATTTTGAACCAAGTTTCATAGGGAGATTAAGTGTTTTAGGTGCATGGGTTTTTGACTAAGAGATTGATCCATTTAGCCTTGCACTTGGTCCAAAGCCCATTAGTCATCAACCCTAACCCTAATTCTTCCTAATAGTGGCCGGCCTAGGGATCCCCCATCTATTTAATGTCTCTTATTCCTTTCTTGCCTCTTTTTACACCACATCCATTTTTTGGCAAGAGCAAGGTTTGTCCATTCTTCAATCCTTCCTATTTTATTCATTCCTCTTCCTTTTTAACCCTAGTCTTTTGCAATAGGATCTAAACCATGCCTATTTACTGTTGATAGTGTGTAATCTCAGCTTTGGTAAAATTTGGAGCTTGGGAGTTGCAAGTGGGATCCTTCATTTTTGGGGCTTTTTTTGAGTTTGACACTCAATAGGTAAATCCCTCAAACCACTTCAATTTTCTTGATTTCTTTGCATGGTTGCATAGATCTAGGAGTCCCCTAGATGTGATATGAGTCTTGGGTAATTTTGTGTCATTTTTGTGTCCGTATCGGACACGTATCAGTGTATGTACCTAGGTGTTCGATGTAATGCCTTAATAGAATTTTTATTGATATTTTCAAAAACTAATTTCACTAATATGTAGCCCTATATGTAGGGTTTTGTTTTGCTTGAGACTGAGTTGAAATATGTGTGCTGTTCATGTCCAAATCGGACACGAACTTACTGTTTTGACACGGTGCAGGGATTCTGGAATCCCCTGCTACTCGAGTGTCCTGTAGGAAACAACACAGCATTTTATGACAAGAAACTTGGTGAGCACCAAGGGGCACTCTCTGTCACCTTGCACACAAAGTTTGAGGCAAAACCATCGAGCGGATCAAGAGAAATCTCGATCGCACCGATCTTTGCCTACGCGTAGCCGCACGAGTTTTAAGTTCTGATACGCATCTTTTGACACGACACGACAACACTTGGACTCGTGTCAGGGTTCTAGACACGTAGCTAGCCCTACCCTAGGCGAACACGTGGACACGTACACGAATGGTGTCGTATTGTGTGTCGTGTCCTGGACTCACGCACACGCGTGCACGAGACTGTGCATGTCGTGCATGTCTGTACGTGTTCGAGAGGGTGTGGACACGTCATGTCTTGATTTTGTGAACACTAATCGACATGTATGATACTTACACATGTGCACGATTGATTACCAACTAATTAATTTGAATTTAAGCTATGTTTCGAATGGTATTTAAGGATTACCCCCAAATCTCTGATACGTACGCTGTATTTGGGTTTTCTGAGAATTCGAATTAGTTCTAATCATTTGTTAAATGTAAATTTGTATGTGTTTTACACTTGCTATCATATCTGGATTTGTGTGTATGATTGGGTTTCACATGATTTACAAGTTAGGGTTCTCGTTTGATCAAAACCCATTGTTAACACTCTCGTATACATGTTACTAACTGAACATATAAACTGAACACAAATATATGCATATACACAATAAATCTGAAACCTACTCACTGCTGTACAAATCTAAGAAATGCCACACACCCATGCCACTCCCATATATAAAGACACACACACACACAGTTAACACACTATGTACACATGCTGCTACACACTACATTACACTACACTGTGACTGAACCTACATTGTATACACACACACATGTACTGCATACATTCATGACACACTGAACACACTATGAAGCATGTACACACACTATATGAAATCTTAACTAAACACTCATTTTTCCCTTACACTATACACATACATATACATGTGATATCTCTATCCCTCTCTCTATATATATAGTGTGTATATATATATATATATATATATATATATATATATATATATATATATATATATATATATATATATATATTCATGCATGATAATATGTAAATATATATATAGTTGCCAAATGTATATGATTGCCTATATATACTTAGTATATGTAATATGTGGTTTGAGTATATATGTGTATGCCAATATGGATATGTATATAGGCATATAGCCCTGTATGATTTTTCTATGTGTATGCCATATATACATTGAGTGTATATATATATATATATATATATATATATATATATATATATATATATATATATATATATATATATATATATATATATATGCATGTTTGATAGCTTGTGTAGCTTTGTGATTGTGTGTGAGTGCTAGCCTAGGCTTGGTTAGGCTTAGTGAGACTTGTCTGGGTTAGGACTTGACCTAGTTGACCTAGTTCGACTAGTGTAGTTGACTAGAGTTGACCAAAGGTTGACTTTAGTCTAGAGTGACCCAAACCTCATGTAGAATGCATTATAATGTTCTATTTTACCATTATGGACATGTTGTGACTTGTGCTGTTCTAAATAGGAGTCAGACACCTCTCCTCAGACAGTATATTCACTTCGGACTTTCAGATATCAGACGAGTACATTCTCTGACCATTTTATACTTGCTAGGACTGATATTCTTGCTCTAGATTACTTTACTTGATGCTGTCACGATGGTAACACGGATTAGTACTATATGAATCTTTTCATGTGATGTTATTCCCCTCGGGAGCATCGGATACATCATGTCATGTACGTTTCACTTTCATCATGTATTCCTGTGCTTTCACCATTCATGTGCACTCTTGTGATTCATGTACTCTCATATTCACGGAGCCCCCATATTTACATTCATGTGCACCCATTTATGGGTCTTCATGTGATATCATGTATAATAACATAACTTGAACGGATCCTTGTGTATTGATTGGGGATGGGGGAGTAGAAATAGTCATGTGAATATTTCTAAAGTAGTATAGTCATGTACAAACTCTCATGTTTATTATCAAGCCGTTCACATGTCTATCTTATACTCTAAATCACTAGTTCACTGTTAGTTCTTTACTTATAGTAGATATTTCCATTACAGTCATCTCTTTATTTTATGTCCTTTCTTTCAGCGATTCATGTATCTTATTCTATTGTATGCTTTATATTTCTGTCATGATATGAACTGCGTGAGATGTACTGTGCTCGCTCCTGTCTTGACTAGACTTGTTGAAAATATTACAGAGGACAAGAATGAGGCGTGTTATACTACCTACTATGGGGCAGCATTAGAGGACACTTATGACTTGGACCTCCAGTAGGATCCATTACCTACTGACGACACTCCCATAGTTTAGCTATCTTATTTCAGTCGTATTTCATCGGATATTTGTATTTAAGATTTTGTGATGATGTGGATTTGTGGAGTTGTTAGATGTTTATCTTAAACACTTTGGTTTCTCTCTCTTATTGTATTTCATCTGTGGATTCTGTTGATCATATCTATCTATCTTATCGTACATCTTCCTTAGCTGTGATTGAAAATTGTACTTTATATTGTTCCTCCATTCGGAGAATATAACTGTATAATGTACCTTAAACTGTTAGATGCATGTGACCTAGGATATCGTTCTACCACCGATACTGTGGCGTAGGCTGGATGTACCCACTTCTCGTGCCCCTATACTGGGTGCGGGTCATGAACGTTTTTAGTGGTAGCCCATGCAGGTCTAGATTTGTAGTGGTATTCGAACTAGAGTATCACTACAGCCTACAGTAGGATTAGGATATTTTTTGAAGGTACTCAATCACATTAGGAAAAACTCTTAATCAGATTCCTTTTATCTAAATTTTGCTGCTTATTGTCTTCCCTTGAATATAAACTATCATCCTTTGATATTTTGACTCATTCTCAGAAATTGTTTCTTGTTTGATCAGTCTCCAGGATGGTCATCGAGACTAGATCTCATCGCCCTGGAACGGGGGACACTGCTGAGAGGTCTGTCACCTTTCGTCCTATACAGCCAGCCCTCGATACCGTAGCACCAGTTATGCCAGCTGGGGTGGGTGCTTCAGCTACCTTCGGAGGAGCCCCTCCACCAGTGCACAGGCAGATCCCAGATATCCCGGAGATGCTTCAGCAGCAGCAGCCGCCTTCAAGATTCGTCGACGCAGTATAGCTGTTTACCTTCTTTCAGCAGTTCGTGGAGGCTCAACAGGCTCAGCAGCAGCGTCAGACGGCAGAGTTCAGTCGGGGCATTGATCTGGCCCTGACGACAGTTAAGAGGGCTACAGGTCAACCTCCGGCAGGTCAGCAGCAGCACAGCCAAAGAAGAAGGGCATACAAGATTTCCAGAAGATATACCCACGAGACTTTTAGGGGCACAGAGGGCATCCTGTATGCAGACGAGTGGATAGAGCACATGGAGGAGATCTTCAGGCTAGCAGAGATTCTAGCGAGACTACAGATTGAGGCGGCAGCTAGTATGATGCAGGACTTGGCTCGTAAGTGGTACCAGACAAATCCGAGGGTTGGTACAGCTGGGCAGACTTGGGCATCTTTCAAAAAGCTGTTCAAGGAGAAGTTCTTCCCTGATGCAGCACTTGGTGCCCTCGAGACGCAGTTCGAGGCTTTGGTATAGGGCAGTCAGATTGTCGAGGAGTACGCCGATGAGTTCTGCCGTCTGGATAGATTTGTTGAGGGGCTTTCTGAGGCGACGAAGGCCCAGAGGTTCAGGAAGGGGCTAGTCAAGGAGGTGAAGTCCTATACCAAGAGTACCTGCAGTGCCACTTTTGAGGAGATCCTGGTGGGTGCCCTAGCAGCGGAGGATGACCTTGAGCTGAGGCTCAAGAGAGGATGAGACACTCTCGGTGTCAGCAGCAGTAGAGGCTAGGCCAAGAGGCCTCACTTTCAGCAGCAGTATCAGCAGAGATAATTTCAGCCGCAGCAGTTCCAGCAGCCGAGACTTCAGCCAGCTAAGCATGAGCAGCCGAGGCAGCAGCAGCAGGCCCTGAGGCAGCAGCCTACTAGTTGTACCTTCTGTAAGAAACTGGGACATGGGTGGACCGAGTGCAGAAAGAGGCTGGGGAAGTGCCTTTTCTGCGGTTCGTTGGAGCATCAGCTAAGGGACTGTTCCCTCTTTGCAGGCAGAGCAGCACAAGGAGCAGAAGCCAAGGCTCCAGTGGGACAGCAGAAGGGACCGCTGTCGACTCAGCAGCAGTGGTTCATACAGCATCAGTAGCAGGCTAGGGGAGACCAGCATGGGCGAGCTTTTGCTATGGTGGTCGAGGATGCAGAGGCTATTGGGGAGCTGATCGCAGGTTTTGTTCTTCTCGACTCCATTCCAGCTTTTGCCTTATTTAATTTCGGGGCTTTCTACAGTTTTGTGTCTGTATCATTTATTGTTAGACATTGTCTTGTATCTGAATCGTCGCCTAAGACTTGGAAGATCACGACCGGGGGTGGTATTATCCTCGTGAGTGATGTTTGTAGAGGGCGGAGTGTTATTTTGGGAGGCCGGGAGTTGGAGGTGAGTCTGCTCGAAATGCCACTACCGAACTACGACATTGTATTAGGTATGGATTGGTTGAGTAAGCATCATGCCAGCATAGATTGTCGTGGGGGTAGAGTTCTGTTCGAAGCGCCAGGAGAGCCAGAGTTTGAGTTCACCCGACGGCAGGCGGAGCAGAGCTACGGACTTTTCTACGGAGTTTCAGTCGAGAAGCAAACGTTTCCACATCCTTTTATTGCGGAGTTTATGGATGTATTTCCAGAGGACTTGTCGGGACTTCCACCTGACAGAGATGTTGAGTTCTCGATAGACTTGGTTCCCGGCATGGAACCAATTTCCCAGCATGTCTATCGAGTGAACAACGACGAGTTGGTGGAATTGAAGAAGCACGTGGATGAGCTGCAGGACAAGGGCTTCATCCGATCGAGTTCTTCACCATGGGGTGCACCGATACTCTTTGTACCCAAGAAGGTTGGGTCGGTCAGGATGTGTATCGACTACAGGGCACACAACAACCTCACGATCAAGAACAGATACCCACTGCCGCGGATTGATGATCTCTTTGATCAGTTAAGCGAAGCTCGGGTTTTCTCAAAGATTGACTTGAGGTCAGGCTACCATCAGGTGAAGGTGAAGAAGAAGGATATCCCGAAGACCGTATTTAGGATGCGGTATGGTCAGTCTGAGTTCTTGGTTATGCCGTTTGGGCTGACCAACGCCCCGACGGTGTTCATGAACTTGATGAATAAGGTGTTCCACCAGTACTTAGACAAGTTCATGATGGTGTTCATCGATGATATCCTAGTGTACTCGAAGACTAAGGAGGAACATGAGGATCACTTGAGAGTGGTTTTGGAGACTATCGGGAGGGAGGAGCTTTATGGCAAGCTCTCGAAGTGTGAGTTCTTTTTGGACAGAGTCGACTTCTTGGGTCATGTGGTGACTGGAGATAGGATCTCAATTGACCCGAAGAAGATCACGGCAGTTGAGGCTTGGTCAGCACTGATTTCAGTAGCGGAGATCAGGAGCTTCTTGGGATTGGCAGGCTATTATAGGAGGTCGTACAGGATTTCTTCCGGATTGCAGAGCCATTGACTAGGCTGACCCGGAAGGATGCAGAGTTTGTCTGGTCAGAGGAGTGTCTAGTCTCTTTTGATGAGTTGAAGTAGCTGACGACAGCTCCGATTCTGACATTGCCATCAGGATCAAGAGGGTTCACTATCTACAGTGACACCTTAGAGAAGGGTTTGGGTTGTGTCTTGCAGAAGCATAGGAAGGTGATTGCCTATGCTTCCAGGCAGTTACGTTTCCATAAGAAGAACTACCCTACCCACGACTTGGAGTTGGCAGCAGTTATATTTGCTTTGAAGTTGTGGAAATACTACTTATACGGAGAGCGGGTGAAGATCTTTACAGATCATAATAGCTTGAAGTATATGTTTACACAGAAGGAGCTCAACATGAGGCAGCACAGGTGGTTGGAGTTGATGAAGGACTTCGATATTTCACTACGGTACCACCCAGAGAAGGCCAACGTGGTTGTCGATACCTTGAGTAGGTATCCGACAGCCATGTGGTTGACTATGGATCATCACTTGCTAGCATATTTGGAGAGCCTGGAGATTGAGGTGATTGTGCCAGGAGTTCAGATGCAGATGTGGGGCCTTCAGATTCAGTCAGACTTGATGGAGAGGATTAAGTCGACACAGTTCGAGGATGTTGCTCTGCGGTGTATCGAAAAGCAGGTTCGAGCAGGGCTGGTGGATGATGAGTTTACTCTTGTAGAGGATGGCGCTTTGAGGTACGGTTTCAGGCTGTGTGTGTCTAGTGGAGAGCTTAGGGAGCAGGTCATACAGGAGGCCCACCGATCTCAGTACTCTATACATCCAGGTGCCAACAAGATGTATAAGGATCTGAGGAAGCACGTCTGGTGGTATGGGATGAAGCGGGAGGTAGCTTGCTTCGTAGCCAGATGTTTGGTCTGTCAGCAGGTCAAAGCAGAGAGGCAGAGGCCAGGAGGTTTGTTGCATCCATTTTCCATTCCAGAGTGGAAGTGGGAGCACATCACGATGGATTTTGTTTTTGGATTGCCGCGTACACCAGGAGGGAAAGACGCGATTTGGGTCATCGTAGACAGGTTGACCAAATCATTCCACTTTTTGCCATTTAAAGTGGGTACATCTACTGAGAGGCTAGCAGAGATGTATATGCGGTAGATTGTCAGGATTCATGGAGTTCCGGTGAGCATTATCTCGGATCGGGATAGTTGCTTTACTTTTTATTTCTGGCGGAGTCTGCAGACTAGTTTGGGCACTCAGCTCAAGTTTAGTGCTGCATACCACCCTCAGACGGACGGACAGTCAGAGAGGACTATTCAGACACTCGAGGATATGCTGCGGACTTGTGTCTTAGATTTTGGAGGATCCTGAGAGGATCACTTGTACTTGGTGGAGTTTGCTTACAATAGCAGTTTTTAGGCCAGCATTGAGATGTCACCGTTCGAGGCACAACGGGCACAGATGTCGTACACCCTTGTCTTGGGATGATATTGGAGAGCGAGCTTTATTGGTACCAGAGATGGTTGTTGACGCAGCCGAGAAGGTGAAGCTCATCAGAGGCAGACTTCGTGTGGCACAGGACAGACATAGGCATTGGACCGATAGCCACCGGAGTCCTTTGGAGTTTGAGGTACAGCTTAGAGATAGGATTAGAAGTAGGTTATTTGTTCTTGTTTTGTTTGATCATGTTTAATTATTTTGTAACTTGAGACCTTGTTTGTGTTTAGGTCGGAGACCTGGTTTTTCTGAGGATATCTCCGACTCGTGGTACCATATATTTTGGTAGAGGCGGAAAGCTTAGCCCACGCTTCATCGGACCTTTCGTGATCAGTGGAAGAGTCGGTAACGTGGCATACAGGCTAGAATTGCCACCTGCACTAGTGGGTATCCACAACGTATTCCACGTATCATAGTTGAGACAGTATGTAGCTGATCCTAGCCATGTACTCGGCCATTCGGAGATTGAGGTGGGGCCTACTCTCAGTTATCCAGAGCAGTCAGTGGAGATTCTGGATCGCTGGGAGAAGGTACTGAGAAACCAGGTGATATCCTTGGTTCGTGTCGTATGGAGGCATCATTCTCCATGAGAGTCTAACTAGGAGTGGGAGGATGAGATGCGCGGGCGATACCCATATCTATTTGGACCTTTAGGTATGATTGTCTATCCTTCTCATCTGTTTACTTTTGTCTTTCAATTTTGAGGACGAAATTCTTTTAAGGAGGGTAGATTTGTCACTATCACATTTTAGCTTGAGGGTATTTTGGTTATTTTGAAAATTTTGAATTTAATTTGATTATTTGAGTGATGGTTGTTATTTTTGACCTTTGCTAGTTGAGACTTTGGAGACTAACCTAGAAGTTGACTTTGACTGTGGTGACTTGGTTAGCATGGTGGGACCCTAGTCTAACTTAAGTCGACCCAAGTTGACTTATTTTGAATCAAGTTTCATCAAGAGATTAAGTGTTTTAGGTGCATCGATTTTTAACTAAGAGATTGATCCATTTAGCCTTGCACTTGGCCCAAAGCCCATTAGTCATCAAACCTAACCCTAATTCTTTCTAATAGTGGCCGGCCTAGGGATGCCCCCTCTATTTAATGTCTCTTATTCCTTTCTTGCCTTTTTTTACACCACATCCATTTTTGGTAAGAGCAAGGTTTGTCCATTCTTCAATCCTTCCTATTTTATTCATTCCTCTTCCTTTTTAACCCTAGTCTTTTGCAATAGGATCTAAACCATGCCTATTTACTGTTGATAGTGTGTAATCTCAGCTTTGGTGAAATTTGGAGCTTGGGAGTTGCAAGTGGGGTCTTTTATTTTTTGGGCTTTTTCTTGAGTTTGACACTCAATAGGTAAACAACTCAAACCACTTCATTTTCTTAATTTCTTTGCATGGTTGCATAGATCTAGGAGTCCCCTAGCTATGGTGTGAGTCTTTGGTGATTTTGTGTCATTTTTGTGTTCGTATCGGACATGTATCAGTGTATGTACCTAGGTGTTCGATGTAATACCTCAATGGAATTTCTATTGATATTTTCAAAAACTAATTTCACTAATATGTAGCCCTATATGTAGGGTTTTGTTTTGCTTGTGACTGAGTTGAAATCTGTGTGCTGTTCGTGTCCAAATTGGACACGAACTTACTGGTTTGACACGGTACAGGGATTCTAGAATCCCCTACTACTCGAGTGTCCTGTAGGACACGATACAGCGTTTTATGACACAAAACTTGGTGAGCACCAAGGGGAACTCTCTGTCACCTTGCATACGAAGTTTGAGGCAAAACCATCGAGCGGATCGAGAGAAATCTCGATTGCACTGGTCCTTTTCTACGCGTAGCCGCACGAGTTTTGAGTTCTGATACACATCTTTTGACATGACACGGCGACACTTGGACTCATGTCAGGGTTCTAGACACGTAGCCCAACCCTAGGCGAACACGTGGACACATGCACAAATGGTGTCGTGTTGTGTGTCGTGTCCTGGACTGTCACACACGCGTACACGAGACTGTGCATGTCGTACGTGTCTGTACATGTTCGAGAGGGTGTGGACACGTCGTGTCTTGATTTTGTGAACACTAATCGACATGTATGACACTTACACATGTGCACAATTGATTACCAACTAATTAATTTGAATTTAAGCTATGTTTCGAATGGTATTTGAGGATTACCCCCAAATCTCTAATACGCACGCTGTATTTAGATTTTCTGAGAATTCGAATCAGTTTTAATCATTTGTTAAATGTAAATTTGTATGTGTTTTACACTTGCTATCATATCTGGATTTGTGTGTATGATTGGGTTTCACATGATTTACAAGTTAGGGTTCTCGTTTGATCAAAACCCATTGTTAATACTCTCGTATACATGTTACTAACCGAACATATAAACTGAAAACAAATATATGCATACACACACTAAATCTGAAGCCTACTTACTGCTGTACAAATCTGAGAAATGCCACACACCCATGCCACTCCCATATATGAACACACACACACACACAGTTAACACACTATATACACATGCTGCTACACACTATATTACACTACACTGTGACTGAACCTACATTGTACACACACACATGTACTGCATATATTCATGACACACTTAACACACTATGAAGCATGTACATACACTATATGAAATCTTAACTAAACACTCATTTTTTCCTTACACTATACACATACATATTCATGTGATATCTCTATCCCTCTCTCTCTATATATAGTATATATTCATGCATGATAATATGTAAATATATATATATATATAATTGCCAAATATATATATGATTGCCTAAATATACTTAGTATACGTAATATGTGGTTTTAGTATATATGTGTATGCCAATATGGATATGTATATAGGTATATAGCCCTATATGATTTTCCTATGTGTATGCCATATATACATTGAGTATATATATATATATATATATATATATATATATATGTACTTGTGCATGTTTGATAGCTTGTGTAGCTTTGTGATTGTGTGTGAGTGCTAGCCTAGGCTTGGTTAGGCTTAGTGAGACTTGTCTGGGTTAGGACTTGACCTAGTTAACCTAGTTTGACTAGTGTAGTTGACTAAAGTTGACCAAAGGTTGACTTTAGTCGAGATTGACCCAAACCTCATGTAGAATGCATTGTAATATTCTATATTACCATTCTGGATATGTTGTGACTTGTGTTATTCTAAATAGTAGTCAGACACCTCTCCTTAGACAGTATATTCACTTCGGACTTTTAGATATCAGGCGCGTACATTATCTGACCGTTTTATACTTGCTAGGACTTATATTCTTGCTCTAGATTACTTTACTTGATGCTGTCACGATGGTAACACAGATTAGTAATATATGGATCTTTTTATGCGATGTTATTTCTCTCGGGAGCATCGGATACATCATGTCATGTGCGTTTCACTTTCATTATGTATTCATGTGCTTTCACCATTCATGTGCACTCTTGTAATTCATGTACTCTCATGTTCGTGGAGCCCCCATGTTTATATTTATATGCACCCATTTATGGGCCTTCATATGATATCATGTATAATAACATAACTTGAACGAATCCTTGTGTATTGATTGGGGATGGGGGAGTAGAAATGGTCATGTAAATATTTCCAAAGTAACGTAGTCATGTACAAATTCTCATATTTATTATCAAGCCGTTTATATGTCTATCTTGTACTATAAATCACTAGTTCACTGTAATTAGTTCTTTACTTATAGTAGATATTTCTATTATAGTCATCTTTTTATTGTATGTCCTTTCTTTCAGCGATTCATGCATCTTATTCTATTGCATGTTTTATATTTTTGTCATGATATGAACTGCGTGAGATGTACTGTGCTCGCTCCTGTTCTGACTGGACCTGTTAAAAATATTACAAAGGACGAGGATGAGGCGTGTTGTACTACCTACTATGGGGCAACATTAAAGGATACCTGTGACTTGGACCTCCAGCAGGATCCATTACATGCTGACGACACTCCCATAGTTTAGCTATCTTATCTCAGTCGTATCTCATCTGGATATTTGTATTTGAGATTTTGTGATGATGTGGATTTGTGGAGTTGTTAGATGTTTATCTTAGACACTTTGGATTCTCTCACTTATTGTATTTTATCTGTGGATTCTGTTGATCATATCTATCTATCTTATCATACATCTTCCTTAGCTGTGATTGAGATTTGTACTTTATATTGTTTCTCTATTCAGAGAGTATAACTGTGCAATGTACCTTAAACTGTTAGATGCATGTGACCTAGGACAGCGTTATACCGCCGATACTGTGGCGTAGGCTGGACGTACCCACTTTTCGTACCCCTATACTGGGTAGGTAGCTCCCGTATTCTTTAATCCGAAAGGCATTACTGTGTAGCAATACACCCCCTTCGGAGTTCGGAACGTCGTATACTTTTCATCTTCGGAGAGCATCTTGATCTGGTTGTAGCCGAAGAATCCATCCATAAAGGAAATACGCTCGAAGCCACAGGTGTTGTCGATCATCACGTCAGTGATCGGGAGAGGGAACTTATCCTTAGGACAGGCCAAATTGAGGTCTCTGAAGTCTATGTAAATTTGTATCTTCCCGTTCTTCTTAGTGACAGGGACGACATTTGCGACCCAATCTGGGTGCTGCTCTTTGCGGATGAAGCCGCTCTTGATGAGTTTGTCGACCTCCTCCTCAATAGCATCCATGATGTTGGGGCAGAACCGATGCTGTTGCTGCTTGACCAGTTTGACATGGGGCAGGATATTGAGGCGGTGCATGGACACTTACAGGTTTAGCCCTAGCATATCTTCGTAGCTCCAGGCAAAGACGTTAATATACTCGCAAATGAACTGTATCAGGGACTGCCTATTATCTTTTGTTAGACTTTTGCTGATGAAGATGGGCTTAGGTGAGGTCTCATCTCCTAATTCGACCTGGACGACTTCATTTTTCGTAGGGGATTTGTGCTGCTCGAAATGCCACTCCCATTGGAATCCTAAGCACTACGCCCAGGGTTCATCTTCAAAGTATTCGAATGCTTGGTCTTTGTCCTCGACTTGGGGTTTAGAGAGACCATGTTGACGGATAGCGTTTCCCCGAAGCCCCGAACGGCTCTCTCATCAGTGCACATGATGTCCTCTTGCTCGTAACACAATGCTGTTAGAAGATTGACCACTTCTACTACCAAATTGAGGACAAGAATGACGTCACGATATGCCTTTACGGCTAGACTACTCTCAGACTGGAGAGTAACCATGTTGGCCGTGACGGTCTTCTCTTCGTAATCCAATGATATGACGTTGGCGTTAATGAGGTGCTGAATTTGCCCCTTCAACACATAGCAGTCCTGTGTTGAGTGATACACGTACTGGTGATAATAGCAGTACTTGGGATGGTCTACCTTTTCTACTTCATCAGAACACCTGGGTGGCGGGATGGACAGTTTGCCACTCTTCGTAAGCATATCGAAGAGCTCTAGCGTATACTCATCATTGAAGGAGTAAGTCTTCCTCGGCTTTTACGCTTCCGCGAACATAGGGTTCGCAGCTGCTGAACCTTTGGAGATATTGATGGTCATGGCTTGCTTGCCTTTTTCGTCTTTAGGGTTGTTGCTGTACGGGCGTCTTCCCTTGTCTTCAGGTGCAGAAAAGTGTAGCCCTAGGAGCTGCGCATCCTGGGCTTTCCGTTGTGTGGCATCCGCTTCTGTAATGAAATGATTCCACTCCGTGCAGGGAGCACTCTGCCACAATTTTATAGCGGACAGTATATTCTTTCGACAGGAGTCCACAAGCATGGGCTCGGGCATGCCGGATGGTAATCTGAGGGCTGTCTGGAGGAAGCACTCGATGTATGCACGGACAGGCTCTTTCTTCCTCTGGATAATTTTTATGAGGGTCGACATGGTCATGTCCATGCCTTATTCGTAGAATCGGTCCATGAACCGAGTCTTCAGGTCTTCAAATAATGAGATGCATTCGTCCGGGAGACTGTAAAACCACTCATAGGCTACCCCCTGCAGGGATCCTATGAATATGTTAGACAGAAGGACGTCTTTCTTTGGTAGGTGCCCTGTTACTGAGGCAAAGTACCTTAAGTATTATCGGGGAGACCCATTCCCTTCTTAGGTGTAAGCGTCTGCAGATTGTATTTGGAAGGATTGATGATATTGTCCCACTCGGTAGGATACGGCTGCCGAATCCCCATCTTCCGGAGCGTTGCTTGCTTCTTTTTGGCATCATGTCGAGCATACATCTCCTTGATGGCCTGCTGTATCTCGATTGGCATTGCGGAGCCTGTAGCCAATGGAGTAGACAAGGATGGTCCTACCTAATTGGCAGTAGGCAACCTGTTGGATTCGTCATTGGTTGGTGGATCATACGCAGGTGTAGAGGCAGCGGAGGCCATGCTACTCTTGAGGTTGATTATGACCAAAGACAGGGTCTTCATGGTGTCCGTCAGCATATCCAACTTCGTCTCGAGGACTTCGATAAGCCTGAGAGCTTCGTTGTTGTCTTCCTCATTGTTGTCGGCCATGAAGACATATCGAGTGTGAGAGTGACTTGAGGGAGCCGTGGATCCTTTATTTTCTGGCTCAGACGCCTGAGTCTTGCTGCCCTGAGGATATACCGTAAGATTATAATCTTCTCCGGACTCAGTATGGTTGCTACCCCTGGTCTGGTGACTGGCTGCGCCGATGGAGACATCCGTGTCATATTGCGTCTCGTCAGATTGGAACATAGGGTTGTGCATGGTAGGAGGCCGGCTACCCCCAGTTTTTGACAAGGCACCCAATGCAGATTTGGAACGAGTGCCTTGGAACACACCTGCATCGGGTACCTTAGCTTTGCTGTTCTCTGACTTTCTCTTCGGTTTAGCAACTGATATGGGAGGATTCTGGGAAGGCTCTTTGAAAGCTCTGGAACCGTACGTCGTGTAGTATGTGGCAATATGGGGTTCGTCTTCTCTATGTCTCACCGACCCCCTGTTAGGCCTCTAGCGTAGAGTCGGTGTGGAGTAGAGTCTTTGGAAGACGGAGCGCCTGTTTGGAGATGGCACAGCCGTCTGCTGACAACGGCAATTGATGGTAATCTGGGTACAAGGGTGCCTTGATTTAGGCACGTCTTGCGCCAAAGATTCTTATTCAACTTGGGAGAGGGTTGGCTCTTCTGTCGTAGCACTCCCATTATACATGCAGGGAAGCTGTATATAAGCACGGTCAGAGCGGGTCTGGCAAGGAAGCCTCCTGTCGCTCCTGCGGGAACGCCGCTTGCGTGGCTCCTTTTCCGTGGGACGTACCCCCTGGCTTGGCTTACGCACTGGAGTACCCCAGTGGAAGGACGATTCGACTGGTTGAGGTATCGGAGCGTGAGAGCCAGTCTTGTACAGCTTTCCGTCGGCTGCGCGTGTTACTGTCAACACGGACCTCTGGTCTGCCGCTGGTGCCGCACGCTTGTTGTACAAAGCACGAGCCACCTGGAATCTCTTCCTACTACCCCCAGCGGGTGAGTAGTATTCAGAGTCCGTCAAAGGTTTACCTGAAGGGAAAGCTATTCTGTCGAAGACAGATCTCCTTGCCGTCAATACTCCCGTCGTGAGGGGTTGGACCGGTGAGCACTTCCTTCGACGTCGTTCCTTCGTCAGATCAACCACAGAACCACCATCTTCTTCGCCATGCTTTCCCGGGACGGGAATCGAGCAAGTGGGTAAGGCTGTAGCAGCCGGGATCTTCTCTGTGGCCTTGACATTGAGGGGGTCCTGAGACACAGTTTCCACCGTCGTGCTGCTGGTTGCAGCCGCCTTAGGCCTCTAGACACGTCGAGTCTTCTTCGGTTGTACGAACAACTTCGAAGTCTTCAAATTTTCATCAGAGAGGAGATCTTCAAAGGTCTACTGGTCGAAGCGTGCGACTAGCATGTCTTGAGAAACTCCCAACAAGTTGTTATCAGATTGCGTCACCGCCTCCTCATTGGAGGAGAAGATAGTCCCCAGCAGAGTCGCCATTTTATTTGATGTAACAAAAGGTTGAACAAATATTTTGCTTTATTGAACGAATAAGGTATCTGTGTAAAAAGAAGGAAGTCCTAAACAGGATATTCTACGTACAGGAAGAAGAGGTTTCTGGAAAAGTGTGACGGTGGAGATCGAGCACTGCAGCGACTCTTTTACTCCGTTAACGATCTGACGATGAATCAACCTTGCTGTGGCTGTCTGGCGCCTTTGATGGGACTCTGGGGTCACCGATCAAGAGGCTGTCTGGATGAGAAGATCCCTTGAAGATGGTTGGTTGGTTCTTTGGTTGATAGGTGGATGAGGGTGGTCGACTCTTCGTGGATGGAGATTGCTGCTCCTTTGAAGATTGTCGATTGTCGATGTTCCCTTTGTCGATTTCGATCCTTTGGTAGAAGAAGAACTCCTTCTATTTATAGAGAACCGAGCACATATGTGATGTGCACTACGGTTCCTAAGATATGAAAGAATCTGCCATCATTGCATGGTACGGGCTTCTGCAGCACTAACACGTGGCAGACATCGAGATTCCCCTCAAACGAGACCTCTGGTGGTTATAAACATAACCAAATGAGGTGACATATGGCACGTGCCAATTTACTTGCTCGGATACTGTCGAGTAAATCTTAGGATTTTATCTTAGATTTGGAGTCTAATTGATCCTCATCTAAGATTTAAATTAATCTGATATGATATCAATCATGATTTAATCCCAATCTTATCTGCAAGAGGTGGTTTAAACAAACCAATTGGGGTGGACCCATGCTTCCTGTACCTCTGGTGAGGACTAAGTGCTGCTGTGCTTTTGTGGCGACGAGTAGACCATGCTTTTGGAGACGATGGAACCTCTGTGCTTTCAAGCGACGAGTGGACTTGGCTTCGAATGACGACGAGACTTCTGTACTTATAGAGCAACTTACGAAGCTGTGTTTCGGGCTACCAGAGTCACTGTGCTGTAGGCGACAAGTAGGCTTGTGCTTCAGGTTGGCGAGGTTACTGTGCTTTTGGAGCGACAGGTTAACTTGCATTGGTTGCAGTGGGAGTTCCCAAGTCTCTTGTAGAGAAGTGACTTAAGCTTCTGATCCGGAGCAGATGACTGTGCCGTGGGAATGGATATGGTGTGAGCATATAACCATCAGGCACCTCATGCGGACACAGGTAAGTATCTGCGCCTCTGAACAGTGGAGACGTTGGTTTCGAAAGAAAGGGTATGATACCTTTGTGCGTCTGAGATTGGCGTAGGTAGATAGCTGCACCTCTGGAGTGCAGACACTATCTTCAGGAATAAAAGAAGGGGAGGAGGGCCCTACCACCATCTTGTTCCTGAGGTTGGTGCAGGTAGGTGGCTGCGCCTCTGGCTTGAAGACTCTGACTTCTTCAAAGTGCTGAGTTACTGATATACTTCTGAGAGGCTGCGCCCACTAGAATATCAGAACATGCTTCGGTGGAGATCAATCCTCCAGCGTGTATATCAAAAAGAAGGAAGGCTGCGCTTCGATGAAGATTGCATCCCTTGTAGATCCTTCTAGGCTTCTGTCGAATCTGTACTAGATCCTTTGTAGAAGAACAGAATTAATCCCTTATGTATGGTCTTGATGTGTCTGTACTAGACTTTGGTAGACATGACAATGAAGGGACTTCTCTTTATATCTTCTGTTTTGTCTTTTTAGCACTGAGCCTGAGTCTTTTGCCTCTTTTGCGCTTTGGCAAAGGGATGTCTTCAGTTGAGATTTTTCATGCTTCTACAGTAGATGCGACATGTGCAGCCTTATTGGGAGTAAAGGTCAATTACTAGACATTAAGCTACTATACACACAACTCTTCTTGATGACCGTGAGTCTCGCACTGAGCTACGATAGAGACATTATATGATATGCACCTCATGCTGAGCTACATTATTATTGGATGTAAGCTCGTGATGAGCTACGATATTTACTTGCTCTTATTCTTGATAATCCACATATGAACGTTGTTCCCAATTGCATATTACTTAGCAGGGTAGTCTCTGTTGTACCACCGTAATTTTGAGGAGTATATCTACTACTTATTTTGAATATGCTGTAGGCGCATGTGTCGTTCACCTCAAATGATCGAAGTATGCCCCGCGCCTTGCTCTAACATCAAGCTTGGCAAAGAGCTATACATGCCTAATCTGAACGGTATGACACCAGAAAGAGACATCTCAAATCTCTACGCTCTGGGACAATCGTGCCCCCTTAAGGGTGCGCCCCCTTCTCACGCCTCACTCCATAGGCGCGCCTGACTGATCGCGCCCCCGCCTATACTTATCAGTTGATCTTTTCAATACATTATTTAATGGGCATGACTTTCTCGAGACTATCGTACAACGCTTCGATTCTCGTGTAAGAGACAAACACTAAAGTCGAGGTTCATTTCCCTCGAAAACAAACGTAAATAGGCGTATGTCGCCCTAATCCTTCCTAGGCGTGTATGCTTCTACCCCCGCGCCTATATACAATGTGCCACCCAGGACAGTGACTCCTAGGCGCGTATGTAACTCAGGTGCGTGCCATGTGTCTAATTGCCGATTCACGCTGACGAACAAGTTTGGAGCATTTCAAGATTCTCTCTAACAGTATATCTACTATGTGGTGGTCGGCTATGGTCTTCTCACCAGTGAAGTGTGCGCATGGTCGCAACCAACCCCTGTTTAGGGGTACCACGTGGCAAGCTGAAGTTCGTGCCTGCCTACTCACAGGCGCATGTGCTACCCTCTCTATCAGCTATAAATAGGAGGAGTTCTTCTCCATTTAAAGGGCGATTCCCTTCCAGTTCCTAAGTTTCTCAAGTGGTTCCCGAGCAAGCCAGAGAGAGACCTTGCTGCTCCCCTCAACCAGTAAAGTTGAGCCCGACAGTACTCTTTCACAGATAGATCATCAAATGAGTAAAGTAAAAACCCTCTACCGTCACAACCTAGATAAAAAACAAAGTGTGATAAGGGATTCCTATTCAGGAGTTCCTCTTTGCATTCTCGTTCGCAGTACTTCACAGGAGCCCATTTTTAAAGCTCGGAAGCGAAGTCGAACAAGATGGCAATTTTGCTGGAGACGTCCTTTTCTTCGAAAGAGAAGCCTGTGATGCAGTTTGACACACCATGCTCAGTGCTACCGCGAAGATGTTGGCCGTCAAGTTCGACCAATCAACCTTCGAGGAGCTACTCTAGGAGGATAGTACAGGCCTTTCCCCTAGGCATGTGAAGCCCAGAAAGACGAAGAAGGTGTGGGTATCTAAGGCTCATATAACCTACCCGCTACATGTCAAGGAAAAGCATCACTCATGGGTGCAAAAGTTGCTAGGCGTGCCAGCCCCTACTCCATTCTTGGCGTGTGAATCTGGTGAACACGGTGGGTAAGCGCACACCACGTTCCACTTCCTCCTTGATGTATTGCTCGGGAAAGCGCACGCCACGTTCCCAGACGAAATAATCACAAAGGACAAGTACGTCTGCTATTGGGTATGGTGCTCAGGACTTAGGCTCCACCTACTCTGGGCCTAAGTCGGTACGAGCCAGGCATACCTCACGCACTGCTATTGCCGTGCCATCTTCCGATAAAGGACTCATGCCCCTGACCGTAACGCACGTGCCTGATAGGAAACTCTACAGACACACTCCCACACCAGGGCTGGACCAAGCTCCTGGGTCTACCAAATACCCAAAATTTTTATAGGCTCAGGAATCGGGTCTCGGGGTACATCTACTTAAATACCACAACACTCGGTCTACCAGAGTAGACGTAAAGGTGAAGCTTCCTTCCCACGATCTGCGTCATGTGATCAATCAGAAATGCAAAGTAGAGGGAATCACGACAAACACTACGTACGAAACCCCCTTGGGTGTACATACGTGCGCTAATATAGTTGTCAACTACTGCTGTACGAAATCTACAATAGTCCCAAAAAGGCAGTCCATGTTCCAACGGCTCAAACTTGCTCTGTCCATCCGACGTTGTCTCGACGAATGGATGCTGTCGTACGACAAAGAGGAACCTCTCTTTGCCCCATGCCATGCTGCAAGGGGTTCTCCTATGACTGAAAAGAACCTCAAGTCTTCAGTCGGTACACCCAAGAGTCGACCCAAGAGCAACAAATTGGTGGTGCCCAGCACCGGGGTGTTCCAGCACACCCGTTTCAAGTCTAAAACTCTAAAAACTGGGGTAGTCAGTGTCCGCTACCAAATGCTGACCTGACCGGGGATGCCCGTTCCCCGCTCATCTAAGTATCTAAGGGCAGTCGACCTCCAATGCTGCACCACAATCTGATGTTTTAAAGGGACAGTGATTCCCATAAAACTGAAGAAAGAGAGGCCGGCGGTACCCACTCCCAGCATATTATCGAAAACTCGAATGTCGAGGACACTCCGAACCTCGACCCTGGTAGTTTCTACCACATGATCGCCTATACTGCTGACAGCGAGGCATGGGAATCAGGGACATAAAGCGAATATTCAGTCACACTCGCGTCATGCCATCATACATGACGAGTGATGAACAGATGTCGTAAGACAGCCGTTGCTTTGAATTAATCGAAGAATGGTGCAAACCATGAACGTTAGCTTGGCACTTCTGACAAAGACTGTCATGGAGCTGAAAGTAGCTCAAACTTCATCCCAACCACCAGTACAAGCTCCAGAGCCGAAAAATAATAGGGAGTCCAATACCCCAAATCTTCCAACTACGAGTCATCACGTAGTATTACCTCCTACAGCCAGTAATCATACCCTGCCACAAATATATGAGCCAATAGTATCGGGAGAGGCCCTCGAAGCCATTCGAGAGCTTCAAGCCGTAGCTGATGCCAGAGATAGGAAAAAGACTCGGCGAAAGCTAGGACTCAACCATCCCTTCCTGGTTGAATGGAACAAGGTGATTTACCCTCCCAAATTCAAGCCAGTGACTATCACTCCTTTTGATGGGAAGGATTTCCCCCATCAATATCTCAATCATTTAAATGATATGATGGGGCATTTACCGAGAGACGATGCCCTCCTTGCTAAACTGTTTGTCGACGTCTTGAGAGGGGTTACTTACGAATGGTTATGTAGTATCCAAGACAATTTCGTGTCGACCTTTGACGACCTCCAGCATCTGTTCCTGTCTCGATTTTATGAGCCAGGAATGGACATGTCAATGTCCACCTTGATGGATACCACTCAGAAGGACAAGGAATCTGCCCGAGTCTACATAGAGCGGTTTCGGCAAGCTGTACTGAGACTACAACCAAGTGTTTCCGAAGCAATTATAATCGACACCTGTTGGAAAGATTTGTCCCCTATGACGAGACTGTGGATTGGATCCTCCGATCACGCAGACTGTGCGACCTTTGTTATCAATGCCGAGGATGCTGAAAGGAAGGCCAATGAGGCCCACTTATTGGGAATGGGCCTTCCAAGCGAGAGGGGTAAGAGGCTTACAGGAGCACCCAACAATAGTGAACGGGAACCCAAGGCAAAATAAGTTATGACTGCGAGTCTCAATCGGGCCATAGCTCCTGTACAAAAATTAGAAAGACCCCCGATCCAAAAAGGGAACTATTCGTTCAAGGACGAAGATGCCCTACAATTACTCAATGTCTTACTTGAGGGGGAGAAATTTACACTTCCACCTCCTAGACGCCCCGAGGAGGTAGATAAGGTGGACGATCCTAAGTACTGCCATTACCACCGATATGTCCATCACCCGACCAAATACTACTACATCCTCAAGAATCACCTGTAGCGATTAGTCGACGCCAACGTACTACCGCTGGACTTTGAGAAAAAAGTGGTCTCCGCCAACATGGTAACCCTCTATTTCGGCAAGTTTCTACCTAGGAGGCACAAGATGGGGTCATCCCAATCCCTAAAGCAACTATGGAGTTTATTAACCTCCCAACTGCTCAAGCGTCGAGGTTAGTCCCTGTTAAAATGCCTCGAGGGGAGGTCATGTAGATAAATCCCGATCTCACTGATGACCTAACCAAGCCTGTCGTACGTCATACTGTTAAGACCAAAGACAGGAAGGTAAAAATCTTGTAATGTTGTCTCTGCCCTATCTGATGACGAAAGGGTTGAAGCAACCATGACTGGTCTAGAATACTCGTATAACTATGACCAGGCCCCGACAAATAAAACAGTACCAGTGCCGACAGCCGCAACTCTACGCACTTTCTAGCCAGGTCCGTCCCAACCTCCAATGGCAGACAAACAAAAGAAGAAGGAGGGGCATTTTGACAAGCCCCTCAGAAAAGATACTGCTGTAGGGGATCAACCCTACAATTTTGATATACTGGCTCAATTAGCCAATACTCCAGCCAGACTGTCATTATTTGAGCTTATCCGCCTTTCAAAAAAGACTCGAGAGGCTTTGGCTGAGGCATTACAAAATGCTGAATCTTATATAGGAGAGATACGACAGCTAGATGAAGATCCTGCTGCATGCTCCAAATGTCACAGTGTGATAGAGGCGATGCCCAACATCACATTCTCACAACAGGATATGCTGTTAAAGAATAATAGGCATGCTCAATCCCTGTATTATACAGGGTACGTTGGTACTATCAAGGTCGATCGTATGCACATCGACCATGGTTCATCCGTGAGCGTTATCCTCTATCGTCTGCTGCATACGTTGGGCATCCCAATAAATTGGCTTTCTGCGACTCAAACCACGATCAGTGGTTTCAGACAAAAGTTGCCCAGAAGGGAAAATTTGCTTGAAAATTCAGATTAACGACCTGAAGAGTGAAGCAACTTGCTATGTCATTAACGCGGATGTTTGCTATAATATCCTATTGGGATGACCTTGGATCTATGATCACATGATCGTGGCATCTACCCTCCATCAATGCTTCAAATATGTCAATAGCGACAGAGTGGTAAAAACTGAGTTCGCGGACATTGACCCCTTTAAAGGGGTTGAGGTTTACTATACTAAGTCTCGGCTGTTCTGAAAGAAACACCATAAGAACCAGACGAAGACGCTGATGACGAAGTCGAAGCTCAAACCGTCTTTGAGGAGCCCATCAGAGTGCATCTAAAGGAACGCCCTACGACACCCACAATTTAGACTACCGCCCCTCTGATAGCTCGATTGAAAGGAGGGCCACCTACCAAAGAATGCCCTACAACATCCGCGGTTCAAGCTACAACTCCTTTGGTAATGCGACTGAAGGAGAAGCAGTCAAAGAAGGAAAACCCTTCTGTCAAGCCGATTGTGGTGAAGCTGCATAGCCTACCTCATCCTACTCCATCCCTATCTACCTCAGGTGCTGGGGGTAGAGGTCTTAATAATGCGGTTGTGTCCAACTTTCCCGTATTTGACAATGTAATCCCTGAGGACGATTTGTCTTATTTTATCAATAAATGAATGTCTTTGAACTACTTTCCTGATTTATCTGCTTATTCTCTAGAGCAAAACCTGAGTCCCTCAGTACAAACACAAATTGTGTCTGTTTATTCAGTAAAATAAGTACTCCCTGTACGTGGCGCCTGTTTTATAGTACCGACGCAGAAGGAGAAAGAAAAGACCATCATCTTTGGCTGAGTAGACGGCTCCCAGACTCATACTCTTTGTGAGCCAGAACCTGAAGTCAGTACAGTTCAGGCTCACCACTATACACCGTAAGCCAGGCACATCATCCAGAAGATGGGTTATGACCTGGATAGTAATATAGGTATCAATTACGAAAAAGTTCGGCACTTGCCGATCAGGATTAATGTTCCTAAAGGCAAGTCCAGCCAGTATTACCAGAAAACTCGCTACGGCCTCGGATATCTCCCGCTTAAAGCGCCCGAAGTTCTACGACGCAAAGAAGTGGCGCACTCGTATTCTTCAGAATCTTCCTGAGACTCTGATGTCAGTAACGAGGAGGTGTTCCGTAGAACATTGTCAGTGAATATGACGTCAGCGGACCAAGTTGATGAAGATGAGGAGCCATTCTTCGAACCCCTCGAAGTCGAACCCTGGGCTCAGCAACTTGATGCCCAATGGGAGAAATGCTTTGAGTTACGCGAACTGCCTACCAAAGATGAAGTTGTACAAATCGACCTAGGGGATGACTCTTCTCCTAAATCGATCTTCATCAGCAAAAATTTAAAAGGAGAGTCGAATATCTTATTGAGGTTATAAGAGAATACATAGACATCTTTGCCTGGACCTACGAAGATATGCCGGGCTTAGACCCGAATGTCGTCGTACACAAACTGAATATCCTGCCTAAAGCTAAGCCAGTGAAGCAACAACAACGACGCTTTTGCCCCGATACCATGAACGCTATCGAAAAGAAAGTCAACAATCTAATAAAGAGCGGCTTCATCCGCGAGGAACAACACCCAGATTGGGTAGCCAATATCATCCCCGTCACTAAGAATAATGGAAAGATCCAAGTATGTATAGATTTTTGCGATCTAAATGCCTCCTGCTCAAAGGATGAATTTTCGTTACCTATTACCGATGTGATGGTCGAAAACACATGCAGGTTTGAGTGCTTGTCTTTTTGGATGGTTACTCTGGCTATAACCAGATCAAGATACTTCCACACGATAAGAAACATACATCCTTTCGAACTCCGATTGGGGTATTCTGTTATACTGTGATGTCCTTTGGCTTAAAGAATGCGGACGCTACGTACCATCATGCTAAGAGTATCATATTCTACAAACACCTGGATAAGACAGTCGAATGTTATGTCGATGACATTACTTTCAAAATTTGCTTTTGTGGTGATCACCTCCATGATTTAAGAACCGTCTTTGATTTGATGAGGACACACCAGTTAAAGATGAATCCAGCCAAGTCCTTTCTGGGGGTGTCCAGTGGCAAGTTCTTAGGCTTCATTGTAACTTTGAAGGTTATCTACGTCGACCCTGAGAAGACAAAAGTCATCATCAAAATACAACCGTTCAGGAATCTTCGTGAACTACGTGGTCTTCAAGGACGCTTGGCCTATATCCAGAGATTTATTTCCAACCTCTCAGGTCATTGTAAACCCTTCACTGTACTGATGAAGAAAGGGATATCTTATGTCTAGAATAAGGAATGCCAGCGAGCCTTCGAAGATATAAAAGAATACCTTATGAATCCTTCAATCCTAATAGCCCAGTCATGGGAAGACCTTTTCTGTTATACGACCGAGCTTTAGATCACTCCCTCGGAGCCCGGTTAGCTCAGAATAGCAACGCGGGTCACGAATAGGCTATCTATTACCTTAGCCGTCAGCTGATTGGAGCCGAGTACAGGTATACCCCTATGGAGAAAGAATGCCTCGCCTTCGTCTTCGCTATCCATAAAACCCGATATTATATAGTCGGACAGACGATTCACGTCATCTCTCGAGTCAATCCCCTCAGGGTCCTCATGACCAAGCCAGGGGCATTAAACTCATGCTTGACTACATGGGCGATACTTCTATCCCTTTATGACATAGTATTTGTCCTACAAAAAGTAGTCAAGGGTCAAGCATTACCCAGTTTTCTGGTTGCCCATCCCGTCGCCGAGATATCGAAGCTCTACGAAGATATCCCAGATGAAGTAATGGATGACCACACCACCACAGAAGAGCCAGTTTGGTGACTGTTCTTTAACTGTGCTATAAGAACGGGTCCCAAAGACGATATTGTAGCGGAAGTGGGGTAGTGTTATTCTCCCCCAATGACTTGGTTATCCAACGAGCGTATTCACTCTCAAAACCGTGTTCTAATAACATTGATGAGTACAACGCTCTCATCATCGGACTTCGACTAGCCAAAGAGCCGGGGGTCGACTTTCTGGAAGCTTACGACAATTCTCAACTGATTGTCCACCAAGTTAGGGGATTTCCATGATCTCTACTTTCACGGGGTTCTTCATAGAACACGTTCCATGTTTACAGAACCTGGAAGCCGATGACCTAGCAGGACTTACGACATCGTTAGCAACACCTGTCGGAACTCAGCATACTATTACGGTGATAGGGCAAGAATTGGTATGTCCTAAGAATAACGTATGCATCCAAGCCTGTTAGTCTACAGAGGTCGAAGAAGACACTCGAGACTAGCAATCCCCTTTTATAGATTTTGCAGTGTATGGAATCTTACTGGATAACGCAAAAGAAGTAGCTCCGTTAGAAGACGCTCTCTTCGATTTTTCTATGAGATTGAAACTAAGAGGTTGTATCATCGTTCCTTCGACGGACTCTTACTCTGATGCCTATCAGGCCAGGAATCTAAAGACGCACTATGCGAGGCTCATGACGGCACTTGCGGGGCTCATCAGTCGGGACCTAAACTCTATGATCGACTCAGGCACATGGGTAACTATTAGCCTACAATAATAGCCGACGTCCTGGCGTACACTAAAAAATATTGGATATGCCAGATCCACGCTGACTTCATTCACCAGCCGTTGAAATTCTTGCACCCAATGGTGGCATCATGGCCATTCAAAAGCCTGGAGAATGGACATCATTGGCACAATTGCCCTTCCTTCATCAAAAGTTCATCGCTTTATTTTGGCTATAACCAACTATTTCTCCAAGTAGTCGGAAGCTATACCACTCGTGGAAGTAAAAACCTCCAATGTGATCAAATTCGTAAGCATTATGTCATTTACCAATTCGAGTTACCTCGGAGGATCAACCACGATAATGGCCCACAATTTGTTAGCGGCTCCTTCCGTCAATTCTGTGACCAGAATCGAATCCAAAGCATAGCCTCGATAGCCTATAACCCAGCAGCTAATGGGTTGGCCAAGGCTTTCAATAAAACCATTATCAAACTCCTTTAAAAAGTCGTGTCTTCTAATAAGCGTGACTGGAATGAGAAGATCGTCGAATGTCTCTGGGCCTACCGAACCACAGTCCGTACACATACTGGTAGTACGCCATTTTTACAGGTATATGGAAGTGAAGCCGTGCCCCCTTTAGAACTCCAAATTCCCTCTCTACGGGTGTCTTTTAATAGTCATATGACTACAGAGGATAATCATCGCTTGCGACTACAAGAGTTGGAAGCACTCGACGAAAATGCCTTCAAGCTCAATAGCACATTGAGCTATACCAGGCACGAATCTCGGAAGCCTTCAACAAAAAGGTCAAATAAAGGTCGGTTTGGGTCGACGATTTGGTCTTATCGGTAAGAAGGCTAATGATCATGACTCACAAGACTGTTGGAAAATTTTAACCTAAATGGGAGGGACCATTTGTTGTTGAAACGGTCTATTCTAATGGCACGTACCGGTTAGCAAAACCTAACGGAGATTTGCTCATGATGCCTATTAACAAAAAATTCTCAATAAATACTATGTATGAATGTCCAGTTTATCTTCCATTCCTATATTTTGGTTTTTATCACATCATGGTCTGAATGTCTGCCATGTCCATATTATTTCTGAATGTACATTCTTACCTATCGATCTTGTTTCAACACGTCCATGTCACCTCTGTTGACAAAGACCATCGCTTATCGTCCACACCTAGTTCTAGGTACATTCATGATAAGCCTATCGAACAAACATGTCCATACTACCTCTGAGTTGTTCTCATGATCCTTACTATATTTTCTTAAACCTCTGAGTAAGTCACCTATCGAAAATCCCGTGTTTGTCATATTAATATCACCTCTGAACAAACATATTTTCTATTCTTCAAGAAAATACATCAAAAAAAAAGACAAGTCTACAAAAGTCCACAAAATCACAAGTTCATGACAAATTGAACAAAGCAAAAAGTTTTTTATTTTCTTATCCAATAAAAGTAAAGGACTACATTTTGCAAAGAAACAAAAGAGACTACATCTCAAGACATCAAAAAATACTAAAGATAGGAAAAGTAAACTAGCTTTTCCCCAAGAATGACGAATGAGAGACAGTCAATAAAACCCTAAAGCTAGGGATAATTGTTATGTTGAGATAGATACCATTCCCTCAGCCATGGCGCATATAAAGGCTCAAACTGATCAAGGTCCTCTATTGGTGCGGGATGACTCGAGCTCCCAGTTCCACTACCTTTCGATGTCGATTCTCCTTTTACAGTACCTTCCACTTTTGGAGTTGTCACCTCCTTAATGGTCACCAGATCTCTTTTAAAAACAACTTCAACTTTTGGAGTTATCCACTCTTTTGTGGTCACTGATTCCTCCTTGACAAAATGGGATGGCACTTCCCCATTAATGGCGACTTCAGCTTTCGGCGTCACCTCGGACACTACAAAGAGAGAGGTAAGACGAGTTAAAAAAATACTGCATAAAAAATAGTTGAAGGAACGTACATCTTTTCAGACGCGTAGTCTTCACGTGCCTGCCAAAAAGATAAGCAAATAGTTCTCATACGCCTATCAACAAAACATGAGTGTAGTTCTCACATGCCCATCAAAAGACAGGCACGTGAGCTGCCCGCGTGTAGCCAACTCAAGAGTGACTGCAAAGGAGTTCAGCTGAGCTCGAAACGCAAGATAGGCCAAAAGTTTCAACGGAGGAGATCGTACCCTCGATTGTGCCACGAACGTCGGTGGAGTCGGTCATCGGGGGAAGTAGAGGCGGCCGCCTTGGCCCTTCCCTTTCCCTTAGCGGTGGTGGTATTTAGCGCCATGAAGTCGGCAGAGGGCGGTCGACGGAGACAGAGAAGAAGGGAAACAAATAAAAACTCTCTCCCAAAGTGCCTCCATTTATAAACTCAAATTCATATTTATTGCAACGAACCTAGCATTTATGGCAATGAACTTAACGCTTCAAACTCCCATGACGATCAGTTTTCCAATGCCTATTTATAGACTAAATTCAAACGAAGTGTGCATTGATAAGGAAGGAAAATGAACGGTTATCTATCTAAGATAGAACCGAACTAACCATTCCTATCCAGAAGAAGATTATGCTAGCATCATCTAAAGGCGTGCACCCTACTGTTGTTCAAAGTGTTTCTAACTTTACTCAAAAGTTAGAAAACTTTGAAGGGGTCTTGTAGGCGCACGGGTCGTGTGCCTCAAATGAACAAAGTATGCCCCACGCCTTGCTCTAACATCAAGCCTGGCAAAGAGCTATACACGCCTAATTCGAACGGCATGACACCAGAAAGAGACATCTCAAATCTCTACGCTCTGGGCCAATCGTGCCCCCTTAAGGGCATGTCCATTCTCGCGTCTCACTCCGTAGGCGCATCTAACTGATCGCACCCCCGCCTATACTTATCAGTTGCTCTTTTCGAGACTTCATTTAATAGGCATGACTCTCTCGAGACTATCGTAAGATGCTTCGATTCTCGTGCAAGAGACGAACACTAAAGTCGAGGTTCATTCCCCTCGAGAACAAATATAAATAGGCGTATGTCGCCCTAAGCCTTCCCTGGCGCATGTGCTTCTATCCACGTGCCTACGTACCACGTGCCACCCATGACAGTGACTCCTAGTCATGTGTGTGACTCAGGCATGTGCCACGTGTCTAATTGCCTAGTCACGTTGAGGAATGAGTTTGGAGCATTTCGAGATTCTCTCTAACAGTATATCTACAACGTGGCGGTCGGCTATTGTCTTCTTACCAGTGAATTGTGTGCCTGGTCGCAACCAACCCCTGTTTAGGGGTGCCACATGGCAAGCTGAAGTCCGTGCCTGCCTACTCACAGGGGCATGTGCTACCCTCTCTATCAGCTATAAATAGGAGTAGTTCTCCTCCATTTAAAAGGTTGATTCCCCCCAGTTTCTATGTTCCTCAAGAGGTTCTCGAGCAAGCCAAAGAGAGTCCTTGCTGCTCCTCAAACAGTAAAGTTAAGCCCGGCTGTACTCCCTCACAGTCAGATCGTCAATGGAGTAATGTAAAAACCCTCCACCGTCACAACCTAGATCAAAAATAAAGTGTGATCAGGGATTCTTGTTCAGGAGTTCCTCTTTGCATTCTCATTTGCAGTACGATAACCCATTTTCAATGCTCGGAAGCGATGTCGAACATATACTATTATGTATTTTGTTTTGTCCCTTTGGGAACTTAGTTTCCTTCCAGGTTTAGGTGAGCATATCTTTCTCGAGGAGCACAGATCGAGTGCTACATCAGGAGTTATTCCAACCAAGGACTTAGAGGTCAACCCAGAGGAGTACTGTGAGCTGTGATAGGACTTCTTGTTGGGTTTTGAGTATCGTTATCTAGTTTACCGATACTCCAATCTGATTATCCTTATGTACTTTGCATTTCCTTTTATTACATTTTTTTATGAGATTGTTTCCATAAGTCTATAGCTTTGTATGTATATAACTTCATATGTATACATTTTGGAACTATCTTATTTCATGTATTTTATTATGGTATATTATGTTTTAGTCTTTTTACTTCTATGTTATGTATCTGATCTTGTATTTGGATAATATTAGTTTTACCTGCTTGAGACATAGTATTAGTGGACTGGAGTTCATATTCATACAATAGTGTATGCTTCGGTGGGACTAATAGGGTTGGACCCCTCCGTAATTCGTATTTCGTAGTAGTTGGCTAAGATAATATCTTTTCTAGTTGGCAAGATTATATTCAGAAAACACAATACAGAAAGAAAATACAAAAGTATAGACATGCTTAGTATTAAAATGCTTTTTTTCCAACTTCCAAGATAATTTTTCATTCTTATTTTTTCTAATATTTTTTATTCGTACTTGATGGCATGGAGTTAAAGACATTGTCAAGCATTGTTTAGAACTAGACAACCAACTTCACAATGTCTTCAATTACTTTTGCCACATAAGTTTTAAAAATTACTTGACAATTGCATTGGAGAATGATTCTTGAATAAAATTTTGTCATTCCTATTTGGCAACAACTTTTTTATAAAGTCACAACATGGTTGGAGATGCTATTAAGTAATAATTAAAGTCCATTCTTGTTCATCCACTTCACCATTCCATTCAAGCATTGACACATGTCAACCTAAAATTACTTTTTCCATTATTATGAGTTAAGAGAAATTAAATTAAAACAAAAATGATTTTAGGTTGACATGTGGTAACCCTTGAATAGAATAGTAAACGTCATCCAAGTTCTGGTGGGTGAACAAAAATGGCCTCTAATAGTTATCATCAACATTTCTAAGGAAAGCAAAAATATTTTCAAGGGGGATCTTGGATTTTACTTTTTCACAACTGTGGAAAACTGAAGCCTTCCATATTCCTCCCCAATTCTCAATTCCAGACTTATCAAACATGGGTTAGGAATCCAAAACTCATTCTCAAGCCTCCAAAACTTGAACTAAACATCACCTTAATGTACCAAGCTAGCCTTGCATGATATTATGATCTAGTTTGAAGGAGCATGTTCGTATCGGTTTCTCTGATATGGACTCAATTCTTCTTGTGCACTCATTGGATTATGACGAGACTTGCAATCATGTTTGGACACATACCCTTGTCTGATTCGCCGTTGAAGCATCCATAACATAGACCAGTTATATAGACCATTGTGCTAGTTTCTCGTTTAAGTGATTATTTGTGCTTACTCTTGGATTTCTCGTAGAAGAGTATAGGTAGTAGGTTCTCGATTGTACGTGCCGTGGATGTGACACATGCAATCTTATGGAAGAAAAGGATAATTACTAGACATTGAACTATTGTACACCCAGCTCTTCTCGATAACCATGAGCCTTGCGTTGAGCTACGGTATTGACATATTATAGGATATGAGCCTAACATTGAGCTATAATATTATAGGATGTAAGCTCGCAATGAGCTACGATAGTTACTTACTCCTAGTGTGAATGTCGTTCTTAATTGCATAACATTTAGCTAGGTAGTCTCGGCTATACCCCGATGATTTCAAGGAGTGTGTTATATGTACTACTAATTTTTAATATGTTATTATGCATTTTTCTATGTCCCTTTAAGGACCTTGTTTCCTTCCATATTTAGGTGAGCAGATCTTTACCGAGGAACACAGACCGAGAGCTACATCAGGAGTTGTTCCAACCAAGGACTTAGAGATCTATCCAGAGGAATAATATGAGTTGTGATAGGACTTCTTGTTGGGTTTCGAGTATTGTTATCTAGTTACCGATACTCGAATACGATTATCCTTATATATACTATGTATTTTCTTTCAGTACACATGTATTCATGGGATTGTTTCCTTCAATCTATAGCTTTGTATGTATATAGTTTCATGTGTATACATGTTGGGTCTATTTTATTTCATATCTTTTATTCTTGTATGATATGTTTCAGTCTTTTTATTTCTATGTTATATATCTTATCTTGTATTTGGATAATAATTTTACATTCTTGAGACATAGTTAGTTGATTAGAGTTCACATTCATACAATGGTGTATTCTTTGACGGGTCTAATAGGTTGGACCCGTCCATAAGTCATATTAGTTGGCCAAGGTTATGTTAAAAATATTTACCTTTTCTTCCTTTTGAAAAATTTGCAAACAAACTAAAAATGAAAGGTTACCGGCCTCCGGGGAAGTCGCGTACGTAGCACTGCCCTAAGAGTTAATTCAGGTCTATGTGCATACTTTGTCCAAATGTTCATAGTGGTAAAATTCTCGCTCTATCGGTATCTTCTCGTCGCACACAACGTAGAGAGAGCGACCCTTAACTTAGCTCTGTCCAGAGCAAGAATGAAGAGGTTCGAAAAGATGAGATTCTGAAAGAGATTTCACGTAGGATTTTTTTGTGTGGAGAGGAGAAGGAATGGTTCATTTTATAGGCATTTTCCAATGGATAGGAGAGTTAATGCCGATTTAAACTAGCCAATAAAGCACAATAAAAATGAACGTTACAAACATTACAAGAATAAAAACAAATGAACCTGGATAGAAATTAATGTATCTAAATGTTACAAAATTTAATGGATTATAAAGGTCAAAAATTAAAGAACAACAAAAGATTTTTAGGGTCTCAACACGAACCCGAAGAGAAAATCGAATCGACATTCGACGTCCACAGATGTGGGCACGTACCCGTACCCGTTATGCGTGCCAAACCGAACTGAACCGGGCGGCGGCGACGGCACACGTGTGTGGCCCATAGGGCACCCACACAAGACTTCAATGAAATAAAGGAGAGCAAGTGTATATATGCACTATCCATGGAAACTCCTAACCGATGTGTGACTATTAATGGATGAAGGATTTGGTTTTGAGAATAAAAGAGCAGCAGCAGCACCAACAGGTTTTGTGTTGGTCCTACATATTTTGGAATAGGACATAACATTAAACAATAAATGACGTATCATGCTACTCATGAACAAAACAGTACGTGGCTGATCAAAAGCATAGGCATGTGGGGGGAACATGGCCTTATTATGTCATTTTGTTGGGTTTTTGTACTTGATTTCTAGAAGTTGTCCCACATCCATGTGGCAACCATAAGTGTGTATTTTAATATAAGATTCTTTTTTATTATATTATAAATATGGGTAGTTGTAGTCAATGTGGTTGGTATTGTAGGGTATTTTATTAGAAGACAATGTTTAGGACCTCTAAGAAACAATTATGGTTTTGTTATCCATTTCTTGGAAATTTTCTTTTGGAGCTAGGTCCCGAAGGGGCCTAGCGATCCGGACTCGGATGTAACATTTTGATGACGCACTTTGCAGTTTGCACATCTACAACACGGAACAATTATTCTTCTACTTCATGGGATTATTGTTGTAACTATCAACTTAACAGGGAGTTACTCTCTGGATTTACTGGCCATTATAGGTAGTGGGCCACTAGGATGTTGGCACCCCTATATAATCTCAAGTCTATCACTTTTGGGGTTTACACTGAGAGATTATAAGCTACGAGAGGAGAGTTAGTTGTAGTTTTTCGAAGCAACGAAGTGTTGTCCTTTTGTGCATTCCAAGAGTCGGAGTTCTCTCCGTGCAAGGGTGACTAAGAAGCGTTCCAGAAGTTCATCTCTTATAACTAGCTAGTTCTTAGGAGCATATCAATAAAAAAGGGTCGAACCTTGCTTTGAGTACCAATGATGTTTATCATCCAAGCGAAGTACTTCTTCTTCTCAAGTGTTATTCCTTGAATTCTGTTTTTGTTGTAGCAACTCAATTGCAAAATTTAAAAGATTTATATTTCAATATCTTGTAATCACTCTCTATCGCTAGTTGTTGTAATCGTTGTACTTTGCATTTTCTATGTACTTTTTGTATGATTTTCAATCAAAATCCAGCAATAACATATTTCAAGCTTCAATTCCCTTTGGGTACTGGGTTGATGCTTTTGCAACGAAAAACTTTTTGATTAACCAATTACCATCACTAATTCATGATATGAAAATACCTTACAAAAAACTTTACAAAAAGAATCTTGATCATTATACTTGAGTTTTTTTGGTCATGTTGCTATCCTTATATTCATAGAATACATCAAATAATAAGTTCTCAACAAGATGCTTGCCTTGTGTTTTTTCCTCGGATATAGTGACGAGCATAAAAATTAGGCTAATTCTAAGGGCACATCACTTTTTACTAGGGACTATCCTTTACTAGGGGACATCCCATGAAACCCATGAAAGTGGAAGTTTTACTGGGGATAGCCCAAAATTTACTTGGGGCTAGCCCACCCCCCTAAACCCTTTCTCTCACTTCATTTTATCATTTCCTTTCTCTCTCTTCTAAATTCTCAAACCCTAAAACCCTGTTATCTTCTCCACAACTCCATGCCAAAAAAATTTAACCCTAAATTTCTTCTATATTCCTTCGAATCCAACCAATGGCACCCAATCCCAAACCCTCATCACAATCTAGGTATGTTTTCCCCAAATTTTGGTAAATTTTCATTTTAAATTTAAAGAATCATTGTTAATTCTCTAAAAAGTTTTGATAAAATAGGTTAGAACACATTTAGGGTTCATGAATGGATTTTTCGAATACGACAAATCCTTTATTTTCTATGAAACAATAACCCTAGAACACGACAAAGGGTCGGTTTGGCCGTTCTGGCCGCCACAGTTGCACCCGTCGACATTAAGACTGCAGGCATATTGGCAGTCCTAATGTGATGAAGGACTACCAGTCACCCGACAGTCCTAATGTGAAGGAGGACTGCAGGTAGACGGGCAGTCCTTCAGTAAAGCAAGATTGCCAGTCTTTCTGCAGTCCTGAAATATTGTTGGACCGTTCGCCTTCATGCATTCCTCTATAATTGTAGGACTTTATGTTGTCCTCCTGTCTATTTTATTTTGATATTATTTACTTGTAGTGCCTCGTCTCTTTCAGTCAATCAGAGGAATCGAAATGCCGACGGCGTTCGAACTTAGCCATGCAACGGCCTGCTCGAAGTCCCGCTCGGTCGAGACGACTCCTCGCTCAGGGGGTGGCTTCGGTGAACTTGCCTCAGCTTGGCCTTCACACTAACAAAATAAAAGTTTTCAAATGCACAAGTAGGCTTGATAATAAAAGAAACGAATCCACATAGCTAAGGGAATAATCCCAACTTGGGTCAGACTGAGTTAGAACATGGAAAAAAATCCTATGGTCGGCTTAGAATCGTTGCACGACGTGCTTTCAAAATGGCATTCGGTCCTTCGTCCCGTGGCTTGGGAGAAGTAAAGTTGGTCTAAGTTGCCACAAAGTTAAGAACTTAGCCTAAGTCATAGGCGTCGTCCGCATGAATGCTTGATAAAGCATGCACGGTCCTATCATCTAAGGCTTGGCATAGCCTTTGCTCGCTCTACGGGTTAAGTTGCATTGTCTAAGCTTGTGACATAAGTCTAGGCACACAAATAACTTGGTTGTTCAAGTCAAACGCGTGCATGGCACGTTCTCTCGAGGCAAAGCTTGACGCAGCCTTTGCTCGTCAAGTTGTTGCACAATTAAGTTAGGCAAAGTTATGTCGGTCGATTAAAGTCATTTTAAGTACTGTCCCGCTCTTTCTGCAGTTGTCGAGTCACTTAGTCCCATGATCTCAAGGCTCGTCATATAAAGTATGAATTTGGCGATGGTGTTGCACGGAACATAAATCTGTTTAAGGCACGAGCCACGGTTGGTTCAGCGAAAAAGTTAGCTACGGTCTGTTGGCACATAAAGAACACGTTCGATGCAAGTTATGCTTGAAGGCTATGAATAGCCATTCATGAGTTAAAGTCTGTAAGAGTATGGAAGCACTGTAAAGATATCGGAACTGTAGGTCAATCGCCGAGAGTCGGGACTGTAGGCCAGTCGTCGAGAAGGGAAACATGACGGAATTGTAGGTCAGTTGTCGAGACAACCCTGTTTTCGGCTCTACAAAAGAAGTAAAGCTAAGAAAGCTAAGTTGTGACGGTTAGGCCATGCATTTATGTTGAGTCTAGGAGTTCTCGTAGGTGCGTGGTCAAGGACAACTTGTCGACAAGGTTTCACACCCTCGATTAGGAAACCTGGGGCCACATGATCGTATCGGCCTAGGAGGGGAGCAAGGTAGGTAGGCAAGAACATGCTGCCGGTGATTTGAGGACTTGAGCAGGGCTAGCTACCCTTAGCTGCAAGGGCCTCATCTTGTACCACCTACATGTTCAAGATGGCTTGAATTGCCAGTAACCTTTCATATAGATAAGTTGGCGTATTGAGCGGCAATCCGCATGCACAGTGTCGATCGAATCAATGAAAGTGCAAGTATGATACGAATAGGATGAAGATGGTATGCACAATTATAAAATAAGTCTTAAGAAGCCTAAGATTTGGCTATAGCAAAGACTTGTGCTTCGGCACGAGATGTGGCGTTGAGTGAAAAGTTATTAGAATAGAGTTGCATAAGTCAGACTTGAGTCTTTCCGAGTTAAGTCAAGAAGGGCCGTAAGGCAAGCTTTGGTTAATTCAAGTTAAGTTACGAGGCACGGCCTCAATGTTAAGGCACACACTAAGTTATGGCATGACCATGTCGTTGCGTCTCTAAGTATGGGCCATAAGTTATGGCAAACACGAGTCGGTACGTTGATGTTGCAACCTCGAGAATGGTCTAGAGACAAGGATAAGGAATTTATCAGTATGATAACACGAAGAACGGTCTAGAGACACAAATAGACCAAGACGTCTACATTTTAAATACTGATCCTAAGGTAAGACTAGAAAGACAATCATAAGGGACTATGTTGCTCAAAGTAAATGAACGTGTCAGTTTGTATGGGTGGGCGAGGAGCTCACTCCACCAGTACAGTTGAGTACTGACACCCCACCAGTTTCATGTGCAGGTGACAGGTACCTCCTTGCTCGAGACGGAGCTCGCTTGGATGCATCAAGGTTCGGAGTTCCTTGGCAATTCGAGGCATGCAGCTGCATTGAAGACTGGACTTATACGAGGCATAATGTGTGGACATCGCCTATTTGAAGCATCTGCTGGCTCGTTAAGCTTTGTATTGAGAAATGAAAGAGAAAGAGAGCAGAGTGACTTGTAACTTGAGAGAAGAGCGAGGCTGAGTGATTGTAATCTTGGCCTTGTGCCCACCTATGTAATCTTTGTTTCAATATCAATAAAGAGCATTTTGAATGACTTGTATTTTGTTTCAAGTTTTCGCTGGTATTAATCAATGTTTCTGCTTTGGGACTTCTGTGCTATGACCCCGTCGCTTAGCCTGTAATCGGCCGTTATGGATCCCGCCTTACAGGAGCGCAATCTAGGCTCGTGCGGCATCACGCCTTAGCAAGGACGATCGGTCCTACGGGACCGGGGCATGACATAATGGTATCAGAGCATGGCTTTATGTCCTTGGACTTTCGATTGAATTCTTTAACTCTGATATTGTTTTCGTAAACTCTGATATTTTGTAATCGATATCGTTGGTGCGTTCTCTCTCAAATGTCCCACAAAATGTCCATACAATAAGTTTATATATTTTGCAAATCGTATGAGAATAGTTTTAACAAAACTAAAAGATGGTTCGTGTAAAGCACGGTTGGCTAAGTCGGGTTGGACATATACACCAAATTATGTCAGAGAGAATAAGTTAGATTCGATTCATAAAAGTGTTGGGTAGTTACGATAGGGATGCCATCCGACGATGTTATCATCGATGTGATATAAATGAGCGTGCTTGGAATTTGAGGAATGATTCGAACATAGATTCAAAGTAATCGATTGTGAATCAAATAATAGTTTTGAGGATTTGTCATGACTTCATCCATGAGTGGTGTATGGGAGAGCCTCAGATTGATCGATTGAGGATTACGGGGTGCCGATGAGTCTATCAGCAAGCGACGAGTACGCAAATCCTTAGATTGAGTACCATTAAGTAAAAGTATAGTCTTAAAGTTTGATAAGATGATTCGAACAAACTAGGGATGACGCACACGGAATTATGATTGTGCAAGTATGAAATGCAAAATAATTGAGTAGGTAAAACTGAATCGAAAAAAAGTTAAGATGTAGGGAACGGATGACTTGATAGAGAAAATCGACATGAATCGTATACAAAAAGTTAGCACGATCGGATGATAGCGTGTATGGGAATGATTCGAATATTAAGAATGACTATAAGGAATTGGAATAGATGTTGCTCAATGACTTAAGATAGACGGATGTGCATACATAATTTTGGGTTTTGAACGGATTGATCATGTACTAGTTCGAAGGATAATGATCGAATTTGATCTTGAATATTGAGGAGATTATCCAGTTTGGACAGTAGCATTAGTCGCATGACTCAGAATTCGTTGCAAATGAAGATCGTCAGGTTACACATATCATCGATGGTATTGAGGCGTATCAAAGATCGATATGCGATAACTCAAGGGTACTTTGAGTCAGGAAATAACAATCATGTAAAATATTGTTATTTCGATGGATGCTATGCTTAGGGATTTTGATTGAAAAGAATGTTTGGATGAAAGGAAAGTTTCTTGATTTCTTCGATGATAGCCACAATGTCGATGTTCTTTCTTGTGCGAGCGCAACACCAGCCTCACACATGTGTCACATCGAATTTGGGGTGATCGTTTCGCGTGAGCGCTGACATGGTGATTCTTGTCGCAGGAATGATCGAACTCAGAAAATTAGGGCATAGCAATTTGTATGCTTCGACTTGTGGTTTGATGCGAAGGTGAATTCGAGGATTGGTCGGACTTGTGATCGATGATTAAGTAAACTTGAGGATTAAGTTTCAATCTGTGTATCGAGAATAAATTAGTCTAGACTAAAACAAGAGTTACAACCCGATGAGAACAATTATCCTGCAGTGTGTTGTATGGTTATTTCATGTCCATCGCGGATAATCAGACTTACGTGAGATTGGGGCATGATATATTATTATGCTAGACGATCTCGTGATCAATTACGTGAATTGTGATAAACGACTTAGGAAATATGAAATGATAATTATAATTTAGTGACAAATCGCCTCGTGGTGAACTTGACTTAGATAGGTAGATTATATTGAATGAGTTCAAAGAGATAGACTACATGAATCACTTGTTTGGACGTACGATAATGATATATCGAGGAATTGGTTGAACATGACTTACCATAGGAGGACTTTGCTGAACGACTCGGATCCCTTGAACTAAGTGTTACAAGTGCGAATAGGAGAAATCTATGCTCGAAGTTTAGAAATCAGAGTGATACGAGCTTGGGTAGAAAATCCTGTACTATCAACTTTGGTTTGACCTTAGGATTGGGGTCAATGTTGATATTATTGTTTGGAAACTATGATTCCAATACTGACAATTGACTTCAGCTTGGAGAGATGGCCTAGCAGTTAGGCGAGACGTCCATGTAGCAAGAGTTAGCATCAGTACGAGTGATCTTGAGAATTGATTAGTTTGGATGTTGGAGTTGATGAATGGAACGATTCAAGAGTATGAGAATACCACTCATGAGCCTCGGCTGAAATGCATATATATCAGGGATGCTCGAATTTGTGCACGATCCGACTCGAGTGAAAATATCGAAATTCTCTATCACGAGGCCTGGTTGAAATGTATGTATTTTGGGGACGCCTGAAATATATGCACGATCCAACTAAGTAATACGTTAAATTCAAAGTAAGACTAAAGGAATGGAAGGGTATCGAGGGTTTCAAGGAAAAGATTGAGGGTAGTGCGATCGTTGCACGGATTGAAGAAACACATAGGATTAGTGTGTACGAATGTTATTGAATGTTGGATAAAGTGATGAGTCGATGAGTAAGTACTCAGTTAGTTTCGAGGGTGAAACTTTTTCTGAGTGGTGTATGATGTAGTGCCCTATCCCGCTCAGTCAATCAGAGGAATCAAAATGTCAACGGCATTCGAACTTAGCCATGCAATGGCCTGATCGAAGTCCCGCTCGGTCGAGGCGACTCCTCGCTCAGGTGGGCGGCTTTGGTGAACTTGCCTCAGCTTATGTGAGGACCCTAATTTTTGGGAATTATTTTTTTATTTTATAGTATTTCTAAAATTTAGGTTGTATGTATATTTAATTATGATTATATATGTACTTTTTCGTGTCTTTGATTTTTGGAGCATAAGGCATGCCCATCTCTTGAAACGTCCTTCATGATTTTTGTAGTAGACAGGATGACCTTCAATTTGGTATATCATGTCCCATCCAAATTTGTCCCCTAGCATCCTTTTGACTTTGCATAACTTCGAGTCAAATTTAGGCAATTAGATTATTTACCATAATTCCATACCTAGCTTCCCATGTGAATTCGGAACTCGAAATTGATCGAAACCATTTGACCCAATATGTGGTTTTGACCAATTTTGAGTCTACGATACACACGCCAAGGGTGTGCCACTCAATCGAGTCTCCATGTGCTATTTAATTACGAATGGCACAAGTGACTTATTGGTTGACTCTTAGAGTTCGATTAAATTAGAAAATATATTTGAACCCTAACCTAGCCAACCCCACCTGGTTGGAAGCCATGTTAGGTTATCCTGACAGTATAATTATTATGGATTTATTTTGGGATGTTATACAGTCAAATAGATTTATATAGAATTTTGTATATATATGATTATATTTATAATAGCCTAATATTGTATATAGATATGGCCTTAGCCATGGATAAGTTTTGAGATGCATATCGACTAGGAATTTTAGCACGGATAGTGTAGTCGTGTACTTTGACTAGTCTATTTAGCCATGTTAGGGAAAGTCGAGCCATATGTGTGTCTCAACTAGCAAAACTAGTCAAAATTGCGACTTGACCCTATAAATAATTTAATTAGTTATTATTTAATAATAAATTTTTGATGACCCGATTGTACCAATTTAGCCCAGATTGGACCCGAACCGAGTCCAAGCTCATGCAGGCGTGTAGTGGACCAAAGGCGACCATGTAGGCATATTTTATGTGTGTGCGAATATTTCTTAAATTATTTTAGAATTTGATAATATATTTCTAATTATTAAATATTTGTACAATATTAGTATTATTATTGTTTAAATACTATGTTCCAATATTTGTACAATTTTTGGACCGAATACGGGTGTATAGTATGAGTTCATTAAAACAACCACTGGGTATTTTTATTATTTTATTATTATTAAAGTTAATTTTTTTGTGATTAAATAATTATAATTATTATTAGATATCATTATTTGTTGATTTTTTATTTGCCAATCGAATTTATATACATAGGTACATATATTTAAATAGATTAAAAATATGGATAGATAATATTGAATTTTTCTGAAATTTTAATGTGTATATTTAGATAAATACATATAGATAAATATATATATATATATATATATATATATATATATATATATAAAATATATATATATATATATATATATATATATATATATATATATATATATATATATATATATATAATCAATATCTCGCGAGATAACGAATATCTCGCGAGATATTGACTCATATATATACCCGACCCCCCCTTAGGAGCACAACAGCGGCAGCGCCGACATTGGCAGCAGCGGGGCCAGGCAGCACCACCGTCGGGTGCCCCATCGCTGCACTTCAGGACTCCGGCAACCGCCTGACGTCCGCGCGTCGTCGACCACCACGCCGGAGAGCGCGCGCCACGCCGAAAAACAGACAGTAGCAGCAGTGGCCATCATCGCAGCCAACCGTCGTCACCGCAGGACCGCATCCATACCTTACCATCATCGCTAGACCATCGTCGTAAGATCCTCCGTGCCGCCACGTCTCCGGGCAGCCGCGGCATCAGCCGCAGCAACTTCTAACAAGACCAGAGCAACAATGGTAGCAGCAATCACCACCTTCGAGCCATCTTTCCAGGTCGTTTTCTCACCCAATTTACCATTGTTTCCTGAAAAACAAAGATCATTATGATCACAACCTATATGACTCTAAGTCCTTTCAATTAGATTTGGCTTTGCCGCTTTAACTTGTCGAGAAAATCGACTCAAATATCCACAAAAATCTGTTCAAAATTGAACAGGAACACAATCTGAACACCCAACTTAGAAGGCCTATACCTGTCTAATTTGTAGCAATTTTAGAAAACTATTTGAAGATATTTGTTGACAACATATAGGGCTTCCTAACCTATTTTTTAGTTTTACTTTTCATTAATTACGTGAAGATAAAACAGTTTTCAAAATCGAGAATTTATCATTAAAAACAGTTTTAAAAACTTTAAAATTCTTCCGAACCAACGTGCGTTCCGCCAATCCAGGCGACGTGGTCGTGAACCAAAAGCATTGAAAGGTGCGTATCGACTTCGTGGTCGTGTGAGCTTTGACAGAATTCAAATTGGTCGCGTGTGCGCGACGAATTTGATGCGTATCCGTCGAAAATTATCGTATCGGCCCTTTTTGAAATTCTGCAATTACTTTGTGCATGTTCGTCAAATCGAGACAAAACTTATGCCAACAGGACCGTATCATTTTTCTGGTCCTGTATGCCAAGTTTGGTCCAATTCTGAGATAGTTGATTGGATCGCCGTTTTACGGGCCCCACGATCCAACTCAACAGACGATTTCATGCACAGCCCATCGGAATTCAAAATTGGACATACCGTTGGGTTTATACCATCAAAATAAATCCGTAGACATGTAGTTTGATGACTTTAGAGACTGTTGACTCTGGCACGCTTTTCGGTGCAAAGCAGATCCAACGGCGGACACCGTTTTGACCCGAAATTACCGTTTTGCCTCTGTGTCCAGAATTAGACTTAAGGACAGGCAATCCTAGCTAATTTGACTAATCTGGAAACGTTGGTAACATCTATTATAGCTTCTGGAGGCAGTTGTGAGACTTGGACTTTTTGACTTGTTGATTGGCAATATATTGTTGGTTCTCCGTGCAGCCCTCAGGCAAGTACACCTTGCCAAACTTTACAGTACTTACATGCTATTCTATACTGCTATTCTTTTGTGTCTCACTTGTTACATATTTCTCTTTCGCTTCATATCATGGATACTTTCTAGTTTTACGTGCACGTAGATTATTACTCTTTCTTTTCTTATGTTACTTGCCATATTCTTCTATCGTGTTCATGTCTAGCGATAGTATTTCTTAGCCTCTGTTGTGTTCCTTTGACATAATTTAGATGGACTTGACTTGTTGACATCCTGACTTGACTTGACTCGTAGTTCTAGGTGAGGACCTTGTGATAGACGATGACTATACTTGACTACTCTCTGTTGTGAGCCCCCACTGAGCTGCGATAGAGACCTACTATAGGTTGTGAGCCCCCACTGAGCTGTGATCTATAGGACTGTGAGTCCCCACTGAGCTGCGGTTTACTCTGATTTATTTTTAGTCATATTTATCAGCACGATTCTCGATGGTATACCATTTTCTTGTATTTTATTCTTGTACTACTCTGCAGTCTTTATTTCTTGTACTATTTTCTATCCTTCCTTGCATGTTAAAACTGTTGCAGTAGGCATGTATATTATGTGTCTTGTTAGTCCTCTGAGGACCTGGTGATCTCTCCAGGTATTAGTTGATGGCACGGTACATTGATGGATGATGTTTGCTACACCGAGACTTCAGGTATACATAGTGTGTTATTATCATATCTTTCGTATTTCAATTTTTTCCTATATTTGATTCTTGCTACATTATAGCCTAGTCTTGTATAAGCTTCTATTTTTCTCTAGCTTGTTCATGAAAAATGTTTTATTGGGGATCCATTCTAACATATTTATCTAATCTAGAATCAGTATATCATGGCCTGATCAGCCCTACTGCACTTGATTCGTCATATTTATCATTATTATGTAGATTGAGATATAGTTAATCTGGAATAATCATACAGCTTATACGTATTCGAGCTGGGCTGGAGTCCTCTTGATATGTAGCTGGCAAGTATACGTATCCTAGTCTTACGTATTTTGGGACTGGGGCGTTACATGTTTTTGTGGTGGCCCATGCAGGTCGAGTTAGCCGTTTTGGTTACGTCATTGTACCGAGCGGGCCTGCGACCTGATTAAAACCTTAGGAATCTCAATCCACAACTGTCTTGACAATTTCTCTAGAAATTTCTCGATCGTCCTTGAACTTCGTATTTGCTCTCGATTACGCTTCCTTTATGTAACACCCACTTTTCTAAAATGAGGGTAATTTTGAACTTTTATAATTTTGATTAATCGATAATAAGATTTGACTCATGTTGTGATTTTTGGTAATTTTTTAATCAATTTAAAACTATTTAAAATGTTGAATTGTGATTTTGATGGTTAACTAGTTAATCCCTAGTTTTGCTAAGTTAAGAGACTAACCATGACCATGGGGACCTAACCATGTGATTAGAATGACTATTTACAACTTTTTAGGCTAAGGATATTTTGGTCATTTTTTGACTTTTGAATTATTTAGGATTTAGATTAATTGGTGAATTTTAGATTATTTTAATAATATTTAAATTGATGTATTATAATTTTGATCATTTTTTCATATTTTAATATTTTGGGAAAATTTTATATTTTTAATATTATTTTTATTGGATTTTGTTTAGTCGGGTTTGAGTTTCGTCTCGTTCCGACTTGTATTGTGACCCGGGTAGCTTGAACTCTAGATGGAACCCAATATTAAGTTAAGCATGTCTCATAAGACCCAACATTAAGTTAGTTAATTAAACTAATTTTTATCATGTTAGAATGGTTAAGTTAGAGACTGAAAACTAGATCTTTTGACCCCAAACTTGAACCTAGTCTAGACTTAACCATATGAGACTAGAGAGGGGAAATTAGGACATTTTCCATTAGCCCTAATGGACTCTTTATGGCAGCCACCTTTAGGAGAGCTGAATGATTCATTTTATTCATTACAATCTTGCCTCTTTTATTTTCCTTTTGTTCTTCCCCAATTTTAGAGAGCCTTCCCATTGATTTGATCTTCAAATCAAATCATTCCTTCACCAAACCTTCCCTCAATCATTCCCATTTTCCAAAGGAAGGGTGCTACCAAGGATTGGAAGAGGAGTGCAAGGAGGAGTGTCCACTTTGAGGGATCTTCGTATCGGAGCCGTGTCCTAAAGGATTTTATTGGGATTCCACTCCCAATAGGTAAAACCCATCCTCTAAATCGATTTCTTTTGCATATAAATTAGTTTTGAATCCGTAGGATCCATCCTCATGCATGTGTCCCATTTAGATTCAAATTTGAGGCCATTTGGAGCTCTCTTGAGGATTTTAGATATGTGTCTTGTGTCCTACTTGATAGATCCCAAATTAGGATACCCCATGTGTATGTTTGTATGATAATAGTTTAAATAGATATTTAAATCAATTTTATAATGGTTAGAGAGTGGATTGATCTTAGTTAGGATGGTTAGAATGAGTTTCATTTGGATACCTATGTTTGTATCCAAGTATCTTGGCCTATATGTGTTCTTTTGTCAAATTCGTCATAATATTCATCCACGTTTTTATTAACCAAAGCAACTTAGAAATGTCATAACTTTTAGCTTAGAACTCTGATTTATCTTCCTTTTTTTAAAAGAATCGTATAGAAGTTAGCTTTCCAAATATATATATTTTAATAAGCCAAATTCTTTCTGTAACTTTTTGTAGAATTATTTGAGTGTCAGCTGTACGAAAGACGATCGTGTTTTGGTATTTTTGCGATTTCGGGAGCTTCCAGACACAAAAATGCAATCCGTTTAAAGTTTCGGAAAGCTAACATGAAGGACTAAAACATACTTTAATCCTAGAATTTAGTAGAGTCCCAATTGGTACAGTATTGGTTTTAAGTAGAAGAGTAAATATACGATATATGTATTTTATGTAACCTATGAACCTATGTAGTAGGGATATTAAATGAATATAGAGCATGTAATACATGATATGTTAGATGATTGAAATGATATATATATGATATATATATCCTATTTACATTAATGTATATATATGGTTGAATGCAAGCATGCAGGAATGCAATTAATATAATGTATGTAAGCAATGCATAAATGCATGAATGAAAGAATGATATACAATATATGCATGAAAGTATATAATGAATGCTAGATATGAATGCAAGGTATACATGTAATGATAGATATGAATGCATAATATATAAATAATATAATATAATATACAATGATAGCATGTATGGTAATGTAGAATATATGATACAAGCATGTATATGCCCACTATTTTTCCTTTTTCTTACATTTTTCTTCCCTTTCCTTTCCTTTTCAGTTTTTTTCCCTTTTTTCCTCTTCTATTTTTACATGTTGTATACAATGTATATAATGTATAGATGCATATAAGTATGTAATATGCATGAACGACATGTATGTAATAAAAATAAGTATATGTATGCAACTTAATGATATGTGAATGGATATAATGCCTGAACTGAAATATACATGCATATGGGATATGAATGAATGTATAAATGCATGAATGAATGTCATATATGAATGAATCAATCAATCAAAGGTATAAGTAAAATATAATGCATTGTAATGAATGTTAACATATATAATGTATAAAGGTATGTATGTAAATGTGCATGAATGTATATATCTTTGTAACTATGTAAATATGCATGATGTAACATATGCCTATATATATAAATATGTATGTAATGTGGATATGCATGTATGTATGAAGGTATGTATTTATATATATTATCTATTTTATATTATGCATGGTTGTGGTTCACATTGTCTTGTGATTGTGTGAGTGCTAGCCTAGGCTTGGTTAGGCCTAGTAAGACTTGTTTGGGCTAGGACTTGACTAGTTGACCTAGTTTGACTAGTCTAGTTGACTAGAGTTGACCAAGAGTTGACTTCAGTCCAGTTTGACCCCAAACTTCATGTAGATGCATTGTAGCAGTCTGTTATATCATTTTAGACTTATGGTGACTTGTACTGTTCTATAGGAGACAGACACCACTCCTCGGACAGTAGATATTTTTCAGATACTCAGGATACAGACGAGTACATTCTCTGATCATTTTATATCCTGTTAGAATTATTTTCTTGCTTTAGATTACTTTACTTGATGCTGTCACGTTGGTAACACGGATTAGTACTATATGGATCCTTTCTTGAGATGTTATCCCCTCAGGGAGCATCGGATACTACATGTTCTGTGTGTTTCACTTACACTGTGTATCACTATGCTTCATGGTTCATTGATCACTTGTGACATGTACTCTCATGATCACAGATTCTTCCTTGAATCACCCATTTATGGGCATTCCTAGAATCACCCATTTTTGGGCCTACCATGTATCATCCTTTGTGGGCCATTGCATGGAATCATAACATAACCTGACTGGATCCTTATGTATTGATTGGGGGTACGGAGGAGTAGAAGTAGACATGCGAATAATATCCAAGTAGCATCTCATCTGATCACCTTCGTAGTGTCTCATCAGAATCTCCTATGCCATTCACATGTTTATATTATACTCTGACTCACTAGCCACTGTTAGTTCTCTATTTATAGTAGATATTTCCATTACAGCTATCTCCTTTACATTCTGTACTTTCTTTCAGATCCTGTATCTTACTTTACTGCATGATTATATTTTCTAACCTGCTATGATTTGTTGAGATGTACTGTGCTCGCTCCTGTCCTGACTGGACCTGTTGATAAATTTTACAGATAGCCTGGAGGTTGCCTGTTAGCCTAAAGAAGACACAGTAGAGGTTGTATAGATAGTTATTTCAGTTGTCTTGAGTTGTATTTATTCTATGGATTACTGTATTTGAGCTTTGAGATGATTTCTGGGTTTGTGCATCTTAGACACTTAGACTTCTATCTGCTATATCTCTTTGTGGATTTCATGTTTTATCTATCTTTTATCTTGCTCTACCTTAGTTGTGATTGAGACTGTATCTGCTATGTCACCTCCATTCGGTGAGTATATACTGTACAGGTACCTTTATATTGTTAGATGTTTGACCTAGGACAGCGTTCTACCGCCGACACTGTGGCGTAGGCTGGGCGTTATTACGTACTTGTACCCTCACAGTGGGTGCGGGTCGTGACACTTTACTTTCTCGTATCATTGCTTCTCGTCCCTTCCAATTTCGAAGTGACGAATAATCGTGCTATATAGGATTTATCAGAAATTCATAAGTTATAGTGTAAGTTAGTCTGCTTATTGTATTATGATTGCTTGATAGATAATAGGGGTTAGAGATGCCATATGCCATAAGGGCATCATGTGTTTGATGAGGTAGTTTAACCAAAGGTGGGTAGATGTCCTCAATATAGAAATAAATAGATGATCGTACTAGGTTACGCCCTTTATAGTAGTCGCTTGATCAAGAATAGAGTGGTAGTTTTAGTGTAGAGACAGGCCCTCTATAAGAAGAATAAAGTAGACATAGTCTAACCTAACCTATTTACTATTATACCTTGTTAGTTTAAAGTGAGGATTAGACAGATTAGTAGGTATCACTTAGCTTGGTTAGGTAAAAAGGAGACTCATATAATTGTAGTAATAGTATGGTTATGAGGGACACCTCGTCAATGTGATCTTTGCAAGACCGCCAGTACCAAGAAGAGCCACTAGAAATAACTATCCATAGTTTTACGATATAGATTTTGCAAATCAAAATATTTTTAGGCTTGATTATTACTTAATTTATTAGGAGACACTGTAGTGACCTAACGTATCCCTTAAAGTATTTCTAGTTACCCTAGCACGGTTCTTTGTTAGTGAGCCTTATTTTAATTTCGAGGACAAAATTCTTTTAAGGTGGGTAGATTGTGAGGACCCTGATTTTTGGGAATTATTTTTTTATTTTATAGTATTTCTAAAATTTAGGTTGTATTGTATATTTAATTATGATTATATATGTACTTTTTCGTGTCTTTGATTTTTGGAGCATAAGGCATGCCCATCTCTTGAAACGTCCTTCATGATTTTTGTAGTAGACAGGATGACCTTCAATTTGGTATATCATGTTCCATCCTAATTTGTCCCCTAGCATCCTTTTGACTTCGCATAACTTCGAGTCAAATTTAGGCAATTAGATTATTTACCATAATTCCATACCTAGCTTCCCATGTGAATTCGGAACTCGAAATTGGTCGAAACCATTTGACCCAATATGTGGTTTTGACCAATTTTGAGTCTACGACACGCACGCCAAGGGTGTGCCACTCAATCGAGTCTCCATGTGCTATTTAATTGCGAATGGCACAAGTGACTTATTGGTTGACTCTTAGAGTTCGATTAAATTAGAAAATATATTTGGACCCTAACCTAGCCAACCCTACCTGGTAGGAAGCCATGTTAGGTTACCCTGACAGTATAATTATTATGGATTTATTTTGGGATGTTATACAGTCAAATAGATTTATATAGAATTTTGTATATATATGATTATATTTATAATAGCCTAATATTGTATATAGATATGGCCTTAGCTATGGATAAGTTTTGAGATGCATATCGACTAGGAATTTTAGCACGGATAGTGTAGTCGTGTACTTTGACTAGTCTATTTAGCCATGTTAGGGAAAGTCGAGCCATATGTGTGTCTCAACTAGCAAAACTAGTCAAAATTATGACTTGACCCTATAAATAATTTAATTAGTTATTATTTAATAATAAATTTTTGATGACCAGATTGTACCAATTTAGCCCAGATTGGACCCGAACCGAGTCCAAGCTCATGCAGGCGTGTAGTGGACCAAAGGCGACCATGTAGGCATATTTTATGTGTGTGCGAATATTTCTTAAATTATTTTAGAATTTGATAATATATTTCTAATTATTAAATATTTGTACAATATTAGTATTATTATTGTTTAAATACTATGTTCCAATATTTGTACAATTTTTGGACCGAATACGGGTGTGTAGTATGAGTTCATTAAAATAACCACTGGGTATTTTTATTATTTTATTATTATTAAAGTTAATTTTTTTTGTGATTAAATAATTATAATTATTATTAGATATCATTATTTGTTGATTTTTATTTGCCAATCGAATTTATATACATAGGTACATATATTTAAATAGATTAAAAATATGGATAGATAGTATTGAATTTTTCTGAAATTTTAATGTGTATATTTAGATATATACATATATAGATATATATATATATATATATATATATATATATATATATATATATATATATAATCAATATCTCACGAGATAACGAATATCTTGCGAGATATTGACTCATATATATACCCGACCCCCCTAGGAGTACAACAGCGGCAGCGCCAACATTGGCAGCAGCAGCGGGGCCAGGCAGCGCCACCACCGGGCGCCCCATCACCGCACTTCAGGACTCCGGCAACCGCCTGACGTCCGTGCGTCGTCGACCACCACACCGGAGAGCGCGCGTCGCACCGAAAAACAGACAGTAGCAGCAGCGGCCATCATCGCAGCCAACCGTCGACACCGCAGGACCGCATCCATACCTTGCCATCATCTCCAAACCATCGCTGTGAGACCCACCGTGCCGCCACGTCTCCGGGCAGCCGCGGCATCAGCCGCAGCAACTTCTAACAAGACCAGAGCAACAATGGTAGCAGCAATCACCACCTTCGAGCCATCTTTCCAGGTCATTTTCTCACCCAATTTACCATTGTTTCCTGAAAAACAAAGATCGTTATGATCACAACCTATACGACTCTAAGTCCCTTCAATTAGATTTGGCTTTGCCGCTTTAACTTGTCGACAAAATCGATTCAAATATCCACAAAAATCTGTTCAAAATTGAACAGAAACACAATCTGAACACCCAGCTTGGAAGGCCTGTACCTGTCTAATTTGTAGCAATTTTAGAAAACTATTTGAAGAAATTTGTTGACAACATATAGGGCTTCCTAACCTATTTTGTAGTTTTACTTTTCATTAATTACGTGAAGAGAAAACAGTTTTCAAAATCGAGAATTTATCATTAAAAACAGTTTTGAAAACTTTAAAATTCTTCCGAACCAACGTGCGTCCCGCCAATCTGGGCGACATGGTCACGAACCGAAAGCATCGAAAGGTGCGTATCGACTTCGTGGACGTGTGAGCTTTGACGGAATTCAAATTGGTCGCGTGTGCGCGACAAATTTGATGCGTATCCGTCGAAAATCACCGTATCGATCTTTTTCAAAATTCTCCAATTACTTTGTGCACGTTCATCAAATCGAGACAAAACTTATGCCAGCAGGACCGTATTATTTTTCTAGTCCTGTATGCCAAGGTTGGTCCAATTCTGAGACAGTTGATTGGATCGTCGTTTTGCGGGCCCCACGATCCAACTCAACGGGCGATTTCGTGCACAGCCTACCGGAATCCAAAATTGGACATACCGTTGGGGTTCGTACCGTCAAAACAAATCCATAGACATGTAGTTTGATGACTTTAGAGACCGTTGACTCTGGCACACTTTTCGGTGCAAAGCGGGTCCAACGACGGACACCGTTTTGATCCAAAATTACCGTTTTACCCCTGTGTCCAAAATTGGACTTAAGGACAGGCAATCCTAGCTAATTTGACTAATCTGGAAACGTTGGTAACGTCTATTACAGCTTCTGGAGGCAGTTGTGAGACTTGGACTTTTTGACTTGTTGATTGGCGATATATTGTTGGTTCTCCGTGCAACCCTCAGGCAAGTACACCTTGCCAAACTTTACTGTACTTACATGCTATTCTATACTGCTATGCTTTTGTGTCTCACTTGGTATATATTTCTCTTTCGCTTCATATCATGGATACTTTTTAGTTTTACGTGCACGTAGATTATTACTCTTTCTTTTCTCATGTTACTTGCCATATTCTTCTATCGTGTTCATGTCTAGCGATAGTATTGCTTAGCCTCTATTGTGTCCCTTTGACATAATTTAGATGGACTTGACTTGTTGACATCTTGACTTGACTTGACTCATAGTTCTAGGCGAGGACCTTGTGATAGACGATGACTATACTTGACTACTCTCTGTTGTGAGCCCCCACTGAGCTGCGATAGAGACCTACTATAGGTTGTGAGCCCCCACTGAGCTGCGATAGAGACCTACTATAGGTTGTGAGCCCCCACTGAGCTGTGATCTATAGGACCGTGAGTCCCCACTGAGCTGCGGTTTACTCCGATTTATTCTTAGTCATATTTATCAGCACGATTCTCGATGGCATACCATTTTCTTGTATTTTATTCTTGTACTACTTTGCAGTCTTTATTTCTTGTACTATTTCCTATCCTTCCTTGCATGTTAAAACTGTTACAGTAGGCATGTATATTATGTGTCTTGCTAGTCCTCTGAGGACCTGGTGATCTCTCCAGGTATTAGTTGATGGCACGGTACATTGATGGATGATATTTGCTACACCGAGACATCAGGTATACATAGTGTGTTATTATCATATCTTTCGTATTTCGATTTTGTCCTATATTTGATTCTTGCTACATTATAGCCTAGTCTTGTACAAGCTTCTATTTTCCTCTAGCTTGTTCATGAAAAATGTGTTATTGGGGATCCACTCTAGCATATTTATCTAATTTAGAATAAGCGTATCATGGCCTGATCAGCCTTACTGCACTTGATTCGTCATATTTATCATTATTATGTGGATTGAGATATAGTTAATCTGGAATAACCATACAGCTTATACGTATTCGAGCTGGGCTGGAGTCCTCTCGATACGTAGCTGGCAAGTATATGTATCCTAGTCCTACGTATTTTGGGACTGGGGCGTTACAGCTTAGCCTTCACACTAACAAAATAAAAATTTTCAAATGCACAAGTAGGCTTGATAATAAAAGAGACGAATGCACATAGCTAAGGGAATAATCCCAACTTGGGTCAGACTGAGTTAGAACATAAAAAATGGTCCTATGGTCGACTTAGAATCGTTGCACGACGTGCTTTCAAAATGACACTCGGTCCTTTGCCCATGGCTTGGGTGAAGGAAAGTTGGTCTAAGTTGCCACAAAGTTAAGAACTTAGCCTAAGTCATAGGCGTCGCCCGCATGAATGCTTGATAAAGCATGCACGGTCCCATCATCTAATGCTTGGCATAGCCTTTGCTCATCCCACGGGTTAAGCTACATTGCTACAGCTTGTGACATAAGTCTAGGCACGCAAATAACTTGGTTGTTCAAGTCGAACGCGTGCACGGTACGTTCCCTCGAGGCAAAGCTTGACGCAGCTTTTGCTTGTCAAGTTATTGCACAATTAAGTTAGGCAAAGTTATGTTGGTCGATCGAAGACTTGCGCGAGGGTGTCTCAAGGCTCCACATATAAAGTATGACTTGGGTGAGGGTGTTGTACGGAACATAAATTGGTTTAAGATACGAGCCACGGCTGGTTCAGTGAAAAAGTTAGCCACAGTCTGTTGGCACATAAAGAGTACGTTTGGTACAAGTTATGCTTGAGGCTATGAATAGCCATTCATGAGTTAAAGTCAGTAAGATTATGGAAGCACTGTAAACATGTCAGAACTGTAGGTCAGTAGCCGAGAATCGGGACTGTAGGTCAGTCGCCGAGAAGGAAAACATGACCGGACTGTAGGTCGGTCGCCATGGCAACCCTGTTTTGGGCTCTGCAAAAGAAGTAAAGCTAAGGAAGCTAAGTTGTGACGGTTAGGCCATGCATTTACGTTTAGTCTAGGAGTTCTCGTAGGTGCGTGGTCATGGACAACTTGTCGACAAGGTTTCGTACCCTCGATTCGAAAACCTGGGGCCACATGTAAGCCTCCTGAGATTTAGGGTTTATTTTTAAAATTTTCTAAATAAATTATTTTTAATAAATATTGTTATTTATTATTATTTTTATTTAATGTTCTTTTTCGTGACTTTGATTTCTAGTGCGTCAGAGATGCCAATCTCTAGAAACTTCCTTCATGAGTTTGTAGTAGACAAAATTATCTTTATTTTGATATATCATGTCCCACTCAAATTTGTTCCCTTGTACTCTTTTTGTATCGCACAACTTCTGAACAATTTAGGCCATTTAATCGTTGAATAATTATTAATGAATTCCTACTTTTATTTTTGATCATCATATGCACGTTGTCGTGACTTTAATTTAGGAGCACAAGACTAGTCATTTTCTTAAAACCAACTTCTCGTGCATGATCTAGTCGAGACACCCTACACCCATGACCTTTGTGTCCCACTCAGACACACCATATTGTGCTTAATTTGCATCGGACAACTTTCCTGATCATAAATAACTAAAATTAAACCATTTATTGTACCAAGCCCGATTTTAACCCGACCCGACTCCTTGGAACCAAACCCAAGCTTCATGTTATACCCTCATGAACATCCCCACACCCATTCCCCTATAATACACCAAACACCTAGTGTACCCACTCAAATATTCAAGGACAACCCCATTGGACAAATTCCTAAATTATGACCTAATATAGCTACATATAATCCTAGCCTTTGACTCAACCCCAACTCATCCCAACCACCCATTCCCATATGACACACTAACACCCCCTTTTTGGCCGGCTCTAATAATTCTCTCTATTTTTCCAACTCACATCTCTTTCTCTCTCTTTTTTTTTACTTACAGCCAACAACACCACACCCCTCTCTTTCACACATATTTAACTCTCTCTCTCTCTCCTTTAACAAACATATTCACCAGCTCCCCTAGCCGATCAATCCCCTCTCATTCACATCTCCTCTCTCTCTACCAACTCATACCAACCCCCATGGCCGAACTCCTTCTCTACTTCACCATAGCATCATCTCTACCTCTTCTTATTCTTCTTCTTCACATCATCATCCCCACCATCACCATCACCAACATTCTCATTCTCCTCCTTCTTCTTCTTCTGCTTCTCCCCTTCATTCCTCCTTCATAGCTGGCGCACCCCGTACGTGTGGCCAATGGCCTATCGAAGACGTGCCTCGCCACTGTAGGCAAGCGTGGCACAACAACCGCCATGCTTCCAGGTGCTGGTGTAAGCACAGGGCTACGAGGAGCAGCAGCAGAGTGATGTCGACCGTGCACCTCCACCCACGATGGTGCATGGGCCAGGCGACAACTACCGGCCAACCGCCATCGTGCACCACCATGACTACCCCCATGACCCCGACGACCATGGGCGACCACCCCTCCGACGTTCTTCATCCTCCTCGACGCATAAAACACACGATTCGTGCATTTTGGATGAAATCTCGTCGTGACGCGCGCGGGATCGAACTTAGAAATTGTGTTTCGGGACAGCAACTTCGTACACGTTTTCAGGGTAATTCGACCGTTGGATCGTCGATCTGTTTCTTCCCTCTCCATCTCGGTATATACCCCTTCACCCCTATCATGTTTCAACCGTTAATTCGATCGTTTGATAGATTAAAACCGGTCGCCAAGTTGACCATTTAAATTGTGTTATTTTTGGACAGTTTCTTGGAGCCAACTTCGAGGACTCGTATCTCCGTTGTCACAGCTCCGTTTGATGTGCCACCAGTTCATGTGCATAGCTGTTATAACAATATTCTTGTCCCTCAAGTTTTGTTTCATTGTGAGCTTGTTTGATTGGTTGACTTTGACGCCAAAGTTGGTCGTCCGAATTCGTAATTTTCAACTTATAAAATTCTAATTTTGAACTTGGGACTCCAGATTACAATTCTGACACCACAAGTAGACTCGTGATGTTGTTCTGGCATAATTTCATATATAGTTTGTTAGATTTGGAGGACGTGGACCCTGGCATGTATTTCGGTGTAAGGCAGGCCCACAGTCCGAGTCAACAGACAATTTTGAGATCGGCTTATCGAAATCCAATTTCGGATATACCATTGAGTTCGTATCGTCATTCTGGACTTGTTGACATATACTTTGCTAGATTTAGTGGACATTGGTTTCTACATTTTCGTGCAAACCAAAATTCCAATGTCCTGGTCAACGGACCATTTTGAGATCGGGTCAATGGAATCCAATTTTGGATATACTATTGAGTTCGTATCGTCATTCTAAATTTGTGGACATATAATTTATTAGGTTTAGTGGACTTGTATTCTTGCACATTTTTTGGTGCAAAGTGGGTCCAACACGGACACCGTTTTGATCCGAAATTATCTTTTTGCTCATGTGTCCAAACTGGACTTATGGGTAGGCTATCCTAGCTGATTTGACCATTCTGGACTCGGTAGTTATGTTTGTTTTATCATTAGACAACGCATGTAGATATTTTCTCTATGTATCACCATTAGTTATAATTAATTCTTCTTATGTTCGTATTTTAAAATTCGTGCAACGAAACTGAGATCAGTCGATTCTAGTGATCTCATATCTCTAAAATTGACAAGATGATCATGTGGATCGCTATGATAAGATTGTTAACCTTACAGTTGATTATCTTATCTCAATTTGCGTTCATAGGTTTCGATGTACGAATAACGAGGTACAACTTGATATTTTAATACTTAGACTAGATTTGACCAAGGTTTGACTATTTTGACTTAAGGTCAACTACAAGTCAACACTTGACCTAGATTGGACTAGGGTTGACCATAGTTGACCAGTTGACTAAAAGTCAACTATAAGTCAACACTTGACCTAGTTTAACTTAGTTTGACTTGGTTTGACCTAGTGTGACGTAGTTTGACCTAGTATGACCTAGTTTGACCTAGTTTGACTGAGTTTGACTCAGATTTCTTAGCATACATTAGAAAATCATGCCTAATAATGTTAAACCCAAATTAACTCATGTATATCTCATCTTTAGGTTTGTAACATCACTCTAAGCATCGATTTCTATTGACAGCTCAGGACCGCAGGCGAGTACATTCTCTGATAGTAGTTTATTATCTTGATATCTTCTGTATCCGATTTATTTATAGTATTTTACTTGATTCTTGACATGATTGTGCACAGACTAGTATATGTCGGATTCCTGTCATGAGATGTCATTCATGGATTACCATGGTATATTGGTACATTGTTCGATCTTGTTTCATGTACTTGTATAGACACGGATTCCTGAGGGAGATTAGCTACCCTCTTGGAGAATCTCGTGCCCTGACGTGATATCATATACTATTCGAGAATGGGGAGTTATTAGTAGTTATGTGATCAATACCCCTCATGTATTCCTATTCACGTGTGCATAGCTCCACCCTCACCACACGTAGGGTGTAGCCTGACCTGATACTAATTGTGCATAGCTTTCCATTTTGATCGGCTTGATCTTCAGGTTTACCTGTACTTTTTCTTGTGCATAGCCGATCAAATGGAACAGCCTGATCCTGACCCAAACCAATCGCATAACGCACTAATATCTCAAGGCATCATTTATGTTTACATTATACATCAGATGTTCCTGTACTATTCTATATTTCTGTATTTCATACCCTGACATGATATCCTATTTTACATATCCTGTTTATATTCCAGTATTTATATTTTATCTTGTATTCCATTATAATTGTCTCTTATAGCATTTGTCAATACTATGGAACTACTGTTGGTGTTTGTACTTGCTTATTTTCCTGACAGGATAACTCCGTTGATATTTACAGAGGATTTTGATGCTGACTATTCGACATATTATGGTTATGGCACCGACGGTGACTATTCCCAAGATCTTCCTCTTATGCTAATATCCGTAGAGGACATACTACCAGTAGTGACCTAGACTAGTTAGGTTTGATTGGACTGCATTCCATATGGGTATTGAGACTTGTAGTACATATTTAGATTTTGTGTTATGTCTTAAACTCTGATCTTGTGTTTTAAACTCTGATCTTGTGTGGTGACTTGAATCTGTTTCAGTTTATCTATTTCCATCATATCGTTATGATATTCTTGCTTATCTTCCTTAGATGTCTTGTGATTGAGTTAAGATTATATACCTCCGTGTAGAGATGACAGGTACATATATATTGTGTCTAGATGCTATACTTTCTAGTAGACCTATACAGCGTTCTACCGCCGATTCTGCGGCGTAGGCTGGACGTACCCACGTGCTCGTGCCCCTAATCAAGGTGCGGGTCGTGACACATTTTTGTGGTGGTCCATGCAGGTCAGAGTCGCAACTAGTGCAATTTTGTAGTGGTGTTCGACTTAGAGCGCTGCTACGAGCCTGCTATTTGGATATATGTTATAGGTTATGATAGGTGCTATTCAATCACAGTTAGGAACTCTTGATAGATTCTAGGGATAACCCCTGAGAATCTTACTTCGAAAACTCTTGAGTCTATTCCTACTTGCTTTCGCTCGTCCTGATCTTGAATGTCTGCCTGTTATCAAACCTTATTCTTGCATTAGGATGAGTTTTTGGACCCCGAGAGAACTAGAAAGTAGAAGTTGAACCTATACCATTTAGGTTGGGTTTTGTTTTAGACTATATTTAAGGAATTTTAAATTTTGACCTAGATAATATCTTTGGGACAACCCTTCGGGATCTTACTCTAACCCTATCTCGGAATCTATTTCTGTTTGTCTCAATTTAGTCTTCCTTGATTTATTATTGATTTTGATTCATGATGTTTGTTATTGACTTTGATCTTGCATCGAGAAAATTTTTGTGGATTGAATTAAGGTATATCCTGATAAGGTAAATGTCTGCTTTATTTATGGAATTTAGAATTTATCGTCGTCATACTAGCTAGCATGACAAGGACATAGAGCTTGATTTTGGATATGCTTATCCTAGTTATGAAATTTGGATTTTCTTGCAGCCATACCGGTTGGCGTGGTAAGAATTCTAGATAACATAATTTTAGGGTGTATACCTTAGTTATGGACTCTATTGTTTATTGTAGCTATGCTTACTAGCGTGGCAAAAATTCCGGCAACATAATTTCAGGAAGACATATATGGTTATCAGATCATATCTTAAATCGGTTTACTTCGTTATGACCAGATGAGCAAGAACGAATATTTGGACTTGTTTTGAATATTTGGATACGTTTGGATATTTGTATGTTTATATTTGGATATGTTTGGATATGTGGACATGTATGTGATGTAATTTTTGATATAGTTTGGTATGATTGCATATTTGGATATGTTTCGTGTTATTTGGACATATTTGGTTTGCTTATGATTTGTGGAACTCTCTCTATAGTGAGTTCGGACCAGGACAACCAGCTACTTGGCAGTCCTCGCTTAAAGCAGGACTACCAAGAATCTGGCAGTCCTACTTGAAACTCTTTGTATAAAAAGTTTCAACTAGGACTGCCAGATTCTTGGCAGTCCTTCATAAAGTAAGTACTGCCAAGAAGTTGGCAGTCCTAATCCGAACTCTCTGTAAAGAGAGTGTCCTTACCAAACTCTCTTTACAAAGAGTTTGGATTATGACTGCCAGCTTCTTGGCAGTCCTGCATGAAGCAAGGACTGCCAAGAATCTGGCAGTCCTACTTGAAACTCTTTGTATAGAGAATTTTAACTAGAACTGCCAGCTTCTTGGCAGTCCAGAGTGAAGCAAGGACTGCCATGAAGTTGGTAGTCTTAGTTAAAACTCTCTATACAGAGAGTTTCAAGTAGGACTGCCTAATTCTTGGCAGTCCTTCATGAAGATAGGACTGCCAAGAAGTTTGCAGTCCTAATCTAAACTCTCTGTAAAGAGAGTGTCCTAACCAAACTCTCTTTACAGAGAGTTTGGATTAGGATTGCCAACTTCTTGACAGTCCTGCATGAAGCAAGAACTACCATGAAGCTGGTAGTCCTACTTGAAACTCTTTGTACAAAGAGTTTTAACTAGGACTGCCAGCTTCTTGGCAGTACTAAGTGAAGCAAGGAATGACATGAAGCTGACAGCCTTAGTTAAAACTCTCTGTACAGAGAGTTTCAAGTAAGACTGTCAGCTTTATGGCAGTCCTTCATGAAGCTAGGACTGCCAAGAAGCTGGCAGTCCTAATCCAAACTCTCTGTAAAGAAAGTGTTCTAACCAAACTCTCTAGACAAAGAGTTTGGATTAGTACTGCCAGCTTCTTTACAGTCCTAGCTTCATGAAGGACTGCCATGAAGCTGGCAGTCCTACTTGAAACTCTCTGTACAGAGAGTTTTTACTAGGACTGCCTGCTTCATGGCAGTCCTTGCTTCACTCAAGACTGCCAAGAAGCTGGCAGTCCTAGTTAAAACTCTTTGATACTCCGATACTTTGATACATATTGCCACCGTTACTTTGATACATTTTGTACACTGATACTTTGATACATTTTGCACACAAGTATACACATATAACACACAGGTAAACACAAATTGCATACTGATACATTGATACATTTTGCACACATATAGACACATATAGCACACAGGTAAAAGTGTAAAACACAAAACATATATTGGACTTAATATTTTAAAATGATATAATTTACTGTATACAAAAGTGGTCCTCCATATACAAAATGCCAAAGTGTAAATTACTCCATATTCAGTCGTTTACGTATCAGTCGATTTTGATGTCGTAGTGGCCAACAAGTAAGTCTCTTGGCTCCTCAATCTTCAACAACTTCTTACAATGATTGATTTGATTAATAAAAGGTGTGGTCCAGGCGATTTCTTCGCCCGGTGCATATTTGTACCAAATTGTTGAAGGTGGAGGAATTGGAGAATGACCGATCGTCTTTAATATGACGAAGTTGTTCCCGATTTGACCTATAGTACATAGGTTAGATTGTATGTGCTCCACCGGAGGAGCGCACATCGGAAATAATGTATTGTTAATACTCGATAAAATAAGTACAACAGGTATCCTGTACCTATTAGCAAATAAATAACCGACAGATGGAACGAACATGTAGTGGTCTTCACCGGTAATACTGTCAGTACAAGGAATACTTGTAAACAAGCTTCCAACTGTATCTTTGCTTAGGATGCAGAAGTAGAATGGAAGACGAGTCTCTAACTCCTCATACAGCTCTTGCCTCACCTGTCTCCATCCGTCTTTGTCAGAATAACTAAGATGTCTTGTAAACACATGAAATCCGTAATTTCTATCCCTCGGGACATCAATAATTAACCAAATGTAACTGCGAATCTCAGGTTGAAAATTGTCAATATACAAACCCAGTATATGTCTATCCATGGTATCTTCGCTTGGCATGTCCGTTTTTTGCTTTTTCTGTGGAATGACAAGCTTGCTCTTCAGTGCAGGCGGAGCTTGCTCTAAGCTTCGTTCAACATGCTCAAAGGACGATCGATATCTCTTAGTTGACTCTAACCTTCTCTTATGTCAACTACTCATTCTTGTTTGAGGCCTGTCCTTAGGGTTGAGAACAACGGACGGCTCATGCATTCTAGTAGTCATTGGACATACAACTTTTTGGATTTTAAGTTCAATGCACTATCGCTCTGCTCCTATTGAGGCACACCACCTTGCGTGGAGAATTTTCACTTGTGGCAAAGAGAAAAAATCATCATCCCTCTTCACCACGGGTATTATAAACAACTGCCTCCAACGTTTATCGATAGCACCTACTGGAATAGGAATGGATTGATGATGATATTCATTAATCTCATATGCACAAGGGAGGCCCAATGTATGTCGATGTACACACCCGCAAACCTCGGGATCAAACCCGACAAACTTTGATATATCAATCTCATCAAATATTAATGCCAATTCCTTGTGAGATATCACACACATTAAAGCATCCAAGAGGGCTTTCTTTCTATGCTCATGCTTGACAATATTTAAGCTCATCTCAAATGATACCTTAATTTTGTTCACCATCCGGTCTACTGTTAGATGTATAGCTTACCAAACCGAGACAAAGTTGTCGAGAGATGACCTTAGATGCTTTTTTAATACTGAGTGTGCTCCTTCGACATGGTTGGTAGTTGTCGTGCCATAATGCTTCACCACTGTTTGACGTAACAAAAGATTGAACGAACTTTTTGCTTTATTGAACTTATAAGGTATCTGTGTACAAAGAAGGAAGTCCTAAACAGAATATTCTAAGTACAGGAAGAAAAGGTTTCTGGAAAAGTATGACGGTGGAGATCGAGCGCTGCAGTGGCTTCTTTACTCCGTTGACGATCTGACGATGAATCAACCTTGTTATGGCTCTCTGGCGCCTTTGATGGACTATGGGGTCACCAATCAAGAGGCTATCTGGATGAGAAGATCCATTGAAGATGGTTGGTTGGTTGGTTCTTTGACTGATAGGTGGATGAGGGTGGTCGACTCTTCGTGTATAGAGACTGCTGCTCTTTTGAAGATTGTCGATTGTCAATATTCTCTCTTTTTTTTTCCTCTCTTTCTGGTGGAAGAAGAACTCCTTCTATTTATAGAGAACCAAACACATATGCGATATACATTAGGGTTCCTGAGATATGAAAGAATCTGTCGTCATTGTACGATAAGGGCTTCTGCGACGCTGACACGTGGTGGACATCGAAATTCTCCTCAAACGAGATCTCTGGTGGTTATAAACATAACCAAAGGAGGTGACACGTGGCACGTGCCAATTTGCTTGCTCGGATATAGCCGAGTAAATCTTAGGAATTCATCCTAGATTTAGAGTCTAACTAATCCTCGTCTAAGATTTAAATCAATCTGATATGATATCAATCATGATTTCATCCCAATCTTCTCTGCAAGAGGCAGTTTAAACAAACCAATTAGGGTGGACCCATGTTTCCTATGCCTCTGGTGAGGACTAAGTGTTGCTGTGCTTCTGGGGCGACGAGTAGACCGTGCTTCTGGAGACGACGGAACCTTTGTGCTTTCAGGCGACGAATGGACTTGGCTTCGAATGACGACGAGACTTCTGTGCGTATAGAGCAACTTATGAAGCTGTGTTTTGGGCTACCGGAGTCACTGTGCTGTAGGCGACAAGTAGGCTTATGCTTCAGGTTGGCGAGGTTACTGTGCTTTTGGAGCGACATGTTAACTTGTATTGGTTGCGATAGGAGTTCCCAAGTCGCTTGTAGAGAAGTGACTTAAGCTTCTGATCCAGAACAGACGACTGCACCGTAGGAATGGAGGTGGTGTGAGCTTATCACCATCCTGTGCCTCATACGGATGTAGGTTAGTAGCTGCGCCTCTGAACAGTGAAGGCATTGGCTGCAAAGGGAAGGGTATGACACCCTTGCGCGTCTGAGATTGGCGCAGGCAGGTAGCTGCGCCTCTGGAGTGAAGATACTGGCTTCTAAAATAAAAGAAGGGGAGGGGGCCTACTACTATCTTATTTTTTGAGGTTGGCGCAGGCAGGTGGCTGCACCTCTGGCTTGAAGGCTCTGACTTCTGAAGCAAAGAGCAATAAATATCCGCTCTTTTAAGGAGCTTCCCTCTTAATTGCCACCATAATATAGGAAATTCCAAGGGTCTAAGACCAACATTCAAAGTGCTCAGTCTTAGGTTTGTCCCATTAATGCAAAAATTCTGACCGTCGGCCATGTGGCGTGTGCTCTAGGCCACTCTCGGTCCTATAAAAGGGGAAGTTCTCCTCTGAAGAGTCACTGTCTTCTTCTTGGCATCCTTCACTACCATGCGAGATCCAAACTTAACATCGAGCAGTGATCGGTCTTGTGTAAGTTGGCTGCTGGTTAAGGCTTCTCTCGTTTGTAGGCGCCACATTCTTATGGAGGAACTCTGTATAGAAGGAGCCATCGCTGTCCTTGAAAAGTATGCAAATGTCCTTCTTAGGGAGTTCGACTCTGAGCGAGTCTGAGGGATGTGGGATATCCAAGCCACGGGTTCGAGATCGGTTTCTCACTGATGAATAGCTGGTCGTGCTCTACCTTGATCTTTGGGAGTAATAGGGCTTTGCCGTGCTGTGATTCTGGGTCTTCCACTGCTTCAGTATATATTGAAGCTCTAGCTTCTCTTGGTGACAAGAGGGTTGGCTCTGATGACGCTGTGAGTCGGTGGGGAAGAGACTTTGATGTAGACTGTATATCTCTCTTCTGCCCATGATGATCACACTGTGAAGGCTGCCCATCGAAGACGATCCTTCCCTTATGTTCATAGAAATTTCTATTCTCACTTGTGTAACAAAAACCTTGTAATTGATCCTTATAAATGAGATTCAAGAAACTTCTTTATTATGTACTTGCGATAAGCCTGTGTAATAGACCCTTGTAGCTACGGTCAATAAGAAGAGTGCTTTTTTCTGAACTTTATCCTGAGAATGTCTTCGTCCTTGGTTGGTCTGTGCATCTCACTGTCTGCACTTCTGTGATGTGAGGTCAGTAGTGGGGACACTAACATGTGCCATATGTCATCTAGACCATGGTAGGAAGAGGGTGGGCGACGAGAGCAGCCTCCTACGCCTTGCATCAGCTGTAATTTTTCATGTTTCTACAACCACATTCGTCCATGCTAAGACGAAATGTTCTCTGTGCGGTTCAAGCCATGTATTTTTGATGTAGAAATGCATGCCGGCTCCCTCGCCTCCCACTTTTTCTTAAACAAGTACCATGCGGCATCGTAACTGTCTTTCGTACAAGCTCGTCATACACAATTCTAATCATTGTAGAATTCTTCAAAAAAAATTATGTCAAGTTTATCATCTACCTTTTCGAACTTCAACTTACATTGGGATTGAATATTACGATTGACATGCCAAGTGCATAGCAATGTATCTGCTTGAGGAAATACAATGCGTATAGCATTAATTAGGGCATACTCTCTGTCAGTAATAAGAACAGACGGCTCTCTATGACCGGTGTAAAGTGTTTTAAGTTTTTCCAGCGTCCATGTGTAGTCTTCAAGTTTCTCACTCTTCATGAAGCAAAAAGTAACTGGAAATGTTTTTCACGTAGAGGTGAAGCCGACAACATGAAAGAGAGGTATCTTGAACTTATTGGTCTTGTATGTGCAATCAAGAACTAACATGTCGGCGAAGGACCTAGCCAAATGTGTGCAATCGGAATGAGCCCAAAAGAGTGAAATGACTTCATTACATTGGGGATGTCTTCTATGGTACTCAATATAATGATTATCGGCAAGCAACTTCAGCATTTCTTGCATCGCCATTCTTGATTTTGTCTGAATGGCTTTTGAAGAAGATAGGACGTTGTAAATTGACTTCATTGTTGACTTGTTCTTCTCATCTTCGTGTCGTATGACGGAATATATTTGTCTCGGTGCAACTCCGGAAGTGGACAAGTCTTCGACTATCTTCTTCTCTGTATTGTTCAACCGTCTGACATACGGATGACCCAAAAGTGTTTCGGTAATAACATGGTTGTGGATTCCATTCTTCACTTCGACTGTCCACTTCGCTTCTTCTACGTTTCTAATATGGATTGTGAATGGACAACCACAATTCTTCGTTCCAACAATTCTTTTTGAAACTTTACTTTGGAGAATTGTATCTTTCTTATGGCTTCTGAACACACCACTTCTTTCACATCCAACCACCACACTTTATCGTCCCGGACGGTTTTGGACCGATCTGGATATCACAAGAACTATATTGTTTTTCCGTCCAACTTCTCGGCACCAATGTAGTGCTTTTTCGCTTGATTCAAACCAAATATCGGTTAAGAATAAATTGCCTACATCAATGGCAATTGGAGGAGGTACTGCAATCTCGAAAGATGATAAGCCCTAGAATAGAACTTAAAGTAAATAAAACAAAACAACTACACAAATGTGAAAACTGCTGCAAATAAATAGGACTGCAGACAATGAGGTAGTCCATAGAATACACATGACTGCAACCATCATGGCAGACCACTGTCTTTGCAGGACTGCCACACAGTTGACAATCCTGTTTTAGAACTGGACTGTCAACTCTTTGACAGTCATAATTCATTGTTGGACTTTCAGCTTTCCCGCAGTCCACTATGTTACAGACCCGACTTTCATCCGACAAAAAGTTCAAATTTAATTACCAAGAGTGCTTCCGAAGCATCGATGTGTTCTTCGGACGTAGAGAGACGAGAGTTTAGTACATTTGATGACCCGGGTTCTTCTATATTCATTTTTTCTACATTAAACACATATGATTCAATATTTATATGTGAAATTAATGTTGGAAACTCTAAATATATATTAATTCGATGACATACTAAATGACGGTAGAAGTCGATGAAACTATTACTAGAATTTTCACCCACAATCTTAACAAAATATAGATTGGGGAAAATTTTGGACTAGGGTTTAATTCTATTACCTAGAAATGTTGGTAGAGAAGAAAAGAATAGAGGGAGAGAAGAAAAGAAAAGAAAAGTTGGTATTTATAATTTTTTGTGGGCTAGTCCCAAGCAAAGAAAATGAATGACAAATTTATAATTTTTTGAAAAAAAAATTGAGATAGCCTCTAATAAAAAATAATGTGCCCTTAGAATTAGCCAAAAATTATAGGTGTTTGCATCGATCCATAGGGAGATTATATATATCTCATGATGTTTTTGATGATACAAAGTTTACATGTGCTATGTTTCCAGATATAGCTAGATCGAGTCAGCCAACTAATACTGTCACTGCCCAAGTACAGCCTTTTGAGTTAAATTCAAAACTAATGTAGGTTTAACCTCATTTAACCTACTGGTTGGACCGGTTTGACCAACTTAGCGTTCTGACCGGATCGGTCTGATTTTTAAAACATTCTCTCTCAGCCTCAGCCTTTACTGTTTCGTGAAAATATTTCAGCATTACACACGACAGTAAATCCAGTTTTTCATGCTAGGACCAAGTATACCGAGTTCGATTATCATTTTGTCACGGAAAGAATTAGCTCTTTGATCAATCATCAGTCTGGTTTGTCAGCTCCCAGCAACAATTGGATGACATAGTCACGAAGTCTGTGTCTCGTGATCGGTTCAAATTCAATCATGTAAGCCTGAAGCTTGCTCTTTTTGGCTTGCTCTCGACCCAGTTTGAAGGGGAATGTTAAGACCACTGCTACACTAATGGAGCTAAGTGAATCTTTACGTTGACCAAGTTTCCAACATATTTCAGATTGTGTTTGATTGAGCTTTTTTTTATTTTTATGGAAACTATTTTCATCACAAAATTTTCACCGATCGTAGTCTTTGATAGCTATTTAATCAATTAAAGTGCACGTATGTCCGCTTGCCAAAACCATTAACCATATCATATGATTGAGGTCAACGTTTATGAACTTTTTAAGTTTTAGTAAAAGAGTTAATAGATTTTGAGTTTTGCAGTTGACCCTTGTTGACAATCCAAAATTTATCAATAAATATTTTAGAATTAATTAGACTTATCCCACAAACATTCTTGCCATACTTGAATTTTGTTTTAATATATTTATTAATTTTGAATGGTCAATATCGGACAGCCGATATTTCATGACTCAAAATCTAATTTGTTAAGAAGAAAAAATGAATGAAAATTTAATGTCAGAACAACACGCATAAATTTAACATTTTAGTTTTACATGTATTTTCATTCCCTATCTCTATTCGTTCAAATGTGCTATAGCTGTCGTGTTGCACAACCGCTTCCTTCATTTCAGTCCCACATCGGAAAAGCTACTATAGGAGTCAACGCTTATGATAGGCTGCTTAGCAGAAGCAAGCACGACCTTACTTGAACAGGATCTGTTCTATAGCTACGGGACAACCAGACTATGATCCTCTCTTGTGGGGGTGGACGAGAGGTTGTCTGACAGACCCCTCTCCCCCAATTTTTTTTAAGTTGGCTCCTTGCATCAGGAAACCAGATGGTATGGAATCGACCTTTCGGTAGATTTGTTTCACTTTATCAAATTGCCATCTCTTTGGAATTATAATCTGAAATCAAATATCCGTACCTTTGCCTAGTTTTTTTTCTTTTATAAAAGTAAGTGTTGGTTTATTTGAGTGTTTGGCGACATGAAACCTCAAATTAAAGCTCATGAAACTCAAGTTCCGCCGAATGCAAAAAAAATAAAAAACACTTTTTGTAGGACTTTCTACTTTAAGAAAATTCTAGAGTGTTGCTAATTTGTTGCAATTTGATTGCCATAAACCGCTAAACCAGTAACATAGGTCTCCTTTAATCTTGGTTGAAATCCAATAGTGTAACTGACACCGTAGAATTTCATCAATACCGTTGCTTATATTACAAGTATATAGAACGAATACGGATAATTACACGATATGGATACATGGTACTAACATTTTCAAATAGGTACAAGATAGTGAAATTGCAACAAGTTTAGAAGTTTATCATGATAACAGTGATTTACAAATAGAAAGATCAAGTTCTGGAGTAATTTCAGTTGCTGGGTTGCGTTAAGTTTGGATTCTAGCTCCTTTAACTATGGTATATTTTGGGCAACCGCCAGAATCATCACTTTTCGTGGTTTTCTTTCTTCCATTGTCAAATTCAAATTTGGATTCATCTTTTCTCGTAGGAACGCAGCAGGAATGTAACACCGAATAAGAAAGAAGGCGATTTAGGTATTAGGAACTACAAACAAGACGAGGAAGAAATATGCTAACCCAGTAAGATAGCACATGGCTTTAAGTTGATGAGTAGCAGATGAGTTAAGACCTTAGATGCTTAAAATAAACTAAATGAGTTTGGTCTAGCTCCATGTTCTGGAACCAAATATAGAGAACATTCAGATTCAAACAACGATATTTGGTTTTAGTGTAGCATCTGTATTAGGTGTGATTAATCATGTAAGTTGCCATCTTGACTTAATTTTTGAACCTGGCATAAATACCAAATCCTTCCGAGTAGAAATGGACTTGATATATTTCTGAGGGTTGGTCTTTTGTTCCATGATTTCAAAATACTTGATTTATATGGTAATTGATCTATTGCTTGTAGTTGCACCCAAGGAAGCACAAATACTCCGAAATTGGTGTTATGCTTGTGTCAGATGTAGTCCAAAAAGGTATATAATAAAGATTATTGTGATACTGGGTAGGGCATGCTAAAATCAGGCACAAACCCGTACAACCTCATGATTGTTACGTATTTATCCCATAGCCAAATATATAGTAACATGGTAGATTGTATGCTACTTGTGTTGTGTCGACACAAGGAGACTCATGATGTAGCCTTGGTGTATATTTATATTAGGTGTCGGCACAAGGAGCTAAGAGCATCCACAGTGGTAACACTCCAAACCATACTCCAAATCACTTCAAACCATACTCCAATAATTAATTTTGGAGTATTTCCTTCATGTTGGTACACAATGGTATAGTCTAAATAAACACTCCAAATTGACAAGTGGCAACACTCCATTTATTTTTCTTCTTATTTTTCTTTCATAATTGACAAGTGGCAACACTCCAAAAAAAGTATGAAGGAAAAAAGTAAATATGGTGGGCCCGCAAGTAATATAGCTCAACTAGTGGACTCTCCAAATTTGGAGAGTTTCATAGCTTTCTACCATTTTTCAAGTGTGGACAAGAGTCCATTGAAGCCATCAAGTGCTACAAAATTTGGCTATAGACCAAATATAGCACTTAAAATTAGTCCCACTGTGGATGCTCTAATAGCATATATATCATCTATTACATGTACAGGCCATGCATGTAAATATCGATACCCTTTACTTATCTATTACATCCCATAGCCAAGTTATATAGCATCACATGATAATGAGTTGCTTGTTACCAAGTCATGTCGTGAATATGATCCACTTCCCATACCACATCATGTCGTAACCTTTCTGGTGCAGAAAATAGGGACTGTTGGGTGGTACCTCCTTAATTGGAGAGAGGATTTGGAGTTCCCAAGGTTCATTCACCTTGGAGAAAGTCTAAAGACTTGTGGAATTCCCAAGGTTCATTTATCTTGCATGAACGAATCTTGGAGGAGAAGGTTCATTCCCTTATGGCTATATAAGGAGATGGTTTGGGTTAATCCTCCCTTGTGATCTTGGTGCTAGAAGTGGTGGTGCTCTTGGTGCTCCTTGCTTGCGGCGTTCTTCCGGGCGATGCTTCTACCTCGGGTGCTTCTTCACCAAAGTGTCTTCCATACTTGTGTATGAGAGAGATCCTCTTGAGTGTATCCAAGAGAGAGTTTGTAACTCTGTAATCCCACTATTCTTAGTGGAAGAAGAAAGAAAAGAATTATTGTTGTCCGAGGACGTAGGCACATAGCCGAACCTCGTTAATTCTCTTGTCTTTTGTATATTTTTTTTTCTTTTCTCTAGCCTCCGTGTTAAGCGGATAAGCTAAACTTCAACTCATTGTAGCTCCCATGCTAAGTGGGTAAGCTATCTCCATCCTAATTAGCGGTATCAGTGCATACCCAACAATTGGTATCAGAGCCACACAAGCTTATTGATCGTGATGGTGAAATCATTGTCTTCTACCTCCTCAACCATGATCAAGCTCAAACTATTCCATATGGAGGCCGCGGATGGAAGATATCCTCTATTGTAAGGATTTGTACGAAGTGTTACTCTGCAATGGACAGAAGCCAGAAGACAAATCTGAAAAAGATTGGACCATTCTAAATCAAAAAGCTATTGGAGAGATCCGTCCTTGGATCGACCAAAGCATTTTTCACCATGTTTCCAAAGAAACCGATGCTCATCAAATGTTGATGAAGTCAGCATCGATGTACGAGCGAGAGACTCCTCAAAACAAAGCGTCACTCATTCGACGTTTGGTAAACCTGAAATACAAAGACGGACGAAGTGTTTCTGAACACTTGAGTGATTTCCAAGAGTTGGTAAATCAACTCTCAACCATGAAGCTGGTGCTGGAAGATGAGATATTGGCACTTTTGCTACTCAGCTCATTTTCGGATAGTTGGAACACACTTGTGGTTTCCTTAAGCAACTTCGCTCCTCAAGGCGTCATCACTTTAACCTTATTGAAGGATAGTTTATTGAATGAAGAAGCGAGGCGGAAAGAACAAGGCATAACAACCGAGTCAGATGCTCTTATTTCTGAGAATCGTAGAAGAACTCATTAAAGAAAATTCCACAACCGTGACTGCTCCAAAAGCAGGCCAAAAGATTATTCCAGAGGCACTTTCAAACCAAGAAAGGAGATAGAATGCTTTCATTGTGGCCTTAAGGGTCATATAAAAAGAGAATGCAGAAAATCAAAAAGGAAAAGAGAAATGAATCAAATGAGAAGAATGAAGCCAAAGACACAACTGCCACTGCTTCGAAAGGCGATGAGATAATCATCATTTGTGATGATGGTCTGGTTAATCTAACCTCTCAAGATTCATGCTGGATTGTAGACTCTGGTGCATCATTCCATGTTACTTTCAGAAAGGAATTCTTCACAACCTACACAAGCGGAGACTTCGAAAATATGAGGATGGGAAATGAAAAAGTTTTCAAGATTGTGGGAAAAGAAGAAATAGCTCTTGAGACCAACATTGGCTGCCCCTTGATTCTCAAGAATGTGAGACATGTTCCAGATATGCGTTTCAACTTAATATCCACTGGCATGATGGATGATGAAGGCTATACCAATGTGTTTGGTGGAGGCAGATGGAAACTCAGCAAAAACTCCCTAGTGCTTGCTAGAGGGAAGAAGGAGAACATACTCTATATGACATATGCTAAGATCAACAATCAGCATATTAATACAGCAATCGACCAATCAGGATCAACGATTGGGTTATGGCACAAGCGACTGGGTCATATGAGTGAGAAGGGATTGCAAATTCTAGCCAAAAGAGAGGTATTGACCGGGCTGAAATCGAAAGGTACACCTCTTGAACCTTGCACTGATTGTTTGGCTAGAAAACAACATAGAGTTTCATTTCATTATAAGGCTGCAACTAGAAAACCTAATGTACTGGATGTTGTTTACTCTGATGTTTGTGGGCCTATGACTACTAACACTCTTGGTGGTACAAGATACTTTGTCACCTTCATTGATGATCATTCCAGGAAGGTATGGGCATATGCAATCAAATTCAAAGATCAAGTCTTTGATGTGTTCAAGCAGTTTCATGCCAGCGTTGAACGTGAGACTAGTACGACTCTGAAGTACATCCGTACCGACAATGGTGGAGAGTACATAGGAGACTTCAGAATCTATTGCAAGAATAATAGGATCAGACATGAAAGATCGGTTCCAAAGACCCCTCAGCACAACGGGTTGGCAGAGAGGATCAACAAAACGATCGTTGAGCAGATCAGAACCATGTTATCTCATTCCAAGCTGCCAAAGGGTTTCTGGGGTGAAGCATTAATGACAGCAGTTCACTTAATCAACTTGTCTCCATCAGCTCCACTCAATGGTGATGTACCGAACAACTTCTGGACAGGAAAAAATGTGTCCTACCCATATTTGAAGGTGTTTGGGTGTAGAGCATTTGTGCATATTCCCAAAGACGAGAGGTCCAAGCTTGATGTCAAATCAAAAGAATGCATTTTTCTTGGCTATGGAGATGAAGAGTTCGGCTACAGACTTTGGGATCCTATCAGTATGAAGATTGTCAGAAGCAGAGATGTGGTCTTCTTTGAAGATCAAACTATTGAAGATTTTCAGAAGGAAGAAAAGGTTGATAGCTCCAGAAAATTTCCTGTCAACCTAAATCCAATTTCTCAGCCCCGGGAACAAAGGGGAGATCCGGTCGAGAATAATGAAGCTGAAATCCATGATCATGTCGAGGACAATCATGATGATGACATTGTACATGAAAATGTTCAAGAAGAGCAAGCTCCTGAAGGACCTCAACTGAGAAGATCAAACAGACAACCGAAGCCTAACAGCCTCTACAGTCCACAACAGTATGTATTACAAACAGATACAGGAGAACCTAAAAACTATCAAGAAGCTGTGACACACGAGAAAAAGGGAGAGTGGCTGGAAGCCATGCAAGATGAGATGGACTCCTTGCATGAGAATCACACTTATGATTTGGTAAAAGTACCAAAAGGAAGAAGGGCACTCAAGAACAAATGGGTGTATAAGCTGAAGACAGAAGAAAATAAATCACAACCAAGATACAAGGCGAGGCTAGTTGTGAAAGGTTTTAGTAAGAAGCAAGGAATTGAATATAAAGAGATTTTCTCACCAGTGGTGAAGATGACATCTATCAAAGTAGTGCTCAGCTTGGCTGCAAGTCTAAATCTAGAAGTGGAACAACTAGATGTGAAGACTGCATTCGTTCACGAAGAAATTGAAGAAGAAATCTACATAGAGCAGCCAGAGGGTTTCAAAGTCAAAGGAAAAGAAGATCTAATCTGTCGACTAAAGAAGAGCCTGTATGGACTGAAACAGGCACCACGCCAATGGTATAAGAAGTTTGATCTCTTCATGACCAAGCAAGGATACCTGAGGACCACTTCTGATTATTGTGTGTTTGTCAAAAGGTACTCTGATGGTGAACTGATTATACTCCTTCTATATGTTGATGATATGTTGATCGTAGGTCATGACAATGACAAGATCAGCAAGTTAAAAAAGGAGCTTAGCAAGTCCTTTGCAATGAAGGACTTAGGACCAGCAAAGCAAATTCTCGGTATGCATATCTTCCGTGATTGAAGGAATGGGAAGCTGTAGTTATCACAAGAGCGCTATATCGAGAAGGTGTTGAAGAAGTTCAACATGGACAAGGCAAAGCCTGTAGCAACTCCACTTGCTAATCAATTTTTGCTCAACTCAAGACAGTATCCTACAAGCAACAAAAAAGAAAAAGAAATGGCATCGGTGCCATATGCCTCAGCAGTTGGCAGTCTTATGCATATGATGGTGTGCACCTGACCTGACAGGGTACATGCAGTTGGTGTCGTCAGCAGATTCTTATCCAATCCGGGAAAAGAGCATTAGAAAGCGGTGAAGTGGATTTTGAGATACCTCAGAGGTACTTCCAAAATGAGATTGTGCTTTGGAAATGACAAGCCTGTGTTGATTGGGTATACAGATGCAGATATGGCTGGAGATTTTGACTCCAGAAAATCTACTTCAGCATATTTAGTTACTCTTTCAGAGGGAGCTGTGTCTTGGTAGTCAAAGTTACAGAAGTGTGTTGCTCTGTCGACTACAGAAGCAGAATATATCACAGCGACAGAAGCATGCAAGGAACTACTGTGGATGAAAAGATTCCTACAGGAGTTGGGTCAAGAACAATGAGAATATGTTCTTTATTGTGATAGCCAGAGTGCTATCCATTTGAGCAAGAATTTGAGTTTTCACTAAAGGACAAAGAATATTGACGTGAGATATCATTGGATTCATAATGTGGTGGAATCCAAGCAACTTCAGATTGAGAAGATCCATACCAATGACAACGGCTCAGATATGATGACTAAATCTTTACCTAAAGACAAGCACATCTTTTGCAGAAGTGCAGCTGGTATGACGGAGCCTTCCACTTAAGTCGGAAAGGAAAAAATTATTGGGTGGTCCCTCCTTAATTGGAGAGAGAATTTGGAGTTCCCAAGGTTCATTCACTTTGGAGAAAGTCTAAAGACTTGTGGAGTTCCCAAGGTTCATTCATCTTGCATGAACGAATCTTGGAGGAGAAAGTTCATTCCCTTATGGCTATATAAGGAGATGGTTTGGGAGATGTTTGGGTTAATCCTCCCTTGTGATCTTGGTGCTAGAAGTGGTGGTGCTCTTGGTGCTTCTTGCTTGCGGCGTTCTTCCGGGCTGTTCTTCTACCTCGGGTGCTTCTTCACCAAAGTGTCTTCCATACTTGTATATGAGAGAGATCCTCTTGAGTGTATCCAAGAGAGAGTTTGTAACTCTTAATCCCACTATTCTTAGTGGAAGAAGAAAGAAAAGAATTATTGTTGTCCGAGGACGTAGGCACATAGCCGAACCTCGTTAATTCTCTTGTCTTTTGTATGTTTGTTTTTCTTTTCTTTTCTCTAGCCTCCGTGTTAAGCAGATAAGCTAAACTTCAACTCATTGTAGCTCCCACGTTAAGTGGGTAAGTTATCTCAATCCCAATTAGCGGTATCAGTACATACCCAACAGGGACCTGAGCAGATCTAATATAGTTTTTGGGGATGACCATGACTTGTATATGTCAAGGACATAAACTTAGTAAATGTAGCCTTATGTCTTATTTGTGCCAAAAAAAAACTTGGGCAAAATCGTGACCCACAAGTCATGGCTCAATAATTAATAACTTGACTTGGTTTTAAACCAAGTTATGTTGTGAACTTGTGAATAGGATTTATGCACAACACAAATATAATTTATCTATAGTCTATATTAGATTTTGAGTAGAGTTAGTGAATATGTAAAACACAGCTTGTGTTGTGTCGAGTCCTGGACCCCACCTTCTAGCCTATAGTGTAGTGTGGCACATCATGAATGTATAGGCCAGTCAATAACTTGGCAACAAGTATCTCTGGTGTAATTGTTGGCTCATACTATAGTCACATTATATACTATGCAATATGGCTCCTATTATATTTTAAATGTATAGACCAGTCAAGACGGACTTGACATGAGATCATAACATGATGTAGCACACAACGCTCTAACAAGGCCATAACATGATGTTCCACACGGGGATCAGCACAAGTGAATGACATGGTGTAGCATTTATATTTTTGCAAATGCCCTATGTCACATCAACCTTGTGTCAAGCACCATGTGCTTTATTAGGTTATGCCCTTGTGTCATGTCCTCGTGTGCTACATCTTCGTATGGCCTTGATTCGAGTTCTATGTGCTACATCATGTCATTAAGATCTTCTCGCGAGACAACCTCGACACATAAACAGGCGAGGCTAGTAGCTCCTTGTACTACATCACATGGGACTCTGACACAAGGCCATAACATGACTTACCTTGGATAAGTCAGCAATGTCGAGCCAAGGATAAAGCTAATCCCACATGAATATATATTTGGCTGCCACCACCGTAGAATGTATACATCATTTGTTATATATATATATATATATATATATATATATATATATATATATATATATATATATATAACAAGTCCCAGTGGCCGTAGTCCGTTGGGAACGGTGGAGCACCCCGGCGCAGTTGCGCTGGTTCGAGCCCCCTTGGAGGCATGCCTCCAAGCACCATTAAGAAGTGGACACCCTCAATATATATATATATATATATATATATATATATATATATATATATATATATATATATATATATATATATATATATATATATATATATTTTATATATATATATTATATATATATATATATATATATATATATATATATATATATATATATATATATATATATATATATATATATATATATATATATATATATATATATATTGAGGGTGTCCAATTTTATATATATATATATATATATATATATATATATATATATATATATATATATATATATATATATATATTGAGGGTGTCCAATTTTTTATATATATATATAAAAAAAACAAATATATATATATATATATATATATATATATATATATATATATATATATATTTTTTTTTTTTTTTTTTTTTTTTTTTTTTTTTTTTTTTTTTTTTTTGAAGCAATGGGTACTTGTGGCGAACTCGCCTCCACTGAGGCTCGAACTCCGGACCACTTGGGCCGCATGCATTTCTCCTAACCACTAGGCTAGAGGTCATTTGCATATATATATATATATATATATATATATATATATATATATATATATATATATATATAACAACCAATTTTCCTTGCTGAATCGGGTGGATAATTATCTTACTTATAGTAAATTACAACAAAATCAACAACAAAGCCTTCATCCCATAGTAAATAAACTAAATGAGTTTGGTCTAGCTCCATGTTCTGGAACCAAATATAGAGAACATTCAGATTCGAAAAATGATATTTGGTTTTAGTTCATCACCTGTATTCAGTATGAATAATCATGAAAGTTACCATATTGACTTAATTTTTGAACCTGACATAAATACCAAATCCTTCGAGTAGAAATACAAGGAGAAAAATGATGGTGTATTCTCCTTCATGGAAACATAAGCTTCTTACTTGTGCCTCTTTGAGTTGAATGTTACAACAGCCAAAAAACAAAATACCTTTGGAGTAGGGTAGTTGAATGCAATTCTGAATGTAATTAATTATCTTTTTTGCTCACATTTACTCATTTAGGAAATTTGAAGGTTGCTATTTGATTGCAATAAGACAGTGGAGCGAATAACGTAACCCTCCTTACGAATTAACTGACATCCTTGACTTTACAGTAAGCCCCCTTTCTAGTCTATAGCTGCTTTGGCCACCAACAGCAAATTGTAAAAATGCTCCACTTTGTGGTTCCTTCTCTTGTTAGACCTATGCATCTATGTTTAATTGCCAATTCCTGGCAACTAGTGTGTTTTGACTATTTTGTAACTCATGTTCATTAATCTAAGTGGAAATGGTGGAAGAAGGGGGTGATATTATTCTTGAATGCTCTTCAGCAGTTTGGGACTTCAGCAGCCTGCAGCATCACTTGGTAGGTTGCACAAAAAATGCAGCAAAAATAGGATTACGTTTCTTGTCAATGTTAAATTGTTAATAAAACCTTTACTGCATGCATAAGTCTCTTGACAAATATGTCCAATGAACTAACTCCGTAGGCACATGCTTATTCTTATATTTTGTTCAGTGGGTTGTCGAGCAGACGAACCCTTATGTACTAGTCTCATTTTTTAGAACCATTAACTGCACCATAAAGCATTGACAAGTTTTTAAATTTGCAGAACGCGAAGAAAGGGGACAACGGGGTTTCGAAGAATAAGACAGGAAGTCCTGGATCTGATAAGGTATCTGTCTGATTTGTCAGATTTGGGTTCAAACATTTTATAAGAGCTTCCTTATAGTGTCTGTCTGCTTATCTAGGTGTCCATACTGAATCTTTTTTCCTTCCCTTTTTTATTCTTTCAATTTTCCAGGTTGTGCAGGTGCCAGTACACTACTAAAATCTGTCAAATCAGCGACGCCAGAGGACGTCGCTAACTAGGGAAAATATGTCGCTAAATCCAATTGGCGACGTATTTAGCAACGTCTGGACGTAGTCGCGATTTACCTAGTCGCTAAACACCATGACGTCGCAATATGTCGCTATTGCGACGACAATTAGCGACGCAGCTGCGTCGCTAATTCAACGACTACAATCGACGTAAAACGACTGCGTTTGCCGACGTCAGCTAGCGACGTTTAGCGACGTTACCTACATCGATGCTGACCTGGCTTGTGAGCCGAATAGCGACGTTCTACGACGTTACACATCACTATAGTGCCGATACATAGCGACGTTTAGCGACGTCGTATTTAGCAACGTTTAGTGACGATCAGCGACAGGGTGAATCATAGTTAGCGACGTTCCGATACTTACTTAGCGACGTTAACGTTCGTCGCTGGACGTCGCTAAATGTCGCTGAACGTCGCTAAATTTGGTAAAAAATTAAAAAAAATACAACATTTGTAGCAACACCTAAAGCAGCATTTTCCTGGGTTCGTCGACCCCTTCGGTGGAACGCTACTCAACACCGGCTGATCAGGAGGAGCATCACGAACACAAAGTATCAAACAATATGAATCACAATCACGAACACGTTTGAAACACAATCTCATCAATCAACACAGATATATGAAAAATTTCAACAACAGTGTCAAATATAATGAAACACAATAACAATGCATGTATAAACACATAAAAGACCCAACAATGGGCCATCACACAACAATATATATATGTCGACTACGGCTGATCAGGAGGAGTATCACCGCTCCTAAAAAGAAGGTAAGCATACTGCTCGGTGTAAGAACCACCGACAACGATGAAGGAGGAGGCAATGCAACCGCTGTAGAAGGAGGCAGTGTAACCGCTGGAGAAGGAGGCAGTGTAACCGCTGGAGATGGGTGCGTCCGCGTCTCCTCTAGGGCTAGTAGTCTGGCGCTGGATTGCTCCATGCAAGCCGCTATCCTAGTAACGGTGCCGTGAATGGACTCCTGCATCCCCTGTACGTCCCTCAAGGTGCGCTCGAGCTCGTCGAAGCGTGCGGTGACCAACGCAGCGTCCCCTTGCGCCTGAGACCCTGGCTGCTCAAAAATCTACCTCAGCATATCGTCGTGCAGCTCAAAAATCTAGTGGACAATGGTATCCTCTACTCGGGACGACTCGGCCGGTGATGGCTGTGAATGCGCACTGGCAGAGGAAGCCCTGGATGCCTGCGTCGTAACAAATGTGCCGTAGGACCACGTACCGTTGTACGTACCTCTATGAAGACCACCAACGGCGGACTTCCAGAGCTCGTCTGTAACGCCCCAGAACCAGAATACTGGAGAGCGGGGGCATACATAGCCAGCTACGTATAATAAAATGGAATCCACCCTACTATACGGTCACGGTTGTCTAGATATATGAGGGTTTAACTACAATCCATCAGTCTCCTATGATCATTAATAAGACTAATTGTCTCAATCTCAAGCAAGCAAGTAAAGTTACAAGATGTAAGATCACCAAATATACAATAGTAAGGCGTCCCAAACATTACATATCCAGCTGATCATGAAGCTAGTCGTTACAAAATGTGAGAACTAGCAAGAGTTTAGTCATACATGATCAACCCTAGGATCTGTCAATCATTGTCACGCCCCAGAACCAGAATACCAGAGAGCGGGGGCAGACATAGCCAGCTACGCAATCCCAAAGTACGTTAATACTTTGAAATCACGTATAAGCTGTCAAGAAATGGTGGTTACTCTATAAGCCATCAGTCAATCCTAAGGTTTAACAATCCTAGGTATCTCAATCACAGGCAATTATGCAAGAGCAAGAGTACGATCATCATACATACACTAGTAAGGCGTCCCGAACCATATATACATGAATGATCATGAAGCCAGTACCACAAAACTGATGACTAGCTAGAGTATTAGTCGTACATGATAAGGACTAGCTATAGTCTAGAATACACATATCATGTTTATGCCCGTAGGCTACAATATCAAGAAAAATACTAAAACACGAGCTAAACACGTGCTCGGGGCTAAACGTTACAAGAGAAGAATTTACATATCAGTGGGAGAATGAAAAAGAAACCCACTGAGGCACTCTGGTGCTCCGGCTGGTCACCATCGAGTAGATGGTGCGGTGGATCCTTCGGGCTCTTCTATCAGAACCTGGCCATGCAAAACCAGTGGGGTCAGACACCAAATAGTAAGTACCACAAAGGAGGCCGAACTATGAACTTAAAACCAGCAATCATAGGCAATCAACGGGAAGAGAAAGCAATAAGTAAAGGAGGATCGAGATTCGTGCAGTACCAATGCACTCATCCCGAACATAGGAAGACAGTAAGTAAATCATCATTGAGCATAAAGTAAACTGGAGAACCTGTTAAATAAATAGAACTGGGAAGGTGATATACGATGAGATAACCATGGGACTATTCAGATAACCAGGTTACAACCCGTAAACCAAACAAGGACCGGGGTTGTAACCCTTCGTCTGAACAGAACTTGGTTTCTCCCACCATTTATCGGCAAGATAAAATAAGAAATCAGGACATGTAACAATCATGTATACGATCAAGACGAGACTAGACAGATTTAACTCCATCCAACATTCACGGCCAAGCAATAAGTACGGTTTGATACTTTAACTAACTAGGGTTATCACAGGCCTAGTTACTAGCAAGATGCAGTAAGATTATTCCACAGCCACAAGCCCTGCAGACCATCCAGGCTATCCGGACGCAATTAAGAATTGAATTCAAGTGGGTACATCGTCCAGGAAACGCATGTACCTTTAGGTGACTTAGAGGGTGCAACACATGATAGTGTGGTGAAAATGTGCCCTACTCGACGGCAGGCTACAGATCCCAAGTGGGGCGCCCAGATAACGGGATTGCCTGTAGCTGGAAAATCTCTTCATGACTACTGGATTTATTCTAGTTGTTAGCCTTAGTTGATTTCAGTGGGTACCCCTGACCATGGTACTCAGGGGTCCCTGTCCTAGACATGATGCAAGACAAGACAGGTTCATTTGTACAAGCACGATCGTCCACGATGTCCAGGCTATTCAATCTTGTCGTGTCATGTTAGCCGTCGCATCAGCATTTCGAGAAATATATCATGTCAGGTTCACTGTCAAGAGTGCGCCACGGTGGGCCACTATCAAGAATTATCATGTCAAGTTATCATGTCAAGACTATTGTCGAGAGTGTACCTCTACGGGTCACTGTCATGTCATGTTACTCTTTTCTGGTTACTAGTTACAGGTTAGAGTGCACCATGACAGGTCACTATCGTGTCAAGCAATTTCATTCATTAAAGAAATAACAAGCTATTAAGTGGGGTCGTCGCAATTAGACCAAGGTAGAAAAGGCACAATAGCAGTCAGAAACTCCATGAAAGAAACTTGCATAAAATAATTAAAAATCATATTCTTGGAGGCAAGGAAAAGATCTACAATTTTTATGTTGGGAGTGGGAAGGAATTCTGACCACAATTCAGGCAAATAAAATATTTAAACAATCAAAGTGGACCCCATACGACCCAAAAGTGGGAGAACATACATGCGGCCAAAGAGAGTGGGAGGCCACCCATGCGGCCAGCCAAAGCTCATGCGGCCAGAAAATAACTGAAGGGGGTCATGCGGCCAACATTAAATGCCAGCAAGAAATATTCATGTAATCAGAAAGACAAAGAGAGTGGGACCCGCAATAAATGCAAGCATCCACTCAACAAAAGAAAAGGGCACGTGGCCACTCAAGTACTGGGGCCATGTGGGACCCAACAATTAATGCAGGTATGCCATGCAGCTCAATTAAATATTCATGCAAGCAATCATGCGGCCATAAAATATTATTATCTAACTGGCCATGCAAGCAGTTGGCCATATGCGGCTCAACATGGCATGGGCCGCATGCGGCTAGAGTTAGCTAAGGCAATGGGTAATGCATGCAATTTGCATGCAAAAAGGCATGCAATAAATAATAATAATAATAAAAGGAAAAGCCATGCGGCCATATGTGCTAGGCCATATGCGGCCAATAGCGTATTCATGCGGCCAGCTTTGAGTTTCATGCGGCCAGGAAAATTTTATGCGGCTAGCAATATTAGAGTTGGCCTTATGCGACCGACAAGCTATATGCGGCTAGCAAGCTGCAATTAATTCAAATACATGCATTAAATTAATTAACAAGCAGCATACGTAAAATATATATATTGGCATGACAATGCATGCATTAATTAATGCAGCTAGAACAAAGAATGGCCATGCGGCCAAGTCCTTAGTTGCAAATGCAAGCAATGCATTTGCTAATAATTGCTAATGCATCCATGCGGCCTAAGCCAGCAAGCTTAGGCCAAAGGCATTTAACTAATGCAAAAAGGGCTAAAGGCATTTAAATAATGCCAAAAAGGGCTAAAGGCATTTAATGCATTTAATGCTAATGGTGCTACTGCTTGCTTAGGCTAAAGGCCTTTAAGGCATTTAAATAATGCCAAAAGGCCAACTTGCTCCATATGCGGCTAGGTGAGTTGCAAATGCAAACAATTATGCTACTGCATGCTAACTTTAATGCTAATGTATTAAATGTTAAGACCACTCTATATGCGGCCAGGGACTTGAAGACCATTTAATGCATTTACTAATGCATGAAATGCTAAGGCCATTCCATATGCGGCCAAGTATTAGCCATATGCGGCTCAACAATATTAGTGGCCCATGCAAATAAATATTTGCACGTGGCCAGCTAATGCATGCAATTAACTATTCAATTAAATGGCCATGCGGCTCAGAGCAAAATGCTCATGTGGCCAGCAAATATTTTGACGGCCATGCGGCCAGAAATATTTACTCATGCGGCCTGTAAATATCAAAAGTGCAATTAATGGCTCCCACAGAGAACATGTCCATGGAAAATACCATGGCCTCCATGCTCCACCAAACTACAATGGGAACCCCAAATTCAGACTTCCATGGGTCAAATTTTGGGTAAAATGAAATTTTCTACAACATGGAACCATCAGCTAGCAAAAATATGCAAGTTTGACAGACCAAAATCCATAAAAACCAAAAATACCACAAAGCTAGATCTACAACAATCCACTCGGTAAAACCGAAAACTCCAAGTACTAAAGATGCTTAGAATCATGCAAGGAAGAAGATGGAACAAACAGAAATAAATTTGTCAAGGTTCGGCAAGGTGTACTTGCCTCTCTCTAATGGCTAGGGTTTGGTGGAAAAGAAATGAATGAGGGTGAATGAGGAGGGAGAGAGAAAAAGTGGCTTATATAACAAGCTCAAGTGATCTCCACCATTCATTCCCCTCCACTCAATCTAAACCATACACCTCACCTCATGAGAAACCAAACTAAACCAAACCAAACCAAGTCAAAGTGGAACCGAACCAAATAAAACCAAATCCAAGTTAAACCAAGTCATGAAAATCCTACACTTAGATTTTTTTAAAATATCAAGTAAATCGATAAATATGAAATACGACTCAAATAAATACGTATCCGTATAAAATACCGATACAGTGAGACGGGTCTCACAACTCTCCACACCTTAGAAAAATTTCGTCCTCGGAATTTCCTGAGGCTAGTCGAGTAAGATAACAAAACAAACCTCCAAAAAACTCAACAATCTCAATAAATCAAGCACGGCATATAAGTAAAGTAAAACAATCAGTAATGTAATTAAATACGTAAGCGGTAAATAAATGCACAAGAACAAATACAATCATGATCAAGAAGGGCTGGAGGTATATGGATCAATATATCTCTTGAGACAGTTGTGTAGAAACCAACGTCCTCGCTGGCCTAAGCTGATTCCCAAAAATGGATAAAAGTCAAGCCTCAAGGTAAGTCGGTACCAATGACTTAGTTCAAGACATGAATCTACCCAGGACGTATCATCGTAGTTGAAACAGACGCATGAACTTTATCACCTGTCTCAAGATACGAAGACAGAAGCGACTAGCTGATCGGGATGGACTGACATCTCTGCCTGCATGCTGAGACTGATCCTCTATAACTGGCCTGGCTGAAGAATGCTGAGTTACCCTCGGCAAAATACGAACAAGATAATCAGAAGGATCAAGGACAGTGTCCTTGAAAGTTGAAGGACACATGATCAAATCATGGGAACAGGAATGATCAATGATCAAAACAGATATCAAGTCAAGTATCAGAGGTAGAGAATAATCCGAAGGAGATCAATAAGGATAATCGTGATTGAGATATATAAACATGGTAACCCCCACAAATCTGAAAGTCGAGACCTGCATGGGCCACCACTAAAACCATGTCACGCCCCAGAACCAGAATACCGGAGAGCGGGGGCAGACATAGCCAGCTACGCAATCCCAAAGTACGTTAATACTTTGAAATCACGTATAAGCTGTCAAGACATGGGGGTTACTCTACAAGACATTAGTCAATCCTAAGGTTTAACAATCCAAGGTATCTCAATCACAGGCAATTATATAAGAGCAAGAGTACGATCATCATACATACACTAGTAAGGCATTCCGAACTATATATACATGAATGATCATGAAGCCAATACCACAAAACTGATGACTAGCTAGAGTATTAGTCGTACATGATAAGGACTAGCTATAGTCTAGAATACACATATCATGTTTATGCCCATAGGCTAAAATATCAAGGAAAATACCAAAACACGAGCTAAACACGTGCTCGGGGCTAAACGTTACAATAGAAGAATTTATATATCAGTGGAAGAATGAAAAAAAAACCCACTGAGGCACTCTGGTGCTCCGGCTGGTCACCGTCGAGTAGATGGTGCGGTGGATCCTTCGGGCTCTTCTATCAGAACCTGGCCATACAAAACCAGTGGGGTCAGACCCCAAATAGCAAGTACCACAAAGGAGGTCGAACTATGAACTTAAAACCAGCAATCATAGGCAATCAACGGGGAGAGAAAGCAATAAGTAAAGGAGGATCGAGATTCGTACAGTACCAATGCACTCATCCCGAACATAGGAAGATAGTAAGTAAATCATCATTGAGCATAAAGTAAACTGGAGAACCTGTTAAATAAATAGAACTGGGAAGGTGATATACGATGAGATAACCATGGGACTATTCAGATAACCAGGTTACAACCCGTAAACCAAATAAGGACCGGGGTTGTAACCCTTCGTCTGAACAGAACTTGGTTTCTTCCACCATTTATCGGCAAGATAAAATAAGAAATCAGGACATATAACAATCATGTACACGATCAAGACGAGACTAGACAGATTTAACTCCATCCAACATTCACGGCCAAGCAATAAGTACGGCTTGATACTTTAACTAACTAGGGTTATCACAGGCCTAGTTACTAGCAAGATGCAGTGAGATTATTCTACAGCCACAAGCCCTGCAGACCATCCAGGCTATCCGGACGCAATTAGGAATTGAATTCAAGTGGGTACATCGTCCAGGAAACGCATGTACCCTTAGATGACTTAGAGGGTGCAACACATGACAGTTTGTTGGAAATGTGCCCTACTCGACGGCAGGCTACAGATCCCAAGTGGGGCGCCCAGATAACGGGATTGCCTGTAGCTGGGAAATCTTTTCATGACTACTGGATTTATTCTAGTTGTTAGCCTTAGTTGATTTTAGTGGGTACCCCTGACCGTGGTACTCAGGGGTCCCTGTCCTAGACATGATGCAAGACAAGACGGGTTCATTTGTACAAGCACGATCGTCCATGGTGTCCAGGCCATTCAATCTTGTCGTGTCATATTAGCCGTCGTAACAGCATTTCAAAAAATATATCATGTCAGGTTCACTGTCAAGAGTGCGCCACGGCGGGCCACTATCAAGAATTATCATGTCAAGTTATCATGTCAAGACTATTGTCGAGAGTGCACCTCTACGGGTCACTGTCATGTCATGTTACTCGTTTCTGGTTACTAGTTACAGGTTAGAGTGCACCATGACAGGTCACTATCGTGTCAAGCAATTTTATTCATTAAAGAAATAACAAGCTATTAAGTGGGGTCGTCGCAATTAGACCAAGGTAGAAAAGGCACAATAGCAGTCAGAAACTCCATGAAAGAAACTTGCATAAAATAATTAAAAATCATATTCTTGGAGGCAAGGAAAAGATCTACAATTTTCATGTTGGGAGTGGGAAGGAATTCTGACCACAATTCAGGCAAATAAAATATTTAAACAATCAAAGTAGACCCCATACGGCCCAAAAGTGGGAGAACATACATGCGGCCAAAGAGAGTGGGAGGCCACCCATGCGGCCAACCAAAGCTCATGCGGCCAGAAAATAACTAAAGGGGGTCATACGGCCAACATTAAATGCCAGCAAGAAATATTCATGTAATCAGAAAGACAAAGAGAGTGGGACCCGCAATAAATGCAAGCATTCACTCAACAAAAGAAAAGGGCACGTGGCCACTCAAGTACTGGGGTCATGTGGGACCCAACAATTAATGCAGGTATGCCATACGGCTCAAATAAATATTCATGCAAGCAATCATGCGACCATAAAATATTATTATCTAACTGGCCATGCAAGAAGTTGGCCATATGCGGCTCAACATGGCATGGGCCGCATGCGGCTAGAGTTAGCTAAGGCAATGGGTAATGCATGCAATTTGCATGCAAAATGGCATGCAATAAATAATAATAATAATAAAAAAAGGAAAATCCATGCGGCCATATGTGCTAGGCCATATGCGGCCAATAGCATATTCATACGGCCAGCTATGAGTTTCATGCGGCCAGGAAAATTTTATGCGGCTAGCAATATTAGAGTTGGCCTTATGCGACCGACAAGCTATATGGGCCTAGCAAGCTGCAATTAATTCAAATACATGCATTAAATTTATTAACAAGCAGCATACGTAAAATATATATATTGGCATGACAATGCATGCCTTAATTAATGCAGCCAGAACGAAGAATGGCCATGCGGCCAAGTCCTTAGTTGCAAATGCAAGCAATGCATTTGCTAATAATTGCTAATGCATCCATGCGGCCTAAGCCAGCAAGCTTAGGCCAAAGGCATTTAACTAATACAAAAAGGGCTAAAGGCATTTAAATAATGCCAAAAAGGGCTAAAGGCATTTAATGCATTTAATGCTAATAGTGCTAGTGCTTGCTTAGGCTAAAGGCCTTTAAGGCATTTAAATAATGCCAAAAGGCCAACTTGCTCCATATGCGGCTAGGTGAGTTGCAAATGCAAACAATTATGCTACTGCATGCTAACTTTAATGCTAATGTATTAAATGTTAAGACCACTCCATATGCGGCCAGGGACTTGAAGACCATTTAATGCATTTACTAATGCATGAAATGCTAAGGCCATTCCATATGCGACCAAGTATTAGCCATATGCGGCTCAATAATATTAGTGGCCCATGCAAATAAATATTTGTACGTGGCCAGCTAATGCATGCAATTAACTATTCAATTAAATGGCCATGCGGCTCAGAGCAAAATGCTCATGTGGCTAGCAAATATTTTGACGGCCATATGGCCAGAAATATTTACTCATGCGGCCTGCAAATATCAAAAGTGCAATTAATGGCTCCCACAGAGAACATGTCTATGGAAAATACCATGGCCTCCATACTCCACCAAACTACAATGGGAACCCCAAATCCAGACTTCCATGGGTCAAATTTTAGGTAAAATGAAATTTTCTACAACATGGAACCATCAGCTAGCAAAAATATGCAAGTTTGACAGACCAAAACCCATAAAAACCAAAAATACCACAAAGCTAGATCTACAACAATCCACTCGGTAAAACCGAAAACTCCAAGTACTAAAGATGCTTAGAATCATGCAAGGAAGAAGATGGAACAAACAGAAATAAATTTGTCAAGGTTCGGCAAGGTGTACTTGCCTCTCTCTAATGGCTAGGATTTGGTGGAAAAAAAATGAATGAGGGTGAATGAGGAGGGAGAAAGAAAAAGTGGCTTATATAACAAGCTCAAGTGATCTCCACCATTCATTTCTCTCCACTCAATCTAAACCATACACCTCACCTCATGAGAAACCAAACTAAACCAAACCAAACCAAGTCAAAGTGGAACCGAACCAAATAAAACCAAATCCAAGTTGAACCAAGTCATAAAAATCCTACACTTAGAAATTTTTTAAAATATCAAGTAAATCGATAAATACGAAATACGACTCAAATAAATACGTATCCGTATAAAATACCGACACAGTGAGACGGGTCTCACAATCATGTTACATCCCGTAGGCGGACAATAATAAGGTATGCAATACGAGCTAACAGGTGCTCGCCGGCTAAATGTCTCAAAATGAAATTTTTACAATAGAGTGGGAGAGCCAAAAATAAACTCACTCGTTGTCCTGGTTACGCCTGTTGGTCACCATCGGGCTGGAAGGTCGGTAGATCCTCTGAAGCTGCTTCGAAATTTGGCCACACAAAACCAGCTAGGTCAGATCCCAGAAAGTGCAAGTGCCACAAAGGAGACTTCACTTAAGAACTAAAACCAGCACATCATAAAATATATTTAAACAGTTAAAAGAACTGAAAGTAAAAGAATAACAACAGTTATAATAGAGTACGTGGGAACCATTCAAGTAGCCAGGTCACAACCCTTAAACCAAATAAGGACCGGGGTTCTAACCCTTCACCTGAATAGAACTCTGTCTCCAAATCTTGTTGGTAAGGTAAAAATATTACATGCGTGACATAGGGTGCAGTAATACATTAAACGAAGAGAGGACTCAGAACTGCTCCGTGAGCGAGGTTACAACCCTTAAACCAAACAAGGATCGGAGTTGTAACCCTTCGCCTGAGCAAAATTTAGCCCTTGATCTTTATTGTTAAAATTGACAATCATGCGATCAAGCCTGCAATAATCGAGCACTGAAACTATACCATACAATCGTTCCCAGCCAATCAGTGACAACGGCTTTCTACATTAGCTAACTAGGGTTATCACAACATGTAGTGAGATGTTTCTCCAGCCACAAGCCCTGCAGCTAATCTAGGTTATCCAGTCGACTTGGGGTCATTAAGCAGTGCATCGTTCTTTCCCATATATCAGTGAATTTAGACTTGTGCCCTACTCGTCGGCAGGCTGCAAGTCCAACAATGGTGGCCTGGATAACGGGATCGCCTGTAGCTGGGGAAATCTCTCATGACTACTGAATTATTCTAGTTATTAGCCTTAGCCATTTACAATAGGTACCCCTGACCGTAGTACTCAGGGATCCCTGTCCTAGACATGATGCAAACATTATCGGTTCAATTGTACAAACACAATCATCCAGGTGTCCAGGCCATTCAATCTTGTGATGTCATGTTCACTGTGAGGAGTGCGCCGCGTCGGGCCACTATCATGTCATGTCAAAAGTGCACCATAACGGGATACCATCGTGTCAGAAAACAATTAATTTTGGCACAAGCACACGTTTAGTAATTAAATATTAATTGTGCAGGCGCCTATAATTTATGCTAAGGCCATGCGGCCACGAATGTTAAATAGAGGCCATGCGGCCAACTAAATTATGCATGCATGCTAGCTAAAGCCTACTCGCATAAAGCACAATACACTAAGCATAATGCAAAATATGCATTAAATACTAAATATTAGCAGTAAGCCCTAAGCATAATACATTAAGCATTAAATATTAAATGCTAGCATAAGCATTAATCATAATACTTTAAGCATTAAATATTAAATGCTAGCATAAGCATTAATGCTTTGGCATGCACATGCGGCTCTACGCCTTAGGCATAATGCATTAAATATTAAATGTTAGCATCAAGCATATGCGGCTGAATGCTTTAAGCATCATGCATGCGGCACTAAGCATTAAGCATGCGGCTCTGAGCATAATGCATGCGACTGTATGCATTTAAAATATACAAAAAATATAATGCCTATGCGGCTCGCTACTATACGTGTGCATGCAAGCAAAGCTTGCTAACCCATGCATTAAATAATACATTTAAAGAACACATGCATTAATAATTAGCTTGCAAGCAAGCTTTCCAGCACATGCATTAAATATTAAATATTAATAATCATGCGGCTGACTATTGGCATCTGCATGCGGCCATAAATATTTTCTTATGCGGCTGAAAATGGTTCCCCATGCGGCCAAGAATGGTTTTCCCATGTATGCTGATGCATACAATGCTATGGGTGCCAGCATTAAATACTAAGTCATGATAATGTGGCCAAGCATTAATGCTAAGCTTTGCTCCCACGTGCATGCATTTAATGCTAAGGTGGCCAAGTATATTCCCATGCGGCTACAATTAACATTTGCAAGCAATTACAAATGTATAGGAGATTAAATAATACAATTCTATATAAAGCCATGCGGCTCATTTAGGAACAGCCATAAGCGGCTCACTTAATAAATGGCCATGCGGCCCGGGCAAAATCCCGTAGGTCAAATTTGGACCAAACAAAATTCTCTGCAACATGGGAACATCAACTAGAAAAAATATTTAAGTTTGATATATCAAAACTCCTAGAAACCGAAAATACCACAAAGCTAGATTTACAAGAATTTAACCATGAAAATAAAAAATGCTAAATACTAAAGTGGGTTAGAAACACATAAGGAAGACAATAGAACAATAAAAATGGACTTCCTCCATAAAGCAAGATGCACTTGCCTAAACCTTCCACTCTCAGGTTGGTAGAGAAGTAATGGTGGGGAAGAAGAAAGTTAATGTGGAAAGAGAAATGTTTGGTAGGATTTTAATTAAGGTGGTGGTAGGCGGGAGTGGTTTGGTTCACATTAAAATCAAGCAAAATCGAACCATGCAAAACCAAGCCGAACCAAGTCAAGTTGGGCCGAACCAAACAAGGAGGCATACAATATGGGTCTAAATACGTACACGTATACCAAAATACGTAATACGAACAATGGTCTTTACAACTCTACCCACCTTAAAAGAATTCCGTCCTCAAAATTTAATCAATTGGCTAGAGATGCAAGGATAAGCTATACTACTCATAGACAAGCTGTACAAGTCAAGCAATCAAGCAATTATTCATGCAAGCAAGGAATCGAAGGCATGAGACATAAGAAAGATATTATACCTCACGAGTCAAACAGGTCGGGATATCGCGATCGGATATCATCCTCACGCTCCCACGTTGACTCTCCCAAAGAGTGATGATCCCAAGCAAAATGGACTAACTTGATAGTCTTGTTCTTGAGCATCTTCTCTCTTTGGTCCAATATGGATACGGACCTCTCCTCATACGAAAGGTTGGTACCAACAACCAGTTCCGAATGGTCTAGGATATGACCCAGGTCAAGGATATACCGTCGTAGTTGGGATACATGGAACACGTCATACACCTCACTCAGAGACGGCGGAAGAGCGAGACGATAGGACACATCTCCCACTCGCTCCAGAATATCGAACGGTCCTATAGACCTAGGACTAAGCTTTCCCCGTATGCCAAAATGAATGACGCCACGGTTAGGCGAGATCCTCAGGAATACATGGTCGCCGATAGAAAGTTCAAGGGGACGCCGATAAGAATCGGTCCAATGGCGCTGACGATCTTGTGCAACGCGAAGATGATCTCTGACTCTTCTGACCAACTCAACTGTCCGAGTGATCATTTCTGGACCAAGCATCTGTCTCTCTCCAACATCGTCCCAGGCTAGTAGGGATCTACACTTCCTACCGTACAGTGCCTCGAACGGTGCCATCTGGATACTAGCTTGGAAACTGTTGTTGTACCAGAACTCCACCGGTGTAGGTGATCTTCCCACGAACCACCGAAGTCGAGTGTACAAGATCTCAATATATCCTCCAGAGTCTGGATCGTGCGTTCCGATTGACCATCTGTCTGCGGGTGATATGCTGAGCTGAACTGGAGACGAGTTCCCAAACTCTCTTGTAAGCTACGCCAAAAGTGCGACATAAATCTTGAATCCCGGTCCGAGGTAATACTGACTGGTACAATGTAGAATCTGACAATCTGTCGGAGATACATCTCTGCTAGCTGAGCTGTCGACTGACCAACTCTGAACGGGAAAAAGTGAGCCACCTTCGTGAGCCTGTCAACTATAACCCAAATAGCATCTCTACCGGCTGGGGATCTAGGTAATCCAGTCACGAAATCCATGGTTATATGTTCCCACTTTCATTCTGGAATCGGCAAGGGCTGAAGAAGTCCAGCTGGCCTCTGGTGTTCAGCCTTGACTTGTTGGCAAACCAAATACCGAGAGACAAATCGAGCTATCTTCCTCTTCATGCCATTCCACAAAAAGTGCTGACGGATAACACGGTACATCTTCGTACCACCAGGATGAATTAAATACTGAGAAATGTGAGCTTCCGCCATGACCTCCTGTCTGATATCTCTATTGGGTGCACAAAGACGCTTACCATGTCGAAGTGTACCATCTTCATGAATGCATAATTCTGGTCGTCGTCCTGCTTCATATTCTGCTCTAAGCCGCTGAAGCTTAGAATCAGAGGACTGAGCTATCTTGATTCTCTCAACTATACTGGACTGTACTTGCATGCTGGCCATTAATGCCACATTGGTAGGAAGGATAACTTCTATACCCAACTTCTGAAGATTTGCCAGCAACTCTGGTTGCGCTGTCAGAAAATAAACTCCGGCTCTCCTGCTCAATGCATCTGCAACAACGTTGGCCTTCCCAGGATGATACTGCAGATTGACATCATAATCCACAAGCAGCTCCAGCCATCTTCTATGACGCATGTTAAGGTCCTTTTGGGTGAACACATACTTCAGGCTCTTGTGGTCGGTGAAAATCTCTACCCTATCTCCATACAGGTAGTGTCCCCACAACTTAAGTGCAAACACTACTGCTGCCAGCTCTAAGTCATGGGTTGGGTAATTCCTCTCATGATCACGAAGTTGACGTGACGCATAAGCTATTACCTTCCTATGTTGCATCAAAACACATTCTAAACCTCTGTCTGAAGCATCACAGTACACTGAAAATCCTCCGGTCCCATCTGGAAGTGTGAGAACGGGTGCCGTCATCAAGCCTCGCTTCAATTTCTCAAAAAAATCCTGACATTTTGCTGTCCAAGAAAACTGCACATTCTTGCGGGTTAACTGCGTCAGTGGTGCTAAAATTCGAGCAATGTCCGAAACAAATCGCCGGTAGTAGCCGACCAATCCAAGAAAACTGCAAACTTCTGCAACTGTACTGGGTACTGGCCATGTCTCAATAGCCACGATCTTCTGGGGATCCACTTCCACTCTATCTCTGGTAATGATATGACCCAAGTATGAAATACGATCGAGCCAGAACTCGTATTTACTGAACTTGGCATACAACTGGTGCTCTCGGAGAATCTGGAGGATAACTCTAAGATGCTGCTCATGCTCCGCTTCACTCTTGCTGTAGACCAGGATATCGTCTATGAACACGATCACGAACTGATCCAAATAAGGCATGAAGATACGATTCATGAGGTCCATGAATACAGCCGACGCATTGGTCGCTCCAAAGGACATAACAAGGAATTTCTAATGCCCATATCTAGATCTAAAAGCTGTCTTCGGGATGTCCTATTCTCTGACTCTGATCTGGTGGTATCCTGACCGTAAATCAATCTTCGAGAATACTGTCGCTCCTCTGAGTTGATCAAACAAGTCATCTATCCTTGGAAGAGGATATCTGTTCTTGATTGTCACTGAGTTCAAGGTACGATAATCAACATATAATTTGGACGTACCATCTTTCTTTTTCACAAGAAGTATCGGGGCTCCCCAAGGCGATCCACTAGCCCGAATGAATCTCATGGTCCGGAGTTCTTCAATCATCTTGTACAATATCTCCAATTCTGACGGCGCCATCCTGTAGACTCTCTCTGACACTGGTGCTATCCCGGGAATCAAGTCGATCGTAAATTCGATCTCTCGCTCTGGCGGCATTCCTGGAAGCTTCTCTGGGAAAACATCTAAAAATTCCTCGACTATCCGGGGTAACTACACTACTGCTACGGCCATAGCAATAATGGAGGAGAAGGTTCTACTTCGTCTCGAGAGAAGAAAAACTCCAGCTCGCCTGGAATACTAAAAACAACTCTGCCAGTATGGCAGTCTATCCTAGCATACTGGTCCCTCAACCAATCCATCCCCAAGACCACATCATTGTTGGCCCATTGGTCATATGGTCAACCTGATTTTAATAATTGATCAAAACTCTGTCTGGATATACGAAGCTTGTTGGGACATCTCAGCTTCTTGGACATAAGCAAGATTGGATATTCACTCCGTTCAAGACTGAAGATCTGTTTGCCTACTTGAGTCTGTACTTCCTATGCAATGTAATTTTTCACTTTATTTGAGTCTAGGAATACGTTGTACATCGAGTCGTACTGGCAAATAGGCTATCCCCAAAATAGTTCAAAATGTTTTTAAAATGACCTATCAAAATGTTTACAAAAAGGTTTTCAAAAAGGTTTTCAAAAATCACCAAAAATCTATTTTAAAACCCTAACCTAACCCTGACAGAACTCGGCCAGAGTTCGGCCAGAGTTCGGTTGGTGGCCGTTTGATTTTTGAATTCTCTGGAACTTGGTCCTCCTGCAGTTGCGGATTTGACCGAGATTTGCTCATCGAGTTCTGCCCGAATTCTGCCCGAATCCTGACAGAGTTCTCCCTTTGGAATTCCTATAAATAGAGATGGATTTCGATCATTTCAATTCACTCATTCACTTTCAATCTTCTCTCTATCTAAAAAGCTTTCTGCCTTCCAAAGAGTTTTCTAGAGCTTTCATTTTCAGATCCCAAGCCAGTTACAATCCTCTAGTCGATTTGCCAGTGCGGTACGGTATAGAAGTTTCTGAGAGATTGTAATCAGAAGGCTTGATTGAAGAATACCTCTTCACATTTGAAGTTGGACGAGTTCTTCGTATCAAAGCTCGCGTTGTAGAAGTTGCAAGGACTTCGTAAGAAAACTTGCGGTTTTTCCTATAGTGGATTCAACTGGTAGCAAGAGTTCTACCGACTGGATTAGTCCTCAACAGAGGGATACCAGTATACATCGCTGTCTTTGCGTTTGCTTTCTGAACTCTGTCTTTACATTATTTCAACTGTGATTATATACTGTGATTGTGTTGCTAATATTTTTTAATTAGCATTATTCCGCTGCCAACTCTATTCACCCCCCCTCTAGAGTATTACGCTTTACTATATCGTTCCTACAATTGGTATCAGAGCGGGTGTTACAGGTAAAGCGAGATAACAGTGCTATTATTTATTTATTATTTATTAGATCACAGCACATCACATGGCTACTATGAAATTCACAAGTGAAGGTCAGGCCACAAACAGACCCCCACTGTTTGATGGTACTAACTACACTTATTGGAAAATACGAATGAGTTTCTTCTTGAAATCTCTTAATTTTGACTTATGGGCTATTGTTCTTGATGGCTATCAGAAGCCACCTCGTATAACTGTCGAGGGAGTTTTGGTTGAAAAACCCCAAAGCAGTTATACAGAGGAAGAAAAGAAAAAGGCCAGTCTTGACGCACGTGCCATTAATGCTCTTTTTTGTGCCTTAGACAGAACAGAATTTAACAGGGTATCTATGCACAATGGCAAATGGTGTGTGGAAGCTTCTCGAAGTTACACATGAAGGCACGACTCAAGTCAAGGAGTCAAAAGTCAGCAGACTTACTCAAGAGTACGAGGCGTTCAAAATAAAGCCAAATGAAACAGTCACACAAATGTTCGAGAGGTTCTTGGATATTGTAAATCCTTTGTCCTCCTTAGGCAAAGATTACAGTAACCACGAAAAGATTTGCAAACTCCTGCGAGCTCTCACCAAAAACTGGATTCCAAAGGCTACAACTATCATTGAAGGAAACGACCTCACCACAATGTCACTTGAAGTACTCATGGGTAAACTACTCACTCATGAACTGGAGCTACAAGATTTTGAAGAGCCTGCTCCAAAGGAGAAGACTATCGCCCTCAAGGCTCAGCACAGAAAAGCTACTGAAGACGACTCAGACAGCAGTGGATCTGACGCTGAAGATCAAGCTCTCCTAGCAAGGAAGTTCAAAAGATTCATGAGACATGAGAAGAGAGTCAAAGAGAACAAAAGCAACAACTGGTACCAAGAAGATGCTGTCTGCTATGGCTGTAAGAAGAAGGGACATATGAAGAAGGACTGTCCCATCAACTCATCATCGAGCAAGAAGAACAACAGGTATAAAAAAGGCAACCTGAAAAGATCAACATCTCGGAAATATGCCAACACCAGCATATGGCATGAGAGTGAAGCTAGCGACTCAGAAGATGAACATTCAGAGGACGCTGCAAACATCTGCTTCATGGCAATCGATCAGGTACCTACTGAACCTGTAGAAACATATGATGACTTCACCTTTGAGCAATTAGGAGATGCCTTCAGTGACCTGATGCTTGACTACAGAAAACTGCGTAGTAAATATCAGACCGCTAAGAAGGTACTCAAAGAGTACAAAGGAGAAATAGGAAGACTTACCGACCTACTAGCTGAGGTTAGAGCTAATGTTACTGAGTCTGGTGAGCTTTCCTCTATAAAGCTCTTATTACACGAGACTAAACAGTCATCCGAAGAGAAAGACAAGATTATAGACCAATTGAGAGAAGATCTTTCTAGAGAAAAGAAAAGTCTTCAATCTGCACAAATCAGAATGGAATCACTCATTTCTGATTATACTAAGTTATATGACACTTCCAAAAGGTTGGAAATTAGGTTAGGAAAACAGCCTGAGCCTGCTGCTTCCTATCCTAACACGTGTCACTTACCGAGAATTTGGAACATTCCCAAGCCAAACACTGTCAGACCAAACCATATAAAACCTTTACCCCAAAAGGTTAAGCCCAAACATGATCATAGGTATGCATTCTTCTATACTAGAAAACCCAAATCTACCAACCATGCACACCACTCAGCTTTCAACACTCGACATGCACAATGTCATTATTGTGGCCTCATTGGTCATATATCATCTGCATGTAGAATGAGAAAGCTTGTAGATTTAAATGTTTATGCTTGGATACCTAAAGCTAACAATTCAGGACCCTACAAGAAATGGGTACCAAAGGTTTCATCTGCAAACTGTTTTGTAGGTGGAACACCCTTCACATGCTAGAAGCAAATGGATCCTCGACAGCGGTTGCTCACGGCATATGACCGGTGATGCTACCCTATTTGCAACACTGTCGAAGAAAAAGAAGGAAGGTTATGTTTCCTTCGGTAATAATTTGAAAGGGTATATTATTGGTATCGGTAATGTTGGTAAGTCTCCCTATCCCGTGATTAAAGATGTCTGTCTGGTTACCGAGTTGAAACATAATCTGCTCAGCATAAGTCATCTAGCTGATCATGGTTATGGTATCAACTTTGGCAAAGATAAATGTATTATAGTTGATAGCTCAACTGGTAGTACTATCTTTGAAGGAATCAGGGAAGACAATATATATGTTTTCTATCTGCTGGAAGAAGCTAACATTTCAGGTAGATGCTTAATGGCCAAAAGTGGTGAGAGTCATCTATGGCACATGAGACTCGGTCATGCAAACATGGATACAATTTCAAGATTATCCACAAAGAAGTTAGTACGCAGTTTACCAGACATAACATTCAAAAAGGATTCGGTATGCAGCCAATGTGAAAAGAACAAGGCTACCAGATCCACATTCAAGTCTGTAAACGCAGTATGTACTACTAGACCTCTATAATTGCTACACATGGATTTATTCGGTCCTAGCATAGTTGCTAGCCTCGGAGGTAAATTATATGTATTTGTAATTGTAGATGATTTCTCTAGATACACGTGGGTATATTTCTTGACACGCAAAAATGATGCATTATCAGAATTTGTCGCCTTTTGTAAGAAAGTACAGAATGAAAAAGGTTACATGATCACTCGCATTAGAAGCGATCATGGTGGCGAATTCGAGAATGCTGATTTTGAGCAATTTTGTGACACACACAGTTTTATTCATGAGTTCTCCTGCCCTAGAACTCCACAACAAAATGGAGTTGTGGAACGTAAGAACAGAACTCTAACCGAAATGGCCAGAGTGATATTAAATCAATTTAGCCTACCCAAATACTTCTGGGCTGAAGCTGTCAATACAGCTTCTTTGTGCTCAATAGAGTTCTAATTCGACCCAAATCGAAGAAGACTCCATTTGAGTTATGGTTTAATAGAATTCCTTCAGTTTCATACTTTAAGATTTTTGGCTGTAAGTGCTTTATTCTTAATACTAAAGACAACTTAGGAAAGTTTGACGAAAAGGCCGATGAAGGTATATTTCTAGGTTATGCGGCCAAGAGCAAAGGGTACAGAGTCTTCAACAAACGTACCATGATCATCGAAGAATCAATCAATGTCACTTTTGATGAAATAAACCAAATGACTCACGATGATAGTGATAAAGATCTGCCTACATCAAGTTCAACATCAGCTGAACCTGAACCAAGCTCTGCACTAGCTGAACCCCCTAGAGGAGATCCAGGAACCAGCTACCTATAGAGTCTACCGAAGAGGTTAAAATTCACAGCTGATCATCCACAAGATTTGGTAATTGGTGACATTACCAAAGGAGTAAGTACTCGATCATCCAGTAGAGATATTGTTTCTAGTGTTGCATTTATTTCACAGCTAGAACCTAAATCTATTGATGAAGCATGTAGTGATAGTTTCTGGATAGATGCCATGCAAGAGAAATTGAACCAATTCGAACGGAATCAAGTTTGGGAACTTGTTCCCAAGCCTATTGATCATCCGGTCATTGGCACCCGTTGGGTATTCCAAAACAAACTAAATGAGGATGGTTTAGTAACTCGTAACAAGGCTCGACTCGTAGCTCAAGGATACAATCAAGAAGAGGGTATCGACTACGATGAGACTTATGCCCCAGTTGCGAGATTAGAATCCATTCGAATGTTATGTACATTTGCATGTTTTCATGATTTCAAACTTTTTCAAATGGATGTAAAAAGTGCTTTTCTAAATGTCTTTATAAAAGAAGAAGTTTTTGTAGCACAACCTCCGGGTTTCACGGATTTCAAAAATCCTGACCATGTTTTCAAGTTGAAGAAAGCCTTATATGGTTTAAAACAAGCCCCTCATGCTTGGTATGACCGTCTAAGCTCTTTTCTACTTGACAACGGTTTTTCAAAAGGAAAGGTTGACACTACACTATTTATTAAATCTTTTAATGGCAAGCTGCTTTTAATTCAAATCTATGTTGATGATATCATATTTGGATCCACTGATGAATCTCTTTGTCAAGAATTTTCTAAGTGTATGCAGAATGAGTTTGAGATAAGCATGATGGGAGAGCTGAAGTTCTTTCTCGGATTGCAAATCAAACAAACCGACAATGGGATGTTCATTAATCAAGCCAAGTACACAAAAGATTTGCTAAAGAAGTTCGATCTGGACAATGTCAAACCTATTGGCACTCTGATGGCAACTTCAACAAAGCTTGATTCTGACGAACAAGGCAAGCCAGTCGACACACGTAAGTATCGAGGTATGATTGGTAGTTTACTTTACTTAACTGCTAGTCGTCCTGATATAATATTCAGTGTTTGTCTGTGTGCACGTTTTCAAGCTAACCCAAAGGAATCACATTTGACCGCAGTTAAGCGTATCTTCCGATACCTTAAGGGCACTTCTTCTGTCGGCTTGTGGTATCCCAAAACTAAATCCTTTGACCTTATTGGTTATTCGGATGCAGATTTTGCTGGATGCAAGGTTGATAGAAAAAGTACTAGCGGTACATGTCATTTCTTAGGCAAGGCTTTAGTCTCTTGGTTTAGTAAAAAGCAAAATTCTGTAGCCTTATCAACAACAGAGGCTGAGTATATCGCCGCAGGACGTTGTTGCGCTCAGATTTTGTGGATGAAACAAACCCTAGAAGACTTTGATTTATTTTTCACACATATTCTCATTTTCTGTGATAACACGAGCACCATTAATTTGACTAAGAATCCTGTATATCATTCTCGTACTAAACATATCGAGATTAGACATCATTTTCTTAGAGATCATCATCAAAATGGAGATATAAACCTTGTGTACATAGATACTGAAAATCAATTAGCTGACATCTTCACTAAACCTCTAGCGGAAGATCGTTTCAATTATTTACGTCGAGAATTAGGAATTTTGGACGTCAATAATATTAATTGATTTTATTTTATGATTATATATCATTATGCAAAAACTGTGTTAGAGACAAGCTAATAAAGAGTCTGTCTGTCACCACAACTACGGTTGAAGCGAAGCGGTACTTAAGAGTTCCCCGGTGAACCTCCGCCAGCTGGGACAGTACTCCTATAGCTAATCTGAGACAGTCACTGTATAATAACATTTAATTCATAAAATATTATTAATTATGTTATTTGAAGACTAAAATAACTAATCTTTGAATTAAATATTTGCAACGAGTCAATGAAAAAGAAGTAGCAAAAATCAACCTGAAAGAACCCTAGGCGAATTCGGCCAGAGCTCTGACCGAATTCGGCCCGAGTTCGGTTGAGGGTGTATATACAGAACCCGAGAGCTTCTTCTCTTCCATTGCTTCTAAACTTTCAAACAGCAGCTCCAGCCGCCCGAAACTCCTCCAAACCCTAGGTATTCACCAACCCATTGCTTCCTATCTACTTGGTGAAATCCTTCCAAATTTTGGAATCGTGCGGAGATCGTTCTTCTCTACAACATATCCAATTTTCGTGAGGTATAACTCCATCTCTCTCCACCTTTCAAATTAGTGCTTTTTATTTCAATGGCACCTAGATTTAATCCGTCTAAGAGGAAGAAGACCACTCCTAGTGAGGAAGGGTCCTCTTCGAATCCTCACACGGATTCTTTGTTTTCGCCGGTCCAAAAGAGCGACGGCGCTTTCGATGGGTTCTTCTTTCAAACCCTCGATCAAGCTTTATTATGGTACGGTGACTTTTCCACCCGATCCATATGTAGCGGCGCTCCGGTTAAATGGACGGTATTCCCTGATCATCGTCACTTATTTGAGGCATTAGGGTTACACTTACTTGTTAAACTGTGCTTCCCAATTGCTACTAATGCCATTAGATTGTTCTATTGCAATCTCGTAGTTAACACTTTTGACGTGAGCACACGTGTTGGAGGCATAGACATTGAGTTCAATGATGTCCTCCTAGCGGAGATTCTTGGTATTCCCAATGAAGGTGAACCGCTAGTTGATATCACGGAATTCGATTTCCCCGAAGGCACTACACTCACGAGTTTCAAAACGGAACTCTGTGCACCTGACAGAGTACGTTCTGGAAAGTTTAAGGCTAACAACATGAACTTGTTTAACTACGAATTGCATCGCATCATCTACTCTACTCTTCTTCCAAAATCCACTTCCAAGGATGATGTGACTTCGCTTGAGCTGTCCGCCATGTACCATCTTATCAAGGGGATTCCTTTTTCCGCCCCTAAGACTATTATTCAGATGATGGGACGTTGTCGTGCTAGAGATCGAAATCTCTCTTACGCGATGATTCTCCTTCGTATCTTTCAGCGATTCGAGATCGATCTATCGACTTGTACTCAGGACTCTGAGCCCAAGTTACTCCAGCTTTCTCGTCGCAGTCGGACTGCTTCAGCTCCACCTCCTGCTCCTTCTACTGTACCATCTTCACCACATCAGCCGTATGCCATAACTTTTGAGGGCATACATCAATATTTATCATCTTTGCACGTCTCGATGACGGACATGGCTCGCGAGCGTGAGTTCCGCGATGTCACCCGTTATCAGGCGATGGCAAACTCCTTGGCTGATCTTCGATTCGCTCAGACTGGTTATTCAGCCGGTTCCATCCCTCGAGATCCAGCTTTTTCGGGTTACCGCTGTGAGGATGAGGCTGTTCATGCCTACTTCCAGCCAGGTAACGCCTATGACTGGTATCGTGCACCTCGAGATTACGTTGGTGAGTTCTATGCTGGCGCCCCTACTCATCCTACTGGCGCTGGTACTTCTGGTGCTGGTACTTCCGGTCATGCTGGCCACGCTGCTGATGATATTGATGAGGATAGTGATGATGAGATCTGATTTGATTATTAGTGATATTCTATTGTATACTTGGAAATGCTCCGACATTCCAAGTTTTTATTATTTACTTTTTATCAGTACTTTGTAGTTTGCTATCAGTACTTTTTATCTTCATGGACATGTTTATAATGTTTCATTTATGACATCTCAGTTTATTTCAGCATTTTGTTTAAGCACTATCTCTTTATACTGCTTCTCCATTTTAAACTGCCTGTGAAATAGCATGCCTGAGATTTTTTTTATGTTTTTGAAGCAATACATGCCTGTGATGATAATTTGTAGAAACATTACATGCCTGTGATGCTATATCTCTAATTCTTATACTATATTTCTTTTATTTGTTTTCTCGCTATTTGTTACTTATGCATTGATTGCGGGGGAGTCTTCTGCCTTTACTGCGGGGGAGCCTTCTCTTGTGCAATTATTTTGCTAAGTGATAAAGGGGGAGAAAATTAAAAATGATCTAACATTTTTTTTGAGTTAAATACAGGTTATGAACAATTTCTACTTTTTGATCTTTTTGATATTTTTGAACAAGCTTAATGTTATATCATTCATAGTTTGTCAATTATCAAAATGGGGGAGATTGTTGGCCCATTGGTCATATGGTCAACCTGATTTTAATAATTGATCAAAACTCTGTCTGGATATACGAAGCTTGTTGGGACATCTCAGCTTCTTGGACATAAGCAAGATTGGATATTCACTATGTTCAAGACTGAAGATCTGTTTGCCTACTTGAGTCTGTACTTCCTATGCAATGTAATTTTTCACTTTATTTGAGTCTAGTAATACGTTGTACACCGAGTCATACTGGCAAATAGGCTATCCCCAAAATAGTTCAAAATGTTTTTAAAATGACCTATCAAAATGTTTACAAAAAGGTTTTCAAAAAGGTTTTCAAAAATCACCAAAAATCTATTTTAAAACCCTAACCTAACCCTGACAGAACTCGGCCAGAGTTCGGCCAGAGTTCGGCCAGAGTTCGGTTAGTGGCCGTTTGATTTTTGAATTCTCTGGAACTTGGTCCTCCTGCAGTTGCGGATTTGACCGAGATTTGCTCATCGAGTTCTGTCCGAATTCTGCCCGAATTCTGACAGAGTTCTCCCTTTGGAATTCCTATAAATAGAGATGGATTTCGATCATTTCAATTCACTCATTCACTTTCAATCTTCTCTCTATCTAAAAAGCTTTCTGCCTTCTAAAGAGTTTTCTAGAGCTTTCATTTTCAGATCCCAAGCCAGTTACAATCCTCTAGTCGATCTGCCAGTACGGTACGGTATAGAAGTTTCTGAGAGATTGTAATCAGAATGATTGATTGAAGAATACATCTTCACATTTGAAGTCGGACGAGTTCTTCGTATCAAAGCTCGCGTTGTAGAAGTTGCAAGGACTTCGTAAGAAAACTTGCGGTTTTTCCTATAGTGGATTCAACTGGTAGCAAGAGTTCTACCGACTGGATTAGTCCTCAACAGAGGGATACCAGTATACATCGCTGTCTTTGCGTTTGCTTTCTGAACTCTGCCTTTACATTATTTCAACTGTGATTATATACTGTGATTGTGTTGCTAATATTTTTTTAATTAGCATTATTCCGCTGCCAACTCTATTCACCCCCCTCTAGATTATTACGCTTTACTATATCGTTCCTACAATAATCGGCCATCGGGAATTCTATCAGCCTAGCGGGAAACGCTCTACCGCTAACCACGATCCGACACGAGGAAAATACTCTATCTACTCCCACAAGACCGTTACCAGTAAGTATATTGAGTCTTACTGATAAGGACTCGGGCTCCAGTCCTATCCGAGTCGCGAATCGTGCAGACATAAATGAATGCGATGCACCAGAATCAAATAACACTGAAGCCAGAAAAGTGTGGACGAGAATAGTACCTGCCACTACCTCACCTGGTGCCACTCCTTCTTCTTCCATGGTCAAAGCCAACACTTGACCATGTCCTCTGGGTGCCGGTCCTCTCTGCTGGAATCCTCGCTACCTATTCTGAACTTGCGCCTGGGCATACTGCTGAGGCCTTTGCTGCTGAAAAGTCTGGGTCTACGTCGACAACGGCCTCGGGGATGGAAACTGCTGCTGGACTGGTACTGGTGCTGGTCCCCTAACTGATAAACTGGTCCTGGTTGGTGATGAGTCAGTCCTGAACGGGCAGGACCCTACCTTGTGGTCTGGCGCTCCATAAAGCAAACACAATCCTCAAGCCTTGCGACACTCTGAAACAACATATCTAGGCTTCCCATAATAAGAACAGTCCATGGGGGAAGACTGATTCTGCTTTTGCTGCTGAGGATACATCGGGGTTGAATGTTAAACTGACGTAACTGAAGCTGTCCTTTTCGAAGCTCCAATGGTCAAAGCCCTGGCTGCTGGGGCTGGGGCCGACGACTGATTCATCTGGCTGTGGGACTACTTCCGACCCTCGGTCCTATCCACGATCCTCTGGGAGGTATACTCGTGCCTCTGAGCTGCTCTCAATACTACATCAAAAGTCTGATGCTCAAACTGCTCAACTACCAACAAAATCTCCAGGTGAAGTCCCTGCTGAAACCATTGGGCTCTATCGAACTCGGTCGCCACCAAGGTGGGAGCAAATCGACTAAGCCTGGAAAACTCGGCCATATACCCATCGACCGTCCGGCCCATCTGCTTTAAATTGGTGAACTTGGTCTGTAGATCGTACCGAGCCACCGTATCGAAGTACTTGGTCTGGAACCTCTCACGGAATACTGCCCAGGCAATAGGCGCCACTAGTCCAACGGCTTGCGCCGCCCACCAGCTGCGGGCTAGATCCAATAACTGCAGGCGCACCACGGCCACCTTCTCATCTCACTACTAAAATAACCCAGATTAGCGACGTCAGGAGACGTCGCTAAATACGTCGCAGTACGTCGCTAACACTGATTTGCGACGTATGTAGCGACGAAAAACCTACGTCGCTTATAGGCAAGTCGCAGATGGTAATTTCGTCGCCGAACGTCGCTATTTACGACGCGGCGTCCATTGTCGCTAGACGTCGCCAAATGAGCGACAGAGAGCGACGTATAAGTACGTCGCCAACATTACGACGTAAAGCGACCACTAGCGACGCTTCAAAAGTTTGTAAATGATGACGAGGCATGGCATCCACGTGGCCACGTGGGTATCGTAGCGACGTATATTAGCGACGTCGAGCGACGTAACGTCGCTAGTTAGCGACGTATAGCAACGTTTGTGTGACGTCGCAGTACGTCGCAGAACGTCGCTATACGTCGCTAATATAAAAAAAAAATTTAAAAAAATATAATTGATATTTTTTTATGCTGTGTGTCCGTGTTTACAGTGTGTGTGAAGTGCAGTGTTCGAACCATCGACAGTTTCGCTTACTGTTGTATGTTTTATCTTTGATAGAAAGAGCAACAGTTCAGGGTGCACTTCTCAGAGCTTCCTCTTCACGTCCTTCACCTTCTCGGGAACCTTTACGACGTCCGAGAAAGTGAAGGACGTGAAAATAAAGCTCTCAGAAGTGCACCCTGAACTGTTGCTATTTCTATCCAAAATAAAACATACAACAGTAATCGAAACTGTCGATGGTTCCGAACACTGTATTTTACATTCACTGTAAACACAGACACACATCATAACAAAAATACACAATATATTTTTTTAAAATTTCGGCAGCATCTCCTTTGTATATCAGATCATCGCTTATAACCCAGCGTAGGTATATTTGTCATCCCGTCGCAGATATCACAGTAAATATCACAATAAAAATAGGAGGCAGTGCAAAGTAAATATCAAAGACACACATCCTCACAAACATCCAATAGAGTCAAATAAAAATAGAAGATGATAAAAAGTCTCCCACCAAGTGTATAAACAACAGTGTATGAATAAACAATTTGCCCATAGGGCCAATACATACAAGTCATAAAAAAACTAATAAAATCACTGCGGACCCCTGCCGCGCAACTGGGATAGAATGTAGTCATACTGCTCCTGGGTGAGCTGTACCGTAGGGGCAGTAGGAGGCAGTACAATGTCTGGAGTCGGCGCCGGAGGCAATGCAGTATCTGGAGTCGGCACCGTCGATGGACCCGGAGGACGTACCTGCTCCAGCTCTCGCAGTCGCTCACCATGCGCAGCAAGGGCACTCACCACCTTCTCAGTATACTGAGCGACTGAGAGAGAAAGGCTCCTCTGCGATCCGTCCAGCTCGAGCTGTCTACGCTCCGTGCGCTGCGTAGACTCGGTGAGCGTCTGCAAGTTGGCAGCTGTAGCCTGATGCAGACTCATCAGCTCCTGTATACTGCGCTCGACCGCATCAAATCGTCCGGTGACGATCGGAGGGTCGGATCGTCGCTCGACCGCATCAGAAATCTGCTACTGCAACTCGCGACGCAGCTCCTCGATCTGACGACGAACATCCTCAGCTCGTGACGACGCCTGCGTAGCCGGAGACTGCGCACTGACAGAGGGGGCCCGGGATGACTCTGAAGCCAAATACGCGCCGTAGGATCCCGTACCGTAGTACGTACCCTTCTGAAGACCGCCAACGGCGGTCATCCAGAGCTCGTCCGGCGATGGCTCTGCAGGCGGCTGGGAGGAAGTACCAGCCCCTCCCTCTGCTTGCGCACTAGCAGCAGCAGCAGCATCAGCCGCCTCCTTCTGTAGCCGAACAAACTCGGCCTAGAACATGTTTGCTAACGTGTAAGTATTTACTAAAGTCTATATTGATATCTATTTTCCTATTTTCTAAATTATAGTCAGTTAATATTAGTTGAATAGAACTTACATATGCCTGCGTCGCCCTCTCGTCAATGAAGTCCCCAGCCCTCCGATGGGTGACCAGGAAGACGGTCACCATGTTCGGGTCCTCACCCTTCTTTACCTGTTAAAATATATTATCTATTATTAGTATTAAATATTATATCAAACTATATATAAATTAATGTCCGTCATAGGAAACGTACCAGACGACGAAAATGCTCCGTCATTGGAATGGAGCCGCCACACCACTTACCGGCGCTCGACCGCGCCACCTTGGCCTTCTCAGACCGCTCCTGGTACTGGCGCTCGCTGAATCTAGCCTTCATCGCAGTCCACTGCTCTGGCGTAATCCAACCCTGGATCAGACGTCCGGCGCGATCACGACGCTTCTGGTCGTCGATCGCATCACGGATGAGCTTGGCTATGACGGCAGGAAATTGGCCCTCGATCCTCGCCGCCCGGTGTGGTAGATAGAAATAGGTCCTCTACAAGAAAGAAAATACAAAAGTTGTATAATATACACAAATGATTATTAAAATTTAAAAATAAACAAATTTTTTACCTTGAAGTGGGCGAACCAAAAGGCCTTCCTATCTGCGGGAGCATCTGAGTAGTTGAGCCAAGGCCCACCATAGTTCTGCCTCACAAATGTCCCCAGCTGTCTCTGTACTGCAGAAGGCCGATATCTATACAATAATAATTTTTCATGAATATATATGTACATATAATCAATTGAGAAATATATAATAATTAATTAACTTACTTCATAGGCCCGTCCGTCCAAATCTCCATACGCGTCTCGCCCGGGGGAGCGCATGGAGGGTCGCTCTCACCTCCTGCCTGGGCAGGATCAGTCTGATCGCCGTCCTCCATATGATCGGCGTGGGATCCCTCCATAGAGCCGTCGACAGTAGGAATGCTGGACGGGGGATTAGGGATGCTGGACGCGGGATCAGGAAGGCTGGACGACGAGGGAGGAGTCGCCAACCTGCTAGAACTGCCCTGTCCCGGTAATGGACCGGGAACAGAAAGGCTGGACGACGAGGGAGGAGTCGCCAACCTGCTAGAACTAGCCTGTCCCGGTAATGGACCGGGAACAGAATGGTACACTGGCGTACTCGGAGATGAGGATGAGGGTACGGAACTGCCCTCTCCATCCCCAGCCCGAGGCTGACGGGACTGCCTAATATATAATCCTCCACGTCGTCCGAATGGTCTAGTCATACCTGACAATAAAACATATGACAATAAAACAAAAAAACATATTTATATGATAGACATCACAGATTTTTGAAAAATATCATAGTCAAAAAGTGTCACTGAAGTGTCAATAAAAGTGTCAATAGAGTGTCACTGAAGTGTCACAGATTTATATGATAGAAGTGTCACTAAAGTGTCAAATATGATGATAAAACAAACGTACAGATTTAATCTTCTTCTGAAAATTCATCTAGTTCGTTTAGCTCATCTACTTCTTCTTCTTCTTCTTCTTCTTCTTCTTCTTCTTCTTCCTCCTCTACATCTTCACTTTCATCTGCATCTTCCTCTTAAGATAATTCTACTTCTTCTACACAATTAGATGTGTAATAGGAAACTTCCGTCGTGTCTACTTCTATAATATTTGTTACAAGAGGTAGTTCATCCTGTTGATAAGCTATATCGTCAACCTCAAAGGTATTTCTAGCTTTGGTCTTGCATACTGCCCACCAGTCCGACCTTGTTGTTCCCCGTTTAGGATAACTTGTAAAGTACACGAGCTGAGCCTGACTTGATAGGACAAATGGTTCATAGGCTTGATATCGATGCCGATAGTTTATATCAACAAGACCGTGCTTGTCTACTTTCCAACCTTGACCTTCAATCGGATCGAACCAATCACACCTGAATAACACAATCTTAGCAGGCTCTATTCCATAACTATATGTCAGCTCCACAATCTCCCGTAACATGCCATAGAAATCGTTGCCCGCATCAACATCTTTGTAGTTCGAAGATCTGATACACAAACAGCTGTTTTTGGTGGAATCGAGATCCACACAGTTGTCTCTGATCGGGCAAGTTGTTGACTTGAACCTAAACCCATTAACACAGTAGCTTGGCCATATTTTTGCAGCATAAATTGGTCCCTTGGCTAGCGTTCTAATAGACTCATTCTCAAGTCTTGCGTATGGACGATCGACCTAAATACCACGAAAGAAGCAATTAAGCTCATTCTCAATCAAGTGCATATACAAAAAGGTAATTACAGAGTTCTTAAGTCTTACATATGCACTCAACCATGATGGAAAATAATGCCTCATTTCTTGTTCTAGTTCTTCTTCTGTTATGTGTGGCCTACCCGACCTCACATCATCATTAAATATGCTGAAAACAACATCGTTCAATTAATGTAATAGTATAATAATTAACACTATTAAAATAATATAGACGTATTAATTACTTACCCCTCCAGTTTCTCTACTTCCTCCTCGTCGCAGTTGAGTAATACATACACCTGAGCAGCCCTTAGCTCATCATCGTTCAGATATCTCTTTTTCATCTTACCCGATGGCTTTCCTGGAGCATTGAATACCTTCAGTATTGTATCATTACTTTTATGATCTCCCTTGTCGTTTCTGGAAGCTCTCGTTCTATTAGTTACAACATGAGGCTTGAAATACATCGAACAAAAGTTTGTAATCTCCTCGAGAACATAGGCTTCACAAATAGAACCCTCGACCCGTGCCTTATTTTTCACCTTTCTTTTTAGGTGATTCAAATGTCGCTCGAACGGGTACATCCATCGATATTCGACGGGTCCACCAATACGTGTCTCATAGGATAGATGAATCGGCAAATGCTCCATAGAGTCGAAGAATCCAGGAGGAAACACCCTCTCTAGCTTGCATAGTGTTACCGTAATGTCCTTCTCTTGCTTTTCTAGATGATCAACGAGCAATTTCTTAGAACAAAGATCCCTGAAGAATATGCTAAGCTCCGTCAATGCATCCCAAACTGCCTGCGGTAAGAATTCCCGAAATGCAATCGGAATTAACCTCTCCATGAATACGTGACAATCGTGGCTCTTCATACCCGTCAATTTATTTTCCTTCGGATCAACACATCTTCTCAGATTTGACACATATCCGTCTGGAAATTTTAGGCCCTGGATCTACCGACAAAGTCTCACTTTATCCTCCTTGTCCAGCAAAAAAATTGACTTCGGAAGGAACTGTTTTCCATTCTGCTGTATCAAATGCAACGCAGGGCGTTTACATATTTCTTTTAAGTCCAACCTGGCCTTGGGATTGTCTTTCGTTTTTCCCTTTACGTCCATCACAGTATTAATTATGTTATCAAACACATTCTTCTCAATATGCATGACATCAAGATTATGTCTGATCAGATTGGTACTCCAGTATGGCAGATCCCAGAATATGCTCCTCTTTGTCCAGTTATGAACTCTACCAAATCCATCGCACTTGTACCCAGTTGTAGGATCTTCGATAGCACTTGGAAAATCTTTAACCTCCTCCCATATCGTGTCTCCGCACCACCTTGGCGGTGGATCACCCTTCTCTACAACGCCGGTACGGAAAGCATTCCTGTTCCTTCTGAACGGATGATCTTTTGGCAAAAATTGCCGATGACAATCAAAGAAGCACGGCTTTCCGTCATGTTTCAAGCGGAAAGCCTTACTACGGTCCATGGACATGAGAGACGGCCATGAGTGCTCCATCCAGATAACATTCCATAGGCCGGAAAGTCGTTGATGGTCCACATAAGGGTTGCCTTCATCTAAAAATTCTGCTTCCTGGAAACATCGTACGTGTTAGCGCCTACTTCCCATAACTGATTCAACTCATCTATCAAGGGCTGTAAGTACACGTCAATGTTCCTCTTGGGAATGTTCGGACCAGGAATTATAACGGTTAGAAACATGTACTGAGTCTTCATGCACATCCAAGGCGGTAGGTTATACGGAGTAACAATCACAGGCCAGCACGAATACTGGGATCCCGAAAGACCAAAAGGAGTAAAACCGTCAGAAGATAGTCCCAACCTGACATTTCGCGGATCTGAAGCAAAATCTGGATACACTCGATCAAAGTGCTTCCACGCTTCTCCATCGGATGGGTGATCCAACACTCCTTTAATCTGTTCTCGCATGTGCCAACTCATATTTTCGGCCGTCTCTTTCACCATATATAATCTTTGCAACCGCGGCGTTAAAGGCAAGTAGTGCATTGAATCGGTCGGTCTTCTTGCACCGGTAGACCTTCCTGTACTAGTTGTCTTATAGCGATCAGCACCCCAAAATCTGCACACATCTGCGTCCTTGTCGTCTTTGTAGTACAGCGTGCACCCATTGTGACAGGAATCGATTTTCTCGTATCCCATCCAGAGCGATCTCACCATCCTCTTAGACCGGTAGAAGTCTTTAGGCAACTTAGCACCCGCCGGCAAGATCTCTATAATCAACTCCAACACTCGGTTGTAGTATTCTTGCGACATGTTAAAATCTGACTTAATGCTCAACAGTCTTGTAACCACCTCTAACGGTGAATGATCCTCACAACCAGGATACAATGGAGTCCTTGCATTCTCCAGCAACTCCATGAACTGTACAGCATCGGCGTTCGGTGCCTCCTCAGGTGCATCATGAACGAAACTAGGCCCCGCAGCGTCGAAAACCATGTTCACGCACCCGTCGTAGTATGCATGATTATCTGAAACAAAATTAGGTCCCGTATGCATATACGTCTCAACGTAAGGCTCCGGCTCTGATGCTAAAGACACAAGTTCTCCGTGTGCGGTCTACTGATAGTAATTAGGCGTGAAACCCCTCGAGTACAAATGATATGTCACTTCCACTTCTGGATAATATTTCACGTTATGACATTTCACACACGGACACTTAATTTTGGTGCCGTCCATGTACTGAGGGAACGCCTTAGCAAACTGCAGGAACTGCTCTACTCCCGCTATGTATTCATCCCGCACACCACACATATCATCAGGACGACGATTGTACATCCATGAACGATTCCGCAAGTAGTAATTCATATCCATTTGAAAATAATTTTGCAAAGATGGACACACATTATCCAACAGGCACAAATTCGTATATTATGTCTTATTATGGGACACACATTAGTAGCGAACAGTTACTAATAACAATGATATGCAATCTAGGTCAAACTAGGTTGTACTAAGTCAAACAAGGTCAAGCTAAGTAAAACAAAGTCAAACAAGGTCAAACTAGGTCAAACTAGGTCAAACTAAGTCAAACAAGGTCAAGCTAAGTCAAACAAAGTCAAACAAGGTCAAACTAGGTCAAATAGTCAACCTTGGTCAAACAAGGTCAAATCTAAGTCAAATATCCTATTTCTAGTCATGACCTACCAAGGTACCCTTTACCTTATCGCTATTGGTATCCCAATACTAGCTAGCACACACCATTCAAGGCTATACAAGCCTAACCTATAATTCAAGTACCAATAATGACCAGAGTCAACTCAAGCGATCTCATACATACAAGTAATATCTGGGTGTTATTTGTTTAGACTTAAAAAAACACAATCAACTAAAACTAGTACCAAGTAATGAGCAACAGTGAGTTACCAAAGCAAACTGAAACTAAAACTAGTATCTGGGTGTCATTTAAGAAACATGAAGACAACAAAGTCAAACAAGGTCAAGCTAAGTCAAACAAAGTCAAACAAGGTCAAACTAGGTCAAGGGTTGACCTATAGTTGACTTTGTCAACTCTTAGTCCAATCTAGGTCAGATGTTTACTCTACTTTGACTTTCAGTAAAAATAGTCAACCTTGGGGGTGACTACTATTTCATATAATTTTAAAGTATCGGCCGACATATTGTATATTGAAATGTTGACTCCTTGAAACTATATTGAGAGTTCAAGAGGAAAAAAGAACCCATTGAGCATCAAAACTGAAACAGGTCTAGAGCTGAAGATAGCAATTTTAGGAAAACATACAAAGTAGTAAACGTATATCACATTACGGTATATGATATATCAAATTATGATCTAGAATATTACGCCACCATATTGAGGGTCCAACATGCCCAGATTTCAGTCCAGAATCAACTCAAATATCAACATGCCCATATTTTAGTCCATGTGTAGAATTAATAATTCAAAACCAACACAATAAACAAAGCACGAAAATGCATAATGTTTGTCATCACAAGAAGAGAGAGTGCTACTAAAGATGTTACATAAGCAGTAAATATCCTTGGCTGTAAGAATTGAGACAGTTCTTTATTCCATATAAATCAATAAGAGGATATAAGAGCAAAAATGTCCCTCACTTGTCTTTCAAACAAGTCAAGTAGCATTGATGAAGAAAGCTAATAACAGGTGGAGTTTCAACCAGAATTGAAGTACCAAAGCTTATTACATCAATACAATATACACAGTAGCTTCGCCTTGTGCAAAATTCACATGTGAGTACACCTAATTAAACATGTTAAAATGGAAAATAAATGGTTGGTAAAGGATCTAGGCTATGTGTACGTGTCCAACATAGTGTCTCGTGTCCATCACAACATGACACAGTGTGTCCAGTGTGTGTGTGTGTGTCCATCTGTGTGTGTGTCCGTGTGTCCGTGTGTGTGTGTGTCTCTGTATGTGTGTGCGTGTGTGTCCGTGTGTGTGTGTGTGTGTGTGTTTCTGTGTGTGTGTGCGTGTGTGTCCGTGTGTGTGTGTGTGTCCGTGGGAGAGGAGGAGGAGCAGGAGGAGGAGGAGGAGTAGGAGGAGGAGGTTAGGGTTTACCTGAGCTCGAGGAGGAGGAGGTCGACGGGGGGGTACGGGTCGCCGGAGAGGGAGGGAGTCGCCGGGGGGGGGGGAGTCGCCGGGGGGGGGGGGGAAGCTGTCGCCGAAGGAATCGCCGGAGGGGGGAAGGAAAAATTAGAAATTTCGAGTGAGTGGGAAAAACGAAACGCTGTGCCCTAAGTAAAAATATTAGCGACGTCACATGAGGACGTCGCTAAACGTCGTAAACTGGCGACATATTTTAATAATCCAGCGACGTAACATCGCTTTTCAGCGACGTAATTTTATATCTGTCGCTGAACGTCGCTGAATAGCGACGTTTTGCGATGTTTATATAAAGGAGTCGCTGAATTCTATATATAGCGACGTAATTTAACGCCGTCGCTAACTTACGTCGCTAATAGATCATATTTTAGTTGTGTCTTCTAGGGTCTTAGCCGCCACCAATATCACCTCTGTGTCCTAAATCCACGCATCAGCAGCGATAGCATCTTCGCTGCCATCAAAGAATGGAGGGTTCAGGCGCTTGAAACTGTTCGCTGTATTGTTCCCATGATGTCCACCTCTGTCCAGAGCATCTGCCACCGCCTGATGCAAGGTATCTCCTCGATAATCCTGCGATGCAAGCAACTCCCTGATAAGTCCCACCAAGGCTCCATCATCCTGCCCTGCGGGCTTGGCTGGCTGTACCGGTGGTTCTGGATCTCCAGGAGGCATAACTCGGAAGGCTGCTCCTGAGTGTTGGGCCTGATCTTCTGCTTGCTGCTGGTCAACGGGAGGCGCTTCGCCTTGCTGATCGGCGTGTCCAGAAACAATGCCGCTGAAGAAGACGACATAGGGAATAATAAGGAAGGACCAAGACAGATCAACGATACAAGCATATGATCAGGTCGAGAATCTCAGGGATTAGAAGATTCAGGCAGAGATCAAGGGCGAGTGCTGATTGAGACATCTATTCGGTAAACCCTCACATATCTTGATTTACAAGACCTGCATGGGCCACCACTTAAATCATGTAACGCCCCAGAACCAGAATACTGGAGAGCGGGGGCATACATAGCCAGCTACGTATAATGAAATGGGATCCACCCCACTATACGGTCATGGCTGTCTAGATACATGAGGGTTTAACTACAATCCATCAGTCTCCTATGGTCATTAACAAGCCTAAATGTCTCAATCTCAAGCAAGCAAGTAAAGTTATAAGATGTAAGATCACCAAATATACAATAGTAAGGCGTCCCAAACATTACATATCCAACTGATCATGAAGCTAGTCGTTACAAAATCTGAGGACTAGCAAGAGTTTAGTCATACATGATCAACCCTACGATCTGTCAATCATGTTACAGACCGTAGGCGGACAATAATAAGGTATGCAATACGAGCGAATAGGTGCTCGCCGGCTAAATGCCACAAAATGAAATTTTTACATAGAGTGGGAGAGCCAAAAATAAACCCACTCGTTGCCCTGGTTACGCCTGGTGGTCACCATCGGACTGGAAGGTCAGTAGATCCTCTGAAGTTGCTCCGAAATCTGGCCACACAAAACCAGCTGGGTCAGATCCCAGAAAGAGCAAGTGCCACAAAGGAAGCTTCACTTAAGAACTAAAATCAGCACATCAGAAAATATATTTAAGCAGTTAAAAGAACTGAAAGTAAAAGAATAACAACAGTCATAATGGAGTACGAGGGAACCATTCAAGTAGCCAGGTCACAACCCTTAAACCAAACAAGGACCGGGGTTGTAACCCTTCACCTGAATAGAACTCTGTCTCCAAATCTTGTTGGTAAGGTAAAAACATTACAAGCGTGACGTGGGGTGCAATAATACAATAAACGAAGAGAGGACTCAGAACTGCTCCGGGAGCCAGGTTACAACCCTTAAACCAAACAAGGACCGGGGTTGTAACCCTTCGCCTGAGCAGAACTTAGCCCCTGATCTTTATTGTTAAAAGTGACAATCATGCGATCAAGCCTGCAATAATTAAGCACTGAAACTACACCATACAATCGTTCCCGGCCAATCAGTGACTACGGCTTTCTACATTAGCTAACTAAGGTTATCACAACAGGCAGTGAGATGTTCCTCCAACAACAAGCCCTGCAGCTAATCCAGGTTATCCAGGCGACTTGGGTTCATTAAGCAGTACATCATTCTTTTCCATATATCAGTGAATTTAGACTTGTGCCCTACTCGTCGGCAGGCTGCAAGTCCAACAATGGTAGCCGGGATAAAGGGATCGCCTGTAGCTGGGAAAATCTCTCATGACTACTGAATTATTCTAGTTATTAGCCTTTGCCATTTACAGTAGGTACCCCTGACCGTGGTACTCAGGGATCCCTATCCTAGACATGATACAAACATTATCGGTTCAATTGTACAAACATAATCATCCACGGTGTCCAGACCATTCAATCTTGTCATGTCATGTTCACTGTCAGGAGTGCGCCGCGTCAGGCCACTATCATGTCATGTCAAAAGTGCACCACAACGGGTCACCATCGTGTCAAAGAACAATTAATTTTGGCACAAGCACACATTTAGTAATTAAATATTAATTGCACAGGCAGCTACAATTTATGCTAAGGCCATACAGCCACGAATATTAAATAGAGGCCATGTGGCCAACTAAATTATGCATGCTGCTAGCTAAAGCCTACTAGCATAAAGCACAATACACTAAGCATAATGCAAAATATGCATTAAATACTAAATATTAGCATTAAGCCCTAAGCATAATACATTAAACATTAAATATTAAATGCCAGCATAAGCATTAAGCATAATACTTTAAGCATTAAATATTAAATGCTAGCATAAGCATTAAGCATTAATGCTTTGGCATGCACATGCGGCTCCAAGCCTTAGGCATAATATATTAAATATTAAATGTTAGCATTAAGCATATGCGGCTGAATGCTTTAAGCATCATGCATGCGGCACTAAGCATTAAGCATGTGGCTCTGAGCATAATGCATGCGTCTGAATGCATTTAAAATATACAAAAATATAATGCCTATGTGGCTCGCTACTGTACGTGTGCATGCAAGCAAAGCTTGCTAACCCACGTATTAAATAATGCATTTAAAGAACACATGCATTAATAATTAGCTTGCAAGCAAGCTTGCCAACACATGCATTAAATATTAAATATTAATAATCATGCGGTTGACTATTGGCATCTGTATGCGGCTATAAATATTTCCTTATGCGGCTGAAAACGGTTCCCCATGCGGCCAAGAATGGTTTTTCCATGTATGCTGATGCATGCAATGCTATGGGTGCCAGCATTAAATGCTAAGCCATGATAATGTGGCCAAGCATTAATGTTAAGCTTTGCTCCCATGTGCATGCATTTAATGCTAAGGTGGCCAAGTATATCCCCGTACGGCTACAATTAACATTTGCAAGCAATTGTAAATGTACAGGAGATTAAATAATACAATTCTATATAAAGCCATGCGGCTCATTTAGGAACAGCCATAAGCGGCTCACTTAGTAAATGGCCATACGGTCAGGGCAAAATCTCGTAGGTCAAATTTGGACCAAACAAAATTCTCTGCAACATGGGACCATCAACTACCAAAAATATACAAGTTTGATAGATTAAAACTCCTGGAAATCAAAAATACCATAAAGCTAGATTTATAAGAATTTAACCATGGAAATGAAAAATGCTAAATACTAAAGTGGGTTAGAAACACATGAGGAAGACAATGGAACAATAAAAATGGACTTCCTCCATGAAGCAAACTCAAAACTCTATGCAAGTCTTAAATTCAGATTTTACGCGAAGAATGAGCTGTCCATGCTGTTTACGCGAGGAATGAGCTGTCCATGCTGCATTAAATGCACAAAGTTACTGTTCTGACAGATTAATTTTTTGACAAATGATTACACAGAAGCCGAGAAGTTTTGTTGTTTAGCGTGCCAATGAGAAGCTTTACGCTTGAGGAACAGCTTTCTCTTTACGCATAAGAGTTATTTTAGCTTTTACGCTCAAGGCTATCTCAGCTACTCTTTTTGCACGCGTAGAGTTTATTTGAGCTTTTACGCTCAAGGCTATTTTCTTAGCCACATTACGCAGCAAGCTTACTTTGAGCTATTTTACACTCGGATATGTTTAAACAATATTTTTTATGCACAGTTTGTCCTGATTATGTGGGAACGTGATTTTTTGATGTGTCCTTCATGCCACACTTCTCGAAGAACGTGTGTACGTGCTCTCCTTATTTTATTGGATTGTGGGACATGTGTCAATAGGCGTAGAGGCTAATTTCTGTATGTGGGTGACAGTTATCCTAATAGCCTGCGTAGAGACCCTATATTGATGCTTTTTACGCACAGAAGATAAGTCTATATAAAGACTTCTTTTTTAAGAAAGAAAAACAACAAGAAGGTTTTTGGAGATCAGATACTTTCAGAGCAAATTGATTTTCCAGAGTATTTCTTTTCAACTTTTTTTCAAGAACAGAGTGAAGTAAAGCAGGAAAGCATTCGACTGTGCCATCAGTGCCAATTATGTCGATACCTTTCTGGTGACTTAGTTCTTCCAGTTGTTCATCTCCAAGCAGTTTTCTTCATCATCATCGTGTGGTCCAAGAAACAAAGTGATCGCTCTCAGATCAGACTTCCATAGTAATACTTCCTAAAATTTACTTGTACTTTTGTACACTTTTTCTCGTTTTCTTTCAAAAGCCTTAAGGGCATTTTGTTAAGTGAAACAGTCTTGTGGAGATGCGACGCAAGCTTGGACGGGCCGGTGGAGCCTTCACCGGAGTGAGGTACTTCGCGGCTCGCCAGAGGTGTAGAGCAGCGCGCAGGCGTTGCAGATCACCGGTGCCGTTCACGGAGAGGAGGCGCACTTCAGGACTGTCGGGGGCGAGAGGCGTACGACGGCTAGGGATTCGATCGCAGATCTGGAAAAAGGGCACGGCAGGCGCGGCTCGAGGAGGGCGGTCCATCGGCCATCGACAGACTTCGGCTGGGCAAGGAAGCGGTCGACTGAGGGATTGGACGCTCGAGGTCCTGCGCGTAGCAGAGCTCCCAAGGCGGCGCACGACGGTAGGAGGTTGGGGAGGCCCAACACACACTGGATCTAGCAGACGGGCGCCAGAGGCTTCCACACAGCGATGACGACACCGATGAGGTCAAGATTTTAGGGTTTTGGTTATTTACTGGTGTCCTTTGTCCGATTCGTTGGACACGAAGGATGTCTTATTGTATGATTACCAATAGTAAAGATGTGTGTGGACACGACCCATGGCTACTACTATGATTTCTGTGATGGACACACGGACACGGGGACACACATTTGCTATTGGCGGAGTTTGTTGATGGTGTTGGGTTTTCTGTGTTGTTGTGTGGCTTATGACGGTGGTTTGACATTGACATGGTGGTCGAAAATGGCAGGGGATCTGGTGGTCGGGTGGCAGTGAGAGGGTGGTCGAAAATGGCTGTTGTGTAGGGACAACGTGGTGGTTCTGTGGCTGGGAGTTGTGGTACAGGCGAGGAGGATGGTGGTGTTGGTACGGTGGTATGGCGAGAGGGTTGGTCGAGGAATAGTCAGGAGAGGGTTGATGTTTTATCTTCGAAAGATTTTTAGAGAGAAACTCTTCCTAAATAAGCTAAGATATCTCCTAGAGAGGGATCGAGCTTCTCAAACGATAGAACTTTCTATATAATTGGATCAAATAGAAGTCAAATAAATTTAAATCAGATAAGGGTCAATCTCCTGTACATGCTGGGAGATAGACTCTTTGAGGAAACATCTTATCTCATATAAAAACCATATAAGAAGATATGCTTTAGACAATAAGCTATATATATATATATATATATATATATATATATATATATATATATATATATATATATATAGTTTATACTAGTATATCGAAATCAATTAGTCTAGATTATTTAAACCCAAGTTCTTATTTTTGAACATCTACTAGCATAAATTATTCAGGCTTATTTTAAATACACTTACAGATATATAGATTTATTTTTAGAAAAATATACCTATATAAACCTATCTTTTAAAGGTATAAATATAAAAGCCCAATCCAATATAATCCAAATTTTTACTTCTAAACACTACAAAAATTTGTCAGATTAGCGACGTTCCAAAACGTCGCTAAACTCGGTGAAAACGTCGGTAAATGAAATTAGCGACGTTTTGGGTGACGTTTTGGAAACGACGAAAAAAAATATGCCGCTAAACGAGAAAACGTCGCAAAAGGTCGCTATGGCGACGTTACTAACGTCGATAATTAGCGACGTTATTTGCGACATTTTAACGTTGACGCTAATTAGCGACGCAAATGGCGACGTTATTGTGTGGTCGCCGTTTAGCGACACTTTTGCGACGTTTTGGCGACGACGTGCTGACATCAGATTTGGTGCCACGTGTTGCCACGTCAGCATTTTAGCGACGCTTTTAGCGACATTTATTAACGACACAAAAATTTAGCGACGTTCCAAAACGTCGCTAAGTTAAAAAAAATATAAAAAAACAGGTTCCAGAATGCAAATGGAGCTGGAGCCTGAGCTAAAATACAGAATACAAAATACAAAAAACAGAATCCAATCCCTGGGTTCGCCGACCCCCTTGGTGGAACACTCAATACACAATACATTCCAGAATATACAAAAAATATAAAGAAAAAATATTATCCGCAACGAACAATGTCAATATATAATATCCTCAACGAACAAAGTCAATATCCGCAAATACGTACAAAGTCAATATACTCAACGAACAAATTAAATATCCCCAAATACGTACAAAGTAAAAAATAGAGTACAGTTCGGAAATACAAAAAAGAAACTACTGATCGCCTGGAGTTGGACCCGATGCTAGAGCTGGACTAGGTGGTGGAGCCGGCGCTGGAGGAGGAGCGCCACCAGATGACTGTCGTCGTAATGACAAGATCGTCTGATACTCCTCCGGTGACAATAGGTGGACGAGCTTGTCCTGCCGTGCACCGCCGGATGTAGACGATGCTTCCGACGTACCAGCAGACGGTCGCTCTGTAGCCATCTCCTGTAACTGCTGCATCTGTTCGACTAAACGATGCATAGCCTCTTGTGTAGCACGGGTCATCTGTCGCAGCACCTCAGTAGTCTCCTCAAGCCTCTCGAAGCGTGAGATGAGCGCATAATCATCTGTATGCGCCCCAAATCATCTGCAGCATCTCGTCACGCAGAGCTGCGATCTGCGCATCGACACTCTGATGGTGGCGGAGCGACTCCTCAGTCTGTACGGGGCCGGGCACACTAGTGGCAGTCGTAGAGGCCTGTGACGCAATGAAGGCACTATAGGAGCCCGTACCATAGTACGTACCCCTATGCATGCCACCAACAGCCCTCATCCATAGCTCGTCATCTGACTGAGCTGCGGCGGCCAGGGGCTGCTAGAAAGTGCTAGCACCAGCTCCCTCTGACCGTGTCGGCCCGGCCTCCCTAAGCCTCAAAAACTCAGCCTAGAAATAACATCTATATGAATTCTCACTTGGTCGCCAAAAATTAATATTAAGGAACTAGCATTAAGTAAAACTTCTAAAACTCGGCCTAGAAATAACATCTATATAAATTTTCTACGTAACTAAAAATTAATACGAATGAACTAGCATTAAGTAAAATTTACGTTGGTATCCCAGGCCTTGTCGTCTACGAACCGCTCTCCCTTCGTGTGCATGGCGAGGAACAAGGTCACCATATTCGGGTCTTCTCCCGATTCAACCTGTTATAAAATTATTATATGATTTGTCAGTTAAGTTGAAAGAAATATATTACTATAAAGTATTAATTATAGGTATACGGCGAGATACGTACCATATGGATGAAGAAATCCATGATGGACAGTGATCCACCATACCACTGCGACCCCGCCTGTCGCACTCTTTAGACTTCGCAAACTTCTCCTTGTAGGCTTCCTCCTCGAATCTCCTCTTCATTATCGCCCAGTCGGTGGCAGAGATCCAACCCTGAATAGGCTCTCTCCGGCGGTCGCGATCCTTTTGGTCGAGGATTGCGTCCCTAATGAGCTTGCTGGCGACGTTGGAAAAAATAGCCTCGACAGCAACGGCGTGGTAGAAAGGAAAGAGGTAAGTCCACTGAAAAAATTATAGAAGTACGTAAGTTATAACATAACATACTAAATATTAAAAGGAAATAAACTTTTATGTACCAAAAAGTGCTCAAGCCAGAAGGCCTTCTTATCGGCCGGGACATCCCTCCAGTTGATCCAGGGCCCCCCGTAGTTCTGTCGTAGGAATGTACCCAGCGACCGGTGTACAGAGGAGGGATGATATCTGTAAAATGGAAATTAAAATTTATTAAACAAGTTTATAATAAACTTAAACAAATTAAATACAATAATTTTACTTACCGTCTGGTCCGAGTACAGGCCCAAATCTCCAACCTCAGATCCTCCTTCGGGCGACACGGAGGATCTGTCTCAAATGGGAGCTGCACCATGCCCCTGCCCCTGCCCCTGCCCTTGCACGCAGCCTGCCCCTCGGCCTCGCCCTAGCCCTCGGTGTGGGCCTCGCCATCACCCTCGACCTCGACGTGGGCCTCGGCCTGCTCCTCAGTAGTGGGGTCGACCTATGGAATACTCGACGGTACTGGCTGCGTAGAAGAAGAAGGCCCTAGCCTCGAACTGCTAGATCCGGGTAGGGAGACACTGCCGGCGACTAGACCGCTAGTGTATACTGGAGTACGGAGGGATGAGGAGTCGGTAGGAGGAGTGGTAGATGGAGACTGTCGGGCTCGTCGACTCCCACCAGCACCGGAACCAAAGGATCCACGTCGAGCCATATCTGAAAAAATACAGAAGTATTCCATACTACATCTAAAAAAACAAAAGTATACCATACTATATCTGAAAACGTCGCTAAGTAAACCATACTACATCTGAAAAAACAAAAGTAAACCATACTACATCTGAAAAAAAATAAAAGTAAACCATACTACATCTGAAAATTAAACATATTCAATACTCTTCTGAAAATTCATCATGTTCCGATTCCTCTTCCTCTTCACTTCTATCAACTTCCTCTTCCTCTTCTGATACTTCTACCTCTTCCAATTGATAAAATATGTCATAAGGAACTTCCGTTGAGTCCATATCGACAATATTTGTAATAAGAGGTAGTTCGTATTCTTGATAAGCTATCTCGTCGACATCGAAGATATTATGAGATTTAGTCTTACAGACTGCCCACCAATCTGATCTTCCGGCTCCTCGTTTTGGATAGCTGGTAAAGTAAACTAGCTGAGCCTGGCTTGCTAGAACAAACGGCTCATAAGCCTGATATCGACAGCGATAATTTATGTCAACAAGACCATGTTTGTCAAATCTCTAACCTCGACCTTGGATCGGATCGAACCAGTCACATCTGAACAAGACGATCTTACAAGGTTCTATAGCATAATTGTATATCAGTTCCACAATCTCCCGTCAGATGCCAAAGAAGTCATTGCCTGGGTCGATGTCTTTGTAGTTTGAAGATTTTATGCACAAACAGCTATTCTTCGTAGAATCCAAATCCAAGAAGTTGTCTTTTATTCGAGCATTTTTTGACTTGAACCTTAAACCGTTTACGTAGTAACTTGGCCAGGTCTTCACTTGATAAATTGGCCCCTTGGCTAGAGTTTTAATATACTCATTCTCAAGGATTGTCTCCGGACGATCAACCTAAATACCATATAAACGATGCTAACTTAATTATTATGTGCAAGTATAAATGTACAGAAAAAGTAAATTGTGAAGATATCCGTACATATGCTCTCAACCAAAAAGGAAAATGAAGTCTCATTTGCTGTTCTACTTCCTTCTCGGTTGCGTACGGATTGTTGGACGTTACCTCATCCTTAAATATGCTGAAAAGCAACGAAGCATAGGTGTTTGCCATTAAAAATTTTTGATTGCGAATTTTAATACAAACAGAACAGTGTTACAATATAGGACTTAGGCGTAGTCCTAGGAGTATACTTTTGTTTAATCTGGGTTCCTTGTGCCAATGGAGTGAGTGGTAATGCATTGACTCCGTTGACGATCTGACGACGGTTATCGGTTCTCTGAAGGTCTGGATTGCTCTGGGTGCTGGAGCTTGCTGAGAGGAAGAAGACGTTGAATGTCTATATCTGCCTCTCTGGTAGGGCGAAGTCTCTGTCTGTTCGCTATGGAGGTTGATGTATATGTACGTAGGTTGGTCCGTGTGTGTGTGTAAAAGAAGGAAATGATCCCTCTATTTATAGTTTTGTAGGCTGGCTGCTCATGCGCGCATATGTAGGATACGCCTGTACGCGGGGACGCCACGTGTTGATTGTTGATGGAGGCGTATGGATGATGCGCCCTGATCGAGGGGGTTGACTTCTTCATGTTGCTGTTGTGAACCGGCACGTAGCGGAGAAGAAGATCTTTCTGTTGCTGAGATCTTGGACGAGTTGAGTCAAAGGACACATGTCGTCGACCCATGGCTCGAAGATCTCGGATTTGGTGGGGGAATGATCTGGTAGGATGCGCCTAGGATTGGGCGCATGAGGAGACTTTGGCTCGTAACCTTTAGGAGTCACGAACCATTCTAGGCGCATGGCTTTTGAGGCGCATGCAGAGCTTCAGTAGTGACTTTACTCCTGTCTTTTGGGATAAGGGAGAAGTCTGGGACGCATGGCTTTTGAGGCGCATACAGAGTTGTAACAGTGACTTTCCTTCTGTCTTTAGGGATCAGTGAAAAGTCTGAGGCGCACAGCTTTTGAGGCGTATGCAGATTTGGGCGCATGGCCGCGGAGGCGCATGCGAGATGGTTGGGTGGCCACGTGGCAGTAGCCGTCGGAGGGGAGTAATAATAATGCTGACGTTGGCGATGCTTCGTCTTCTGAAAAAGCTGTCGACTGTTCAGACTTTGGGAGGTGTGCTGCCAACTCTGTCAGTTCAGCATTTAATGTTTGTGACATTCGATGGACAGCTGAGTGGGCACGTCAGTTGGCGTTCCACTAGGCATATGGGGACGCATGGAGGCGCATCCCCTGTGATGCTCTTGGTACTGAAGGGAGCATCTATGTGATGCGCTTGATGTTTAAAGGGCGCGTCTATGTGATGCACGGTCTGGCCGGCGCATCCGCTTCGTCAGACGTCTTTGATGGTACAACTGTTACGTTCTTCGAGTGCTTTAAATAGCCGGTTTGACTTGGCTGAATTCGAAGCGTCCGGTTCATCCATTTAATGCAAATTCATTGCACGGAATTCGGAGAGCCATCCACTTGGCGCATGGGTTTGATTTGCCCGGCCTATAAATAGTGGTATAGAGAGAGGGTTGGCCTCTCGTTCTCTCACATCTTTCCGACATGAACTTGTGTACTCGAATGCATTCTGTTGATGAGATGCTCCCGAGAGTGAAGATGCGATGCAGTGTCTTTGTTGATGCACTTGAAGGTGACTGTTACATCCAAAAGTCGGAGTCGAGGGCTTCCGAGGCAGGCGGAAGGTGCCTGTTGCATCCAAAGATAGAGATGCTTGGGCCTCGTCTTCGTTGTGCGGGAAGAGCCGTAGATCAGAATTGCGGTGCCCTGACCGTCTTCCTCGAGCTTTGGCGAGCTCCTTCTCTGCGTGGAAGCTGCTCCTTTAGCCGCGGGTCGATTGCGGTGCTCTTTTCTTCCTTTGGCTTTTGGATGGGGGGTTAATTGCCACCCTCGTCCTGCTCGGCCAGGTGAGCCTGGCTGGAAGGATGGCACATAACTGGGCTGCTGAAGGGATGCACATAACCGAGCTGCCCAAGGGATGCATATAATTGAGGGTGCACATAACTGAGCTGCTGAAAAGGATGCGCCTTGCTGAGGGCGCATGGTGGGATACGCCTGGCTGAGGGCGCATGTTGGGATGCGCCTGGCTGAGGGCGCATATTGATTGCTAGCTGTAGACTTAGGATCTTTTCTTCGTAGAAATTCTCCTTTGTACAGTCTTTCTTAGACATGTAATAGACTTTTATATGTTAATTAAAAAGTCCTCTTTCAATGTCTATATTTGTTGCTTTTTGCTATGAAGCACTTTGTCCAAGTTTTGGCGCATGTAGTCTAGCGCATAGACTTTCTGGTTCTGAAATTCCATGCTTCTACAATAGGTATATTAGTTATATTTAGAAGCAACGAATATGAAGCACGCAAAATAATTTTACTTACCCCTCTAGCTTGTCCACTTCTTCCTCGTCGCAGTTGAGCAATACATATAACATTGCAACACTAACCTCGTCGTCATTTAGATATCTTTTTTTATTTTACCAGATGATTTTTCGTAGGCAGTAAATACTTTCAGCTTTGCCTCAATACCAACTTCATAGCCGTCGTCATTTCTGGGAGCCCTTGTTTTGCTTGTAGCAATATGAGGCTGAAAATACATGGAACAGAAGTTTGAAATCTCCTCAAGGACATATGCTTCACAAATAAAACCCTCCACCCGTATCTTATTTTTCACCTTCCTCTTGAGGTGGTTCAACTGTCGCTCGAACGGGTGCATCCAACGATAACCGACAGGTCCAGCAACAAGGGTCTCATGGATAAGATGAATCGGTAAATGCTCCATTGAGTCGAAGAATGCGAGAGAAAGAACTCTCTCAAGTTTACAAAGTGTTACCACAATGTCCTTCTCTTGCTTCTATAAACGATCGATGAGCAACTTGCAAGAACAAAGATCTCTAAAGAATATGCTAAGCTCTGTTAATGGATCCCAGACTACCGGTGGTAATAATTACTGAAATGCAACAAGAATTAACCTCTCCATGAATACGTGACAATCGTGGCTCTTCATTTCGGTCAGTTTACACTCCTTTATGTCGACACATCTTCTTAGATTGGGGACGTATCCGTCCGAAAATTTCAAGTCCTGGATCCATCTACAAAGTCTCACTTTTTCCTCCTTGTCCAGCGAGTAGATTGCCTTAGGTCAAAAAAGCTTTTCCTTCCCGTTGTCTATCATGTATAATGTAGGGCGTCTGCATATTTTGGCTAAGTCCAATCTAGCCTTCTGATTGTCTTTTGTCTTTCCCTTGACGTCCATTACAGTATTAATTATGTTATCAAATACGTTCTTCTCGATATGCATGACGTCAGGTTATGTCTAATCAGATTTGTGCTCCAATATGGTAGATCCCAGAATGTACTCCTTTTGGTCCAATTATGATCTTCGCCAAATCCCTCGCAACGGCTGCTCGTCGTAGGATCTTCAATAGCACTTGGAATTTCTTTTACGTGCTCCTATGTGTCCTCTCCGGACTATATTGGTGGTGGATCGCCCTTCTCCATATCTCCGGCACAGAATGCAGTTCTGTTCCTACGGTACGGATGGTCTTTCGGCAAGAACTGCCGGTGACAATCAAAGAAGCATGGATTTCCTCCGTGTCTCAAACGAAAAGCCTTAGTGCGGTCCATGCAATACGGACATGAAAGCCGACCATGAGTGCTCCATCCAGATAACATTCAATAAGCCAAAAAGTCGTTGATTGTCCATATTAGTGCTGCCCGCATCTAAAAATTCTATTTTTTCGAAGCATCATACGTGTACGCCCCTGTTTTCCATAGCTGCTTCAGCTCAACTATCAACGGCTGTAAGTACACGTCGATGTTCTTCTTCAGGTTGTTCGGACCGGGGATGATAATAGTTAAGAACATGTAAGGTGTCTTCATGCACATCCAAGGCGGTAGGTTGTACGGAGTAAGGATTACCGGCCAGCATGAATATTGGAGCCTGAAAGACCAAATAGGGTGAAACCATCAGAGTAGAGCCCCAACCTTACATTACGTGCGTTAGAAGCAAAATTAGGATATGCTCGATCGAAGTGCTTCCACGCTTCTCCATCAGATTTGTGATCCAACATTCCTTCGGTCTGTTGTCGCTTGTGCCAACTCATATTTTTGGCAGTCTCTTTCACCATGAACAACCTCTGCAACTGCGGCATCAACAAAAAGTAGTACATTGAAGCAGACGGTCTTCTAGACTTGCCTGCAGCAGTTGGCTTGTAGCGATCAGCACCACAGAATCCGCACACTTCTGCATCCTTGTGATCTTTGTAGTAAAGCATGCATCCGTTTTGACAGCAATCGATCTTGTCGTATCCCATCCAGTAGGATCTCACCATCCGCTTAGAGCGGTAGAAGTCTTTCGGTAACTTGGCACCCTCCGGCAAGATATCGGTAATCAACTCGATCACTCTATTGTAGCATTCTTGCGACATGTTAAAGTCAGACTTTATGCTCAAGAGCCGAGTGATCACCTCTAACGGTGAATGGTCCTCACAGGCATGGTACAAAGGAGTCCTTACATTCTTCAACAACTCCATGAACTTTGCGGCATCGGCATTCGGTGCCTCCTCAGCTGCGTCACGATTGTATGGATCAAAACTAGGCCCCACAGCGTAGAAGACCATGTTCACGTACTCGTTGTCGACACCAGTTCGATTGTGGACATTCATATAAGGCTCCACATAAGGCGCCGCTTGGAATGCTAAAGGTCTAAGCTCTCCGTGTGCGGTCCATTGGTAGTAATTCGGAAGGAAACCCTTTGTGTATAAGTGATACATCACATCCAATTCTGGTTGAAACTTCATATTCTGACATTTTGCACATGGGCACTTAATGTCCATGTCGTCCATGGATTGAGGAAACGCCTTCGCAAATTGGAGGAATTGTTCTACTCCGACGATGTATTCATCTCGCACACCGCACCTCTCATCTCGAATGCGGTTGTACATCCACGAACGGTCTAGCAGATACATGGATATAGTCATTTCTAGATATCTGCAAATATGAATAAACTTTAAAACTAAAATGAATATACTACATACTACATACTACGGCCGTGACTCGGGACCATTCCTATGAGTTAGGACCATTCCTACTACATACTACATACTAAAACGAATAAACTTCAAAACTAAAACAAATGTACTACAAACTAAAATGAATATACTACATACTACGGCCGTGACTCGGGACCATTCCTATGAGTATCGGGATCAAGGAAAATAGACGACGGCATTAACCAACCAACAAAACTACGAGCTACAAATATCAGTACTATCGGTACGTGGTTTCGAATCGGAGTATCAGATTTTTCGGTGTCGGAAAACAAACAATTATTACTAAATTATCAGATTTTTTGGCACTATCGGTGCCCCTGACCCAGACCCCCCCACACCCCTTCCCCCCCTCCCATACCACCCCTAACCCCAACCCGAACCCTATCCCTAACCCCTCCCCCACCAGCCCCCCTCCTCTCCCCAGCCCCCCCCTCACCCCCCTGCTCCCCTCCCCCACCAACAACCCCTAACCATAACCCTTACCATAACCCTCCCCTCCCCTCCCCCAACCCCCCCCCCCCCCCCCCCGCCCTCAACCCCCAGCTGCCCTCACCCCCCCCCCCCCCCCCGCCCCTCCACCCCTACACACCCACCCCTAACCAGAATCCTAACCCTTCCCTCCCACCAGCCCCCCTCCTCACCCCCCTGCCCTACCCCCCCCAGCCACCCCCAACCATTCCTCACCCCGAACCACCCGCACCCCCTCCGCCCCTCCCCCCGAGCCACCAGCACCCCCTCCAACTACCAACACCAAAAACAGAGAGAGAGAGTCACGTACCGGAGGAGAGTCGCCGAAGAGAGTGAGAGTCGTCGGAGAGAGTGAGAGCGCCGGAGAGAGTGAGAGTGAGAGCGCCGGAGGGAGAGAGTGAGATAGTAAAATGGATAGGGGAAATGAATCAGGGAGGGGGAATTTAATTTAATTAGAATTTAGCGACGTTCTTACGAACGTCGCTAAATTAGTCGCTATTAGCGACTTCATAGCGACGTTTCATGACGGCTAACTCATGTAACTAATGTACGTCGTTGTCACGTCGCTAGTAGCGACGGTTAGCGAAGTTTCAGTTATACGTCGCTAATGTCAGCAATTTAGCGACGTTATGTTAACGTCGCTAAATTTACGTCGCCAATTAAGTAGATTTTAGTAGTAAAATAATGCGAGCTAGTTTAAGCCCAATACCGGGGCCCAATGACCAAAAATTAATATTCCAAACCATTTTCCAAAAATAAATATTTGAAAGCCCAATAATTACTACCGAATATTTTGTACTGCTAAAAATACGAAATAAATATTTGTACAAAAAGTAAATGGTAATCGTGATCATAAATTTAATCAGTTTGGAACGCACAAAATAATGACACATTTCTTATACTAAATGTTTAGGAAGAATTCACTTTAATTGATGCGAAGTAAAATAAACTAAAATTTAGAAACATGACATTCGAAGATAAATTAACAATTCTTTTTGTCTATAAATATTTAAAATTCCAAAAATCTATTTTTAGAATCGAATCCTTTGAAAGTCTAAAATAAAATAAAATCATCTTTATAATTCCAAGAAGAAGTTATGAAATTTTACTAAAATAATTTCGTACCTTTAAATTGTTAACAAGTCTTTTGAAATGACAGAATAATCGCAAAATAATATTATACGTTTTCAAAGAGGATTTATTTCATCATTCGAAAAAAATAGAATAAACAAATAAACAAAAAAAATTCAAAAAAATATGGGAAGAGGAGTCACAAATCTATCCACCTTAGAAATAAATTCGTCCTCGAATTTAAGGACTATTAGGATAGGCGGACTTGGTTGATCAAATCTTTCCAAGATTCTAAAATGAATATTAACTCCAATAAATCAAGAATAATCCATGATAATTTAAAAAATAATTCCAGCTTTTGTTGATAATGTTTAAAAAATTTACCTTTAATCAACTCTAAATATAATATTTGATAAATAACCTTAAAGGGGCACTAGGTGTTATCATTTAACTTCTAAAATACATTTGTATAGATCTAAGCAAGATTTAATAAAACTTCATCTAATAATCTGCCGCTATACGACTATAACGTAATATTTAATATCAACTAAATATATTTATAGATTAAAATCGTAGGAATATTCGGTAACGAAACATAATCCTTACAAGTCGATCTTTGTCATTATAAAAGAAGATTTTGGCAAAACTCCTTTTATTTCAAAGACATCTATAATAGGATTTAGGAAATTATATTTTCCAAGACAACATTTCCAAACTTCGGGGAGTGGGCTTACTATCTACCCACCTTAGAATGTTTCATCCGAGAAATTTCAAAGGTCACGATTTGGTGTGACTAAAATATAATCAAAGGACGACGTTTCAGTCGATCCGAATAAGGACGACAATTGATATAATCAAGAGAATGATATGGTTCATGATCAAATTAGTCACGTAATTGCGGATGGGATCAAAATGATAATAAGAAAATTAATAGCCAAAAAGAAAATATGATTGGGCACGATCAACCTTTGGTCAAATGGTCTAGTCGACGACCAAATGTTTTTAAGAATAATCAAGATTGAAATGGTTGGACACGACCAATCTATGGTCAGCAGGGTTGAGTCATTACCAGCTTTTTAAGGAATGACCAAAGTTCTCGATGAAATCTAAACAGGATTTAGTCGTATTTAGGATGCAGTCACGATCAAGGCTAATCGTGCAAGTCATCCAAGTAGGGTAAAAATAGGAAGTTGGTACGAGCATGATTATGATCAGAATAGTAATGACCGTAGTTGGAATGAAAGTATAACCTTACACTACAACAAAAAGGTCTATTAATAACGCTCGACAAAGCGTATTGATGACGCCTGATGCCTAAGCGTTAACAAAGTTCGAAATACCTTTTTTCTATGACGGTTTGGGCTAATTCTGGACTTTTTATAACGTTTATGAAACAAAATGTTATTAATATTTTAGAGCGGTGGCAAACTTGTAAAAAATTTAAGTTTAATTGTTGGCAAAATCCTTGCTATAGCCCGTACTTCAACAAAAAACTCATCTCTCCCCCAAAACCTTCTGGACTTCTCCTTCTCCTCATTTCTTCTCCCTCCTCTCTCCCAACTACAAAACCCTAACTCTAGTTCAGCAAGTTAACACTCTCCTCTCCTCCTCTTCTTCTCCTTCATTTCTTCCAACTCCAAAACCCTAACCCTAGATCCAAAATCCTAAACCTAGTTAGAAAGGGAGGAGGAGATGGGGAGGGAGAATGTGAGCTTATTTCCCACTCTCAAATTTTCTACAGGGCTTGCTTCTGCAAGTGCATATTCTCGTGAGCCCTAGCCTACCTCCAGATCGTACTTGGTTTCTTCGTCGTCGTCGCTACCGTCACCAGCCTCCACCGCCTATACTCCACCGGCCTCCTCTTCGACCCCTCCTCCAAAAACATCCAGACCATCAAGGAGGGGTACGCCGACGTCGACCTCAAGTCCCTCTCCGACCGCTTCGAGGAGGGCCTCACGCTCCTCGCCGCCCTCCAGGACAAGCTCGAGGCCACCACGCATGCGATCAACAAGAACAAGACCGCCACGGCCGAGACCATCACCCGGTCCGAGCTGAAGATATACCTCGATGAGGAGGTCATATCGTCGCTCTACTCGGCCCACATCAGCCTACGGCTCATCCGAATCCCCAAACCGGAGGCCAGGCCGGGGCCCGAGTCGCCCATGAAGGACCCTCTGATCAACTTCTTCACGGTGGAGGAGATGCGGAAGTACATAATCGTGAAGAGAACAAGAATGGAAAGGTCAGGCTCTACGGAACGAACAAGACTTACAGTACGGTCGGGCACGCTTGTGTGTTGATGAGGAAGGAGCTCGAGGAGTACATGGGCTAGGACATCGGAGACTATTGCAAGGACGATTGGCATTTGGGCCAGAAGCTGATATTGGGCGGGTGTGAACCACTACCGAGGAGAAGGTGCTTGGATAGAGCGTCGAAGCTGTACCAGAGACCGCTGCCGATCAACGAGTCGTTATGGACGATGTCGGACCATTGGAACGTACGGTGGAACAACTACCGTGTCGGAACTTTGAGTGCCTCTCGAGCAAGAACCCGCGGCGGGGTTTTTCCATGTGTACGGGGTGCTTCGAATTGGACACGGAGAAGGTAATAGTCGAGATCTGAATTTGCCAACCCTCATATTCTAGCTCTATTGTAGAAGGTATCTAGTTCTTTTTATATCCTGCCTATGCTTGCCATTTGGAAGCACATACGCTCTTAAAGTTGGTGTTGTGTCCATTGGCATCGAGCACGTATCGGACATGACACATGCCTCCAATATACACGACGATAGACGAAATCAATGTTTTCTCCATGCCGTTGTATGCTTGTTATGGATTAAAGATCATTATGGTACTGATTTGGGTCGCTAAATTTGACAATCAGAACTTGACGTTGAACTCTCATTGTAAACTTGATTTTAAATAGTCAGATAATCAGAGCTTACTATTCTTCTTCTTCTATCTCTTTTACTATTAAATAATGTTGTTCAATTTGTGGTTTGCAGCTTGTTATCTTACTCCACATAATTGTTACGACGTCAAAGATCCAATATATTTATCTTATTGGTGGACCTTCTTTAGTAAAGAATTACAAAACATAAATATTGGCCCTGGTGTTTATCTTATGCAGATAAAATTTAAAACAAGGGAGAAATGAATTTGTTATCCGCCTGCACCCTTTGGAGGCAATGTACATGAAACTAACAATAAGCTTATTTTGGTGACCAGCTTATTTTGGTGACTAGATGTAACATCAACTTCGATATCTGCTAATTAATTATCAATTGTTTATTAGCAACAAGGATCACAGTTCAATTTTCTTTCTTCGGGTCTTAGTTTTAGTACAATTTACCTTATTTATGCACCCACTATGTAATTAGAAAACAAGGTTAAGAAATAAGGCTTGTAGATTTTGTTTACCATAATAATTTCTTAATATGTTGAAAATCTCTAGAGCTGTACTATGAGTACATTATTAAGAATACTCTGTTATGATTATTTCATTGTTTCTATGAGGTAGGCAAACATTAACATTCATCTAAGATTAAGATGTTCTTGATGAATTTAATTAGCTGACTGATGATTTGAAGAGTGAACTTGGCTATGCTTTTAATCATGCATTTCAGAAAGTTACTTTTTGGCATTATGTAGGTAATGAATGAAGGACCTGGACATATTCTTATGCATAAAATTCCAGAAAACATGGAAAAACAACTGCAATGGTGCAATGAGGCACCCTTTTATACTCTTGGACCACTAACAACTGATATTGCTCTTTGTTTCTATGTTTTTTCATTTGATGTTATTATTGGTTTTTTGGTAGGACAATATGTTTAACTTGATTTGGAGAAGGATGAGCTTCTTTATCAAATTCATACTTTCCATAAGAAAGTTTCATGTTTGTCATCATCTTTTATTGCAAGGGAAAAGGAAACTTTAAGGAGCTTGATAAAGCAAAGGTCAAGTTGAGATATACAGACTCCAAGCCAGAAATTTCATGCAAGAAAAAGTTAAAACTTAAGGTTAGTCAATTCTAGTTATATGAAGATTGTTTTTGGCCATATGCTCTCTTTACATCTTGTTCCTCCATGCAAAAATTCTCTCCAGAGTGAAAAAGCATATCCAAAAGTGAGATTCAAAATATGGTGAAAAAAATAGAGTTACAAGATGGGGCCAATCCAGATAAGTCCCTTTCACTCTGGCAATAGTGTAAACTTGGTTATGTTTTTGCATAAGCTTAGATAATCTACATTGGTGACTCTCTGCCTGTATATTTTCTCTGAGCTGGTAGTCCATGCCCCCATTATGTTAGCCTATACATTTTCTCTGACCAAACCTTAAACGGATGCAACTGTCACTTCTTAGTATTCTTAGATTTGCTTGTAACATAATCTTGTTTACTGATAATATTTAAACTTTTCTCCTTTGAATTATAATGTTTCTGGATTATAATTTCATCCATTATGTAAGGGCCTTCTACCTTGCTATCATTTATACAAATAGTGCACTATTTTTTGCTTTAAAATTTGATACAAGTTATTGGTAATTACTGTTGTGGGACTTGTCATCATACCCCGTTGTCACCTCTTTTCTGTGATAACAATGTATTGGGTCGCTCTGGGCTGGCTAGACCCCTCCCACATGCTGATAGTTGTATTGGGTCGCTCTGGACTGGCTAGGCTTGATTTTGATAGGACATGGACTACCAGCTTAGAGAAAATGTACAGGCAGATTTTAGTCAACCTTAATGGTTATACTAAGGTACTTTATCTTCTAGCCTTGTTTGTCTTTCCTGTACAAATTGTACATTTATATGCAAAAATATGTCAAGCCAGATTCTGTTTCTAATTTTGATTTGAGTAATCTAGAATACCTACATATATGTATAGACTTCACAAAGCTTATCAAATTATTAACTACTTGTAATTGTGACAAGTCCTCTTCTCCTTTTAAAGTTTGAAAAATGTGTACAAGTCCTTCGTTTCTTGCAATTTTTACATTACATTACAAAGTATATTGAACCTTGTTTTTATCTTTTTCAGGGTTTTGCTACATGTTCTGTGGACAGTTTTGATGTGGCCAAGTTTTGATGTGGACAATTTTGGTAGTTGTAAATGTATATATGTATTTGGATATTCTATTTTGAGAATGTAATAAAGATGTTGATATGTACTCTATTTTGAGAAATGTAATAAAGATGGTGATATATAATGTTAAGTTTTTGGAATGTAATATATAATGTGCAGTATAGAGCGTTATAAATATACTAATTTGAATAGTATAAAGTGTTATAAATGTGGTGCATTGAGCCTATACATATTATCTATTCATGACATTTTAAAAATGTCCTGAATTGTGCACTATATATTAACTATTCATAACGCTTTTATAGGAACTATCCATGACGGCTTTTTTATAACGCTTTTAAAAACATTTATAACACCCGTTTTTATAACGCTTGTTTTGAAGAAAAAGCGTCATGGTTTGTCATTAATGACGCATTTTAGCCGTCATTAAAAGGATTTTTTGTTGTAGTAGCTATGATTTAGTTGAAATTATAGGACGGTTATGATTTAGTCTTGATATAAAAAATGGTTTAAGATCGATCAAAATTGAAATCATCTTGGTCGAACAACTAGTTAAACAAAATTATTTAGGCACGCTTATAGAATCGAATTCTAGGATGACAGGCGAGTTGTCACGATCGAAATCATTCTAACACGATCGATTGTGTAGGCATGATCATAGAATCAAACCTTAAGAAAGGATACAAATTGACTCGATCAAAATATAATAAAAGGAGTCTAGTCATAATCAAAATTGTTCAAGGATGATCAAATCCAAAATCGTTTCGATATGCTTAAAATATTTATCCACGATTATTTAGGCACGAGTTTAGAATAAAAAACTAGATAAGTTTAGGAACTCAGTCGAAATTACATTAAAAGATGACAACCTGAAAAATAGTAGGATAAGAAAGGAAGGGAGAATTACCAGTTTGTTGAGAAGGTTGTGCCTAGGAATAAGCACAAATCAATCTGAAAACTTAATAGTTATATGCCAATAAGACATAGTCTCTATGGTATTCAAAACTCGTAAACACAATCGAAGTCGTTTTACCAAGAATTTATGCCTCGCCAGTGTACAGCTAGCTGCAATAAACTCTTGATTCCACGACTCAAGCAAGGATATGGTAACGAATACCCTATCAACTCTATCCAATCTGGACATAACAACTTAAAGACGAAGATAGGACGACCAAGATATAGTTTTGACAACATTCGATAACTTATAATTACTCGAGATTACTTCAACTTAGGGATTATGTCTCGTCAGTGCGCTGATGGCTGCAGTGAACCCACAGTCTCCATAAGTCAAATAAGTGGCGACAATGCGCGGCTGCCTGCCATCATAAGTCATCGATCATCCTTTCAACTACATCCTTAAAATCTCAACGGAGGTTCAAAAATCCTGAAACAAATTGACCATGATGGAGTAAGCTAGAAATTTGAACAAAATGATCGTTATAGGAAAGTGTACATATCCATCCTTGATGGGGAGGTATCAGTATTGAAAATTAAACGATTGATTAGGAAGGACATGGTCGAAGGCAAGATAAGTAAAAATCTTATAATTCTTATTTCACGGATATTCAATATTCAACGATTGAGAGGAAACTTTGGAATCCAAAAACTTAACTCGATATTAATAGACAATTGAGTGAGAAGTTATTTTAAAATAATTCCTTAGGTCCAAGGGAAAGAATATAAGTGATACGAACTTATGATATGGCGATGCTTAGAAAAGACATAAGATAACATTGTACAAATGATCATGATTAGTAAGAAAATGACTGAAGGCAAAAGAAATATAAAGTTAAATTTATATTTCTCTAATATTAAAGGTCGAGGGAAAATATGTATAAAGCACTATGTCTACCTATAATGAATATATTTATACACAAGTATATATGCATAGTCTAAGTAAATCCCAAAAATCTCAAAATATCATTCTAAGAGAAAGTTATCCTATTTCCAAGAAAAATATAAATTTAAATAGCAATAATACATATATTATATTTAATATATAATTTATATAAATTATTCACAAGACCAAAATGGACTACCAATATGTAAACACATCCATATATCAACATGGACATCGTTGGTCGCAATACATGACTACCATGGCTTGGGTTGGGTTCGGGCTAGTTTGGAACAATCGGAATTTCTAAAAGACAATAATCCTAGTAATAAATAAATAAATATATACACATATTTTGGGTCAAGTCACAACTTGGCCTGGTTTTCCTAGTTTGAACCCACTTATTGTTCGATCTTCCCAACCACAGCTAATACACTAGTCAAAGCACGTACTGCACTATCCGTGCCACTATTTCTAGTCATTTGGCATTCCAAAATTTAACCATGACTAAGATATTCCATAATAATAATTAATTAAATTAAATATTTTTAAAATCCTAAAAATCATATTTAATTCAAAAAAGTAAATAAAAGGATATTCTCAAAATTCGGAAAGAGGGTTACGAATCTACCCTCCTTAGAAATACCGTCGAATCAAAATGCGATAGTGCATCCTTCTATGAAAGTCGTCTAGTGAGACCTATGTAGCAACCTTAATAACCCAAATGATGAATTAAATTAGGGACTCCTAGTCCTAACCATTCTCTTAAAATTGATTTACTATTAGTTATGAATGAGTATTCCTAGTCGCAGGCTCGCAGTAGTACGACTAATATGGTACTCCCATGAGTTCGCACAATTTGTGAAAACTGACCTGCATGGGCCACCACAAAAACTTGTCATGACCCGTACCCACTTTTTCGGATACGAGACGTGTCCAGCCAGCCTACGTCGCAGAGTCGGCGGTAGAATGCTGTCACGGCCAAGATGCTCAAAATCGTATAAAGAATAACTTCATTGTTCATTCACATTTCTAAATTTGATTACAATATTTATAAAATTTATATTTTTACAGAAAGTACAAGGTTCTCACAATTAATGAAAATGATACCTCTGCTATCTATTTCTAGGTTTCTATCTGCAAGTACAACCCGTATCTCCTAAAGCTAAGTAAAGCCACAGCTAACCTGAAAAATATTGGTTTCCAGTCAGGAATGGAACAAGCGCACAAACCGACGGCAATACGAAAACATAATTGAATTAACAAGACATGAAAATAACATATGTGAGATAAAAACTAGAAAGTAACCGATGACATGGCAAGTGGTAAAGAAAATGAGGAAACAATAAAAGACAACTATCTATGTGTTTTGAACAGTTTCGATATGTGAACGGCTAGGGGTAAATCCGGCACCCTGTATGAGTCTTGTGCAGTTGTTATTCTCTACGAAAGACACGGGAGATAGTTCTGGATAGTCCACATGTCTACTAAGATATTTCCCCCCCCCCCCCCCGACTACTACTTATGGACTCGAACAAGTCACGAAACACGAAAACATGACAATCAAGAAATAATGTATGTAGATATCCATGATACTAATCCGTGTAACAATGTGTCAACAAGCAAGGTAACAAATGCATAAACATGAAATGGAAAGACAACTATGAATTGAAAGCAATCAGAAAGTGTACTTGCCTGTGGTCCTTTGCTGGTGAAATCGATAATACCATTGCGTTTCACAATAGTCTAGTTGTCTAGATTTGATAAAGAAGCCCGAATTGGCAAGAGAGTAGGAACACGATTAGTTACGATCATGATTTATGATTGAAGAGGAATTCGTAAGTAAATAATATATGTACTATTTTTGAAAAACTATTTTATACTATTAGAGGTTATAATTTATATAAGAATCCATATATGCATATATTTTTAAACCATCTAAAATAATTTATTAGAAATAAATCCATATAATAGTTTAGCAAAGCTGCAAATTAGTCCATGGCCCAAAATAGATTTTTGCAATAAACATAAGTTGGAAATATTTACATATTTATTTATAAAACCATAATACTTAATGATGGAATAACACTAATAATGATACCAAAATATTAACAATAATAAAATTATATATATTTTTGCATATTGTTCTTCTCAAAATATCAATAACCACAGTATTATACGACATAATATAATACCTCATAGAGTTTCCTTTAATCCCAGTACTAGGGCCCAAGCCCATCTAATTGTACTTATAATCCATTAAAAGTATTTTACAGATATAAATTAAAAGTACTTAACTTGAGAATATAAACCTAGAATACTGCCCAATTAATATAATTTGTTACCAAATAATTCAAAAAATTTAATATATATTAATAATAAATAACCTTAAATTGACTATTAGTAATACCTAATAATATTAAGATTAATATAACCCTAACTATTTTACAATAACGTGAAATAGGACTAATATTATACTATACTACCTGCTGAATAGTTGGAAAATTATCTATCAGTACCAATATTTACTATTCTCTGTTCTCCACAGAGGGAAGGGGTTAAATGTAATAGAAGGAGAGAGAAAGAGATTAGAAATCAAGTGGAGAGCTCACCAGAGAGAGCGTCTGGCCGGAGGGGCGCACGCGCACAGGGGCGGGTGCCAGCGCGAGTGGTCATGTGGAGACGCAACGCAAGCTTGGAGGGGCCGGTGGAGCCTTCACCAGAGTGAGGTCGCGGCTCGCCAGAGGTGTAGAGCAGCGTGCAGGCGTTGCTGATCACCGGCGCCTTCACGGAGAGGAGGCGCACTTCAGGGCTGTCGGGGGCGAGAGGCGTACGGCGGCTAGGGATTCGGTCGCAGATCTGGAGAAAGGGTGCGGCAGGCGCGGCTCGAGGAGGGCGGTCCATCGGCCATCGACGGACTTCGGCTGGGCGAGGAAACGGTCAACTGAGGGATTGGACACTCGAGGTCGAGCGCGTAGCAGCGCTCCCGTGGCGGCGCACGACGGAAGGAGGTTGGGGCGGCCCAACACAAACTGGATCTAGCTGACGGGCGCCAGAGGCTTCCACACGGCGACGGCGACACCGATGAGGTCGAGATTTTAGGGTTTTGGTTATTTACTGGTGTTCTGGGTCCGATTCGTTGGACACGGAGGATATATTATTGTATGATTGCCGATAGTGAAGATGTGTGTGGACACGGCCCATGGCTACTACTATCATTTCTGTGATGGACACACGGACACGAGGACACACATTTGCTATTGGCTGAGTTTGTTGATGGTGTTGGGTTTTCTGTGGTGTTGCATGGCTTGTGACGGTGGCATGGCTTGTGACGGTGGTTCGGCATTGACATGGTGGTCGGAAATGGCAGGGGATCTGGTGGTCGGGTGGCGGTGAGAGGGTGGTCGAAAATGGCGGTTGTGTAGGGGCAACGTGGTGGTTCTGTGGCTGGGAGTTGTGGTGCAGGCGAGGAGGATGGTGGTGATGGTACGGTGGTATGGCGAGAGGGGTGGTCGAGGAATAGTCAGGAGAGGGTTGATGTTTTATCTTCGGAAGATTTTTAGAGAGAAACTCTTCCTAAATAAGCTAAGATATCTCCTAGAGAGGGATCGAGCTTCTCAAACGATAGAACTTGCCATATAATTGGATCAAATAGAAGTCAAATAAATTTAAATCAGATAAGGGTCAATCTCCTATACCCACTGGGAGATAGATTCTTTGAGGAAACATCTTATCTCATATAAAAACCATATAAGAAGATATGCTTTAGACAATAAGCTATATATATATATATATATATATATATATATATATATATATATATATATATATATATATATATATATATAAAGCATATTTTCTTATATGGTTTTTATATGAGATAAGATGTGCTTATTGTCTAAAGCACATCTTATCTCATATAAAAACCATATAAGAAGATATGCTTTATACTAGCATATATATATATATATATATATATATATATATATATATATATATATATATATACACTAGTATAAAGCATATCTTCTTATATGGTATATCTTCTTATATGGTTTATACTAGTATATATATATAGTTTATACTAAAATATATATATATATATATATATATATATATATATATATATATATATATATATATATATATATATATATATATATACTAGTATATCGAAATCAATCAGTCTAGATTATTTAAACCCAAGTTCTTATATATATATATATATATATATATATATATATATATATATATATATGTTTTTTTTAATAAAAAGTAATTTATTGAAATAAATGGTGGCTCTGAAAGAGCATTACAAGCGGGTCCAGGTCCGAGAAACACAAAATGGGCCCTGGAGCAGGTGGGAAATAGAACAGTAAAATATTCGAAATAACCGAAAATACGAAAATTCTAAAACCATAACCGAAATTTCGAAATTTCAAAGATAAAATTTTAAAATTTCGCAGCGGCGGTTCGGGTTCTGCCCGTTGGACAAAAGGTAGGGTTTGGCACGCGACCCGAAGCACGTGGGGGGTTTTGCACGAGGCGCGTGGGGGGCGGTCTGCCCAATACATGCGCGCGGACCGATGCGGCGCTCGGACCGAGGCGGCTCTTAGCCCGAGAAACATCCAGCCGAGGTGGGGAGGCAAGTCGCCCGGAGCCGGGGGACTCCGGCAGGGCAACCGGGAGGGTAACGTCGGACGGGGCTCCAGCGACAGAGCCAGATGGGCGTAGACGCAGGGGAGCACTGGAGGGGGACGGAGGACGGGGTTCTGGTGTCTGAGCGGAAGACGCAGGAGAGCGCGACGGACTGAGGACGGGGCTCCGGCGACGGAGTACGAAGGGGAGCGCGGAGGCTGCCGAGGTGATCCGGAAGAGGCGGAGGACGGAGGAGGGAGAGAGAAAAGTGGGGGGGAGGGAAGGGGGAGGGGATCTCGGCCGCCGAGAGGGAGGGGAGAGGCATGACCGGCCAGCGGAGGGGAGGGCCTACCACCGACGGGGGGGGGGGGGGGGGAGGGGGGATCCTCCTCCGAGAGTCGGAGGGACCGCCGGAGACCACCTCCGAAAGGAGAGCAGGTAGGGGCCGACATCGACGCCGGGGGGAAGCAGAACTTTACCGGCGCCGTCGCAGCCACGACCGCCCACGAGTGGGGCTCGCTGGGGGAGGGCGCCGCCGCCGAGGGAGGAGTGCCGGCGCCATGAAAAGCCTGGTGGGGGCCGTGGCAGGAGGAGGGAGTGGGGCTGCCGCGAGGCCGGCAGCGGAGGCTGGGAGGAGGAGCCGCCTGGCCCGCCGGAGGCCGGAAGGCACGAGAGGGCGTCCGGGGAAGCCGGAGGAGGCAGCTGCAGTGTAGGGACTGGCCACTGCAGGGAAAGGAAGCCGGTCCCCGTCGACAGGGGGGCCGGTGGGTCAGCTGAGGGGGCGACGGGGGGGTGGGCCGCCGGGATGGAAAGGGGCAAACCGGGTGGCTCCTGGATCGACTCCGGCGGAGGGTCTAGGGGGAGAGGACCGGAGGATGCTCGAGATTGGTGGAGGGAGGAGCTGGCTGCCCGCGCTTCGGCCGATGGCGGCGGGGCCGCCGGGGACGGCGCCGGCGCCGAGGAGGTTGAGGGGGGTGGAGGAGGTAGGGGTAGGTGGCGCCCGACGAAAAAGCTCCAGCGAGGGGGAATGGGGTTCCCCACTGGAGGAGGTAGGGCGTCCAGGCCGGGGGCGGCCAACCGCCATGGGGGGCGCGCCCGAGAAAGCTGCCGGCCAGGCCGGCCACCCGACCACGAACACGAAGGGCGGGGTGGCGATCAGGGGCGGTCCGGCCGGAGCTGCCGGAGCCTGAGCTCGAGCTCTCGTCCCCATGATCAATATATATATATATATATATATATATATATATATATATATATATATATATATATACATAAATTATTCAAGCATATTTTAAATACACTTACAGATATATAGATTTATTTTTAGAAAAATATATCTATATAAACCTATCTTTTAAAGGTATAAATATAAAAGCCCAATCCAATATAATCCAAATTTTTACTTCGAAATAATGCGAGCTAGTTTAAGCCCATTACCGGGGCCCAATGACCAAAAATTATTATTCTAAACCATTTTCCAAAAATAAATATTTGAAAGCCCAATAATTAGTACCGAATATTTTGCACTGCTAAAAATACGAAATAAATATTTGTACGAAAAGTAAATGGTAATCGTGATCATAAATTTAATTAGTTTGGAACGCACAAAATAATGACACATTTCTTAAACAAAATGTTTAGGAAGAATTCACTTTAATTGACGCAAAGTAAAATAAACTAAAATTTAGAAACATGACATTCGAAGATAATTGACAATTCTTTTTGTCTATAAATATTTAAAATTCCAAAAATCTATTTTCGGAGTCGAATCTTTTGAAAGTCTAAAATAAAATAAAATCATCTTTATAATTCAAAGAAGAAGATATGAAATTTTGCTAAAATAATTTAGTACCTTTAAATTGTTAACAAGTCTTTTGAAATGACAGAATGATAGCAAAATAATATTATACGTTTTCAAAGAGGATTTATTTCAACATTCGAAAAAAAATAGAATAAACAAATAAACAAAAAAATTTCAAAAAATTTGAGAAGAGGAGTCACAAATCTACCCACCTTAGAAATAAATTCGTTCTCGAATTTAAGGACTATTAGGTTAGGCGGACTTAGTTGATCGAATCTTTCCAAGATTCTAAAATGAATATTAACTCCAATAAATCAAGAATAATCCATAATAATTTAAAAAAAATTCTAGCTTTTATTGATAATATTTAAATTTTTACCTTTAATCAAATCTAAATATAACTTTGTGCATGTTCGTCATCTCGAGACGAAACTTGCGCCAATAGGACCTGTCATTTTTCGGGTATTGTATGTCATGTTTGGTCCAATTCTGAGAAGGTCGTCCAGAACGTTATTTTGGCGGGCCGTGACCCGATCCAACGGATGAATTTGTGCACGGCCCACCTAGGTCAAACTTTGGACATACGATTGTGTTTGTATCATAAAATCAGACCCGTAGACATATATTTTGATGACTTTAGCGACCGTAGATGTTGGCACGCTTTTCGGTATAAAGCGGGTCCAATGGCGGACATCGTTTGACCCAAAATTATCGTTTTACCCTTTTATCCAGAATTGGACTTATGGGTAGGCTATTCTAGCTAATTTGACTATTCTGAATACGTTGGTAATATTTGTTTCAGCCCCGGAGACTGTTGTGAGATTTTGACTTTTGTGGCTCGTCGATTAACTGGATAGTATTGGTTCTGCGTGCTACCACCAGGCAAGTATACCTTGCCTTTCTTTACAGCTTTATTTACATGCTTATTTCTCACATTATTCAGTTTTCCTAGTTGATTATTGACATGTGTTTTGCTTATATCATATAAACTAGTTGGTTATTTTATTGATATATAGTCCTTACTCACAGTTACCCTTGTAGTTCATGTTGGACATGTTCTCCCATGTACTTGATTGAGTCGTATCGTAGAATGAATGCGATGTAATTGAAATGGTATTTCTTTATTTTGATTTTCTTAACCTGTGAGTCCACCCTCGAGGCGAGGGTTGACTGTTTGCACCTGCGAGTCCACACTCGGGGCGAGGGTGACTATCTTGAACTAACCTGCGAGTCCACACTCGGGATGAGGGTTAGTAATTTGTTCAAACCTGTAAGTCCGCACTTGGGGCGAGGGTTTGGTATCCGTTGATCTCTTGTTCACAAGTTTTCTTTCAGCAGTTCATTTATGCGTAATTGTTCTCGAATCCATATTTCATAGTCACTTGTCAATTTCTGTCCATTTCCTGTTTATTTCTTTATGCATGATAAACTGTTAGATAGGCATGCTTTATGTATCTTGCTAGTCCCCTGAGGGCCTGATGATCTTTTCAAGTAGTTGATTGCATGGAGTTAGTTAGCTGATCATGATGATAGTTGTTTACATCTGCAAGAGCCAGGTATTTGCTAGTGATATTACTTCATTATCCTCTAGTGCTTTATATTCCTTATCATGATATATTCTACTTGTTAGCCTAGTTTATAGGCTCATGTTATTTTCTCTAGAGTCTAATCGGACATATATGCTAGTGGGCTACAGACCATGAACCATAATATTCATTCTTATTTTATATTCTTTTTGTGGATTGAGAGATAGTTTAAGCTAGATATGATACCCTATTTTGGACAGCATATACATATTCAAGTTAGGCTGGAGTCCACTTGATACGTAGCTAGCTTGCGCATGCACTCGCATCCCGAAAAGCGGGTGCGGATCGTGGCATAATTTCATAGCATTATCGATGGATGGTGAGTATTCTTATTTGTTATTTCCTAAATTATTTAATTTTAATGTTTATTTACTAATTGATGTTTGATTGTTATAGTGTGAGGAGTGTATACCCCCGCCCCTCTTTATTAATATATAATTAATAGTATTTTTACTTAATAATAATAATAATAATAATAATAATAATAATAATAATAATAACAATAATAATAATAATAATAATAATAATAATAATAATAATAATAATATTATTATTATTATTATTATTATTATTATTATTATTATTATTATTATTATTATTATTAGGGCTAGAAATAAAACTCCTATAAATTTGTCCTAAACTATTGTTTTCAGTGCCTCGTTCAACTTAGACCCTAAATTCACACACACACGCGTACATATATTTTTATTATATATATATATATATATATATATATATATATATATATATATATATATATATATATATATATATATATATATATATATATATATATATTAAAGGAAAACCGTTACCTTTATTGAAAAAAGAGGGTAATGAGTACATCTGACCTCATAGGTAACAAAAATAAATAAAGAAAAAACATACAAAGCACTACTCCAAGGCCCAATGCGGAATAGACGAAAGATGATGACAACCCGAAAGCGACTTACGGAACTGCCGCTTCACCTCCCGAACCAAGAAATCAGAACCAGCACTACGCCCCTCGTATCGATGCTTGTTCCGGTTCTTCCAAAGCACCCATATGATCGCACCGGCTAATGATCTCCGATGGTGACTGCCCGAGCCCCTCCACCACCTTTGAAGAAAGGCAAGAAAATCTCTATGCATTCGTGCCTTGAAGAAACCCCGGAAGACAGACCAAACCGCCATAGCAAGATCCCCGTGGAAGAAAATATGCTGAAGAGTCTCGTCGTGCCCAGCCAGGCAGTAATGACACCTGGAAGCCAGATGGAAGCCAATCTTTTGAATGTTGTCATCAGTGGGTAGCCGGTTGTGACAGACCCGCCACATCAGAATGCTCCACTTTGTCGGAATACACTTGCCCCATATATTAGAAAATAAAGAAGATGTTGGGTAGGAGATCCGGCAATACCTCCATGCCGATGCCAGAGAGAACGATCCTTTTTGCTCACCCCAGACCAATGAGTCAGGGACCAAAGTACAAGTCAGATTTGCCACTCTGAGCCGCCTCGCTGCCACTTTCCCAAAATGCTCCAAGAACATAAGCCAATCCCAACAAGCGGCAGTCCAAAACGATCGAATAGCCGGACCACCATTGTCAGAGTTCCTCGCCCTAGAATCTCGGATCTTCCTTCCCCTTTCCGATATATCCCTTACAGTCATCGATCGATGAGGGTGAAGCATCCTCCTCTCGGCCAATCTGGCCGACCTCCGAAGCTCCCCAGTGCCACCATCCAGCGCAACCTGCCCCGAGGGGAGCACCTGACGCTGCGAAAGAGCCGTCGAGTCAGCGCTCTCCTCCCAACTCGATCCCCCATGCTGGACGAAGGATGGCCCGCCAGGCCGTAGGCAGCAGGCGCCATCGCCTGGGCTCGCAGCCGCACCCGAGTCTGTCTCCCCGTTCCGCGCCTGGTCCCAATAGCCACTCCCTCGACCGACGGAATAGCAATGCTACCCAACCGAGGACCCCCCGGGATCCATGCTTCGCACCTCGCTGAGCCCTCACCACGTCCAAGTCTGAAAAAAATATACGGTTCTGCCAATTTTTTCCCCGCAAAATCCGTCGCCAAATGTGAGAGCACTTGGAAGTCATAAACACATCGCATGGATGTCGCTTACGAAAATATTTCGATTTAAGGAACTCCACCCAAAGGCCCTTCCCATGACGCAGCTTCCACCATAATTTCATAGAAAAGGCATCCATAATATCATTCAGACACTTGATCCCAAGGCCTCCTTCGGACATAGTTCGAGTAACAACACGCCACGCCAACCAACTCCTCTTAGCAACCCCATTCTTGGTACCCCAAAAGAAAGCCGCAAACATTCTCTCAATCGACCTGAGAACTGCCCGAGGAGGGCAACAAGCTGCCAATGTATACATAGGGATAGAGGAGAGAACATTCTTAATAAGGACCAGCTTACCTCCAGGAGAGAGTATCTTGTTCTGCCATCCCGTCTGCTTCGTACGGATTTTATCCAGCAAATAACAAAATATCCCCGCATTTCGTCTCCCACACATTAACGGACAGCCCAAATAAGAAAATAGCAAAGTACCGGTACAAAATCCAAACAGAGTAGAAATAATCCGAGCACGATCCTCAGCCAATGGGGTCGCAGTATAAAAGACAGATTTGGAATAATTAATCTTCTGACCAGATACAGCCTCATAACGATGCAATACCTGCTGGAGATCACGCAAACCATCAATATCCCCCGAGGTAAATATAAGAACATCATCCGCATAAGCCAAGTGCGAGATACGCGGTCCCCCAATCAGAGTATGAAATGAAGATCTTCGATTTGTGTCTTGAAGAAGCTTGAGGTTCCGAGAAAGCACCTCCGCAGCAATAATAAAGAGAGCCGGGGAGAGAGGGTCCCCCTGACGGATCCCTCTAGATGCCGAAAAAAGTCAGTAGGAGTGCCATTAAGAAGAACCACATACCGGGTGTCCGCCAGTAGACGATAAATAAGATCACAGAAAACCTCATTAAAACCAAATCTCTGAAGAACACGCAGGAGAAAATGCCAATTAACTCTGTCATCGGCCTTCTGCATGTCAAGCTTTATTGCAACGTTGCCACCATGATTGGATTCCCTCATAGAAGTCACCATGTCCTGAGCAATGATGATATTGTCAACAATCTCTCTCCCCTTAACAAAAGCACTCTGTTCCGGAGAAATAATTTTGGAAAAAAATTTCCGCAACCTGCAAGCAATAATCTTGGAAATTATCTTGTTACAGAAATTGCAAAGACTAATAGGACGAAAATCTGAAAGATTCCTCGGGTGCTCGACTTTGGGGATAAGAAATAAGAAAGTTTCAGATATAGAAACCGGAAGGCGTGCACCCAAGAAAAAAGAACCAATGGCTTCCTCCACGTCAGCAGCGATAATATCCCAACAATATGAGAAGAATCTCCCAGAAAATCCATCCAGCCCGACGCCACTAGCCGTGTCCATCCCCTAAACAATCTCCAACAACTCCGCTCTATCCGGACAACGGACAAGATCAGAATTGTCCTCCATAGAGATAATGCTGGGGATGACATCGAGGATGGCGTCATCGTCTGAAATAGGCTCAGCCCTGAACAGCTTAGAGTAGAATAAAGAAGCCTCCGTCGCCACCTCCGCTATAGATCCAGTTTCAGAACCATCAGCCCGAATAATTTTCTAAATACCCGCCTTCCTTTGCCTGCTCCTGGTGTACTCATGGAAAAACCGAGTATTCTTATCACCTTCCAGGTCCCATTTTAATCTGGCTTTTTGTTTCCAGAAAGACTCCTCAACTAGGACCTTTTACTTAAATCTGGCTACAGCCTCCATCCAGGAAGTCCTTTCCCTCTCCGAATGATGAAGATCATAATCCTGCTCCGTCGCCAAGGCAACGTCCTCGGCCTGGCGGGCCTCCTGAAAAACGTCTCCGTAAGTAGATCTGCTCCAACCGGCCAGAACATGCCCCATCGTCCTCAAGCGCATGCCCAACCGCTCAAGCGCATCATAATGCCAGCATGATTCCCACGCCCGAGCAACAATCGTAAGGAAGTCAGGACGGGACATCCAAAAGTCAAGAAAGCGGAATCCTCGACGCTGAAGGGAGGAAGCTGGCTGGCAGGAAATCAATAGTGGAGAATGATCAGATTCTGCCTGATTAAGATGCTCGCAGGAGACCTGGACTCCATCCAGCCAACTACCCGTCGCGAGCACCCTATCAAGGCGGGATCCCTGACGATCTACCCCCGATTGACCATTCACCAAAGTAAATGTACTACTCTGAAGCCAACATCGGAGAGCCCGCCAGCCAACTGAAAATCGAGGAAGTCCTCGATAGCCCTCGTGTCAGGAGGCCGACCTCCAAATTTCTCATCCGGAGAAGCAATAATATTGAAGTCCCCGCCCACCACCCAAGGCAGGCCAATGTCCCTGGCATGGACGTCCAGAAGGTGCCGCCACATACGCCTCCTCCCCTGTCATGTTCCTGCACCATGAACAACAGACAACCGCACCGGATCCGAAAAACAGCTCAGAGAAAGCTGCACCGTGAGAGCCTGATCACAAGAATCAATAAAGTTGATCCCAAGACCCGACTTGCAGAGAAGCCAAATATTGCCCTTATCATTACAAAAGCTAGCATCAAAACCCAACCTCAGTTGATAAGATAGAAGTTTAGAGGATATCACCTTGGGCTCAATTATAGCAAGAACCTGAATAGAGTTGGTCCGACACAAGGACCTGAGACGACATATAGTAGATCTGTTCGCCGTCCCCCAAACATTCCAAATAAGGAATTTGATCATGGACCCTCTGGGGGTCCCGCCTAACCCGGAAAGCATGTGATCGAAGAAGTCGATCCGACTGAGGTGCCATCGACTTCCTTCGCTTACCAGCCGCCTTTTTGAAGGGTACCATCTACCAGCCATCTTCCCTACCCTCGAAAAAAGAAGTGTAAGGTCCAGCCTCAGGCAATAAAACCATATCATCTCCCGGAGAGGGGTCATTACCCCAGTCGGAGATAGAACCGGGGAAGGGCTCCTCCCACACCACCAAGATGCGATCTTCAGTGTCAGAATCAGCCGCTATAACTTCCTGTCCCAGCTGACTATGAATAATGATAGGTAGGTCCGGTAAAACAATAGGACCAACACCCCGCTCAGGGCCCATCTGCCCATACAAACTAGACCCCGGAGCGCTGCGTCCCCCCTGCATGGGCCGCCCGTCATCCGACCACAAAGCCAGCTGGCCCGAAGATGACTCCCCTACGTGCCAGGATGGCAGAACGAAACTCGCATAATTATCATCACTCCCACGCCATCCGGGCTGCCTGGTCCCCTTGCTATCATCACGCCCCAGGACCCGCCTCCACACCTGCCGTGTCCCTTTCCCCTTCTCATGCCTTGATCGTCGCTGCCGACGACCCCGGCTAATCCCACGACCACCCACCGGGCCGTCCTCCTCTTGTTCTATGCCTGGAGAAGAAGCGTCGGGGTTGGGCGGTCTGTCTGCTACATCCACGGAAGACGTCTCCACCTGGGGACGACCACAAGCACTCTCAGCGTGACCATGATGGCCGCAAGAAATACAGTAGAGAGGAGTTCGCTCATAAACAACCGGCTGTGACCGAACGCCATCAGGAAGTTGAAAGAAAACCTCATGTTGAAGTGGTTTGCTAACGTCCACTTCGACCAAAACCTTGGCTACCTACGGCCTAGAAAAGGAAGCTGTAGCCCGGTCCGTAAAGGGCGGAGTGCCGAGACCAGATGCGATGGAGAGAATCGCATTGGTATCAAACATGCAATAGGGAAGCCCGGGGAAGGCAACCCAAATGGGAACACGAGGATCCTCTCTCATCGACGAAAAGTCCACCGAAGATCTAAATAACACCATCGAAACCGACCAACGAACCAACAGTCCTTAGACCAGAGCCAAAGAAAGTCACTCTCGACATGAGGCCGTATGAGAACGTGACGATCATTAATGGTCTTCACTTCAATCAACCACCTGAAACCCCGCGAAGCAAATACCTTCCTAATGGCCTCAATCGGGAGTCTCCGCCGAGCAAACTTGCCAATCAGGTCCAGCCCACACGGCGCCGTGAGGGCCTCCATATCCGTCGGAGAAAAGACGACCACCTTTCGGCCATCAGACACAATGGCTGGACGGAAATCCACCCTCGGCAAACCATCCGTCGACACCGACGCTGGTCCGCCCACCACCACAGCAAAGGACCGCGTCGGGCCATCCGTCCCTCCGCTGGCCACCTTCGCCTGAGTCGCCGGTTGCCGGAGAGTCCACCAGCATCCCCACCTCATCGCGGACAGCGCTAGGGACAGGGGCGAAGCCCTCCTCCCCCCCGCAGCCAGGTCGCCCCCTAGGCCGACGCCGTCCAACTCGCGAGGCCAGGAGGGGCGGAGGCTCCTGCCGACTTGCCAGTGCCATGGAGGACGGAGCCTTCCGCCGACGTGCCAGTGCCAGGGAGGGCGGGGCGTCCCTCCGACTTGCTAGTGCCAGGAAGGGCGGAGCCTCCCGCCGACGTGCCACGGGGGCAGAGCCCCCCGCAGGAGCAAACATCCTCTCGAAATCACAATCGCACAGGAGAGCTCCGTAAAAACCGCGCAGCCCTAGCGATCCTTCATATGATATATATATATATATATATATATATATATATATATGTCCGAACTTAATTTAGTTGTTAATGTTATTATTATTAATGAAACTTAATTTCTAATAGTTATATATTTAATCAATAGCAACTTAATACATATAGCTTTGGGCACAGCTCACTCACAGCTAGTCCACACCCCCCATCCACTAATAGCAACTGGACCGGGTCGGACGGGCAGTAGCGAACCCGACCCACACCAAAACCCTCAAATAAAGGACAAAACCCTAGCCGGATCGGGCAGATGAACCCAAACCCGAACCTGCGACCGTCCTAAATAAAGGTTTATTGGCTGGGTCAGGCAGCGCCAACCTGCGAACCCGACCCATACCATTACATTCAATACCCACTGTATAATTGTCTTCTGCTTGCGCTGCAGTAAGCAGCATGAACACGAGGCAGTGCCAACCCAATGCTCTTTTTCCTTCCTCCCTATATAAACTATCCAGAAGAAATGATAAAAAAACATAATTAAATAATATAAAAGACAAGTTTAGGGGGCATGCTTACTTGCATTAGAGAAACAAGAGATAGAATATAATTCCCATGTTAATCATGAGATAATCCATCAGGCATGACCAATCAAGTCCTACGGCTTGCTAGCATTAACTAACTAGGGTTATCACAGGCCTAGTTACTAACAAGATGTAATGAGATATTCTCGCAGTCACAAGCCCTGCAGACTATCCACGTTATCCAGGCGAGGGTTACAAGAGTTATCAAGATTACTGGTGTACTTTAGTGCTTATGATTCAAGAACTGCAACACAGGACAGTGTGCTTGAAATGTGTCCTACACGTTGGCAAGCTACAAGTCCTCAAGTGTGGCTAGGATAACGGGATTGCCCGTAACTGGAAAAATCTTTCTATATGAACTACTTGATCGATCTAGTTGTTAGCCTAGTTAGATTCATTATGAATCCCTGGCCGTGGTAACCAGGAATCTATGTCCTAGACATAATACAAGACGAGACTGGTAGCTTGTACATGCACAATCAAGAAAATCAACCACGGTGTCAAGACAAGAGTTATACTAGCAAGTCAGGATAGCTGCCGCAACAACGATCACGAGTACACATGTCATGTCAAGTTTACTTATCTTGTCGAGAGTACTTGTCAGGAGTGCGCCTCGACGGGCCACTATCAAGTTTATACATGTCATATCAAGTTTACTTGTTACTTGTCAAGAGTGCGTCTCAACAGGCCACTATCATGTCATGTCGAGACGGGGTCATGTTATCATGTTCAAGTCAAGATCAATACTAGCAAGTCATACTCATGCTAAAGAAGTTATCAAGTAGGATCGTCGCAAGTTAGGCCAAGTACAAGACTCATGCAAGATCACAAGCATTTACAACAAAAACTAAGAGAACTTGCATGGGGGTAAGGGCAAGGGGGTATCAAGGAAACCAAGTGGCGCTAGTGAGGTGGCACCGGGAAGGTGACATGTGGCGCCTAACAAGTGAGAGTAACAGGTGGCACGGGGCGCCAAGTAGGGCTGGGTGGGGCCAGGCCAAGTGGCTCTGGGCCAGGGGTGGTGCGGCACCAAGTGGCACGCACTGATAGGCGCAGTACCAAGTGGCATGCACTGATAGGTGCGACACCAAGTGGCACGCACAGTTAGGTGCGGCACCAAGTGGCGCGCATGGATAGGTGCGACACCAAGTGCCGCATATGGATAGGCACGGCACCAAGTGGCACGCACGGATAGGTGCGGCACCAAGTGGCGCGCACAGATAGGTACGACACCTAGTGCTGCGCACGGATAGGTGCGGCACCAAGTGGCACACACTAATAGACGCGACACCAGTGGCGCACACTGATAGGCGCGACACTAAAGAGCACACATACTACTGAGATGGCACAGAGCCAATTGGCACACGCGCGACTGTTCATATTCTCCAACATACCGAGAGTTGTTCAAGGAACCCATGGCTTCAAAATGCCATAACTTCCTCAAAACAAGTCGGAATCGGGACTTCCAAGGGTCTAAACTGGGTAGAACGAGATTTCCTACAGCCTAGGACAACTAGTTTTCAGAAATACCAAAGTTTTAATAGATCAAAAAAAACTTAGATCTACAAAAATATATCCAACAAAGCCAAAAATACCAAGTTCTAAAGAGGCTTAGAATCAAGTAAAGAAGAGAATGGAACAAAGAAACTGGAGATCCATCATGAAGCAAGTTGCACTTGCCTAGATCTTGGTAGGTGGCAAGAGTAATGGAAAAGAAAAAGAGTTAATAAGAAATAATAGAGGAAAGAGAGAGGAGTTCGTTTTTATACAAACCCTTCTCATATCAAACCAAAACAAACCAAGTCAAGCCAAGCCAAGCCAAGCCAAGTTGAACCAAACCGAATTAAACCAAGGCAAGATTAAACGAAGACTAGGCTTATCAAGACAAGTCAAAATATGGGTCACCTGACAAAATTTAGAATTCCATACACGTATACTAAAATACGTATAACAAAAAATGGGAGTGACGCACTTTTCTGACCACATTTGGCCGACGAACCACTTTGCCACCACTATGGCCTAGTCATCGACGCCTCCCTCTCCTTTACATTTCCTCATCCCCGTAGGCCATATCTCTCCGTCCTTGTTTAAGTTGTGCGTAGCTGACGCCAGCGACCTCTACCACCATACGGGGAGCTCGATCGGTGCATCGAAGCATTAGTGTGAAGCAGTAATCGACGCACAGAGAGCATCCCGACCAACCTTTGGACGCATAAGCGGAGCCAAAGTTCCTCCTTCTATTTGGTTTTCTCACTGGTAACTCCATGTAGAAGCATGGATCATGTGTCTATGCTCTATCTAGGCGTAGGGTCACCCGTGTCTCAAATTAAAACAAAATTAAAGCAGCATATAAACTATGATTCACTTAGGCGTGGTACTGTCCACGCCATCGTCTTCAAAAATTGTGTGCACGGTTCGTTCTCTGTACCAACGCTGCCAGGACCCAAAAAATAAGAAACTATAATGAACAGGCACGTCCTTGTAAGCATGACATCACCCCAAACTCGAAACTTGGGTAGAGTGCTTTGGGCTCTGTACTACAAAGATAGCCATGACACGAGTATCGGGGAATCATGATTTCCTGTGACGTTCGTACATCGATGAAGGCGTGCCTCTATATGACTCACTTATATATGCGTACCTCATGCCTTAGCGACGCATACAGATATGCACCCCCGTTCGTACCTTAGTCATTCAGGCACGACCACGTCTGTGCCCTACAGTCACTGCATTTAATGAGACGAGTCCTTATTCTCGAGATGTCCAATCGAGTACTTCGGTTCCCGTGCCAGAGATGAACTAAAAATAATAAAGCCCATTATGCTTTGAAAATGGTGCAGATTCGGCGTGTGTTTCTTGGATAGATTAGGCGCATGTCTAAGGCGAGTGTAGCTCGCTCATTTGAAGTACATGCCACTCTAAATTCTCTGAGCACCTGTATTTCTACCCTACTACGAACTTGTGCCACCTAGGACAGTGATTCCTAGGTGCCATATTATCTGTAATAGGACCAGGCGTATGCCACGTGTCAAAGACCAAGTCATGTCCAACGAACTGGTTCTCAGCAGATAAGAGATCTTCTCCCACAATCTCAACCAAATTATACATGGCGATCAGCTACCATCCCACATCAGTGATATGTGAGCATTTTTATAGCTGAAGAGGCCAAGTGACAATCGGAGGAAGCACGTGCCTGCCTCTCATAGGCGCGTATGTCACCCTTTTCCTTGTTATAAATAGGAGAAGTTCTCCTCCATTTGAGCTCTATATTCCCTCCAGTTTTTTATTTCTCAAGAGTCCCTGAGCATTTCTAGAGAGAGTCCTTGCTACTCCCCTCAGCCAGTAAAGTTGAGCCCGGAAGTTCTTCCTCATAGTCAGATCGTCAACAGAGTAAACAAATAACCCTCCATCATCACAATCCGGATCAAAAACAAAGTACGATAAGGAATTCCTTCTTAGGAGTTTCTCTTTGCATTCTCGTTCATAATCTTCAGAGAAGCCCACTCTCAAGCTCAGAAGTGATGTCGAACAATCCTATCCTGTGTTCTCCTCATGTAAGCTTGTAAAAGTGGCATAGTTTTGAGTAAACTACCAATGAACCCAGTGTTTATGTTCATGTGTTTATAAATCATCCTAACCGTGTTTTGGACTGTGTGGAGTTATGTATAGAGGAGAATAAGAAAATGGTTAAGCTGTGTGTTATGCATAGTAGACCAGTGCCATCCCTCATTACCGTTCACAAGTGCTAAGAAAGCCATCACATAGGAGACTCACTATATAGGGAGCTTCCTACTTGTTGACCCGAAATTAGATAGGAATTTTGGTATTAAAGGTCTAACTGTTATTCATACACTTGTGTGCATCTTTCCTTCTCCCTATTTTTGATTGTCTGATAATGATATTGAATCAATGTTTCTATAGAATGAAGCCAACTGAACTTCTTATGGGTTATACTGGGGTTGGCAGTAAGCTAATAGCTAAGAGGAAGAAGAGAAAGTTAGGTCATTACTTATGCCTGCACAAAGTAATAACAAATATAAACTACCAATATGTATACACTTGTGAGCATTAGCTCATTTGGTTGTGTGGTAGGGTATTTATATGGGAGGTCTTAGGTTCAAATCTTGGGTTTGGTGGTTTTGTGTAGATTTTGTAGTTCTTTTTGCCTTGGATCAAACTTAATATATTTTGGTTCAAACTTAATATTTTTTTTGGCCATCAAACCTAATATTTTGTCATCCATAATGGCTATAGCCTATAGCAATTGGTGTGGAGAGGTAGAACCGAAGAGTTTAGCATATAGGGTTACTAACCTTTAGTGTAGTTATAGTAACATTTTTTTCTTCTGCTTAATAAACTATGAATATTTGTTATAAGTAACCAAGTAGCAAATAATTAACTTAAATCCAAATTTATTACTAGGGTACTTAGGCACTTTGGACTCGGGCTTGGTACCTGTCATGACCTGCACCCGGTGTAAGGGCACGAGACGTAGGTACGTCCAGCCTACGCCGCAGTGTCGGCGGTAGAACGCTGTCCTAGCACTACAAGAAATTTTGTTTATAGTGACGGAAGTCAGTGACAGAATGAATATTCAGTCACTAGTAAAAGATTAATTGTGTCGGATTAAAGAAAACGTTAGTAATACTATTTCTAACGGAATAAATATTTAATGGTGATAGACTATGCAGTCACTAAACTTTATTTAATTAATAAATATGAAAATAGACGTGAAAATTTTAAATATGTTTCATGAAAAATATTAGGGACTTTTAAATCAGTCACTAATAAAAAAGTAGTTTAATATTAAATAATAAATATAATAAGAAAAAATAATCTAATATTTTTAAATATTTATGGGACCGAGTTAGCGGGATTGAAAGATTGGACGCCACTTTTTTTTCCACATGTGCCATCATTTTTTTCTTTACAGAATATTTGGTCATAAATGGTTTATGATTCTCTCCTCCTCTAAATATTTACTCCTCTAAAATTTTATCGTCCTCTCCTCCTCCTCTCATCCTTCTCTAGGTCATGAGGATTTTTTTCTCCTTGTAATTCTCTCATGTCTTCCATTATTTACTCATCTCCTCATTCTCTAATAATTTTTTGTTTTGTTTTAAAGGTGTTCATCTAGAGAGGTCAGCGGAGTTCAATTCTTTTCGACCACTCTAGGTCAGTGGAGTTCAACCTTTTTTCACCGCTTTTCGTCCAGGGAGGAAGTCTCATCGTCTCCATGGAGAAATTCCACCGGATCAAGTAAATTTTAAAACCCTAACCATAATTTTCTTTCCCTATTTTTATATTCTTTAATTGTTTGTTTCTACAATTTTTTAATTTTATTTGCGTAGGAATGTGACTATATCTTTTTAGTGACATGAGACGTTGGAATTTCGACAAAGAGCGTATGTCCAAGCAATGGGACCGGAGACGCAAAATCGAGTACGTGGTCAGGGACTTGGTGTGACGTGAAATCGAATGCATTCGAATGCATTATCATGTTTCATCATTAAAATTTAGAACATCAATTTGTGTTGATGTACAATGTATTATTTTTGTTAATAGAAGACTTAACTTTGTTTTGGAGTATATTTTATTTTTGAGTTGTTTGTCTAATCTGATGAACATATTATTTTTTGCTTTAATTTTTTTAGTAAGAGTCCACTTATACTATCTTGGATGAAGAAATTGTGATTTCAGCAGAATGTGGTGGAAAAGAAATTAGCTTCTACTTATGGATCAACTAATAATGACTGATTTACTATATTATTAATGACATATCAAACAATTAGGAATGTGGTTTAAAAAATTTGTAATTTTATTAATGACCCAACATTAGTGACTGACCTATTAATTAGTGATAATTTTATTAATGACCAAACAATAATGACAGATTTATTATTAGTAACAATTATTAATGACCAAACATTAGTGACTGACATATTAGTTAGTAATAATTTTATTAATGATCAAACAATAGTGACTGACTTATTAGTTAGTAATAATTATTAATGACCCAACAATAGTGACTGACTAATTAGTTAGTAATAAATATTAAATACATTTTTATATTGAAAGATAAATACTTATCTACGTGACATGTTCAATTATAGTGACAGATTTAGGAATTCATCCGTCACTAGTAGTATTAGTGTCGCTCGTAGTAGTGACTGACACAAACTCCGTTACTTATGTGTTTAGTCCGTCACTAATATTATTACTGATGAAATTCAGTCACTATTAATATATATTAGTGACTGATCTTCGTCGTAACTATAAATAAATTTTCTTGTAGTGTAGGTCTAACATCTAACACAATCTAGAATATGCTCCAATTGAAGAATAATATATATATGGTATAACTCAATCACAATAACTAAGATGGAATAGAAGAAAGATAATCACAACAGAGAGTTACAATATGAATAATAATCTCGGTGTAAACCACACAATAATAAAATCTCAATACAATCACAATGTCTAATAACTAAGTAATAATATCAGTCTAATCTAACTCATGGCAAGTCCTCAGCGACTACTAGATCATGCTGAGGGTCCAGGCCACCTGTGTCAACTAGGTCTGCTCTATAGTAAGTGTCGCAGCAATCCTCATCATTTGTAATATTTTTAACGGGTCCAGTCAGGATAGGAACGAATATATATCTCTCACACAGTTCATAACATGAAAGGAAATATGAAACAAGCTATAGAATAATATACATGAACAGTTGTAAAGAAATAGTAGAGAGACTATAAAAAAAAGAACATGATATAGTGCAAAATAGATATACATGATATAGATAAGAAAACTGAGCTAACTTCGTGATTCAGAGCACATGTTTGGTTATGTAAATAGGCTTAGGTTATACATGACTTAAATCTAGTTTGGAGTTATACATGAAATGGTGTAGATCACATAACCAAATAAATAGTCCCTCCTGCCCCAATCAGTACATAAGGATCGTCCACGTTATGTTATTGCACATGAAAGTAGTGTGTCACATGGATAGCTAGTCCACATGTACATTAGTTTATACATGAAGGCTCATATGATCATGAGTGTACATGAATGTCACATGAGTATACATGAATAAATACGAATACAAGAGTAGACGATGCACATGTTAAAGTACATGAGCACAATATACCCGATGTATCTGAGGGGATAACATCGCATGAAGAGATCCATATAGTACTAATCCGTGATAACATCGTGACAGCAATAAGTAAACTAGTCTATAACAAGTAAATATGTCCAAGCAAGAATGAAACGGTCAGAGAATGTACTCGCCTGACAATCCGAGCTACTGATGAGAAAGTGTAACTGAACTGGAGTTAGGTAAACCTGTTTAAAGTAACCACAAGTCACAATATGGTCTAACATATTATAAGAAAGGGCTACAATGCAATTCTACATGCTTCTAAGTCCTTCTAGGTCAAAGTCAACCTTGGTCAACTCTAGTCAAACCTGGTCAACTCTGGTCAAACCTGGTCAACTCTAAGTCAACTAGTATGTTTACTAATTTTTAGGTCACACACAAGTTTACAAGTCATTACGAGTTCGTTAGAGTCGATTTGGAACAAGTTTGACCCAAAGTTGACTTTTGTCAACTTGTCGGTCAACTCGACTAAACTAGGCTCGTTGGGTCGATCATAATCTGTCCCAATACCCTATGGTTATATTCATAATCAATCCACATACATGTAGGTATATTCACATTCATTAAGGTAATATATATATATATATTTTTCTTTTTTTTTTCATTAAGGTAATATATATATATATATATATATATATATATATATATATATATATGTCTAACATATATATATATATATATATATATATATATATATATATATATATATATATATTTATATATATATATATTTTATATATTATATATATATATATATTTTTTATTAAATATATATATATATATATATATATATATATATATATATATATATATATATATATATATATATATATATATATAATATATAAATATATATATAGATATATATATATATATATATATATATATATATATATATGTCTAAAAAAAAATATATGTCTATACATGCACATATAATTATATAATATGTGACTGAAGGAAAAATGTGATAAAGGACTGCTGTTAAAGACTCAAATCTGAGATTAAAACCAAGTTCTTAACTATGGGATATATCACATATGTAAATACATATACACATATATCTATTTAAAGGGAAACTATATATATATGTAGACATATGCATAAATATACATATACATACTCATATAGGTAAAGAGAATAAGTTACTCGAATCCGAGAAGTGGACTCAAACCTAAAAATCAGAACCTTAAACTCTCATTCCAACATATTTACATATATACAAGTCATTTATATATAAATATATATATATATATATCTACTCACATATACATATATATACATAAAGGAAAAATCCAAATTGTATATATAAATGGTATTTAAATAGGATATAAAACCAAGGATCAATTTCCACAAACCCAGAATATCATATATGAATCGAAAACTCAGAATTTGATACTTAAAATTCAGAAAATCAAAATATTATAAAACTATTCAAATTTATATTGAAGGAAAAAACCCAATTTTTATATATCGACCCAAATCTCAAAATACACTACTAGGACCCGTGAAACTTGGCAAGTACGTTGGTATCGACACGTGAAAGGTGCTCGGTTACTCACGGAGTTGAAATCGTGTCCGTGTCGTGTCCAGAGAATGCGTATCGGAAAATCGATTTCGCGTGTCAAGAGCGCGTATATCGCTCAATTGAGTGCCACACGCACCACAAGAAACCTCGTGCTCGTGCACACAGCTAGGTAGCATCCCGAGGTAGGGCTAGGATACACTGACACGACACCATGTCGTACCTACGCGACATGGCGACCCGCGACAGCCGTGCGGCCTGTGCGCGCGCGCGTGCGTACATGTCCGTAGGCGCGTGTCGAACCTCGTGGCTCGCAATTCGAGCCATGCCGCGACTTGGGATCGGGTCCTTGGGTATTCTAGGTATAGGGCTATGTGTTTGTGCTTCTGGAACAGGTCCTCGACGTGCCGTATCCGCGTACGAAGGCCGTATCAGCGGCAAAATTCAGCCACGTGCACTATGGAGGCTGGCCAATGCACATAGGAGTTCTCCGCGCTCGCTCAAAGAAACGTCGTAAAATTTTACGGGCATGTGGGCAAAGGTGGCCCCTACGTGCTCATAAAATTTCATGCGAGACGAAACTTTATGCGTCGAGTTATGACGCACAGACAGCAGGGCGTGCACGGAACCATGCACGGGATCTCGTGCACGCGTGTCTGTATCCGTTCGGATGCCAAAATCGTGTCGATTTCTGATCCGTCTTCACAAAAGTTGTTAAAAATCATATAAGGAAGAAATTTATGAAAACAGAATCAAAAATTAATACTTTTCAGTTCTAAGTGGCATTTTCCCGAACACGTACAATAAAAGACCGATACGTGTCCGATACCGCTGTCAAACGAAACCAAAATCCTACCAAACTTCATACACAGATCAAGGATGCCTATATGGATACAATAAGGAAGGAAATTCAGGAGAAACAAAGGTAGATCGGGGTTTACCTATTGAAAGTCGGAATCTCAATAAAAGGAATTCTCCGAGCGCTTTGTTAGCCGATTTCTTCTGAGCAAATGCCTCCTCCTCCTTGCTAGCAGTACTCCAGCAAATTCTCCTCTTCCCAATGAGCACAACGGAATTCGTTTGAGGTGAAACGGGCTCCGGATGAGAAAACTAGGGTTTTTGAAGAAAGAGAAATTAGGGTTTGCTCTAGATCTTGGAGGCTAATGTTTTACAAATGAGAGGGGGACTGCTTGTGGCCGGCCAGGGGTAGAGGGTGTTAGGGTTAGGATTTGCACCTGGGCCAAGCACTCCATGAGTTGCTAAAAAGGCCCACGTCAAAAAAGGCTAAAAAGGCTTTAAGAGAAAATAGCTTAAAAATAAAATAAATGATTCTAAAAATAAACAATAATTCTAATTTAAATTTTAAAAGGGCAATAATACTTCTAATTACATTATTAGGCTTCTAGTCAAGGCTAACTAAGGTTATACCATCTTGGTCCTACCAAAATACCAATCCAACCCCACAACAATCAATTTAATTAATAAATTAATAAAATTCAACGCACAATGACTAAGATACCCTTAGCCTAAGAATAGGTAATTAGCCAATCTAGTCACATGGTCAAGTCTCCTTGGTCATGGTTAGTCTCTAAGTCAAGCAGTCTCTAGGGTTCGGCTAGCAACAACCAAAATCATAATTCATCCATCTAAATAATATAAAATAAATAAAGAAAATTACCAAAAATCATAATATGATTTAAATATTATTATTATATGATAAAAATTATAAAAGTTCAAATTACCCTCATTTCAGAAAAGTGGTGGTTACAAGTCTACCCTTCTTAAAAATAATTTCGTCCTCGAAATTAAGATGATCCTACTCCTTCTAGGTCAAATCCCCAACAATCATGGTCTTAAGAAAACTTATCTAAATTATGTAGTTGGAAAGATATCATACAGGGTTATGGCAGGTAATATCAGTCTGGGGCCTCATCATCTAGCCATTATAGTCATATTAGATCAAAAGTAGTCATAAGTTATCAAAACATACAAACAATATGGTAGGGTACAGTAATCATCAAGACGGGATAAGGTATAAGTCAAGAACTCACCTCAACTAGGTCTGGTAGCTGGAACTCTCTCCTAGATGTAGGCCTCGACTAGGGACAGGTGTAGTAGGACAGTCTCCTATCTTGTGTGCAGCTGATCCACAAAATAGGCACAATCCTAGTCTCTTCTTGCAGTCCTTCCATACGTGCCCAGGCTTCTTACAGAAGGCACAGGTAGGTACTCGTTCAACTGGCCTCTGCTGGATCAGAATCTGAACTAGATAGGCTGGTCTAGGCTGGAAGCCGGGGTACTCCTGAGGTTCTGGGTATATACTTCTCCTCACCCTCTTGGGGCTAGGCTTTCCCCTCGAATGCATGTAATCCCACAACAGTTGGATACTGAGACTCTGCTCTCTCATAAGCTCATCCTGAAGTCTTTGTACCTCCCACACATCCTGAAGAAGTCTGTAAATCTGGGCCCCATCAGGAATAACATGGGGTACCATTCCAGGAGGCAAAGGGAGGCCCTCAGTCTCCGGCTGAACTGCAGCCCTGTCCTGAAGGATAGGAGATGGAGAAAAATTCTTCGGTGAGGCTGCTAACACCTCCTGAGCAATAGAAGGGGGAAGTACAATCTCGGTCTCATCCGGAACTGCAGTTGTGCACTGGGATAGACTATGGTCATGGGTGCCATTCTGAAAAAGATAAAAAAAATAATAAATCATCAGGCTGTAAGGCAGTCTATCATCCTATATGAAAACTGGTGATTATATAAAAAATAACTAGGAATTAACTATATAGGGTTACTATTTCGAAGATGATCAAAATCGAAAGTTTAAAGCACGACTGTCAATAGCATTGAAATCCAATCACGATATATATAAAAGAAAATTTAGTCTCGACATGATCTAAGTTGAACAATCTCAGGGTAAATCAAGATTTGGGCAAGATGGAGAACAAGGTCATCGAATTTTGAGCATGAGCATCCAAGGATGGGAATCTAGGTCATACTTAAATTTAATTCAATTGAGTACAACCCAGGATATTAATATGATAAGGAAATGTGTCCAAAGTCGATTGGTCGTGATCAAGGAGGTTAAGATTCAATGATATTGAAAACTTTTAAAGGATACTTCAAAGATATGGAATAAGTTAATTTCCTCCTTTGATAGGGAAAACAAAAGACAAGATTTCATAGGAAAGTCAAGTCAATCATCTCGCTATGATACCATTAAGTTTATCTAATCATCATTTGCCAATCATATCTTTATTTCATAAGTCCAATTATGAAAATCAACCTCTATATGACTACCACCAAGAATTTATATCCTTTTGTTATGAAGATTGGACCTTGTCATGATCATCATAGGCTCAATTCCTAAATTCTAAGACATTACTCATGAAGCATACCCTTTTATTTATTAGCACTCAATACTAACCACTTAATCATCTTTAAATCCAAATTCTTTCACCTTGTCTCAAATTAGATCCGAAACCTCTAAATAAAGTTTTATGAAATCCTTGAACTTATTCAAATTACTCTCCTCGTGTTATTCAATCTGAAACTTCTAGGCCTTATAAAACTTATTATCCATTAAAATCAACCTTCATATTTCCTTCAACGTACACCCTCAAATATTATTCTCCTTAAAATTTAAAATTTTCTCAAAATTTTCTATATTTTCTTTAACTCAAAGATCCTTGTGTTCTTTTTGTTTTTAGCCATTTTCTTACAATATCTTATTCAATTTCATATTGCCATCGAATACAGTTAAAATCTCTTCTCCATTACTAAATCCTTAAATTTAACATCATAGCCTTAAAGTAAACGTCTCAAGAATCAATAACCAAAATTTATCCAAGTCCTCAACTATGTCGACCTCGAATATCCTCGTCAGCTAAGAAATGCATCTATTATCTACATCTAAATATTTCTCTGTGTGTGATCGTTCCTAGATTGATAATATAAATCTCTTGATTTTATTCTCACTTTTTTACCACATCTCTATCTTAAAATTCTATATCAAAGACCAACATTTTATATCCCTACCTAGATTATCATGAGATAACAAATTATGTCCTTTTCGAGCTAGATGATTTACGTCACTTCTTCGACCTTTCCAAGGTAAAAAGATATAGAGATTCAAAGTTTATATGAGATAGGTGATTGATGTAATTGGGACAGAGTTAACTAAGATGAGGAAAAATGGTAATAAAAGAAATAATTACAAGAAAGAAATAATGATAAAACCTGTTCTTGCTCATATGTTCAAAGGAATGAATGAATTTTGAGATATAATCTGATAACCATACACGTCTTCTTGAAATCATGTTTTTAGAATTTTGCCACGCCAGTAAGCATAGCTGCAATAAACAATAGAGTCCGTAACTGAGGTATACACCCTATAATCATGTTATATAGAATTCTTACCTCGCCAACCGGTATGGCTGTAAGAAAATCTAGATTCCATAACTAGAATAAGTATATCTAAATCAGGCTCTACGTCCTTGTCATGCTAGCCAGTATGACTACGATAAATCCTAACTCCACAATTAAAGTAGACATTTACCTTTCTCACTGTCCTTATCAAGTATGTTATCAGATTATACCCTAAATTCCAAAATAATATAAATATAAATATAAATATATTTAAATACAACTCAAAGTTAACAACTAATCATCAATATTCGAAATCCAACAATAAATCTATTAAAATTAAATTCGATAACAAGGAGTAATGGGTGAATCAAATGAGTAATGGGTGAATCAAATCGAGGAAAAAGATTTCAAATCAAAGTTAAAATAAGATTATCAAGGGTCGTCCCAAGAATCTCTCAAGGAATCCTAACAGTGATTGAGTATCCTCTCATTCTAACACTTTACATTCTATACTCTATAGCAGGCTCGTAGTAGTACAACTAAGTCGCTGTACTACCACGACATCGTACTAATACGAATCTGGACCTGCATGGACCGGAGCGATGAGATCGTGTCTCCATAACCATCCTGAAGACATATCAAAACAAGAAGCAATTACTGAGAATGAAGAAAAAAATCAAAGGAGGACAGTTTATTTATTCAAAGGAAAGCATTTAATCAACAAGAATTTAGATGGCAAGTATTGGATCAGAGTTTTTCTAATGTGATTGAGTACCTCAAAACTATATCATATATCCTACTGCAGGTTGTAGTGATACTCTAGTTCAAATACCACTATAATTCTAGACCTACATGGGCCACCACTAAAAATGTGTCACGACCTGCACCCGGTGTAAGGGCACGAAACGTAGGTACGTCCAGCCTACGTCGCAGTATCAGCGGTAGAACGCTGTCCTAGGTCCAACATCTAACACAATCTAGAATATGCTCCAATTGGAGAATAATACATATATGGTACAACTCAATCACAATAACTAAGATAGAATAGAAGAAATATAATCACAACAGAGAGTTACAATATGAATAATAATCCCGGTGTAAACCATACCATAATAAAATCTCAATACAATCACAATATCTCATAACTAGGTAATAATATCAGTCTAATCTAACTCATGGCAAGTCCTCAGTGACTAATGGATCCTGCTGAGGGTCCAGGTCACCTGTGTCAACTAGGTCTGCTCCATAGTAAGTATCGCAGCAATCCTCATCATCTGTAATATTCTCAACGGGTCCAGTCAGGACAGGAATGAATACATATCTCTCACACAGTTTATAACATAAAAGGAAATATGGAACAAGCTATAGAATAATATACAGGAACTGTTGTAAAGAAATAGTAGAGAGACTGTAAAAAGAAAAACATGATATAGTGGAAAATAGATATACATGATATAGATAAGAAAACTGAGCTAACTACGTGATTCAGAGCACATGTTTGGTTATGTAAATAGGCTTAGGTTATACATGACTTAAATCTAGTTTGGAGTTACACAAAAAATAATGTAGATCACATAACCAAATAAATACTCCCCCTGCCCCAATTAGTACTCAAGGATCTGTCCAGGTTATGTTATTGCATATGAAAGTAGTATGTCATATGGATAGCTAGTCCACATACAAACTGGGTTATACATGAAGGCTCACATGATCAAGAGTGTACATGAATGCCACATGAGTATACATGAATAAATACGAATACAAGAGTAGACGATGCACACGATAAAGTACATGAGCACAATATACCTGATGTATCCGAGGGGATAACATCGTCTGAAGAGATCCATATAGTACTAATCCGTAATAACATCGTGACAGCAACGAGTAAACTAGTCTATAACAAGTAAATATGTCCAAGAAAGAATGAAACGGTCAGAGGATGTACACATCTGACAATCCGAGCTGTTGATGAGGAAGTGTAACTGAAATGGAGTGAGGTAAACCTATTTAAAGTAACCACAAGTCACAATATGGTATAACATATTATAAGAAAGGGCTACAATGCAATTCTACATGCTTCAAATCCTTCTAGGTCAAAGTCAACCTTGGTCAACTCTGGTCAAACATGGTCAACTCTGGCCAAACCTGGTCAACTCTAAGTCAACTAGTCCGTTTACTAATATTTAGGTCACACACAAGTTTTCAAGTCATTCCGAGTTCGTATGAGTCGATTTGGAACAAGTTTGACCCAAAGTTGACTTTTGTCAAGTTTGTCAACTTGTCGGTCAACTCGACTAAACTAGGCTCGTTGGGTCGATCCTAATCTGTCCCAATACCCTATGGTTACATTCATAATCAATCTACATACATGTAGGTATATTCACATTCATTAAGGTAATATATATATAAAAATATATAAAAATATATTCACATTCATTAAGGTTATATATATATATATATATATATATATATATATATATATATATATATATATATATATATATATATATATATTATATATTATATATATGTCTATACATACACATATAATTATATAATATGTGACTGAAGGGAAAATGTGATAAAGGACTGCTGTTAAAGACTCAAATCTGAGATTAAAACCAAGTTCTTAACTATGGGATGTATCACATATGTAAATACATATACACATATATCTATTTAAAGGGAAACTATATATATATATATATATGTAGACAAATGCATAAATATACATATACATACTCATTTAGGTAAAGAGAATAGGTTACTCGAATCCGAGAAGTGGACCCAAACCTGGAAATCAGAACCTTAAACTCTCATTCCAACATATTTACATATATTCAAGTCATTTATAAAAAAATAAATAAATAAATAAATAAATAAATATATATATATATATATATATATATATATCTATATATCTACTCACATATAAATATATATACATAAAGGAAAAATCCAAATTGTATATGTAAATGGTAATTAAATAGGACATAAAACTAAGGATCAATTCCCACAAACCCAGAATATCATATATGAATAGAAAACTCAGAATTTGATACTTAAAATTTAGAAAATCAAAATATTATAAAACTATTCAAATTTATATTGAGGAAAAACCCCACTTTTCACATATCGACCCAAATCTCAAAATACACTACTAGGACCCGTGAAACTTGGCAAGTACGTTGGTCTCGACACGTGAAACGTGCTCGGGTACTCACGGAGTCGAAACCGTGTCCATGTCGTTTCCAGAGAATGCGTATCGGAAAACCGATTTTGCGTGTCAAGAGCGCGTATATCGCTCGATTGAGCGCCACACGCACAACGAGAAACCTCGTGCTCATGCAGACAGCTAGGTAGGGTCCCAGGATAGGGCTAGAACATGCTGACATGACACCATATCGCGCCTACACGACACGGCGAACCGCGACAGCCGAGCGGCCTACGCGTACGCGTGCGTGCCCGTGGACGCGTGTCAAACCTCGTAGCTCGCAATTCGAGCCACGCCGCGACACGAATCGGGTCCCTGGGTAGTTTAGGTGTCACGCCTAGAACCAGAATACTGGAGATCGAGGGCGGACACAGCCAGCTACGTATATTGAAGTGCAACCCACCTCGCTATACGGTCAAGGCTGTCTAGATACATGAGGGTTTAACTACAAGCCATCAGTCTCTTATGGTCATGAACAAGCCTATTGTCTCAATCTCAAGCAAATAATAACAGTTACATGATGTTAGAGTACCAAATATACAATAGTAAGGCGTCCCATACATTACATATTTGGATGATCGTGAAGCTAGTCATACAAAATGTGAAGACTAGCAAGAGTTTCAGTCATACTTGATCAACCCTAGGATTTGTTAATCATGCTACAACCCGTAGGCAAACAGTAAGTAAAGTGCAATCGAGCTAACACGTGCTCGTCGGCTAAACGCCTTAAAAGAATACTTTTACAATAGAGTGGGAGAACCAAAATAAAATCCACTCATTGCCAGGGTTACGCCTGGTGGTCACCATCTGGCTGGAAGGTAGGAAGATCCTCTGGAGCTGCTCCGGTATCTGGCCACGCAAAACCAGCTGGGTCAGATCCCAGAAAGAGCAAGTGCCACAAAGGAGGCTTCTCTTAAGAACTAAAACCAGCATATCAGAACATAAAATGAGAAAGGTAAATAAGACAAGAAATTAAATAGGGCAATAACTGGCAAGAAAGTGAGAAATCATTCAGGTCAGAATAAAAGGGTAAGCATGAACAACCATGTTCCAAGATAGTCATGTACTGGAACAAGACACGGCTTAGACTGGCTAGACTCCAATCAACATTTGTAAAACCCCTAAATTTTAAATATATTTTTATCGATTTTGGTACTGATTCAAAATTTTTGTATTGTACGTCGCATAGTCGTATTGTACGTTGTACGCAAACGACGTATTTCGTAATTGCTCATCGAGTGCGAATATGTGCGAAGTACATATTTTTGTAAAACATTTTATTGGAGATTTTATAGAAGAATTTTAGTTTCAAAATAATACGTGATAAGTGTCATAAAAATGTCACATCGAGATGTGCCACAACTTATGTTTTATTGTAATATAAGTAGTAATTTAGAAAACTATTATTTTATGTAAATATATTGTTTGTGTGCAAGTGACATGAAATTTATTTCATGTCCACTTGATGTTTCGAAAACAAGTATAATTATTTTATTGCAAAATAATATTCTAAATATTTAAACATTTATCTTAATTTTCAAAATTAATTATTATTATATTAAAATGGTATTTGAAATATTGTTTGATTTAATATTTAATAAATCATTATGATTTAAATTGGAAAAGATTTTATTGACCTTTAATTTAAATAGCTTTTAAATTAAAGATAAGTTTTATCAATATTAAATTGGATTTGATAAATTAATTTTAAATCGATTTGAATTAATATAGAATTTATCGATGGGAGAATTTGAATCCTCCCAATCCTTATCCAATTGGGAATTCCCACCTCCTATAAAAGGAGAGGTACTCCTCCATAATTCTCAACCACAATTTCTACCCCATTGTGTATCGTATCCGTGCCTTCCATCCACTATAATCCCCACCAATACAAATACATTATTAATCGGGGCGGACAAATTCGGACCTCCATCCCCGTCGTGTCAAATAACCTCGACACGACGTAACCTATCCCCTACTCCTCCCTGTCGTTCCCGTACACCACCAAACCACTGTGTCATTCCGGCCGCGGCGATCACCCAGCAGCACCGTCAACACCAACCCGACACCCGCCATCCTTGGCGTCGACACGCGTCACCATCACCACCACCCTCGTCTTCCAACGATCGAACTCCTGCTAGCCGTAACTCCTCCACCATCATCCCGATACCACTACCACCATCATCCGGCCATATGACCGACAGTCTCGCCGAAAAACCCCAACAATCATCCCCACTGCCACCATCAGTAAGAGTACTCACCTCTCCGTGGTAGCCACCACCAGACGCCGCCAGCGACGTACTGCCGAACTCCGCCTCCGCGCCTCTTTCCCTTCCGCTGCCGTGTTCCGCCCACCGGCGCCGACAACCGAGTCTCCGCCGCACATGTGGCAGCAAACCTGCGCTCAGGGCTGGTGCCGCCTCCATCTGCCGGATTGACCGACGAGGCGAGCGCCGCCCCCGCCCGTCTCGATGTCGTCGGAGCTGCGCCGTACTCCGCCGACGTCGCCAAAGTCGTCGCATCCGCAGCCCCGTCCAACGCCGTCTTCCACTCTGGGCCGCGCGGGCCTCCACCAGCCTCCGGTCGCAGCCTCCGCCGATCCCGAGGTGAGAACCCCCTCTTCTCCTTCCCGATTTCTCTCTCTCTCTTTCCACTCTCTTATTTTCTTTCATCCCTACTAAATGATGAAGAGCAGCATATGCGGTTATAAGCATTATTTATTATCTATTATTATTATTATATATTACAGTTAATATTTATTATTATTAAATATTATTAAGTTTATTATTATTATTTTACTGTTATTATTATTATTATTATTATTATTATTATTATTATTATTATTATAGTTATTAGTATTAGTATTATTATTATTATTAATTGTATGTATTAGTTTAGATATTTTGGTATCATGGGTATATATATAAGTCAAATATATATCAAATATTTTTATTATAGTAAATGGTTTAAATATATATAATTGTTCAAAAAATATTTTATTATAAAGTGTAGTTTCTAAAAATATAAAATAATTCATAAGTATTTCAAATATTTTCTAGAAAGTATTTTAACCAATAAAAATATACTTGTTAGCTAGGAAACTTTATTTTGATAAACTTAAGAGTTTTCTTGCCTAAAAATCGATTCTTGAAATTTTTTATTAAAAATTAGTCTTCAAAACAATAAGGGAATAATTTCTAAAACTAGTATAAATATTCAGTTACTCCTAAATTCCTCCTATTTTTGTCGTTGATCATGACTAACCACATGTTCCGATTCTCTCACAATTTTGGACCATTACGTAGACCGTGGCTATTGGACTATTGAGACATGTTAGAGAACACCACACCAGTCGACACACCAGGCAAGATACCTTGCCTTATTTACTGTTTATAATTAGATGCATCTTTTATTTATTTACTGTATATTTATTATCTGTTTTCACTTGGATCCATTACTTGCTGTTTTTAGTTCACTTTATTTTGCTTTCAGTTATTTTTTCTTCTTGCCTTTTTCTTTGCATATGAGCCTAGTCTTAGCGAACTACCTTCTGTTAGTGACCTTGGAAGGGAGAAGACAAATAAATGTATGGGTTACTCAAATCCAAAAGTCGTAGTAACTACGTACTACGATAGTCGTGTCACGGTAGTCAGTAGCCTCGAGCTATGTGGACTGATGGATCACGTGGGCCGCTAGCCTCGAGTTATGCTGGCTGGTAGTATTAGTACGTGACATGTGTTGTGAGTTGTTACCTTATCCTGGGGGAGTCGGCCTTCACCTGTCCATACATCGAGATGTTTTCTAAATTGCCTACTAGAAAGGTTAGAAGACCTTAGCAAATTTTATGTTCCAGTCATGGCATGGAAAAATGTCACAACATAGAATAGTAAGTTACTCCTTGTCCTTGTTTGGTTGTAGGGGTAGCCTACTGTTTCGATGATGGGATATTGAGCCGTGTTTTGGTTTGGACACTTTTACTTTATCTTTATTTTATGGTGCATTATATTCAGTTCATATGGCATGTTCTTTATGTATCTTGTTACGTACCTCTGAGGACTTGGTTATCTCGCCAGGTGTGTGCTCTTGTCTTTTGCAGGTGTTCTAGCCGTGGACATGATCATCTCTATTTCTTCGAGGATGATTGCACTTCGATCATCTTCGCTTCGCTCGCCAAAATCTTTCTTTTATGTATTTATTTTCATAGTTGGTAGTGGATTTGTCGCCACCCAGCTACATGTATCAATGACAATTCTTAGTTGATTATATGATATCTTTTATTCTTATATTTTGTGGATGAGATTAGTTAGTTGTGGTTTACTGTATTTTATAGCTTATGTATCCATACGAGGCCTATGTACTTCGTATGAATACAGCTGGCATGTCTACGTTCCTAGACCTACGTATTTTGGGACTAGAGCGTTACAACATTCACGGCCAAGCAATAAGTACGGCTTGATACTTTAACTAACTAGGGTTATCACAGGCCTAGTTAATAACAAGATGCAATGAGATCGTTCAACAGCCATAAGCCCTGCAGACCATCTAGGTTATCCGGACGCAATTAGGGGTTGAGTTCATGTGGGTACATCATCCAGAAAATGCATGTACCCTTAAGTAGTTTGAAGGGTGCAACACATGATAGTGTGCTGGAAATGTGCCCTACTCGACGGCAGGCTACAGATCCCATGATAGGGCATCCAGATAACGGGATTGTCTGTAGCTGGGAAATCTCTTCATGACTACTGGATTATTCTAGTTATTAGCCTTAGTCAGTTTAAGTAGGTACCCCTGACCGTAGTACTCAGGGATCCTTACCCTAGATATGATGCAAGACAGTACTGGTTTATTTGTACAAACACAATCATCTACGGTGTCCAGGTCATTCATTCTTGTCATGTCATGCTTCTTGTTATGTCGTGCTAGCCGTCACAACAGCATTCAATAGTTCCCATCCTGCTTGCTTGTCATGTCATGTCATGTCAGTTACTTTTCATACCATGCCATGTACAATTATTATTTCAGACATATCAATCAATTCAAGGTTATCAAGTCCGTGACAAGAGGTGTAAGAACAATAGAGCAAACGGGCGTGCATAGGGGCTCAAAGCCTCTACGCTAATGAAACTACGCTAGGTTAAGAGGCCCCGAGCATAAAAAAAGGTTTTACTCGAACAAGACCAAGGAAGGACCCCTCTACGCGAGCAAGCACTCTACGCGAGCAGGAACTCTACGCTCGTGAGTACTCGAGCGAGACTCTACGCATGCGAGTGCCCGAGCGAGACTCTGCGCACGCGAGACTCTACGCGAGCGGGAGTAGCCCCTGCGTAGAGCTTGAATGAACTCGACGTAGAAGAGACTACGCTGGCACGTAAATGCGTGGGCGTAAAAAGGGGAACACTACGCAGGCACGTAAAAATGTGTACGTAAAGGAGGAAAATGCTATGCTGGCACATGAAAACGTGTGCATAAAGGGCTCGTCTCCTCTCCAAGGCCGAGACATGCAGCCATGGGGACTCAAAAAGCTCAAGGAACCCCATCTCGGCCAAGACTTGATGAAATCCAGCCATTCAAAAGCCAAACTTGCGTAAAATTGAAATTCCTACTACATGGAACTCTCAATCTCCGGAAACAACCAAGTTAGTAGATCAAAACCATGAAGACTCAAAAATGTGACAACTTAGATCTAAATGAAATGAACCATAGAAATTAAAAATGCTAAGTACTAAAGTGTCTTAGAATCTCGTAAGGAAGACAATGGAACAACAAAAATTGAGTTCCTCCATGAAGCAAGTTGCACTTGCCAAAGCTCTTGGTAGGTGGAGAGAGTTATCAGAAGGAAGAAGGAGTTAATGAGAAATGAATGAGGAGAGAGAAGGGTTGTTGGGTTATAAATGAGGGATGGTGGTAGGTAGGGGTTTGCATGCTAACCCAAATCAAACCCAACCAAGACGAACCCAACCAAACCCGATGCATGCCAAGGCCAAGATAAACCACACAAACAAGAAAATGCTAACCAATCCATGCCAAATATAAAACCCAAGGCTAGTGAGTCAGAACAATTCGAAATATGGGTCCGAGATACGTACACGTATACCAAAATTCATATATCGAAAATCGAAGGTGACAACTCTACCCACCTTAAAAGAATTTTGTTCTCGAAATTTAATCAAGAGGATAGAAATGTCGGAAAAGCTATACTAATCACAAGCAAGTTATAACTAGGCAAGCAATCATTCATGCAAGCAAGGAAGTTAAAGGCATAATGCATAAGAAAGATATTATACCTTACGAGTCAAACAGATCAGGATATCGCGATCGGATATCATCTTCATGCTCCCATGTTGACTCACCCAAAGTGTGATGACCCCAAGCAACACGGACTAACTTGATAATCTTGTTCTTGAGTATCTTCTCTCTTCGGTCCAATATGGATACGGGTCTCTCCTCATACGAAAGATTGGTACCAACAACCAATTTCGAATGATCAAGAACATGACTCGGATTCAGGATATACCGTCACAATTAGGATACATGGAAGATATCATGTACCTCACGTAACGACGACGGAATAGCGAGACGATAGGACACATCACCTACTAGCTCCAGAATGTCGAACGGCCCTATATACCTAGGACTAAGCTTTTTTTGTATGCTGAAACGAATGACACTATGGGTAGACGAGATCCTAAGGAATACATGATCGCCGACATAAAATTCAAGGGGGCGCCGATGGAAATCGGCCCAATGACGCTGGCGATCTTGCACAACTCGAAGACGATCCCTGACTTGCTTGACCACCACAATAGTCCGTGTAACATCTCTGGACCAAGCGTCTGCCTCTCGCCTATATCATCCCATGCTAATGGGGATCTACACTTTCTGCCATATAATGCCTCGAAAGGTGCCATCTGAATACTGGCCTGGAAACTGTTGTTGTAGGAGAACTCCATAAGATGCAAGTGATCTTCCCACGAACCACCGAAGTTGAGTGTACATGACCGCAACATATCTTTAAGAGTCTGGATCGTGCGATCTGACTGACCATCTGTCTGCGGGTGATAAGCTGAACTGAACTTGAGATGAGTTTCCAAACTTTTCTGAAGACTCTGTCAAAAGTGCGAGGTGAAAATCTCCACCCTATCTCCATACAAGTAGTACCTCCAAAGCTTAAGTGCAAACACTACTGCTGCCAGTTCCAAGTCATGGGTCGGGTAATTCCTTTCATGATCATGAAGTTGTCATGACGCATAAGCTATTACCTTCCCATGCTGTATCAAAACACATCCTAAACCTCCGCCTAAAGCATCACAATACACTGAGAATCCCCCGGTCCCATCTGGAAGCGTGAGAATGGGTGCCGTCATCAAACCTCGCTTTAACTTTTCATAAAAATCCTGACATTCTACTGTCCAAGCAAACTGTACATCCTTGCGGGTCAACTAGGTCATAGGTGCTGAAATCTGTACAAAGTCTGAAATAAATTATCGGTAGTAGCCGGCCAAGCCAAGAAAACTGCGAACTTCTACAACTGTGCTGGGTACCGGCCATGTCGTAATGGCCACGATCTTCTAGGGATCCACTTCTACTCTTCATCTGGTGATGATATGACCCATGTATGAAATGCGATCGAGCCAGAACTCACATTTACTGAACTTTGTATACAACTGGTGTTCTCGGAGAATCTGGAGGACAACTCTGAGATGCTGCTCATGCTCCGCTTCGCTCTTGCTGTAGACCAGGATGTCGTCTATGAACACAATCACTAACTCATCCAAATAAGGTATGAAGATACGATTCATGAGGTCCATGAATACAGCCGGCACTTTGGTTGCTCCAAATGGCATAACAAGGAACTTCCAATGCCCATACCTGGATCTAAATGTCGTCTTCGGGATGTCCTGCTCTCTGACTCTGATCTGGTGGTATCCTGACCGTAATTCAATCTTTGAAAATACGGACGCCCCTTTGAGTTGATCAAACAAGTCATCTATCTTCGGAAGAGGATATTTATTCCTTATTGTCACTGAGTTCAAGGTACGATAGTCAACATATAATCTGATGTACCATCCTTCTTTTTTACAAGAAGCATCGGGACTCCCCAAGGCGATCTACTAGTATGGATGAATCCCTTGGTCCTGAGTTTTTCAATCATCTTATACAAGATCTCCAATTCTGACAGTGCCATCCGATAGACTCTCTCTGATACTGGTGCTGTTCCGGGGATCAAGTCTATGGTGAACTCGATCTCTCTCTCTCTCTCTCGTGGCATACCTGGAAGCTCCTCGGGGAAAACATCAAGAAACTCTTCTACAACTCTGGGAAACCGAACTGTCGCTGCAACTGCCCTCCGAAATACTGGAGGAGAAGGTTCTATACCGCCTCGGAAGAATAAAAACTCTGGCTCACCAGGAATACTAAAAATAATCTTGTCGATATGGCAATATATTCTAGCATACTGGTCCCTCAACCAATCCATCCCTAAGACCATGTCATAATCGGCCATCGGAAATTCTATCAACCTAGCGGGAAACTCTCTACCGCTAACTATGATCCGACACGAGAAAAACACTCTATCTACTCCCACAAGTCCGTTACCAGTAAGTATATTGAGCCTTACTGATAATGACTCGGGTTCCAGTCCTATCTGTGTTGCGAATCGTACAGACATAAATGAATGCGATACACCAGAATCAAAGAACGCTGATGCTGGGAAGGAGTTGACGAGAATAGTACCTGCCACTTGTAAAACCCCTAAATTTCTACTATATTTTTTATTATTAAATTTGATACTGATTTTTTTTGTATATTGTACATCGCGTAGTTGCATTGTACGTCGCGCACAAAATTTTATTTTTCTTAATTGCTCGACGAGTGCGACTATGTGCGAGTGTACATATTTTTGAAAAATATTTTTTCTATTTTTATAGTTTCGAAATAATATAGATAATAATTATTTTTAGCTATCGTACCAAAATTTTAAGCTCATTATTTTATTTATTTTATTGGTACAAGGCCTTTCGTTTATAACAATTATTGATAATATTCTTGTGCATACGTATATATTTCCTAAATATTTTACTAGTCTATTTTAAATAAAAAATATAATTTTTGAGATTTATTAATATTAAAATTTTATTATTCAAAAAGATATTTAAAAATATTTATTATTTTCAAAATTATTATTATTGGTATTTTGAAAAATATATTTGGAAGTTATTATGGCCATTTAAATCTTGATTTAATTTTTGGATTTATTTAAATAGATTAAATTAATATCTATATTTGGAATTTGAATTATCTCATTTGGTTTTAAACTAAAGGATGTAAATTTAATTGGATTTAAATTGGATTTGATTTGGATTTGGATTTAATGAATTAATTTAAATTTATAGATTGAATTATCTAGTTGGGTTTAAATCTTCCTAACTCTTATCCAACTGGAAATTTTCACATCCTATAAATAGGCAGGTACTCCTCCACAAATTCTATCACACATTATTTCTCCACCATACCAATGCGTGCATCGTGTCCGTGTCTCCATCTCCTTCCACTATTTTTTTATTTCTATTACAATTACATTTTTACCTTCTTCGTGTCCACATATCGGACACGATCTCGATACAACAAACCCAGCCCGTGTCGGACACCCCGACATAATCCAAACCCTAAACCTAACTTTCACCCTAACCATAGCTTCTGCCCCTGACCATGCTGTCCGACCCGACGATCTTCGACCAGCCTCCCCGACCAACCACCAGTCTTCTCCTTCGACCCTGCCATTACGGCAGCCCCGTCTCCACCAGTACACCATCACCACCGCCATCAACTGCTTCCCGATCCCGACCAACCCCGGCCAAACCTCCGTCCACAGCACCAACAACACCCAACCACCACAGTCTTCCACCACCCGCCATCACCGCAACCACCCATAGCATCCCCATCTTCTCTCCCGATCAAACATATGCTCCACCGCTACGGCCACCGGCCGGAACCCCCAATCCGACACCAAGAGAAAAGAAATAGAAAATCCATAACCTGAGCTCCGGCGCCCTGTCCTTCTCACCTCCGCTCCAGGCCGAGCGCAGGCGACCTCATCAGCACGTGCACCACCTCCGTCGCTCCGCGTAGGCGCCGGATCCGGCCAGCCCTGACATAGCCGTCCATCACACTGCCCGCCGCACGACCAGGGCTGTCGCGCCATCTCCCGGAGCCCCGCACCGTACTCGAGCGTCCTCCGCCGAGCGCTCCCCGTAAGCTGTCGGCCGTAAACCCCTCGTGTCATCGACCAGCGTCTCGTCGGCGATCCGTCGACCGAGCCACCCTAACCGACGACAACCGCCGTCGCGCCTACCATCAGCCGCTCTTCGTTCCAGCGCCACCCGCGCCCTCCGCCACGCCCTCTCCGGCGAAACCTCCGTCGCGCCCACCATCAGCCGTCCTCCGCGACCGCCACCTCCTTGGCACCGCGCTTAGCCGCTAGCCGCCGCCCGACCCCAGCTCTCCCGCTCGCTCATCCCTTTTCCCCTTTCCTTTTTCACACTCGCTCATCCTTCCTGTAGATTTGTAGTTAACTCATTGGTTTTCTTTTTTTTCTTTTTTTTGAAAACATTTAACTCAATGGTTTATTAACTGTTATTATTATTATTTATTTTTGTTTTTGTTTTTGTTTTTGTATTCTGTTATTGCTTAATTATTATAATTATTATAAGTATTATTATTACTATTATTATTAAGATAAGGTATATATGTTATTATTATTATATTCTTATTTTATTTCTGTAGTCGTTTAACAGCTGTGCTGTTTATCATTAGTAATATTTTAGTATTTTTATTATTGTTATTTCATTATTATAATTATTGTTATCATTATTATTTATATTATTGTTAGTATTATTATTATTATTATTATTATTATTATTATTATTGTTATTAACATAAATACTACTGTTATTATTATTATTATTTTGTTGTCTTGCTAAATTTATTACTTGCATTATTATTATCATTTTAGAAAATTTTACAAATATTTTCTAGCAAATTTCAAAGTAAATTTTGACCCCAAAATATTTCTCGAGTTATATGTACGTAAATATATTTGACAAGTTATCTCTAAATTATTTTTCGAATTACATGTATATAAATATATTTGATGAGTTATAGTTTTGGCCTAAATAGCTCCTTATTATTTTCGAAAAAGTACTTAAATATTTTCATATATAAAGTATAGATTTTCTACTTAGAAATAATTATTTTGTCAAAACTTAGTTTTTCTCGCTAAAAAGATTTTTGGATTTTCAAATAATTAATTTAATTATTTTACTAAATAAAACTATTTTCAAGTATTAAGAAAAGTTTTATAAAAATATATATATAACCAATTTCTTTAGATATTTTCCTGTCCATGCCCAATCCTAGTATTCATATTTCTTCGCCAATTCAAGCCTACCTTATATCCACACCAACTAATTTGACCCTTCTGGACCCAATGAAACTGTCCGTGCCACCATCTGAGGTCACCTTGCATAGTTGTTATATCGAAGTTGCAGATCGTGCCACCTTGATCATCGCAGCACACCAGGCGTCCTACCAGGCAAGACACCTTGCCTTTACTGTTTAATTTCTTGCTCAATATTATGCATATTTTATTTCTTGTTCTTTCAAATCCATATGTAGTTGCAAATTATTATACTTTAGTTTTCTTTATGCACTTGGCCTAGAGTTAAGGGACCACCTTTGTTTGTGCCGCATTCATGGGCCGACACTTGTGTACCACGATGTCACGTGTCTCATATAGATTTGGACTTACGTACCGACCGTACATCGGTGCGTACAGGACGAGCGTTAGGGTATAACTGCTAATATAATTGCCTAGAAGACTTAGCGGTTATTAGGAATATCGTGGTGTAGATTCAGCACGAGTAGTGCATGGGGTGGGTGAAGACAGTTATTAGGCGCAGGAGCTTTCACACCTTTACCTTCGTCTAGCTGCCATTCGTGACTCAGTCGAGAGCTAGTGGCCGTGCATTTATTTACTTTTCTCTAGATGCCACTAGTGCCCCGGTTGAAACACAAATGTGCCGTGCATTTACCTTCGTCTAGCTGCCGTTAGTGAATCACCCAAGAGCTAGTGGCCGTGCATTTATTTTTCTCTAGATGCCCCTTAGCTCTCACTCGAGTGCTAATGGTCCGTGTATTTACTTTTCTCTAGACGCCACTAGTTCCTTGGTTGAAACGCTAACGCGCCGTGATTCTAGTCTCGAGAGCCTTTGTGTGGAACGTTGTCTTCAAATTACATTTTCACATAGAATGGTTAAGGACCTTTATTTGTGTAGTCACATATACTTTTCTGTTGAGCTTTACTTATTCAGTTATCGGCATGATATTATGTGTCTTGTTACGTCCCTCTGAGGACCTGGTTATCTCGCTAGGTGTGTGCTCTTGTCTTACGCAGGTGTTCTAGCTCTAGCCGTGATCATCGCTATATCTTCGAGGATGATTGCACTTGGATCATCTTCGCTTCGCTCGCCAAACTTATTTCATTTTTTATGTATTTTTCTCTTACTTGTTGGTAGTGAATTTGTCTCCGCCCAACATATTGTATCAAGACAATTCATTATCATTATATGATATCTTTTATTTATTTATTTTGTTGTAGATGAGATTAGTTATGGTTCTTCTATATTTTACAGCTTATGTATTCATATGAGGTTTCCATATATTGGAGTATACTTCATATGAATACAGATGGCATGACTACGTTCCTAGTCCTACGTATTTTGGGACTGGAGCGTTACACCACTACCTCACCTGATGCCAACTCCTCTTCCACGGTCAAAGCCATCACTTGACCTTGCCCTCTGGGTGCTGGTCCCCTTTGCTGGAAACCTCTCTGGCGGTTCTGGATCTAAGCTTGGACTTGTGCATACTGCTGGGGGTTCTGCTGCTGAAATGCTTTGGCCTGAGGCGGCAAGGGCCTCGGGATCGGGTGCTGTTGCTGCTGCTGAACTGGTACTGGGGCTGGCCCCCTAACCGGGGGACTAGAAAAGGTCGAAGAGGATGAACTCCTCCTATTCGGGAAGTTCCCAACCCTGTGGTCCGAAGTCCCACAAATCAAGCACAAACCCTATGCTCTGCGACACTCTGATACCACATGCCATGGCTTTCCACAATGATTGTAACTCATTACGGAAGACAGCTTCTGCTGCTGCTACTGGGATATGCCGGGGTCGAATGCTGAGTCGACATAACAGAAGCCGCCCGCCTAGGAGCTCCAATAGTCAAAGCCCTAGCTGCCGGGGCTGGTGCTGAAGACTAGTTCATCTGGCCGTGAGACCGCTTCCGACTCCCGGTCTGGTCCACAATCCTCTGGGAGGTATACTCATGCTTCTTAGATGCTTTCAACACTGCATCGAAAGTCTGATGCTCAAACTTCTCCTCTGTCAGTAAAATCTCCAAGTGGAGTCCCTGCTGGAACTACTGAGCCCTGTCGAACTCGGTTGCCACCAAGGTGGGAGCAAACCGACTGAGCCTGGAAAACTCGGTCATATATCCATCAACCGTCCTGCCCATCTACTTCAAATTAGTGAACCTCATTTGTAGATCATACCGAGCTATAGCGTCAAAGTACTTGGTCTGGAATCTCTCACGAAATACTGCCCAGGCAATAGGTGCCACTAGTCTAACGGCATGCTCCGTCCACCAGCTGCGGGCTAGATCCAATAACTGCAGGCGCACCACGGCCACCTTCTCGTCTTCTGGATTTCGGGCTGCTTCTAGAATAACCTCAGTATCCTGCAACCAAGCATCTGTGACAATAGCATCCGCGCTGCCATCGAAGAAGGGTGGGTTCAAGCGCTTGAAGTTGTTGGCCGCACTGTTACCTTGATGACCACCTCTCTTCAAAGCATCTTGTACTGTCTGGTGCAATGCATCACCTCGACGATCCTGTGATGCAAGTAACTCCCTTATGAGTCCTACCAAAACTTCATCATCCTGCCTGGCAAGGCTGGGCTGGCTGTACTGGGGGTTCTGGACCTCCGGAAAGCATGACTCGGGAAGCTGCTCCTGAGTACTGAGCTTGATCCTCTTGTTGCTGCTGAGGTGCTGGTTGAGCTCCTCCCTGCTGGTCGGTAGGACCAGGAACAATGCTACTGGAAAAACAATGACATAGGGGACAATAAGGAAGGACCAAGATAGATCGAGGATATAAGCATGTGATCAGGTCAAGATTTCAGAAAGATTAGAAGGCACGAGTAAAGATCAAATGTGAGTACTGATTGAGAAATCTATTCAAAAAACCCTCACATATCTTGATTCACCAGACCTGCATAGGCCACCACTTAAACCGTGTCACACCCCAGAACCAGAATACTGGAGAGCGGGGACGGACAAAGCCAGCTACGTATATTGAAGTACAATCTACCTCACTATACGGTCATGGCTGTCTAGATACATGAGGGTTTATCTACAAGCCATCAGTCTCTTATGGTCATGAACAAGCCTATTGTCACAATCTCAAGCAAATAATAACAGTTAGAAGATGTCAGAGCACCAAATATACAATAGAAAGGCGTCCCATAGATTATATATTTGGATGATCATGAAGCTAGTCATACAAAATGTGAAGACTAGCAAGAGTTTCAGTCATACATGATCAACCCTAGGATTTGTTAATCATGCTACAGCCGTAGGCAGACAGTAAGTAAAGTACAATCGAGCTAACACGTGCTCGTCGGCTAAATGCCTTAAAAGAATACTTTTACAATAGAGTAGGAAAATCAAAATAAAACCCACTCGTTGCCAGGATTACGCCTAGTGGTCACCATCTGGCTAGAAGGTAGGAAGATCCTCTGGAGCTACTCCGGTATCTGGCCACACAAAACCAGCTGGGTCAGATCCCCGAAAGAGAAAGTGCCATAAAGGAGACATCACTTAAGAACTAAAACCAGCATATCAGAACATAAAATAAGAAAGGTAAATAAGACTTGAAATTAAATAGGGCAATAACTGGCAAGAAAGTGAGAAATCATTCAGGTCAGAATAAAAGGGTAAGCATGAACAACCATATTCTAAGATAGCCATGTACTGGAACAAGACAAGGCTTAGACTGGCTAGACTCCAATCAACATTCATGGCCAAGCAATAAGTACGACTTGATACTTTAACTAACTAGGGTTATCACAGGCCTAGTTACTAACAAGATGCAATAAGATCGTTCCAACAGCCGCAAGCCCTGCAAACCATCCAGGTTATCCGGATGCAATTAGGGATTGAGTTCATGTGGGTACATCGTCCAGGAAATACATGTACCCTTAAGTAGTTTGTAGGGTGCAACACATGACAGTGTGCTAGAAATGTGCCCTACTCGACGGTAGGCTACAGATCCCATGATGGGGCGCCCAGATAACAGGATTGCCTTTAGCTGGGAAATCTCCTCATGACTACTGGATTGTTCTAGTTATTAGCCATAGTCAGTTTAAGTAGGTACCCCTGACCGTGGTACTCAGGGATCCTTACCCTAGACATGATACAAGACTGTACTGGTTCATTTGTACAAACACAATCATCCACGGTGTCCAGGTCATTCATTCTTATCATGTCATGCTTCTTGTCATGTCATGCTAGCCGTCGGAACAGCATTCTGTAGTTCCCATCATGCTTGCTTGTCATGTCATATCATGTTAGTTACTTGTCATACCATGCCATGTACAATTATTATTCCAGTCATATCAATCAATTCGAGGTTATCAAGTCTGTGACAAGAGGTGCAAGAACAATAGAGCAAACGGGCGCGCTTAGGGGCTCAAAGTCTCTACGCAAATGAAACTACGCTAGGCTAAGAGGCCTCGAGCGTAAAAAATAGTTTTATGCGAGCAAGACCAAGGAAGGACCCCTCTACGCGAGCAAGCACTCTACGTGAGCAGGCACTCTACGCGTGCGAGTACTCGAGCGAGACTCTACGCACGCGAGCGCCCGAGCGAGACTCTACACACGCGAGACTCTACGCGAGCGGGAGTAGCCCCTGCGTAGAGCTCGAATGAACTCGGCGTAGAAGAGACTACGCTGGCACGCAATTGCGTGGACGTAAAAAGGGGAGCACTATGCAGGCATGTGAAAACATGTGCATAAAGGAGGAAATGCTACGCTAGCATGTGAAAATATATTCGTAAAGGGCTCGTCTCCTACCCAAGGCCGAGACATGCAGCCATGGGGACTCAAGAAGCCCAAGGAACCCTATCTCGACTAAGACTTGATGAAATCCAGCCATTCAAAAGCTAAACTTGCGTAAAATCAAAATTTCTACTACTTGGAACTCTCAATCTCCGGAAACATCCAAGTTAGTAGATCAAAACCATAAAGACTCGAAAATGCGACAACTTACATCTACATGAAATGAACCATGGAAATTAAAAATGCTAAGTACTAAAGTGTCTTAGAATCTTGTGAGGAAGACAATAGAACAAAAAAATTGAGTTCCTCCATGAAGCAAGTTGTACTTACCTAAGCTCTTGGTAGGTGGAGAGAGTTATCAGGAGGAAGAAGGAGTTAATGAAAAATGAATAAGAAGAGAGAAGGGTTGTTGGATTATAAATGGGGGATGGTAGTAGATAGGGGTTTGCATGCTAACCCAAACCGAACCCAACCAAGCCGAACCCAACCAAACCCGATGCATGCCAAGGCCAAGATAAACCACACAAACCAGGAAATGCTAACCAATCCATGCCAAATGCAAAATCCAAGGCTAGTCAGTCAGGACAAGTCGAAATACGGGTCCGAGATGCGTACACGTATACCAAAATATGTATAACAAAAATTGAGGGTGACACTAAATATAGGGCTACGTGTTCATGCTCCTGGACCGGGTCCTCGACGTGTCGTGTCCATGTACGAAGGCCACGTCAGAGGCGAAATTCAGCCACGTGCACTATTTAGGCTGACCAGTGCACGTTGGATTTCTCCGCGCTCGCTCGACGAAATATTGTAAAATTTAACGGGCATGTGGGCAGAGGTTGCCTATATGCTTCTAAAATTTCATGTAAGATAGACCTCTATTCGTCGAATTATGACGCACAGACAGCAGGGCGTGCACGGGACCGTGTACGGGATCTCGTGCACGCGTTCGGATGTCTAAATTGTATCGATTTCCGATCTGTCTTCATGAAAGTTATTACAAATCATATAAGGAAGGAATTCATGAAAATAGAATCGAAAATTAACACTTTTCAGTTCTAAGTGGCATTTTGCCGAACACGTGCAACAAAAGACCGATACGTGTCCGATACCTCTATTAAACGAAACCGAAATCCTACCAAACTTCATACACAGATCAAGGATGCCTATATGGATGCAATAATGAAGAAAATTTAGGAGTAACAAAGGTAGATCGGGGTTTACCTATTGAGAGTCATAATCTCAATAAAAAGAATTTTTTGAGTGCTTTGTCGGCCGATTTCTCCCAAGAAAATGCCTCCTAGTCCTTGCTAGCAGTACTCCAGCAAATTCTCCTCTTCCCAACAAGCACAACGGAATTTGTTTGAGATGAAATAGACTCCGGATGAGAAAACTAGGGTTTTTGGAGAAAGGGAAATTAGGGTTTGCTCTAGATCTTGGAGACTAATGTTTTACAAATGAGAGGGAGGCTGCTTGTGGCTGGCCAGGGGTAGAGGGTGTTAGGGTTAGAGTTTGCACCTGGGCCAAACACTCCATGAGTTGCTAAAAAGGCCCACGTCAAAAAAGGCTAAAAAGGCTTTAAGAGAAAATAGCTTAAAAATGAAATAAATGATTCTAAAAATAAACAATAATTCTAATTTAAATTTCAAAAGGGCAATAATACTTCTAATTACATTATTCGGCTTCTAGTCAAGACTGACTAAGATTATACCATCTTGGTCCTACCAAAACACCAATCCAACCCCACAACAATCAATTTAATTAATAAATTAATAAAATTCAAGTAATACACAATGACTAAAATACCCTTAGCCTAAGAATAGGTAATTAGCCAATCTACTCACATGGTCGAGTCTCCTTGGTCATGGTTAGTCTCTAAGTCAAGCAGTCTCTAGGGTTAGGCTAGCAACAACCAAAATCACAATTCATCCATCTAAATAATATAAAATAAATAAAGAAAATCATCAAAAATCTTAATATGATTTAAATATTATTATTAAATGATAAAAATTACAAAATTTCAAAATTACCTCATTTCAGAAAAGTTGTGGTTACAGTACCTAATTCGCATACTTAGATTCCGGATACAAGCAAATATACCTTGCAATTACATTTATTGTGATTTAAAATTCCATTACCTGATATGCTACTTTCTATTGCTATTTATTTATATGTACGCCCGAGCATTACTCTGGTTACATCCAACTAGATTCGTTGGTTATTTGCTTTATAATTTAGGCCATTGGAGACTAACCTTGAATTGAATCGTAGATACACCAGTATCTCGCAGGACCCGACACTTGTTTAGACATGATAAGATGTTACTGAGATGTAGGATGTGCCCCCCTCCCCTCCCCCCCCCCCCCGTGCATCCGACTAATCATCAGTGTGATCGGGACGCATGATGGTATAGTTCATGGTAGCTATTTTTGTTATTTTATGTACAGGACTTTATATTAGGATTAAGCGCGTTGAGGATTTGACATGTGTAGCACATTAGGTGGGAAGGACAGTCACTAGACGGGTAAGCTACTTGTAGCATTTACTTTAGATGTTGTTGTATTCTGGTGCCTCGATGCACACCACTGCACATATACCCCTTAGAGAGAGCTCCATTCATCGAACGTAATCTTTATTGCATTTACACTTAGCTGATAGAACACCCTAGATTGTTTTACTTATATTACATTACGGCTCGTATATTATGTATCTTGTTATGCCCTACTGACGACCTGGTGTCTTTTCTGGCTTAGCTGAGTAGGAGTACGAGCAAGTTTACAGAACAAGACCTAACGCTGGAGTCGAGGACGAGGAGATATTTCTAGGAGAGCACATCTGATCTTGGATATGGTACCATCTCGGATGCAGTCTATCATTTGGAGTTTGTATCTAGTTATCTTACTTTCTGTACTTCTATTTAGCACCGTATGTCAGGATATTCAAGTAGTGGATATGTCTCTACCAACTTATATTCATTCTGGTTCTTTATGACTTATTTCTGACTACATGATTTTATCGTATTCAGTTCAGCTTCCTTTATATTATAGACGAGATTAGGATGCCTGTGACTATGATATTATTTAGATACAACTTAATACGTATTTTGGGATGTAACACCCAGTTTCTGAAATCAGAGTATTTTTGAAATTTTGCATTTATAATCATTTTTATTGCTATTTAAATCATGATAGGATTTTTGGTAATTTTTTTAAATCAATTTAAAAATATTTTAAGTCATGGCTTGTGATTTTAATACTTTGCAAGTGTAACCTGAGGGACCGCCTGACCTAGAGCCTGACCACGTCATTAGGATGATTTATTTTTACTTTTGAGCACAAGGGTATTTTGGTCATTTGGCCTCTTGGAATTATTTTATGATTTATTGCATTAGTGATTGTTAATTTTGACTTTGCTAGCTGTGACTTAAGAGACTGTCCTAAACTTTGACCTTGACTTTGGTGACTTTGTTAACATGGTATGGGACCCTAATCTAACTTAAGTTGGTCTTGGTCGACTTATGTTGGCTAAGTTTCATGAAGAGAGTAGGAGGATTTTTGCATTGGACCAAAGGCTAAGGACTGGAGCTAGTTAGCTAGTGCAACTTGGCCCATAGCCCATTAGTGAAACCCTAACCCTAATTCTTTCCTTTATGACCAGCCACTAGGTCATTCCCTTCCCTATAAATAATCTCCTAATTAGTTCTTGCATCTTTTGTATTGAAAGAGCACATAGGAAAAAGAAAGGTTCGTCCATTCTTCCCCAATCCATAGATTTCTTATTTTAAATCTTTTTTAACTCTAGTTTCTTGGAATAGAGCCTAATACCCTTCTATTTCCTGTTTATAGAGAGTAATCCCAGATTTTGAGCAATTTGGGGATCCGAGCTAGTAATGAGGAACACTTCATTTTGGGGCTTTTTCTTGCTATTTGCATCTATAGGTAAAACCCCTTAAATTGTATTTTAATTTTATTTTCTTTACATTTAGGTCTAGATCTAGGAGTCCCCTAGCTGTACCTCGAATTTAGGTGGATTTTGTGTCCGTTTGGTGTCCGTATCGGACACGTGTCATTGTGTATGTATAGGTATTCGACGAAATACCTCTAAGGATTTTATTTTAGATTTTTATAAAACTAATTATATGAATTTGTAGATCTAAATGTGTGTACTAACTTTTGTGAATACTGATGTGATTTTCGTGTCGATTTCGTGTCGAAATTGGGTACGGACAAGCTGCACGACACGCGGGTACGCTGTCCTGCTACCCGTGTCCTGTTTCTCGCTGGACACAGCATTTCGACATGCGAAACTTTGTGTGGAGATTGGGGCAGTGACTGACAAGTCACTCCCCAAGTTTCATGACACCTTGTTTCGTGTCGGACAAGAAAACGAGGCCGTACAGTTTTGCACTGGTCTGCCCGCGCGTGGAAATGCAGGCTGATATGCAAGTTTAACTTCGACACGGCGACACATCGACACGGTGCCGGGTGCTAGACCCCTAGCCCTACTGTGGGCAAACCCACATGCATGAGCACGAGACACGGGTCGCCCTGTGTCGTGTCCTACAGACACGTGCACGTGTGCACGATACTGTTTTCATGTGTACTGTCCAGTTATTGATTTCAGTGTTAATTTTCCATTTTAATTGTTTAAATTATGATTTAATTATCATTTTAGATCCTGTACATGGTTAATAATCTCTATTAGTCGATTTGCAAGATTGGATTGGGTTTTATTGAGTGTATGGAATATTGATGTTGAGATTGGGTTTCGATAAGGTATTGACTGATACCACATTACATTCAGTTTTTCCTAAAATTTAAATCCTATTTTTAACCCATTAAATTGATGTTTTCATCTGTCAAATAATCCCACATGTTGTTAGTTCATGTTTAGTTCAAATTTTCTTATTCGAATAGGCTTATATATAAGAGATTGGGACTGTGTTGGGATATGACTGATACATTTATGTTTCAGTTTTTCTTGAACATTTAATTCCGATTTTATTTTGTTTTAAACTAATGTGTTCAATTATCAAATAAATCCTACAAGTGTATTAACCTCTGTTAAGTTCAAATTTTCATTTAGATTAGATTTTGTGATGTGGAATGGGAATATTGACATTGGGTTGGCTTCGATGTTCTTGACTGATACATGGATTTTGAATGATATGTTATTCCTATTGAGAACTGTCATGTTCTCTTACTTAACTAAGTATTGATTTCCATTTTCTTAATAACATGAGTTTGAATTCCCATTACAACTGATATTGATTCATTCCTTCCCTATTTAAACTGTCGAATGGAATGATTTAATTCACATTGGAACTGTCACATTAATCCCATTCCTGAGAATTATTTCATCTCTTTAAAATCTGAATTGGTTTCCAAGTTTTAACTAAATTTTGAATGATTGTTTTCCTTTCCTTATCTGAAAATAGATTACTTGAATGATCAAACTAATGTGAACTCTCATATTGGTATTGGTTGTTTTCATTTCTGATTCAAAATTGTGTTGGAGTTATTCAATGTAACTGTCAAACTGAGATTTAGTTTACATGTAAACTGTCAAGCCTAACACTCACTGTACACACACAGGTTCACACAAATGTTAGCTCACTGATTTTGTTTCAATGATTAACTGTCATTTCCCTTCCTTAGTAATTTGAGAACTATTTTCCTTTCCTTAAACCAAATATTGAGAGTTAATCCTCCTACTTTGTATTGGTTTTGTTGGTGACTGAATTCAATATGAGTTGGAGAGTTAACTGTCAATAGTTCTCACCAAATCTGAGAATTGGTTTCCTCTCATTCCCTTTAAACTGAACTTGAGTGATAAGTTAATAATAACTCCCATTACACTGAATTGTTTCAATATTAAACTATCATGATTTCACAAACCTGGGAATGATTCCTTTCCTATAAACTAATTCGTTGTTATATGTTCACTGTCATTAGTTTTTCTTAAAACTGAGATTTGTAATCCATGTCCATTACTGTCATGTGTTTCCTATTTTATGTCACACACACATTTCCTAATACCATTCACTGGTTTCCAGGTTAAAGTACCACACTCTTTTGGTATTGCCCTGTTTTCCTATACCACTGCACACAAATGACACTGTCCACAGGTTTACACACAATCTCACATATTACTCACAGTTCCAGGAATAAACACTACACTGATTTCATATTGCTACTTTACTGTTTTCAGGATATCACACACACACACTCTTGTCACTCTACACACATTGCCTAACACTGATTTTCCCCTTGACACTCTCAACACACACATGTACACCATCACCTTTCCACTTTCCTATTCTCTCTATATATGTGTATATACATATGCACATGTATATATATATGTATGTGAGATTCACATATTCATGTATCCTATATATTATTGAGTGTACTATTTTATATTAGATATATATATTGGTATGTTAACATATGTTATGTGGTTTGGTTTATAGGCATGATATAGCCTAGGGCTCATGGCCTATGGGTGTGTCTGTATGCATAGTGAGTGTCTAGTTAGACTTGTATAGCCTTGCGATTGGTGTGTGATTGCTAGACTAGGCTTGGTTAGGCCTAGTGAGACTTATCAGACTTGTTTGGGTTAAGTTTGACCTAGCTGACCTAGCCTTGACTAGTATAGTTGACTGGAGTTGACCAAGGGTTGACTTTAGTCTAGTTTGACCTAGACAGCATGTAGATGCATTGTAGCAGTCTCTTTCATTATTTTAGACATGTAGTGACTTGTACTGTTTTGATAGGAGGCAGACACCACTCCTCAGGCAGTAGTTTTCTTCCGGACATTCAGGAGATCAGGCGAGTACATTCTTTGATCGTTTCATACTTGTCACGACTTATATTCTTGCTCTAGATTACTTTACTTGATGCTGTCACGTTATCATCACGGATTGATACTATATGGATCTTTTCATGGGATGTCATCCCCCTTAGCGGGCGCATCGGATACTTTATGTCGTATGTTTCATGTACATCAAGTATACCTTGCTCTTGCGTTATTCATGTACACTCATGTTCTCTCATGTTCTCTCATGTTCTTTTATGTACGCTCATGTACTTTTATGTGCTCTCGTGTACGTTCATGTTTCCTCATGTGTTTTCGTGTGTAACCAAAACATCATGTCCGTAACGTAACTTGACTGGATCCTTGTGTATTAATTGTGGGTAGGGGTGAAAATAAATGGTCATGTGATTTACCCATCATGTTCACTCTGTTACTTTTCGTGTGCAACGCAGCCTTATTGGCTGATGTCCCACATATTCACTCATGTACATCATGTTCAACCTAAGCCAATTACATGACATATCGTACTCTAAATCACTAGTCACTTACAGTTCTTACTTATCATGTATATATTTCCAGTTATCAAATATCTATCCTGTTTTTATGTACATCTTCTTACAGTGTTTCATGTATCTTACTCTATTGCTTGTTTTATATTTCCTGCCATGATATGAACTGCATGAGATGTACTGTGCTTGCTCCCGTCCTGACTGGACCTGTTGAAAATATTACAGATGATACCGAGAACTTCTGCCCAACCTACTATGGAGCCTATCTAGACGATACATGTGAGTTGGACCCACAGGATGATCCAGCTCTAGCTGAGGACGTCATCTCTACTGCTTAGACTAGATTAGCTAGGCTTTATCTTATTTCTTATGTCATTTGTATTGACTTCAGAGTTGTATTATTTTCTGGATGTTGTGATGTTGTGTCGTTTAGACAGTTAGACTTTTCTTCTGTTTGTATCTTCCTATGAGATTTTTCATATCTATGATATCGTGCTATTTCTGCCTTAGTTGTGATTGAGACTGTATTCTGTATTGTCACCTCCACTCTGAGTGTTTATACTGTACAGGTACCTTATATTGTTAGATGTTGTGACCTAGGACAACGTTCTACCGCCGAAACTGCGGTGTAGGCTGGACGTACCCACTTCTCGTACCCTTACTCTAGGGTACGGGTCGTGACATGGGATGCCATTAAATTGGAAAAATCCTCGAGTACGTATCTGCTGGCCATTGTTACGTTTCTCGATCTCACGTATTTTGGGACGGGCGTGACAAGGAGGTCGTCAGGACAGGCGGAGATCTGAACACCGTCGACTTTTTCAAAGTTTTCAAGTGTACCCATAAGCGAAAGAAGGATGGAAAGCTCATAGATAATCGGACGACCAAAGCCTATGTAAGTTTTCTCAGTGCTATCTAATTACATTCCTCTTTATACTTAACTATATTTATTTCAGCTAAATAGCTAGGCCTAACTCTAAATATCCTAACATAACCCTAATTAACAATAAAAATCAAAGACAAAACCTAAAATATCTAAAAACAATACTTAATAGTAACTATAATACAAATATTAAATCTAAATATATTAACCTATATAAATATAGGAGACGTATAAGACTTTAGAGAGTCGGGTTGGTGGGGGAGGGAGTACTACTAGGGGTACCGAGTGTGGGGGCTGAGACAATTCAGTCATGTACACCAGCTGCAAGGAACGACTTGTGGATACAAGCTGTCGGAAGAGAAAAAAGGCAGCATCGTGTATGGTATCGGATCGTTGGTATCCCAACCGTCAATTTACTCCAGATCTCCTCATCTACTTCCATCTCCACCTGTAGCTACACAGCCTGACGTTACTTCCTTCACCCATAGTTTGGAGCATGTTACACCGATATTAGTGACCCTACAGAGTTAGATGACCCAAGTTCTAGACACTTCTGCTCTAACTCAGACTACCACTGCACCGACTCCTACTTCGAACACAATGCATCCTGCTACCACTACACCAGCTCCTGCTTCGACCAAAGCACCTCCTGCATCTACTACTTCTACTTCGACCACAGCGCCTCCTGCATTGACTATTCCAGGCATTGTTCCTGTCCAGGACCTATAACGGGTCATCAGTTTGGTGATGATGCAGTTATATGCTTGTAGACATCCGCCTCCACCACCTCCTCCACCTTCTCCACCAGTAGTTTGATAGATTGGAGAATTTTGTATGATTTTTTGTTGTACTGCATCAGTTTTTATGACTTTATGGAGTTTATGTATCATTTGAGGTATTTGTATAAATGTACTTTTCTTTGTTGTTTACTCCATAGTTTGAGAAAATTTTTGATTGCATAAATATTTGTGTTTGTGTCTATTTCCTTTAATGTTATATATATATATATATATATATTTGTGTTTGAGTTTATTGAATAAGTAGTATATTTCTATTGAATATATATATATATATATATATATATATATATATATATATATATATATATATATATATATATACACACACACACATTTGACACATTTGAGCATTGCAGAAACCAATTGTTTTGGCAATAATGACAAGTTCAGCGACTGACTAGCGACTGATTATCGACAGATTGCTGCAGGCCACCGACTTACTACCAACAAAAATTTATGTCGGTGATGTGTTGTCTGATACACAGAAATGTATTAGACGTCTTGCCGACGAAAATTTTCGTCGGTAACCTTCTAGAAATTTGCAAATGTGGTCTTACAATTTTCTGTTACTAATCGTCGCAAAACGGTCGCAAGTTTTACCGACGAATATAATACGTTGCTAATCCATTGGTGAGAGTTTGTCGCTAATTTAGTCAGTAAGTTGTCACTGTAGCGACGGTTTCCCGATGGAGTTTTCTTAGCAACATTTAATCTAGTTAGAACAGATAATTGAGAATGGAATGCTCACATTCAATGAATCAGAGTGTTTGAGCAGTTTGGATTTTATAGAACAGTTTTTGTGTATTTACAAATACAACTGAATTTGTTATGTACAACTGACAAATCAGAATATATCATGTGATCTTATCACTGGTGTTGAGGTTGGTAGGATAGGTAGGACTCTGTTGAGTTTATTTAGAAGAGTCATCCTGACTTGGTCTTACGTGACCCCGCAAGTTGAACGTCTGCTCCATGACGGTTAACTTGGGTCATAGGAACAAATATCGAGCTTTTGAAAGACCCTTGGTGAAGATGTCAGCCATATTGTCTACTAAGAAAATGAACCGGACGTCCAGCTTCTTGGCGGCAACCCATTCTCAAACAAAGTGATAATGAAGCTCGATGTGTTTTATTCAAGCATGAAAAATTGGATTAGCGGTGAGATAAGTAGCACCCAAATTGTCACAACATAGAACTGGTGGTCTGGAAACTGACAATCATAGTTCATGGAGAAGGAAACAAATCCATGCAAGTTCAGCTGTGGTAATAGCCAAACCATGATATTCGGCCTCAGTACTTAAGCGGGATACAATTTTTTTTGTTTTCTAGAACTCCAAGAAATGATATTCTCACCGAGAAAGATGTAATACCCACTAGTGGATCGGCGATCATCAGGACAACCAGCCCAATCAGAATCGGAGAAGGCATGTAATACGAGAGAAGAGGTCAGTTTAAGTAGAATGTCGTGATTAGGAGTGTTCTTCAAGTAACATAGAATATGTTTGACTGCACTCCAATGATGTTCAGTAGGATTTTGCGTGAATTGACATACCTTATTGACGGCGAAAGAAATATCACGCCTAGTGAGTGTCAAATATTGAAGAGCACCCACAATACTTCTGTAATGTGTGGGATTAGAATATGCTATACCCCCATACTTAGATAGTTTCAGCTGGCTGCTCATGGGTGATGGTAGAGCTTTTGCACCATCCATCTTGGATTTTTCAAGCAACTAAATGATGTATTTCCGTTGACTGAGAAACAAGCCACTGGAATCACGATGCTTCTCAATGCCGAGAAAATAGGAGAGGAGACCAAGATCCTTCAAAGCAAGATTTTTAATGAGAGTAGCAACATAAGATGGATCTGCCCCGATAACGATAATATCGTCAACATAAACTAACAGATAAATCATATACATTGATGCCACAAAATAAATAAGGAGGTATCTGCAATAGATGCAACAAAACCAAGACGTAGAAGGAATGAGCTGAGTGTGTGATACCATGCTCTCGGAGCCTATTTTAGGCCATATAATGATTTGTCTAGACGACATACATGAGTGGGGTGTCGACTATCATGAAAGCCCAGAGGTTGCTTCATATAAACCTCTTCATTGAGAGCACCATGGAGGAAAGCATTTTGGACATCAAGCTGCTGAATAGACCACTCGTTTGCTAAAGCAATAGTAAAAATAATTCGGATAGTGCAAGGTTTTACAACCGGACTAAAGGTGTCGCCGTAATCAATACCTTCTTGTTGGATGAAGCCTTTTGCAACTAATCAGGCTTTATAGCGATCAATAGAACCATCGGCTTTTCGTTTGATACGAAATGCCCATTTACAACCAACAATGTTCATGTGCGGCTGCAGTGGAACAAGGGACCAGGTTCCATTTTTAATAAGTGCATTAATTTCGACGTCCATAGCTTGCCTCCAATCGGAATTCTTACTAGCCTGAGAGAAACATGTAGGTTCGAAGAGAGCAGTAGGAAGTGGATGCTTTGTAGCATTAAGGGCCTTTGGAATTTTATGCTTGAAGATACCATCTTTAGCACGTGTAATCATAGAGTGAGAATTTTCAAGAGGACTCGGAGGCAAAATAGGCGAAAGAACGCTTGAGACACTGGCTGGCACATCTATGGAGGCAATTATAGCACCTAATGGCGCTTCCAGAATAGCTTCAGAAGGTAATGGAGGCTCTTGTATATCCAATGTTGGTAGGGTCGTAGGTTGTACTGGACTTGTAGAGGTGGGGGTTGGGGAGTGTATGGGAGCTTGGGTTCGTAGAAGTCCTACATGGTTAGGAAATTGCAATGGTGGAGGAGGAGTAATAGGAAAGAACTGTACCATTTGTGAAGAATCCACAGAGGTTGGTTGCTGTAACTTGGAGAAAGGATAAGTCGATTCATCAAATGTGACATGTCGCAAGATTTAAATACGATTGGTGGGAAGATACAAACATCTATAACCCTTGTGAATTTGGTTGTAACCCAAGAATACACATGGAAGAGAGCGAGCAGATAATTTGTGAGCAGTGTATGCACGTAAGTGTGGAAAATATGTGCACCTAAAAATATGTAAATGAGTATAGTTGGGTCTTTTGCCAAAGAGAATTTCAAAGGGAGATTTAGTAGGTGTTAACGAAGACGGTAGTCGATTTACCAAGTAACATGCGGTCATAAAGGCATCATCCCAAAATTCTAATGGCATGAACGAATTAGACATAAGAGTCAAACCAGTTTCGATAATTTGTCGATGACGTCGTTCTGCTAGTCCATTTTGTTCAGAAGTATATGGACAAGAGAATCGATAAGAAATTTCACAACCACGTAAGAAAGAACCAAAATGTTCATATTCTTTTGTATTATTCGACTGGAATATCTTGATTTTATGAGCAAAAAAGTTTTCAACCTTAGTTTTGAATGCAATGAAGGTAGGAAGAGCTGCTGATCTATAGTAGGGAGAGGATATATCCAGACATATCTACTGAATGCACCCATAAATATAAAAAAATAACGAAATCCATCACGAGAAATAACAGGGGAAGGACCCCAAATATCCGAAACAACTAATTCAAGTGGTTTGGTATAAACCGTTTGACTACAAGGAAACGATAACTTGTGACTCTTATTCATTTGACAAGAATGACATGAACTGGACTTCTTATTAGAGACCGGAAAAGAATTGGAAGCAATAATCGATTGAACTATGTGCATCATCAGATGACCAAGACGGTGATGCCAAGAATCAATGGATGTGCGTTCACCAACATATGCAGAAGGAAAAGGGGAAGTAGAGCCACCTTTGTCATGACCAAGATATTATAGACCATCCTTACTCCGTCCTTGTAGACCACCCCCGTTTTGCGATCCTTCACAAAAAAGATATCATGATGAAATTCAAAATATGCAATATTATCTATGGTAAATTTAGAGACGGATAATAAATTTGTAGAGATACTGGGTACATGGAGAATGTTTTTCAGGTAGAGGGGGCGTGTTCAGGAGGGAAGAGTTGACATACCAACATGTGAGATATTAAGGGCAGAACCATTACCAACACGAAGCTGATCCAGGCCTTTATACTCACTGCAAATGTGCATATTCTTCAAATTGTTGCACTACCAAAATTTTACATATTAGCAACGCCAAGAAACGTCGCTAAAACAAAGAAAAACGTCGCTAAAACTTCTCAGCGACATTTTCTGTGATGTTTTTACGCTTGTCGCGTTTATAGAAGTCACTGTCAAGGAAAACGTCGCAAAACGTCGCTATTGTGACGTTTTATAATGACGTTAATACGTCGCCTAATCTGTCGACGTTGACCGACTATATGTCGGCAATTTAGCGACGTATATGTAGTCGATAAACGTCGGCTGATTAAGCATCGTGATAGTCCGAATCGAAACTAGGCCCTGCCGCTTCAAAAACCATGTTCACCCACCCATCATCGTAAGCAGCGTGGTTGTGGACATCCACATAAGGATCCGACTCCGATGCTAAAGGCACAAGTTCTCCGTGCGCGGTCCACTGATAGTAATTCGGCATAAAATCCTTCGAGTATAAATGATATGTGACTTCCACTTCTGGATGATATTTCAAGTTGTGACATCTCACTCACGGACACTTTGGTATCGTCCATGTACTGAGGGAACTTCTTGGCGAACTGCAGGAACTGTTGTACATCCTCAATGAATTCATCCTGTACACCGCACATGTCATCAGGATGACGGTTGTACATCCACGAACGATGTCGTAGGTAGTAATTCATATCCATTTTTAGATACTTCTGTAAGATAGATACACGCACATCGTTCAAAGGCTTGTAAAAGTAATAGCATCGTTCAAACGTTGCTATTTCTATACCCTTATATATCTACCTATCTATATAGATTACTAGCCCTCACTAGCTCACTCATCCCTCAATCAAATATATACACATACACACCTACCGCTCGATAATCTACCACTCGATACTCATATATATATACACTACTAAATTTTCTAAATTTAGGGTCCATCAACACATATAATAATGTCGTGTCAATACCAACTCATGTTAACGTGTATGTATCATATCTTAACAATGTGTCCGTGTCATATACGTTTATAACATATATACAAATTTTATAAATTTATACTCAAAAACAAAATAGTTCTAATACTTGTAATAGACAAAATTGAAAGTCTTGGAGAATTTTAGGGCATCGACATTTGGGAGTAGGACTTTGGATCATATTCTTCATGTGAGGGCTGTTGTGGATAGAGTAGTTTGTGTGTGTGTGTGTGTGTGTCGTGTTCGTGTGTGTATGTGTGTGTGTCGTGTCTATTTTTGTATGTCATGTCTGCGTTCGTGTGTGTGTGTCCGATTAGGGTTAGGGTTTACCTGATGAGGGTCGTAGCCGGAGAGGACGGGCGTGGTAGGAGAGGAGGGCGTGGCCGGAGACGAGGGGTGGCCAGAGGGGAGCAGCAACTGGTGGGGGAGGGGAGCAGCAGATGGTGGGGGAGGGGTCGACCGATGGGTGTGGCTGGAGAAGAGGGGTGGCCAGAGGGAAAGACGTGGTCGAAGACGAGGGGTGGTCAAAGGGGAGCCGTGGGGGAGGAGGGAGCAGCGGCCGGGGTCCGCAGCAGGGGAGGGAGGGAGCAGCGGTCAGGAGGAGGAAGGGAAAATTTTAGGGAAATATTTTGATTTTGGTGAAGAGCTACTGGTTTATATTAAATAATTAGCGACGTCTGACTTAGGACGTCGCTAAACGATGCTAATTCTAAAGAAATTGGCAACTCATGTTCTGTCGCTAAACATCGCCAATATTTAAACATATTGGCGACTCAATAGACGTCATAGAGACGTCGCTAAATAGCATCATTTAGCGACGTCCAGCAGTGTTTTTCTACAAATAAAAATCGGTGTCGCTAGTCATCGCAAAATGTCGCAAATAGCGACGTCTTTGTGACGTTTCTTTATAACGTCGCTAATTACATATTATTTAGCGATGTTTTCCTCAAGAGTCGCTAATATCGTCGCTAATATGTATTATTTTGGTAGTGTTCGTGACATGATGAGTAGCTCCACTATCCGGATACCATGCATAATCAGGATGGTTGGTGGTTTGAGCAACATAAGCAGTAGCATTTGTACCTAGTTGTTCAGATTTTGGAGGTGGCAATTCAAACTCTTTGTCAAAGCGAAACCAACGTTCAGGAGCAATGTGACTCTTGCGGCCACAGATATGACACGGAACTCCAATAGAGGGTTGTTGAGTGGGTCGTGGTATGTTGTGCCCTTGAGTCTTTCCTTTGGTATATATGGATTTGCCCCGATTGTGGTGATAAGCATTCCGTGAAGGAAAAGATGGTCTCGGTGGAGGAGGATGTCGTCTGGCAGCGACTTTTGCTACATAATGCTGATTTGTATGAAGACGTAGATCAAAATTCAACAAGTGCGCTTAAAAATCTTCCATAGACATATCACCGAGGGTTGTAGTAAGAGTAATGACGATAGAATCATAGGCAGAATCTAACCCGGCAAGGAGAACCAGTTGTAGATCAGTATCATTCATGGGATGACCGGAAGCAGATAAGCTATTGGATAATGGCTTTGCATGCAAGAAGTATTCAGCCATAGATTTTGACACTTTTCTCATAGTTTGGAGGTCACGGCGCAACTACATGATGCAAGCACGAGAGTGAGAAGCATATTGCCTCTCAAGTGCAGTCTATACTAATTTGGAGCTCTTGAGACCAACCACTTGGGCTAAAACAGTCTCTGATAAGGAAGACAACAACCAACCAAGCAGAATTTAGTCTTGCTTGGTCCAGCTAATATAGGTTGGATTGATGGTGTTGGTATCATCAAGGGTATGAGGAGGACATTCATTTGTCCCTTCAACAAATCCCTCAAGATCGTAGACTTTGAGTAGAGGAGAAAACTGAGTTCTCCAAAGTAGATAGTTGTTCCTATCAAGTTTCACACTGAATAGGTAATGGATGTGGGTAGTCTGCAAAGTTGCAGCAGTTAGGGATGACGAAAGATAAGATGTAATGGAAGATGAAGTATTGGAAGCCATGGGAATAGGCAAGATCTGAAGCTCTGATACCAAGTTAGAACAGATAATTGAGAATGGAATGCTGACACTCAATGAATCAGAGTGTTTGTGCAGTTTAGATTTTATAGAAGAGTTTTTGTGTAGTTACAAATACAACTAAATTTGTTATATACAACTGATAAATCAGAACAGATCATGTGATCTTATCACTGGTGTTGAGGTTGGTAGGATAGGTAGGACACTGTTGAGTTTGTTTAGAAGAATCATCCTGACTTGGTCTTACAAATCTAACGACGCCTCATTTTCGTTGGTATTTCGTCGGTATTACTAAATAACGACGGAAATGTTAGGTTTAGCGATGGATATTTTTGTCGCTAATTAGCATTAATTTTGTAGTGATATTTTTGTTTATAATCATTTTGTAAAAGTTGACATTGACATGAGAAAAAAATTATTAGTTATTCATCGTCTAGCATATATGTATGCATGATGATCGAGGATCAAGATTGGATTGGTTTTTTAGGATTGAAAAATTATATAAATTTTATCCTTTGGTTATTTTACATAAACTATTTGGTGATTGTGTTATCTCCATATAGCTTCAAAGTTTTATAAGTATAGGTGTAATTTATGATTCGGAGCAGAGAATGAATGAGAATAAAATTCACTTTTAAATCCATGTGTGAAACAAATGAGTTGAGTGAGTTTTCTTCTTTATTTTTCTATTGAACATTCGCTGACATCTTCATCAAAGGATTTGATGCCTCGATTGGAGGATTTTTCAAAGAAATATTCTTCAATTGACTGTGTTCTAGAACACAATGATAAAGATACTGAACCGATATCGAACTCCTTCAAAAGTGAAAGTCAAATATTGATCAAGTATGTCATTCTTGTGTGCACACATGCGATCTTCTTCCTTGACAAAGAGTTGTGCACTATAGCCTGAGGAGTCCAAGCATTTAGTGAAAATTATGTGCTCTTGCAGCAGATAATGAAGTACAATATTTGTTTGTTGCAACAAAAATATCTACTTTTTGCAAGATTTTTTAATTGAAAATACTCATTTTTCTAGAATTTTTTCAAACTTTTGCAACAGTGAGAATAGTATTTGACATGAAAATTTTGTAGCAAATAAAATTATGAAGGGACAAAAACATATGTTGCAAATAATATTATATACAACAAAACTATTTTGTTGCAATAAAATACTACCAACAACCAACTATTTGTTGCAAATAAAACTGTTTACAACGAAAATGTTCGTTGCAAAATTGCAACAAAAATTATTATGTTGCTAAGTTCGCAATGAACAACAAAATCGTCGCCAAAGACCTTTTGGTACACACTTATGGCGACAAATGGATCGACAACGAAATTTTTTTGTCGAAAATACCTTTTTGTAACATTTAATCATCTTTTGCCACGAATGTTTTTGCTGCAAAAAGTAAAAAATTCTTGTAGTGGCTAATAACATCTAGGTCCCCTTCATCTATATTTTGTTTGAATAATACAAAGCAGTTACTCGCTAATTAGATCTCCTATAAACCCTAATTGTAAAATTATATTATTTGAACCTAATTTGCGTCAGATTCGGTATATGAGCGTAGGTTCATGCATTACATAGTGGAAGAATTTTAGGTTCAAATATAGGAGATAGTGATTTGTTTAAAAAATTATCTTCAATAATAGCATACTCTAATAGGGCAAAGGAAGAAAGAATGACCATTATGATTCAGATGATAAATGACTCTATAAAGCAAATAATAGCTGAGCTAAATCCTAGATTTACTACACTTAATGCTAGGATAGAGACTTTAAATGATATGGTCAACCAAATAGAAGTGATACATGTCCTTGAGCACCCTAAAAAATAGTCATATAAGATCTATCTCATTCTGGAATTGGTAAAACCACCACTGGACCAAACACACCTCATGACAAAAATTATAACAATATAAAAAAAAATCCTATTAATTTGTATCCGAGCATGTCATACTTGATGAGCTATCACTATTAACACTTTTGACTCAATTAGAACCACAATCCCACAAGTTGAGTTGGTGTCACAACATTAGAGTTGAATCTTCGACAAGTGATCGTGAACTATTATTATTATTATTATTATTATTATTATTATTATTATTATTATTATTATTATTATTATTATTATTATTATTATTATTTGAATTTGAATTTAAATTTGAATTTTTTACAATTCGCATGATTGGAAAATTGGACAAAAGATGTGCAAAATACTACACCAGGAGATGCCTCTTAGTTGCATCAATATATTAGGAACGAACTTCTTCAATTTTATTAAGAGAAACAATTACTGTCATGTCCCGATTCGTCGAATCGTTCGTCCTCGCTTTGAATCAAGACGAGTCGATCGTCCTCGCTGGGACGTGATACCGTACAAGTCTAATTTGGACTTGTACAAGGCAAGTACGTGCATTTGATAGTTCTTTTGAGACGACAAGTTAAAATTAAATAGTACAGAGTGTTAAAGACGTAGAATAGACAGAAATAAGCTTTTTATGTAGGAACAAAGTCGTAAAGCAGAATACTCTAGAGGGGTGAATAGAGTAGGCAGCGGAATATTGCTAATTAAAAAACTTGTTAGCAGTTAGATCACAGAAATAATAATAATCACAAAGTAGTAACTGTAAAGAAATGAGTGATCAGAAGGCAAACGCAAACACATAGATTTATACTGGTTTCCCTCTTGTGAGGACTAGTCCAGTCGAAAGAACTCTAGCTTCCAGTTGAATCCACTATTGGAAAATCTCGCAAGTTTTCATTCGAAGTCCTTGCAACTTCTACAGACACGAGCTCTGATACGAAGAACTCGACCAACTTCAGTTTTGAAGAGTCTTTCTTCAATCAAGCCTCTGATTACAATTTCTCTGAAATCTTCTAGACCGTACCGTACCAGCAAATTGACTAGAGAATTGTAACTCGCTTGGAATTTAAAAATGGAAGCTTTTTGAAAAAGCTTTGGAAGAGATGTAAGCTTTAGAAGAGAGAAGATTAAAGTGAATGAGTGTGTTTAAATGATCAGAATTCCTCTCTATTTATAGTTTTTCCAAAGACAGAACTCTAACAGAATTCGGGCAGAATTCGGACAGAACTCTTTGTAACAATCCGCAACTGAAGGGAGACCAAGTTCAAAATCCAACGTTCACATAACGTTTACCTTGGCCAAACTCTGGCCGAGTTCTGTCAGGGTTTGGTCAGGTTTATTTTGTGAAAAATTGTTTTGGCTTTTTAAAAATCCTTCAGAAGCTTTTTGTAAATGTAGATGTTTTTCAAAACATAGGTCATTTTAAAAACGATAGGTTAGTTTTGAAATACAATTTTGGATAGCCTATTTGCTAGTACGACTTGGTGTAGAATGTATTTCTAGACTCAATAAAAAAAATTATATTGCGTAAGAAAATACAGTCTTGAGTGGCAAACATAGCTTCGGTCTTGAACTGAGTAGATATCTAATCTTGATCAGTGTCCAAAACGTCTTTAGTAAACATCTGAATTGTTTCGTATATCGAGACAGAGTTTGATCAATTATTAAAATCAGGTTTGACCATGACCAATGGGCCAACAATCTCTCCGATTTTGATAATTGACAAACCTTGACCGATATAACATCTTTGATCTTTATCAATTCAAATTGTACCGAGATAAAAAATAAAAAATTGTTCATAACCTGCATTCATGAAGATGTTAGATCTTATTTCTCCCCAGTTGTCACTTAGCAAAATAATTACAAAAAGAAAGCTCCACCGCAATATATACGTAATTTACAATCAACACAGGCATGGTATAAATATCATATACAAAAATAAGATAAGCAGATAATAATTGTCACAGGAAGTTTAAATGGAAGCATAAGTAAAGATAATGCTATAATAAAAGCTGAACTGAATAATATGCTAAACTGAATAATATGCTAAACTGATTAATATGCTAAACTGAATGACATGCTAAACTGAATAATATGACATGTCCATCAAAAGTCACAAATCATATCCAAATAAGAGTACTGATACTATCTTGGAATGTCGGAGCATTTCCAAGTAAACAAAAGACCAAATCATCAGTCTCAAAATTATGACATCTCAAAAATTATCCTCGTCATCATCGTCATCAGCTGCGGTGCCAGCATGTCCAGATGGACCAGCTCCAGATGTGCCAGCTCCAGAGGTGTGTGTGGAGTAGCACCAGAAGTACGATACCAATCGTAAGCATTCCCTGGCTGGAACAGAGAGTGGACCGCCTCATCATCAATACGGTAACCAGATACAGAAGGGTCTCTAGGAAGAGAGCTAGCAGAGTGACCCGTTTGTGCAAATCTGAGATCGGCAAATGAGGTGGCAATAGCCTGGAACCAGTCACATCACGGAACTCATGTTCCCTGGAAGTGTCAACAAAGAATGTCTGCAGATCCGATAGGTGCTGTTGAATACCCTCAAAAGTTATAGGGTAAGACTGAGGAGGAACAGGTGCAGTAGGAGCAGGTGCATGAGGTGGAGGAGCAGTGGCAATGCTACGACGAGAAAGCTTGAGGAACTTAGGCTCAGGGTCCAGAGCACAAGTGAATAAGTCTATGTCAAAACGCTGAAAGATGCGTGGCATAAGCATCGCATAAGAGAGGTTGCGGTCTCTTCTGCGACATCTATCCATCATCTGAATGATAGTCTTAGGAGTAGAAAAAGGAATCCCCTTAAGAATGTGATATAGGGCAAAAAGTTCTAGTGTAGTGACATCATCTTTTGAAGTGGATTTGGGACATAGAGTGGAATAGATGATGAGATGCAACTCATAATTAAACAAGTTCTAGTTATTAGCCTTGAACTTTCCAGGACGAGCACGTACGGGCGCACAAAGCTCATTCTTGAAACTAATAAGAGTCATGCCCTCAGAAAAATCGAAGTCAGTGATGTCATCGAGAGGGGCACCTTTGTTTAGAAGACCATGGATTTCTGCTAGCAATGCTTCATTGTACTCGATATCTACCCCACCAACATGAGTCATTGCGATAAAAGTGTCTAGCACGAAGTTACAATAGAATAATCTAATGGTATTAGTAGCTATAGGAAATTGTAAGGTAGCAAAATGGTGTAACCCAAATGCCTCAAAGTAGGGACAGTGATCAGAAAATACAGTCCACTTAATCGGAGAGACGGTGCATATAGTGCGTATAGCAAAATCGGCATACCAAAGCATTGCTTGATCATAAGTTTTGAAGTAAAACTCATCATATACTCCGTCATCCGATTGGACCAGGGAAAAGAGGGAATCCGTGTTCGAATCAGAAGACGATGCCTCTTCACTGGCATGGGTCTTCTTCTTCTTTAAAGGATTGAATTCCTTAGGCATTCTTTCCCAAAACTAGAAACCCTAAAAATTTGAAAGTGGAGGAGAGAAAGAATTATACCTTCTGAGAATCAAGTATGTTGTAGAGGACGCGATTCTCCGTACGAATCCAAATTTTGGATGGAAATCTCTACGTGGATTGGAAGACATGGAGTGGAGAAAAGGTGGGGTTTGGGGTGTTTCGGCTGCTGCTGTGATGAGAATAGATGGGTTTGGAAGTGAAGAAGAGGAGATGGCCTCAGGTTCTGTTTAAAATGCATACAGCACCAAACGAACTCTGACCGAATTCAGACCGAACTCGGGCCAAATTCGACTAGGGTTCTTCTTGGTTTTTTTAAAAAAAATTGTGGGCCATGTCCTTTTTATCAATTCATTTCAAATATTTAATTCAAATTTTAGTAATTTTAGATTACAAATAATATAATTAATATTATTTTATAAATAAATATTCTTTACTCAGCATCTGTTTCAGATTAGTTGTAGGAGTACTGTCCCAGCTAACGAAGGTTCACCGAGGAACTCTTAAATACCGCTTCGCTTCGACCGTAGTTGTGGTGACAAACAGACTCTTTTTAGACTTGTCTCGAAAACAGTTATTGAGTATTGAATAAATTAATTAATAAAACAAAGTTAATTAATATTATTGACGTCTAAAATTCTTAATTCTCGACGTATATAATTGAAACGATCTTCCGCTAGAGGTTTTGTGAGTATGTCAGCCAATTGATTCTATGTGTCTATGTATACAAGGTCTATATCTTCATTTTGTTGATGATCTCTAAGAAAATGATGTCGAATCTCGATATGCTTAGTACGACAGTGACATACTAGATTCTTAGTCAAATTAATAGAACTAGTGTTATCACAGAAAATGGGTATGTGTGTGAAATACAATCCATAGTCTTCTAAATTTTGCTTCATCCACAAAATTTGTGCACAACAACATCCTGCGGTGAATACTCAGCCTCGATTGTTAATAATGTGACAGAATTTTGATTTTTGCTAAACCAAGAGACTAGGGCTTTTCCTAGAAAATTACATGTACCGCTGGTATTTTTTTTCTATCTACTTTGCATCCGACAAAATCAGCATCAAAATAACCGGTTAGGTCAAATGACGTAGTTTTGGGATACCATAAGCCGACAGAAAAGGTGCCTTTAAGGTATCGGAAGATACGCATAACTGCGCACAGATGTGATTCCTTAGGATTGGCTTGAAAATGTGTACTCAAGCAAACACTAAACATAATGTCTGGTCGACTAGCAGTTAAGTACAGTAAGCTACCGATCATACCTCGATACTTACGTATATCGACGGGTTTGCCCTGTTCATCAATATCAAGCTTGGTTGAAGTCGCCATTGGAGTGCTAAATGGTTTGACTGCTTCCAGGTCGAACTTCTTTAATCGATCGTTTGTGTACTTTGCTTGATTTATGAACGTCCCATTGTTGGTTTGTTTGATTTATAGTCCTAGAAAGAACTTCAGCTCTCCCGTCATGCTCATCTCAAACTCATTCTGCATACACTTTAAAAATTCTTCACAAAGAGATCCATCGGTAGATCCAAAAGTAATATCATCTACATAGATTTGAATCAAAAGATGATTATTACTCAAAGCTTTTATAAACAATGTAGTGTCAACCTTTTCCTTTGAAAGACCGTTGTCAAGTAGAAAAGAGCTTAGACGATCGTACCAAACACGAGGGACTTGTTTTAAACCGTATAAGGCTTTCTTCAACTTGAAAACATAATCAAGATTTTTGAAATCAGTAAAACCTGAAGGTTGGGCTACATAAACTTCTTCTTTTATAAAATCATTCAAAAATGCGCTTTTAACATCCATTTTAAATAACTTGAAATTATGAAAATATGCAAATGCATATAACATGCGAATGGATTCTAATCTCGCAACAAAAGTATAAGTCTCATCATAGTCGATACCTTCTTCCTGATTGTATCCTTGAGCTACGAGTCGAGCCTTATTACAAGTCACTAAACCATTCTCGGTCAGTTTGTTTCGGAATACCCAACGGCTGCCAATGATCGGATGATCAATGGGCTTGGGAACAAGTTTTCAAACTTGATTCCGTTCGAATTGGTTTAATTCCTCTTGCATAGCATCTAACCAAAAATTATCACTATATGCTTCTTCAATGTTTTTGGATTCAAGCTGTGAAATAAAAACAACACAAGAAGCTATATCTTTATTAGAGGAACGAGTACTTACACCCTTGGTAATCTCACCAATTACCAAGTCATTTGGATGATCTGCCAAGAATCTTATCTCTTTTGGCGTATCCTCAGGATTGTTGGTTCCGGCTTCTTTGCTTGAAAGTTCTACATCTTTGTGTGAAGGTTTTGCAGTAGCTGTACTTGGTGTAATCACGTCTTTATTGTCATCATCGTCTGAATGTTGATTTAGTTTATCAAACTTGACATTAATTGATTCTTCGATGATCATGGTTCTCTTGTTGAAGATTCTGTACCCTTTGCTTTTTGCTGCATAACCTAAAAATATACATTCATCGGCCTTTTCATCAAATTTACTCATATTGTCTTTAGTATTAAGAATAAAGCATTTACAACCAAAAATCTTGAAATATGAAGCAGGGGGTGTTCTATCAAACCATAGTTCATAGGGAGTCTTCTTCTATATAGGTCGAATTAGAACCCTATTGAGAATATAGCACACTGTATTGACAGCTTCAGCCCAAAAGTATCTAGGTAGACTAAACTGGTTTAACATTACTCTAGCCATTTCAGATAGAGTCATGTTCTTACGTTACATAACTCCATTTTGTTGTAGAGTCCTAGGGCTGGAAAATTCATGTAAATAATCGTGTGTGTCACAGAATTGTTTGAACTCTACATTCTCAAATTCGCCTCTATGATCACTACGAATGCAAGTAATCATGAAACCTTTTTCATTCTGTACTTTCTTGCAAAAGGTGACGAATTCTGATAAAGCATCGTTCTTGCGTGCAAGAAAATATACCCATGTGTATCTAGAGAAATCATCTATAATGACAAATGCATATAACTTACCACCTAGACTAGCAATTCTACTGGGTCCAAATAAGTCCATATGCAATAATTGTAGAGGTCTATTGGTACTTACAGCGTTATTGGATTTAAAGACGGATCGGGTAGCTTTGTTCTTTTCACATTCACTACATACCGTATCCTTCTTGAAAGATATATCCGGTAAGTCGCGTACCAACTTCTTTGTAGATAGTTTTAAAATTGTGTCCATGTTTGCATGATCGAGTCTCATATGCCATAGTTGACTCTCAATACTTTTGGCCATTAAGCATCTACTTGCTTTGTTAGCATCTTCTAACAGATAGAAAACATATATATTGTCTTCCCTGATACCTTTAAAGATAGTACTACCAGTTGAACTATCAACTATAGTACATTTGTCTTTGACGAAGTTAATGCCATAACCGTGATCAGCTAAATAGCTTATGCTGAGCATATTATGTTTTAACTCGGTAACTAGACAGACATTTTTATCACAGGATATAGAGCCTTATCAATGTCACCGATACCGATTATGTACCCTCTTAAATTATTACAGAAGGAGACGTATCCTTCTTTATTTTTCTTCGATAGTGTTGCGAATAATGAAGCATCACCGGTCATGTGCCGTGAGCAACCGCTGTCGAGAATCCATTTGCTTCTAACATGTGAAGGGCGTTCCACCTACAAAATAATTTGCAGATGAAACTCTTGGTACCCATTTCTAGTAGGGTCCTGACAGGTTAATTTTTGGTATCCATGCATAAATATTTAAATTTACTAACTTTCTGATTCTACATACAGAAGATATATGACCAATGAGGCCACAATAATGACATTTTGTATGTTGAGTGTTGAAAGTTGTGTGAGGTATATGATTGGTAGATTTTGGTTTTCTAGTATAGAAAAATGCATGCCTATTAGTCTTCTCGGGCATAGGTTTGGTATGGTTTGGTCTGACAGTGTTTATTTTGGGTGTGTTCCGATGATTCGGTAATTGACACGTAATAGAATAGGAAGCAGTAACTTTAGGCTGTTTTCCTAAACTAATTTCCAATTTTTTGGAGGTGTCATATAATCTAGTGTAGTCAGATGTAAGTGTTTCTATTCTGACTTGTGCACACTGGAGACTCTTTCTCTCCTTAGATAGGTCTTCCTTTAGCTGGATGATAGTTTGGTCTTTTTCTTCGGATAACTTAATAGTCTCGTGTAACAACAACTTAATAGATAAAAGCTCACCAGACTCAATAGAATAGTCATTATTTCTAACATCAGCTAATTGGTCGCTAAGCCTTCCTATCTCACCTTTGTAGTCTTTAAGTACCTTCTTAGAGGTTTCATATTTAATATGTAGTTTCCTGTAGTCATTTAATAAGTCACTGAAAGCCTCACCTAATTGCTCAAAGTTGAAATCATCATAAGGATCAAACAGAGGATTAGTGGTTACCTGATTGTAAGCCATCAAGCATACATTTGCATCATCATCTGATTGTTCGTCTTCTGAATCGCTGGCTTCGCCTTCATGCCATATGCTTGTATTGGCATACTTTCTTGATGTAGATCTCTTTAGGTAGCCTTTGTCATATTTGCTACTTTTTCTTGTTGATGATAATGTTGTTGGACAATATTTCTTCATATGTCCTTCCTTCTTACATTCGTAGCAAATAGGATCTTCCTCGTTGTTGTTGCTGTTGCTATCTTTTGTTCTTCTGTTGAACCTCATGAACTTCTTGAATTTTCTTACCAGAAGAGCTTGATCTTCAGAGTCAGAGTCGCTGTCGTCAGAATTATCTTCGACAGTTCTTCTATGTTGAGCCTTGAGAGCGATCGACTTTTCTGACTTCTCCTTTGGTGTAGCATCTTCAAAGTCTTGAAGTTCTAACTCGTGAGTGAGTAGCTTACACATGAGTGTTTCCAGAGACATTATTGAGAGGTCGTTTCCTTCAATGATTGTTGTAGCCTTTGGAATCCAGTTCTTTGTGAGAGCTCGTAGAAGTTTGTGAATCTTCTCATGGTTACTGTATTCCTTGCCTAATAAAGACAAAGGATTTACAATATCCAAGAATCTCGTAAACATCTGAGTGACTGATTCATTTAGCTTCATTTTGAATGTATCGTACTCTTGAGTAAGTCTACTGATCTTTGACTCCTTGACTTATGTTGTTCCTTCGTGGGTTACTTCGAGAAGTTTCCATACTTCATTTGATGTTGTGCAAGTCGACACCATGTTGAATTCAATTCTGTCTAAAGCACAAAATAAAGCATTAATAGCACGTGCGTCAAAACTGGCCTTTTTTCTTTTCATCCTCCGTATATTTATCATCGGTTTTTCAACTAAAACTCCATCAACATTAATACGAGGAGACTTTTTGTAGCCATCAATAACTATAGACCATAAGTCAAAATCAAGATATTTTAAGAAGAAACTCATCCGTGTTTTCCGGTGAGCGTAATTTGTGCCGTCAAACAGTAGAGGTCTGTTTGTGGCTTGGCCTTCACTTGTGAATTTTATAGTTGCCATGTGTAATACTGTGATCTATATAACAATTAAAAATAACTAAATATAACTATAATTTTACCTTGCTTTACCTGTATAACCCGTTCTGATACTAATTGTAGGAACAAAGTCGTAAAGCAGAATACTCTAGGGGGGTGAATAGAGTAGGCAGCGGAATATTGCTAATTAAAAAACTTGTTAGCAGTTAGATCACAGAAATAATAATAATCACAAAGTAATAACTATAAAGAAAAGAGTGATAAGAAGGCAAACGCAAATACAGAGATTTATACTGGTTTTCCTCTTGTGAGGACTAGTCAAGTCGGAAGAACTCTAGCTTCCAGTTGAATCCATTATTGGAAAATCATGTAAGTTTTCATACGAAGTCCTTGCAACTTCTACAGACGCGAGCTTTAATACGAAGCACTCGACCAACTTCAGTTTTGAAGAGTCTTTCTTCAATCAAGCTTCTGATTACAATTTCTCTGAAATCTTCTAGACCGTACCGTACCGGCAAAATGACTAGAGAATTGTAACTGGCTTGGAATTTGAAAATGGAAGCTTTTTTAAAAACTCTTTGGAAGAAACGTAAGCTTTAGAAGAGAGAAGATAAAAGTGAATGAGTGTGTTCAAATGATCAGAATTTCTTTCTATTTATAGTTTTTCTAAAGACAACTCTGACAGAATTCGGACAGAACTCTTTGTAACAATCCGCAACTGAAGGAAGACCAAGTTCAAAATCCAACGTTCATATAACGTTTACCTTGGCAGAACTCTGGCCGAGTTCTGTCAGGGTTTTGAAAAATAATTTTGGATAGCCTATTTGTCAGTACGACTTAGTGTACAATGTATTCCTAGACTCAATAAAAAAAAATTATATTGCGTAAGGAAATACAGTCTTGAGTGGCAAACATAGCTTCGGTCTTGAACTGAGTAGATATCTAATTTGATCAGTGTCCAAAACGTCTTTAGTAAACATCTAAATTATTTCGTATATCGAGACAGAGTTTGATCAATTATTAAAATCAGGTTTGACCATGACCAATGGGCCAACATTTTATTGATAAGATTTGAAAAGTATGTGCAAGGTTATATTTATATTACATATGCCGTTGCAGCCACATTCTTTGAAACACAAAAGAAAGACTTTCGATAAGCTATCATGAAATAATTCTTGTCATTCCATACATTCATGCCCCTTTATACATTTGAACAAAAAGCCTTCGATCTGAATTAGGCTTCAAAATACTTCAAAATAGGAGAGCTTCAAGCCGCGTCCCGTTCTTCAGTTTCAACTTAGTCTCTTGCTCCCGCAGCACGCTCATCACCTGGAGAGTTGGGGGTTAGCACACTTGCTAGTGAGCGAAACGAACCCACTCGTCTAAACTGACACTGCTTATTAAGGATTTCAAGCATTCGAAGTGATCTTTTATTTAGAACTAAATAATTTGCAGTTCATATCGAAGGCATGGTTTAAAGCAGTAAACAACATAACCATTTTTAATAAATCTTACCACGACCATACTCCTTTCCTGCATAAAATAGATATAATACTTACCACCTACACAAGACAATAGGTGAGCATACAATCTATCTTATATGCGGTCATTAGTGGTATCGATATCATGAAGGACGATTAAGTAGCATTGCGACGCGTCCTATCAGTACGGGTTGCATGTCCTACTGAAGGTCTCGTAATGCCTCGCGCCGAAGCACGATTTCATAATTTTCTCCTAGGTCGATTCGGTTCCAGCGTCCAGGATACCATTTGGAGGAAAGCTAACCCAGTGCACAAGTTGTCCATGACCATGCGAATGCGTGAACAGTTTTATCTGTGCAGCAGATGCATAACATAAACAGAATTAATCTAGATAACCCATAACTCGCGCAACAGTTCATTTCTTGACTCAAAGCCGTCTGTTCTGATTTAGCTATCCGTAGGCACCAAATGCCCCGAGGCGTCGAGCCCCGAATCGATGTTTCAATGTTCTTCCTTTTAATAGTTTTCCGATTTTGAACCAAACTGATCGCCTCGATGCAAGGCGCTAAGTTAATGTCTCTAGGCCTATTTATCCTAGTTATGTTACAGTTGTTCCATATTCTTTATCTTAGTAGCATAGTATGTATATTCAACCAGGATCATCGATTTAGACGATTTAAATTTTGTTGGCATAAAGGAGTAGAAAAGAAGGGACCGAACCATCCACATAAAAAATGCGCTGAGAGTGGGAGAACTCAGTTACACGAACTCCTACAATGGCACGAACATCATATTAGAATTCCTTCTTCAATCTGTTCCCTTCAAAATTTCCAAAGGCACATTCAGAAATCGACGCGAAAGCACACTTATCAAAACCAAGCAGCAAACATCCATAAAACCAACAGAACCAACAGCAAATCAGTCCCGTCACTCTCATTAGAGCGCATTCGCCAAAACAAAGTCTGCTGCATCTATGACTTATTCCAACAGAAGCCGATCTATTAGTTGGATTGGTTCTCATATCATTTATCCAAATCGATTTTATTAATGCCCAAAGGTTTTCATATACCAAACTCGTAGCCGAGTCAGACTAGCCATCTATGGTCTCGACCATATCTGACTTGCCACGAGCCTATTACATAGTGCTTCGTCCCAACGAGAGAGGAGCACTACAATTACCATTGACTCATGAATTGTATTTTATCTTTCTCCACCACGAGTATATATGGATATTAATGTGGTGTCCTTCCAAATTTTAAGGTTTTCATCGTCGTCAACTTCTCCAATACCACCTCTGTCACCTTGGCCATCTTAGATACAAAATATTCTGTTCTCAAACTTCTAGTAGTATACAATTTACTAGATGGTAAATAGTTTAAAGCAGAGGAGAATGATGGAAAACCAATATTGGATTATTTAATTTTGTTTGTCAGGATTGAAAGGATAATGAGAATTTTATCCCTTTGGCTTGTTAGAATTTTAGATAAACTATTTGGCGATTGCTATGTTCTTAATCTTCTTCAAAGTGCTACAAGTATGGGTGTAATAATTAGTTGAGGGAGAGATGAATAAAGATTGAAAATTTTGAGTTATGCACATGCATGTTGGTGAGAGCCCACAAACATACGCTTCAAATTTATCATCTCCAATACGCTACTACTCTTTACCACTACTTTCTTTGTTTATGTCGAGAAGTGCCACAATTATTCTTCTTCACTTGTTTATTCTATACTCGTGAAGAATTAATGAAGTTCAATCATATCTGGCATTTCAGAATCTCTTATTCTTGATCAATGGTTGGATAAATTTCAAAGTTCGTCATCTTTGCGCGATTCATTGTCAAATTTTTTCATCTTTGTTAGAAATTTCCGTAAGTTGTATTGTAACATTTTATTCACAAATAATTTTCCATTCTAACATAGCCAAATGAATTCGTCGCGACTTATAACTCAAATAGGTCCAACCGAAATTAACATCGTCGCATGAATTAGAAATTTAGATTCATTTTCAAATTCTTTTGGACTCCTTAATTTTATTGTATGATGACGGTCGACGACCTCACCAAGATGACAACCACCTCAAAGTTGTTTCATATAGTACTAGTATAAATGATTATTTAGGCTTTCTTTCGGAACATAATAGTGGTAGTTAGGTTTATTAAGACTTTCATGACACTGAGGATTATAAATTCGGTTTATAGCATATATTAGATTTCTGAATGTCTGTGTTACTATTACCAATTTTGTTTTTTGTACTTGCAACAAATTGCCTGTCTATTTCCATGCACGCAGCTGTAGAGTGTACGTGGACCTCAAGTTCTTGGTCTTGAAATGACCTATCAAAGATACTGCTCTTCTTGATGAGACGATTCCAGCAATCTGACACTCATCTTGTTATTTTCGAGGCATAATTTTCGATAAAAAACAGAGAAACGAAATAGTTGTCTCAATAGTAACAATGTTTCGTAGCAACACTTCAAAGAATGTGCACCATAGAGATCCTTGGAGGATTCTGGATAACGAAAATCTAAAGAGATTTTGTTATAACAGCAAACGAAAGTAGAGCTTCTTTTAGGAAGGTACAAATCGAGTTGCTAGCAGCAGCAGCGACGAAAGCCCACAAGAAGTATCTGATTAGATCAGAGAAGAAAAGAAAAATGAGAAAGGCTGCTTTGCTGGGGTGATAAAATCACCGTTGCTTAAAGCAAGATTCGCCTATATACGATCCGCTTCCAGGAACCAGCAAGTTCTAGAGAACTTATGGAATGCTCGTCAGTCAATATTTGAGACTTGAATGGGCTTCCTGACTTTACGGACTCCCTTAACTCTCTTCTTTGGTACATCTTTCAAAGGAGGCCAAGGGGCTCTATTTATAGAGTGAAGTGAGACTTCACCTCTTCTCCTATCCGATGTGAGACTAAAATACCAATACTCAAAAATAAAGTTTGATATTTTAGATCATCCCACAATCAACATAGAAATGTGCCAGTCCACGCCTACCTTCCGAACACTCCCATGCATGCACGAGACATCCTGGAGTCCGTGTCCGAGTCCGAATCCGCACAACAAAAATTAACTTACATCTTTGTTGGAATTAATCTTTTTTTCTTCTAGAAAAATACTCCCACATGACACACACTTGTGCCCCACCACACCTCATGTGCACACCTCAACACAAGCAATGTATTATATTGAGATACTCACCATTTGGTGTAGCCGATGTGGAGCTATCTTTCCTAGTCTAAAGGCAAAAATACCAATAATCCTCCACATATCTCAATATATGTGTTGAGCATTCCCAAAGTGACTGTCCATCATGCATTAGGAGAGATGTCGCTACGACTCGAATCTTCCCGTATAGGTTAAATAACAGCATGATATAAGAATGGACTAAGCCTTGAATTCTGTACCATAACTGCAATTCTTCCTACTCACATAATGACATCAACTGTGCTTCTGGCTGCACATTAAAGACCTTGTGCCAGCCAGATTTCAGTGTATAATTTTTGGGCGTCTACAAGTTTACCCTCAATAGAAGGCCTGATATCTCTGTCCATATACTATAGGTGAGTTCTTTATAAAGAGTCATGGCATGAAGCATTGCGCTTCTTTGTGGTGCTACGCTGATATGACATGGCTTAAAGCCGAGGCTTTATCCCACCTGGGTACCTCATCGTAGTGTCATACTACTATAGCATGAGGTCACAAGCCTCTTTGTAGTGCCAAACTATCCAGCATGAAGTCTTGCGCTTCCGTGCGATGTTACGCCGCTATGACATGGCTTGCGAAGCCGAGGCTTTATCCTACCTGGTACCTCTTCGTGATGTCATGCCACTGTAACATGAGGACATCGTCCTCTTTGTAGTACTGTATACCTCTCTTTATTATGATTATCATACAACATTAGGCTACCTGACTATTTGCGGTGCTACTCCGCTGTGACTTGGCTCACAAAGCCAAAGCATTACCCCTAACCGGGAACCTCAGGGTGGAGTCACCCCACTATAGCATGGAGTTACACTCCTCGTAGTGTTGCGCTACCGTGCTTCCTGTAAAGCACTCCAGGCATTCACTCTGCCTGAGAACTCATTAAGACATTTCAGCCAACCTTCCCACAGGATCTATTTTCCGCAGAAAACAACAGTAGACAACAGTGGTTGTAGGTTCATAACCTCTCCCTGCCACAGAGGACAAGTACCCACCGTTCCTGATATTCTTTCGGTTAATAGTCATTCCTTAAACCAAAAGCTAGATGCCTAGTAGATTTTTCTTTGAACTAATAGCATAAAACTTTATGGTAGGAATGTAATAAAACAATATCAGAATGCCTTCAAGCCCATTTTACAAGCTGTGTCATCGACCAGCTGGCACTTGAGGTCCTTGGTGAACGGATCCGCCAGGTTCTCCTGACTACGAACATCAATCACTGCAATAACACCCCTCTTGATGAGATCGTGTATTGCCATGTGCTTCAACCGCACAGTCCTCTTCTTCCCGTTGAAGAGGTCATTTGATACCACCGTCGCAGTCGCCTGGTTGTCGCAGTATATCGGTATCCCTGGTATTTGCGTCCCAACCACTGGAAGATCATACATGAGCTCCCGAAGCCATTCTGCTTCCTCCGCTGTGGTATCAAGTGCAAAGAACTCGGATTCCATGGATGACCGCGAGAGCATTGTCTGCTTCTTCATTTTCCATGATATAGCAGCTCCACCCATTGTGAAAATGTATTCACCTGTGGACCTCTCGCTCTCCACTTCTGAGCACCAGCTGGCATCACTGAAGCCTTCCACTACCGGCGGATCTTCGCTGTAGTACAGTGCATATGTCTGAGTCTTCTTGAGATATCTCATAACCCGTTTCACAACTTTCCAATGCTCAATGCCGGGGTTGCTCGTAAACGACTCAGCATTCCTACGGCAAAAGCTATGTCAGGCCTTGTGGAAGTAGTAGCATACATCAAACTCCCGATTACGCTTGTATACTCCAGCTGCTTGACGCTTTCTCCTGAATTAGGCTTCAGCTTCAGATCATACTTGTACGGAGTATCGATCCCTGGAAGATCCTGATAGCCGTAACAAGTGATCATCTTCTCAACATAATGAGACTATGACAGTGCTAGTCCAGTGTCTGTCCGGATGATCTTGATCCCTAAGATCACATCAGCTTCTCCCAATTCTTCATACTGAACTTGCTCGAGATGAACTTCTTTGTCTCCGTAACACAGCCTATATCCGTACCTAGGATCAACACTGTCGTCCACGTACAGACAAACGATCACACCTCCGTAGCCTGGCCTTGAACTTGTCAATGGTTCCATCAGCTTTCATCTTCTTCTTGAAGATCCACTTGCATTCGATAGGTTTTGCTCCTTCAGGTAGATCAACCAACACCCAAGTGTTATTGGAGGTGATTGATTCAATTTCATTGTCTATCGTCTCCTTCCAGAAAATAATATCTCTGGTCTTCATCGTGTAAGCCCCTGTTTTTCAAAATTTTATTTAATTATTGTTTATTAATTTTTAATGTTATTTATAGCCTTAAAATAATTATTAGAATTTTTAGAAATTTTTCTAGAATTTTTAAATGATGTTTAAATGAGTTTTAAATACAAAAATATTAATTTGCAATTTTCTGAATTATTTTAATATCATTTTTGTAATTTTTAAATTGTTTTAATAACTGGTTGTAATTTTCTAAATTATTTAAATAGTCATTTTGCAATAGTTAAATTATTTTTGTATGTGGAATGCAAATTGTTTTTGCATATAGGCTCTGATAGGACCTATTGGTAAATTCCTAAACTCTAGGGTTTAATTTGTAATTTACCAAACACCCCCCCCCCCGACCGACAGCTCCCCCTCTCTCTCTCCTCCAGCTCTCACCCCCTGCCCGACCGACTTGCCGCCGCTGCCCCCGCCTTTCTCGGCTGCCCCCACCGCCATCGAACCCCTATAAAGGATCCTCTCACCCCCCTCGACCAAACCCTAACCCTAAATCTCCTCCACGACCACCGTAGCCCCCGTCTTCCCCAAATTCACCTCGTCGGAACCCTAACCCCGACGAACCCTTCGTCCAGCCCCTACGCCGAGCACCACCGCCCCCAACCGTCACCATCGTGTTCGCCGCGCTGAGCCGCCCCCAGCGCCACTGGAGCGCCGTGACGCCGAGGCCTTCTCCGCCGTCCACGACCCCCGAAACCTACTTCGACTCGCCGGACACGTACGTAGCAGTTGCCTCTGTGTCTTGTTTGTGTCTCGAACTCACGTGGGTAACTCGCCAGGACACGGGCAATCTGGTGGTAAGCTTGGACACGGCCAAGTCCATTCGTGCGTGTCATAAACAACTCGGACACGTAGTTTCCTGTGTCCTAAACTGTCCGGACACAGGATTGTTTTTATTATTTTTTTTGTATATTAACTCGTTTAAACCTAAATAAATTAAACAAAAGCCCTATAGCGGGCCGCTGGCCCACTGGCCAGCGCGCTGTGACTAAGACCCCCCCCCCCCCCCGTTGGGCTGAGTTCGAGCCCCCTCTTTCTATCTTCTTTTCTTTTTCTTTTTCTGTTTCTTTTTTTCTGTTTCTTTTTCTTTTAGTTATATATATATATATTTATATATATATATATATATGTATATTAGTATATATATATATGTATATACTGTTTTGACAGTATTTTATATATATGTATATATATTTTATAATTAATAATTTTATGTATATATGTTAGTATTTTATATATATACATATATGTATATATGTATATATTTATCATGTGTGTATATATATTAATTTATACACTTTATTATCAAATGTTTTCTATATATATATATATATATATATATATATATATATATATATATATATATATATATATATATATATATATATATATATATATATATATATATATATATTTGTATATAAACATTATATATACTTTATAAATTAATTATTTTCCTTACATATATATATATGTAACTTTTAATATATGGATGTATATATATCCTTGATATAAATATCTATATATTTATGTGTAAATATAAATATTGTAGATATACTTTTATATATGTGTTTTACTTTACTTAGTGTAAGTTATCTTTATAAAATAAAGTTGTCATACTTTTGTAACTACTATGTAAAATTTTGCCTTATTAAAATAATAATATTTATTTTGCACTATTACCAACTTGTATTTTTATTGTATTTAAATTACTGCAACCATTTGATGTCCAAGCCTAGCATGGGTATTTGGGCTCAAATGTGTTTTCACACATTCAAGACCTGTACAAGTCATATTGGACTTGATTCATGGCCTTGGGTCCTGTATTTGAACTTTGGTTCAAATTATATACATGGACAAAATACGCAGATAATTAATTATTGTGTGCCTTGCTGTTTTTGTTTTTCTAAAAATACTTAGAGTGTTGCTAAAATTATGGAAAAATAGTTTTTAGATACTTTGTTAAGTTAGCTAATTTAGTATAATTTTTGTAGTATTTAAATTACTGTTTTGCCACTAGTTTGGCATATGAAACCAAAACTCACTTTCTGTATACTTAGGAAAACTGATTTTTTATAAAATATTTGTACTGGATAATAAATTCCAGAAAAATTATAATAAATTTCTATGATTAACAAGGATCACCTTAGTACTTTACTTTAAGAAAAACTAGGCTTTTTGTCTACTTTAAAAATTGTTAGAACACAATAGTCTTTTTATTTATTTATTGATTAATTACGACTTGTAGCTTTTTAAGTTATTTGCAGTTTTAGTCGTGTTGAACCCCATCCCTCACTAGTGTAAAGACCCTAGAAAGTTAGTTAACATAGTGTGTCACCCCCACATTGGTCTCCTATGCCAAGTCATCATTTTTGGCTAGGTGTCCAATCACAAGTCGTGTTTCACCAATTAGTGTCCTAGTATTTTAGCTTAGTGTAAAAGCTAAGTTTATTGTATTTATTGCTACAGTGACGAGTTACTGGACATCTATAGCTCATTTATCGCAGCTTGTTTTACTTTGCTAGAGGCAAGTACATCTACATACTCATTTACTGTCTTTTAATGCTAGAACATGTATTAACCATGTTAAATGCTGATCCTTGGGATAGCAAGTTAAAACGTCACATGTTGTACTTTCCATTACTACCATGCTTAGACCCATCTTGATGTATCTCTCACATGATTAGAATATGGGTATGGGAAAACTGATAGTAGAGTACGTGATCATGCCCCCCTATATAGTACCGAGCAATGTTTCATTTTATATGTTACAGCGCCGTAGGCCTTACTTACCAAGGCAGATTTGTGCGTATGTACATCTCTCGCCCTATCACTTGTACGGAAGTACATTTTATTATGTGCCACAGCACATTGTATACCTATTGACCGATCACGTACCTGCTACAGTTTTAAACATTACATATACATCTGTCTCTATGACATATGTATCCTTGCCATGATAGATTATGATGACATGATTGTGATACGACATGAGATAGATGCCATGTTCCCTATGTTACTATGATACTGTTATCCCAGTTGTACCATGATGACATGTTTCCAGTATTCCTGTTTTATAGACTTATCACACCATGATCCTTGTTGTACACCTCTTTCATTATATGTTCAGTACTTTAGTTGTAGAGGTTGTACTTGCTCCCGTCCTGACAGGATAACGTTGTAGGTATACTTACTGAGGAGGAGTTGCTCTGTGATTCGTACTATGGAGTTACTGCCGAGGACCCGGCTATGCTTTACGAGGATGTTCCTGCGGGGAGACTCGTCTAGTTTGCGTAGCTGCTTGGGATACTTAGTGTAGTCATGTATTAGACTATACCATTTTGTAACTGGACATGTATCCAGTTTTACATTTCAGTTTACTTGTACTTGGATATTTCACTATATACGACGACTTTTGTGTTTGGAGCATTTATGATTCTTCTTCACTTATAGAACTGTTAGCACATTTAGTCTTGTCTTGTTATCTCTAGAACAGCTTACTGCGCTTTATCTTAAGCGTAGGCTGGACATGGCTCGGCCCGGCCCAACAATTTGGGTAACGGGTCGTGACATGTTTTTTTGGCGGCCCATGCAGGTCCTGACTAAACTGTTTGGTTACGTTATTGTACCAAGCATACCTGCAATTAGGAACTTAAGGTAATTAGACAACATTAGGAAAGACGCTTAGAACACCTAGAGGAATGCTAGGATTGCAACATAGGAAACACATCACATGTTTGCTATTATAAATTAGATTTTCTTGCATATGATTGCTTACTTTAAACGAGTCCTTATAAGTCTTTTATGTGTAATTTAGATGGTGCTTACTCGTTCGTCCCAGCATGTTACCCCCGAGAATGGGGCCCTCCGTATCCAGTCAGCCGACCAGTTGACTGATGCACCTCCACCTACCACATTCCCCCACTCCACCGATCCACAGACCCAGATACCACCTTCCACATCCCAGGCCCGGCAGGACCCGATACTTCCACCACCTCCTATCACTATACCTACCCAGGCTTCCGTCACAGTCGACGGGAACCAGCTGCTCACACTGATCCAGGGGTTCCTAACAACCCATCAGGAGCAGACTACCCTACTCCGCCAGAGCATGGAGCGTTCTGAGGGACGTCCCGTGGTCCCACCACATGTAGAGCCGCGGCAGAGAGCGGGGACGGTCAAGGACTTCATGGGTCTGAATCCCAAGGAGTTCTCAGGGACTGAGGGCATAGTAGTAGCTGATGACTGGCTAGATTCTGTAGAGAGGAAGCTTCTGGGAGTTAGGATGCCGGATGACCTTCAGGTCGAGGCAGCAGGATTTCTGCTGATAGACTTAGCCGGGGTCTGGTTCAGGAATGAGCCGTTGTTCGCGAGAGGTAGAGCCACCTGGGACCAGTTCAAGAAGAAGTTCTTCTCGACCGCTGCTAGAGTAGCCATGGGGCTACGATTCCAGAACGTCCAGCAGGGGAACCGTTCTGTGGATGACTACGCGGGAGAGTTTAGTCGCCTGAGCCGTTTTGCTCCTAGTCTGGTTGCTGATCCAGAGAAGATGACCCGTAGGTTTTGCCATGGTCTAGTTCCGGACATTGGCATTCTTATAGTGGCAAACGGTACGACTGACTACTACCAGAGCCTAGAGTTAGCCCGGAGCATTGAGGAGCGTCTTCTGTCTACCAAGAGGCCGGCTTCTGTACACCATGAGGGACCGTCCAAGCGTCAGGCTTTCCAGCAGAAAGCGCCGACGCCACCCCAGCAGACTTACCATCCCCCTACATCACATCATCAGACCCCGCCAGTTAGAGCCTCGGGACCCCGACAGCAGCAGCAGCAGAAGGGAGCCATATGTTCTTTCTGCGGAAGACCAGGGCATGAATTCGTCGTCTGCAGGAAGAGGTTAGGACAGTGTTTAGCTTGTGGGTCTGCCATCCATCAGATTCGGGACTGCCCAGTAGCCAAGGGACCCCAGGGGAGGACTTATAGCCTAGTCCTTGAGCCGGAGCCGGAACAGGTTTCAGGAGGTTAGTTTTGATCGTAGCCTTAGTCATTTGTTGCATTGCTTGCTATGTTAGAATATTGTCGGGTCTTCAATTCTTGTAAATTTCGAGGACGAAATTTTTCAAGGAGGGAAGACTTGTAAGCCCCTGTTTTTCAAAATTTTATTTAATTATTGTTTATTAATTTTTAATGTTATTTATAGCCTTAAAATAATTATTAGAATTTTTAGAAATTTTTCTAGAATTTTTAAATGATGTTTAAATGAGTTTTAAATACAAAAATATTAATTTGCAATTTTCTGAATTATTTTAATATCATTTTTGTAATTTTTAAATTGTTTTAATAACTGGTTGTAATTTTCTAAATTATTTAAATAGTCATTTTGCAATAGTTAAATTATTTTTGTATGTGGAATGCAAATTGTTTTTGCATATAGGCTCTGATAGGACCTATTGGTAAATTCCTAAACTCTAGGGTTTAATTTGTAATTTACCAAACACCCCCCCGACCGACAGCTCCCCCTCTCTCTCTCCTCCAGCTCTCACCCCCTGCCCGACCGACTTGCCGTCGCTGCCCCCGCCTTTCTCGGCTGCCCCCACCGCCATCGAACCCCTATAAAGGATCCTCTCACCCCCCTCGACCAAACCCTAACCCTAAATCTCCTCCACGACCACCGTAGCCCCCGTCTTCCCCAAATTCACCTCGTCGGAACCCTAACCCCGACGAACCCTTCGTCCAGCCCCTACGCCGAGCACCACCGCCCCCAACCGTCACCATCGTGTTCGCCGCGCTGAGCCGCCCCCAGCGCCACTGGAGCACCGTGACGCCGAGGCCTTCTCCGCCGTCCACGACCCCCGAAACCTACTTCGACTCGCCGGACACGTACGTAGCAGTTGCCTCTGTGTCTTGTTTGTGTCTCGAACTCACGTGGGTAACTCGCCAGGACACGGGCAATCTGGTGGTAAGCTTGGACACGGCCAAGTCCATTCGTGCGTGTCATAAACAACTCGGACACGTAGTTTCCTGTGTCCCAAACTGTCCGGACACAGGATTGTTTTTATTATTTTTTTTTGTATATTAACTCGTTTAAACCTAAATAAATTAAACAAAAGCCCTATCCTAACAAAGCGGGCCGCTGGCCCACTGGCCAGCGCGCTGTGACTAAGACCCCCCCCCCCCCCCCCCCCCCCCCCCCCCGTTGGGCTGAGTTCGAGCCCCCTCTTTCTATCTTCTTTCTTTTCTTTTTCTGTTTCTTTTTTTTCTGTTTCTTTTTCTTTTAGTTATATATATATATATTTATATATATATATATATATATGTATATTAGTATATATATATATGTATATACTGTTTTGACAGTATTTTATATATATGTATATATATTTTATAATTAATAATTTTATGTATATATGTTAGTATTTTTATATATATACATATATGTATATATGTATATATTTATCATGTGTGTATATATATTAATTTATACACTTTATTATCAAATGTTTTCTATATATATATATATATATATATATATATATATATATATATATATATATATATATATATATATATATATATATATATTGTATATAAACATTATATATACTTTATAAATTAATTATTTTCCTTACATATATATATATATGTAACTTTTAATATATGGATGTATATATATCCTTGATATAAATATCTATATATTTATGTGTAAATATAAATATTGTAGATATACTTTTATATATGTGTTTTACTTTACTTAGTGTAAGTTATCTTTATAAAATAAAGTTGTCATACTTTTGTAACTACTATGTAAAATTTTGCCTTATTAAAATAATAATATTTATTTTGCACTATTACCAACTTGTATTTTTATTGTATTTAAATTACTGCAACCATTTGATGTCCAAGCCTAGCATGGGTATTTGGGCTCAAATGTGTTTTCACACATTCAAGACCTGTACAAGTCATATTGGACTTGATTCATGGCCTTGGGTCCTGTATTTGAACTTTGGTTCAAATTATATACATGGACAAAATACGCAGATAATTAATTATTGTGTGCCTTGCTGTTTTTGTTTTTCTAAAAATACTTAGAGTGTTGCTAAAATTATGGAAAAATAGTTTTTAGATACTTTGTTAAGTTAGCTAATTTAGTATAATTTTTGTAGTATTTAAATTACTGTTTTGCCACTAGTTTGGCATATGAAACCAAAACTCACTTTCTGTATACTTAGGAAAACTGATTTTTTATAAAATATTTGTACTGGATAATAAATTCCAGAAAAATTATAATAAATTTCTATGATTAACAAGGATCACCTTAGTACTTTACTTTAAGAAAAACTAGGCTTTTTGTCTACTTTAAAAATTGTTAGAACACAATAGTCTTTTTATTTATTTATTGATTAATTACGACTTGTAGCTTTTTAAGTTATTTGCAGTTTTAGTCGTGTTGAACCCCATCCCTCACTAGTGTAAAGACCCTAGAAAGTTAGTTAACATAGTGTGTCACCCCCACATTGGTCTCCTATGCCAAGTCATCATTTTTGGCTAGGTGTCCAATCACAAGTCGTGTTTCACCAATTAGTGTCCTAGTATTTTAGCTTAGTGTAAAAGCTAAGTTTATTGTATTTATTGCTACAGTGACGAGTTACTGGACATCTATAGCTCATTTATCGCAGCTTGTTTTACTTTGCTAGAGGCAAGTACATCTACATACTCATTTACTGTCTTTTAATGCTAGAACATGTATTAACCATGTTAAATGCTGATCCTTGGGATAGCAAGTTAAAACGTCACATGTTGTACTTTCCATTACTACCATGCTTAGACCCATCTTGATGTATCTCTCACATGATTAGAATATGGGTATGGGAAAACTGATAGTAGAGTACGTGATCATGCCCCCCCTATATAGTACCGAGCAATGTTTCATTTTATATGTTACAGCGCCGTAGGCCTTACTTACCAAGGCAGATTTGTGCGTATGTACATCTCTCGCCCTATCACTTGTACGGAAGTACATTTTATTATGTGCCACAGCACATTGTATACCTATTGACCGATCACGTACCTGCTACAGTTTTAAACATTACATATACATCTGTCTCTATGACATATGTATCCTTGCCATGATAGATTATGATGACATGATTGTGATACGACATGAGATAGATGCCATGTTCCCTATGTTACTATGATACTGTTATCCCAGTTGTACCATGATGACATGTTTCCAGTATTCCTGTTTTATAGACTTATCACACCATGATCCTTGTTGTACATCTCTTTCATTATATGTTCAGTACTTTAGTTGTAGAGGTTGTACTTGCTCCCGTCCTGACAGGATAACGTTGTAGGTATACTTACTGAGGAGGAGTTGCTCTGTGATTCGTACTATGGAGTTACTGCCGAGGACCCGGCTATGCTTTACGAGGATGTTCCTGCGGGGAGACTCGTCTAGTTTGCGTAGCTGCTTGGGATACTTAGTGTAGTCATGTATTAGACTATACCATTTTGTAACTGGACATGTATCCAGTTTTACATTTCAGTTTACTTGTACTTGGATATTTCACTATATACGACGACTTTTGTGTTTGGAGCATTTATGATTCTTCTTCACTTATAGAACTGTTAGCACATTTAGTCTTGTCTTGTTATCTCTAGAACAGCTTACTGCGCTTTATCTTAAGCGTAGGCTGGACATGGCTCGGCCCGGCCCAACAATTTGGGTAACGGGTCGTGACACATCGCCTCATCATAGGTAAGCGGACATGTTTCCACATGATAGGAGATGAAGTCATCTTCAAAGTTCTTCGGCCTCCTTGCTCACTTTGACGACGGCTCAGCGAGTTCTGGTTCAATTGTTGTCTCCTCAGCAACAGCTTTATCTTTGACAACTGGCTCATTGAAGATCTCAGTCTCCTTTGCACCTTCATCATTCTCCAGAATGTCCGTTAGAACAATATTATTGTGCCTTGCAAACTTGTCTTCAAAATATTCAGCATCGCGAGATTCGATGATATGATTTGACTCAATATCAAGAAATCTTCGAGCATTGCTCTTCTCGGCATACCCCAAGAAGATCGTCTTCGTAGCCCTTGTCCCCAGCTTCTGAATCTTCAGATCTGGAAGCTTCACATAAGCCAGACACCCTCACACTCGAATGACATTCAAGTTAGGTCTGATTTTGAACCAGAGTTCATGAAAAGTTACATCCAAAGTTGCATTCGGTACTCTATTTAGAATAAAAGTGGTCGTCAATGCAACTTCTCCCCAGTAGCATTTAGAAAGACCCGCAGTTAGCACATTGAGTTCATCATTTCTTTCAACGTACTGTTCTTCATCTCCGCTACTCCATTAGATTGAGGAGAATATGGAGCAGTACTCTCATTGATGATTCCATGTTCTTTGCAGAACGATGCAAATTCATGAGACCTATACTCTACATCTCGATCACTTCTGAGTAGTTGTAGATCGGTTTAACGTTCAGCTTCAGCCCTGAAGTCTCTGAACTACTCGAATGTTGCATCCTTCTACTTGAGAAGTCATGCGAACGTGCACTTCGAGAAATACTTCGAACCGGCCCCTGTGGAGAATTGACAAAAGTTACAAATATCTGAGTGTACTAACTCCAGATGATCAGTACTTTAGTTCAATCTTCTGAGCAGATTTCCAACAATCTTGTATCTGCATAGACCTTAAATTCTTCCACCTTCTTGCCCCCACATTCTGAAGATAAGATCCCGGTAGGACAGCTTGAGTCTGCTTCTATCATAGAACAACTCTAAGTCCATTCAATGAAGTAACTTCATCGCCATCAGCAGAAGTTCGAACATCCTTTCAGCACCGAACATCTTTTCAAAGCATGTTCCTCGCCAAAAAATCACCATCTGGCTAGTACGAATGTCCATCTTTCAAGTCTGTATCAGATGACAGACTTCCTGAGATCAGATCTTCAGAAATCTCTGGTACGTGTAATACGCATTCCAGTGTCCTTGTCGGTGGTTTATAACTACTGTCTCGATCTTCAGATATTCTGCTAGGTACATGTTCGTCATCGAGACCTTCGTCATAACATGGCTCGTCCTTGGTGAACAGCTCCTTCGAGAGCACACGTGGTGATGAACTAGTGTCAGACCACTAGTTAGCTACCACGCTAGATAACTCAACCTGTGCAACAATAGCAACCAAGTTAAGTAATCAAAATAATCAAGTTTAGCCTATACCTCATATTTTGGTTTGGGCTTGGATTTGCATTCACTCTTGTAGTGGCCATTCTTGCCATAGTTGAAGCAAGTCACGTGGGACTTGGACATTCTGTTGCTTGAACGAAGGACCAGTTCACTTTCAGATTAGTGGAGTCCTTCTTTTGTGATGAGAAGCTACCTGCTTCCCCTTGAACTCTCTTATCTGCACCAAGTTTACCTTAGCCAGTTGTTTAGATAGAGAGTCCATCTTCTGTTGAGGTCGTATTTCGTCCTCAACGTGGATCTCTTGTAGAAGATCTTCCAAGCTAATGTCCAGCTTCTTCCGATGCATTCTAGTATATAAGTTGCTCCAACCAGCAGGAAGTTTCGAGACTATCCCTCCAACGACAAACTTGTCGATGAGGGACATCTTCTCGTCATCCAACTTCTGGCACAACTTCAGGAATTCCTTCACTTGATGTAGCATCGTCATCTCGTCTTCGAATAGTCCACTTGTGGTACTTCTCGACGATGAAGATTTTGGACCTGTTCTCATCATCTTCATATAGCTTACCCAAAGAATCCCAGATCTCTTTGGCCTTCACCTTCTTGGAATATGACTCTGCCAGAGAGTCTTCCATAGAATTGAGAATCAGCAATTTACAGATGTTCTCCTCTTCCATTAGCTCTGCTTAATGAGTGCAGCAGCAATAGCATCTGCAGTTCTTCCTTCTGGAATCGTTGGTTCATCCTCAATTAACACATGGTCTACCGTCCATGAGTTGAAGATTAAGGGTGACATTCCTCTTCCAGATTTGGAAATGTTCTCCGTCGAATATCTCCAACTTGTTAAAGCTAGGTATCGATGAGAGAAGCATGAGAGTTTTCCATCTTCTAATTTTGCTTTGAGATTGTTATTTCCGAGGCGTAATTTTCGATGAAAAACAGAGAAACGAAACAGTTATCTCAATAGTAACAACGTTTCGTAGCAACACTTCAAAGAAGGTGCACCACAGAGATCCTTAGAGGATTCTGGGTAACGAAAATGTAAAGAGATTTTGTTATAACAGCAAACGAAAGTAGAGCTTCTTTTAGGAAGGTACAAATCGAGTTGTTAGCAGCAGCAGTGACGAAAGCCCACAAGAAATATCTGATTAGATCAAAGAAGAGAAGAAAAGAAGAAACAAAAAGACTACTTTGCTGGGGTGATAAGATGACCGTTTCTCAAAGCAAGATTCGCCTATATACGATCCGATTCCAGGAACCAACAAGTTCTAGAGAGCTTATGGAACGCTCGTCAGTCAATATTTGAGACTTGAACAGGCTTCCTGGACTTTACGGACTCCCTTAACTCTCTTCTTTGGTACATCTTTCAAAGGAGGCCAACTGGCTCTATTTATAGAGTGGAGTGAGACTTCACATCTTCTCCTATCCGATGTGGGACTAAAATACCAATACTCAAAAAATAAAGTTTGATATTTTAGATCATCCCACAATCAGCATAAAAGTGTGCCAGTCCACGCCTACCCCTCGAACATTGTCGTGCATGCACGAGACATCCTGGAGTCCGTGTCCGAGTCCGAGTCCGTACAACAAAAATCAACTTACATCTTTGTTGGAATTAATTCTTTTTCCTTCTAGAAAAATACTCTCACATGACACACTTTTACTCCACCACACCTCATGTGCACACCTTTTTTTTTTTTTTCTTTTTTTATGTGCACACCTCAACACAAGCAATACATTATATTGAGATATTCATCATTTGGTGTAGTCAATGTGGAACTATCTGTTTTAGTCCAAAGAAAAAACACCAACACATCTTTGTATCGATCAATTGTGTATATGCATCTGAGGGGGAAAAAATGTTGCTAGGAAAGCAATTTATTTGCAGACATGCCAACCTTCAGTCCTTGTCGAGTGATGATGATAATTAATTAATGTTCATTTCTGGCGTAACAGTATATGATTATTAATGGCTTTCGTCTTGGTCTTGCATGTGCCCTTGATTCATGCATGACAAAACTTTGGACATAAGTTGTAGCTAAGCTTATGATGTGTCACATCTAGGTGTTAGGCTATGATTTATTGAAGTCTTTCTTCTAACGTTCTTTGGTTGACAACGAAATTTGAAATCAGTGTTTAAAAAACGGACCGGAGATCGACCTGGTCACAAAATTAGATTAGATCAAACTGGTTCAACTAATAGGTTAATCTGAATTGAACCAGTTGCAAGGGTAGAACCAGAAATCTGAGTTGGAATAGGCTAGAGTGGGTTAAGGTAGGTTAGGTATATACTGAGTCACAAAAAAAAACAAAAAAAACTTATATATGAGGAAAAAAAAATGGGGTGGGCTCGAGTCCACTCAATCTCTGCCTTGGGTCCGCCCTTGACCAAGGGCGGAGCCAGGAAATATTTTTAGAGGGGCTGAGCATGGATGAAAAAAAAATTACGAAATCTACATAGCCACAACAGGATTCAAACCAGGGACCATTCTTATTAAGACACATTCACTCAACCACTTAAGCTATGGCTTACATGTGATATATACTAGTAACTTTTAATATTTATTTAAGTCTGAGCTACAGTCCTGAAGAGTCCTCCTTATGCTCCGTCCCTGCCCTTGACCAGTTGTATATAGTTATAATCTTACATTGAATATGTTATACATAGTACAAAGCTATATATATACTACTTAGAAGTTATGTATGTTTACCAAAATAAAATTAATCAAGAAACAAACATATTAATTTTATTCCATGTAAAGTTGAAACAAAAGTCAAAAATTATGATCAAATCAGTTCGAATTGAACTGGATTAAACGGTTTGATTGTCTAGCCAAAGACCGAGTCGAATGGATTGGCCGAATTTTGAAAAACAACAGTGGAACAATCGGTATTAAACCAATTTATGGGTTGAACCAATTTATGGGTTGAACAGCTCAATCGGCCGGTCCGGGTCCAATTTTTAAAACAATGCTTGTACAGTTGTACTCCTCCAAATGTTGGAGATACTCGTGCATAAAAATCTCAATTGGATCATTAATTCTGAGATTCTAGCACCAAACAACACTCATGTTACAGTTTAATACAGATTACAGATGTTTGCTTAAAATCATGTACGGAGCTTATGTGCAAGACAAGATACTATGCTTGATACGAACATGCATAAGCCACTCGGACACATATAGGTTGGTTGGATTGTAGGAAGGATGAATATTTGAACTTAGTGATTTATGTTTCTATATATGAAACTTACAAGACTCTCTCTCTCTCTCTACTAAAACTCTTCTACAAAATTTCGTGGCTTTATGTCACCATGATTGTGAAAAATCATAGAATTTGGTATATACTTTTATGCAGCTCTAACTTTTAATTTTCCTTACCCTCTCTCCATCATCACATTTAGGGGGTGAAAGTTTCGGTTTTTCCTTTAGATGGAGCCGTAATTATCAAAATCGAATAAACCAAAATCTAAAACATAGACTGCACCAAAATTAGCCAAAATCAAAACCGAATTGAATCAAATAATTAATTCATTTATTCAAGTTGTTCAGTTGGAATACTTTTATTGTTTAATGGGTAGGGTCCAATCTTGAGATCGTGGTTAAATTATATTAAAAAGTGTAATTTTTATCCACAAATTTGTTGTATTTCATAGTTGCAACTAAAGTTGGATTAGTTGTTAAATTATCAAAGTTAGACTTCATAATATATATGTAGAATTGTTGTTTTTAAGATATGCACATCTTCTATTGCAAAATATACATAAAATTGAGGTATTTACATAATTGTATAAGTCTTATTTGATTTTTAATTTTGGACCGAGACCGGAATCCAAAACCGAAACTGAAATCGAATAAGAATTTTAGCAATTTCAAAACCGACACCGACTTTATTTTTGGGTTCATTTAGGTTCAATTTTCGGTCCAAAATCCAATAATGCTCACCCTTAATCACATTAGCTTCGAGAGTAGTCCGACTTAGGATACTCTACTTTGATACGGTTTGTTAAGTGTGTGTTCAGGAACAAGATTTGGAAAAGAAAATTGAGCCTGAATTGAGTTAGGCATGTTGGGTCAAGTCTGAATTTGGTAACAGCATATTTGTAGGGCACAAATATGCTTAAATATTTAATTTGATGCGATGTAGAAATCTATATTAAATTTTTGATTTGATTTGGACGTTCATAATTAATGTTGCACTGTTTTAGGATTTCTATTACCTAAAATATATTATCATTTTAGGTAACAGGATTTTCTATTTAGGATATCCTATTATGACCTAAAATAGGTTTTCTCATCCTATATATTGGGTCGAGGGTGCGGGCAATAGGAAGAGGCGGAGATTAGAGTGACTGTCCACAGGAGATCTAAAAGAAAGTCCGTACTTTATTTTTAGGCTCAACTTCCAAGACAGAAGAAGAAGAAAGAGGAGATCTGATTGAGGAGTCGTCGCCTTCGTTTTTGGAGATGCTACGGTAGGGTGCGTGATTTCAAGTTCTAATATCTTTTCTTTGAGTATGGTGGGAGGTTGAACCTATTAGGACAAATGGTTCAATATTAACTTTTGTTAACCTCATAATTTTAATTAAGTTATATAGATTGAGCTTTATCCATATGACATAGTCACAGACCATATACGTTCTCTTTATCTTTGTCGTTCATTAAACGAGGGTTGGTTATCGCAGGTGTGTTGGAATAAGTTTCTGCTGCGGTTACGTTTCAGACTCACGGTATCGGTGCGCTTGTGGGATGTGTCTGATCCCAACAAATTCCAAAAGACTAAAGTATGGTGTGTTTGATAGTACTTCTAGGTCTCGTTAGAGAAAAAAAAAATCAATTATTTGCTCTTTCTTTTCTTTTGGAAAATCATAATTTATATCGATTTTTAATTTCGATACTTGAAAAGGCTAAGAATTTAGTTAGAATACATCATTGAGCAGTGATATTTTTGTCCTTTTGAAATAAATGTAGTAAATTGGGAGGAAAAGTGAATGTTGGGGTGGGTGGGGAACCAATTTGTTGCTATTTTCTTTTTTTAGGAAATTTTTTCTGCTCATTTACTTTGGTATCCAAACAAAAAATGAATGACTTCATTCTTTTTCAAGGTCCTGATTATGCAAACCAAACGTGGCCTTACAGTCGGACAATTCTATTTTTAACTCTAAAAAGTGGAGTTAGTAAAACTTCTGACTTAATTTTTATAAAATTACATTCTAAACTCCAATTTCTTTTCCTTTTTTATATGAAACTCCAATACTAACTGCAAACTCTCACCTCTCACGTAACTTAAATGCTAGTGTTTCACCATTTCAAATTTCGGTGTCAAATTTCATTTTAAATTTTTATAATAAATCTAACTCCATCTTAGTAAACTTTGTTCCAAACTATTTTGATATATTTATGCTACTTTGAACCTTTGCTTTAATATTACGTAACCAACTTGTGCGTCTCCTTATAATTGTTGGGGTCCAGTCTCGATTCGAGAAGTCTGGAAGGCAGTTTGGGCATCAAAATATTGCATCGTCATGAGTCAAGTAGTAGTTCTATTGAGAAGAAACTGAGTTCGGTCTGAATTTGGTCAAACAAGTTCGATCCGAACTCTGTCAAACTCGAACAGAACTCACTGGTCACGACCTGACTGAATTTGATTTGAATTCGGTCAGTGTCGATCTCTTGACGAGCAGCACTAGTGTGGGTCCCAAATCAACATCCAATGATCGTGTGATCAGATATGGATATCCAGGATTGGTGGGCTAACAATAGTCAAGATAGACAGAATTTTGATTATTGTTAGGATTGTCAGAATCTGAGATTCATGTGTGATATTGTCCCTAATAATTTTAAAAGAATATTTTGGATTAAAAGATGGCCATTTTTTGTTATGTCCTCTCATTAAAAAAAAAAAGTTCCTTGTCTACTCGTCAATCATCTCCAAGTTTAAACATGTCCGTTGTTTAATTATATGCAGCTTGCACGAATTGTCGATAATTGTCAAGTGCATACATGTTATTGGAATTGAGCACATGGACACCAAGGAGTGGGGAGACAGAACTAATTTTATGTATCATTATTGTCCCTATAGACTTTGACATTGATGGCCAAGTCATGTGTTGACACAATTAAATGTTATTATCAATACAACATTATAGATACATAATGCAAATTATGTAGTACAAAATTATCAAACACGATGTTCTCTATCAAGTCAATTTGGAAAAGGGAATACAAACAAATTTGGTGGTTGTGGTGATACAAAGGAACTATAGGTGTTTGAACTCTCTAGTCTAGTGGTATTAGAATGGACATTCGGATGAGTCCTTCGGAGGGGACAGTAAGGTTTGAGTTTCTTAATTGTGTGTGTGTGCGTGGGATTTAAAAAAAAATACAAAGAACTATAGGTCAAAGAATTATGTCATGGATTGAACTCTCTAAAACCTAGGCATACGTATGCAATCTTTTATTTTTATGTTAATTACATATGTTTGCACGTCAAGTTAATTATTTTATTGGAGAGTTACATTAGGGTATTGGAGAGTTACGTCAGGGTCGGCCAGGAAATTGGGTTGTTCCTATCCGAAAGTAATTTTAGTTATCCCTTAATCCTTATATCTAAAACTTGAATTTTTTTTTCCTTGTTGTCTCGTATATACAACCTTTGTTGTTTAATGGGGAGGGTCGAATGTTGAGATCGTGGTTAAATTATATTAAAAAGTCTAATTTTTATCCATGTAATTTTTATCCACACATTTGTTGTATTTCAAAGTTGCGACTAAAGTTGGATTAGTTGTTAAATTATCAAAGTTAGATTTCAAAACATATACATCGGATTATTGTTTTTAAGATATGACTTTTTTCGCAAAATATTCATAAATTTGAGGATTTAATAATTGTATAAGCCTTATTCGATTTTTTTTATTTTGGATCGAGGCCGAAATACAAAATCCAAACTGAAATCAAATCAGAACTTTAGCAATTTCAAAACGAAATCGACTTGATTTTTCGGTTCATTTAGGTTCAATTTTCAGTCCAAAATCTAATATTGCTCACCTTTAATCACATTAGCTTCGAGAGTACTCCAACTTAGGATACTCTACTTTGGTAAGGTTTGTTAAGTGTGTGTTCAAGAACAGGATTTGGAAAAGAAAACCGAGCCTTGGTAAAGTTAGGCATGTTCGATCAAGTCTGGATTTGGTAACAGCAAATTTGTGTGGTCCAAAATTGTTCAAATATTTGATTTGATGCGTTGTAGAAATTTCCATTAAATATTTTATTTGAGGTGGACTATTTTAGGAATCCTATTACCTAAAATAGATTATCTCATTTTAGATAACAGGGTTTTCTATTTATGAAATCCTATCATGACAAAATTGATTTTCTCATCCAATATCAAAAAGTCTGTCCAGAGAATCTGGGGTGCAGCTAACTGAGGCTCCTCTAGATACCAGGCTCTGGCAAGATCAAAAAGTCGTATGCTCGCAACTTCTACCTTCAGGTCATCTGGAATCCTCGCCATCTTCAACGTCCGCTCGGCGTTTTCCAGCCACTCATCCGCATATACTATCCCCTCATGGCCCCAGAAATCCATCGAACAGAGGTTCTGGTAGTCTCTGGCGGTCCCCGGTCTCGGTGCCGCTGGTGCTGGAGGTGATACCGGTGCTGGTGCTGCCGGCTCTCGGGTCCTGAGTGCATCCATGACTGTCGCTCGGAACTGTGCGGCATGGTGGTTCTGAGCCTCCATAAACCGCTGGAATATGGCCATCACCTGGGCGCCGTCGAACATCATCGTCGGGGGCAGCGGAGGAAAGATCGGAGGCGGTGGCGGAAGCTGCTCTACCGGAACGTCTGGTGCAGACTGAGCCGAAGTTTCTGCAACTCTGGGCTGATCCGCGGTCTTCCTCGTGGCGACCATCCTGCAATAGAAAGAAAACTTTGTTGATTGCTAAAACCCTAAAACCTAAAAATAAATAATATTTTTATAATATCAATGTACCTGATGTACCTGATATACCCTTATTTTTCGATTTTCCTATGTTGTGATCAAGTTTTCCTAGTTTAATCAAGTCCCCCAATAGTACACTAATACCTAGGTACCATTAGGATAGACCTGCATAGGCCACCACTAAAAACATGTCACGACCCACTCTCGAATAATCGGACACGAGCCGGACACACCCAGCCTTTGTCGTTAGACACGATGAAGTAAGCGGTACAAATCTCTAGGGAAACTATAAGTCCATATATGAATGAATATAAACCACAACATCTATAATATCGAATCCCAGAAACAAAGTGCAAACTATGAATTATTACATTTTCCAGCAAATAAAATGTAAAACTGAAGTCTCTAATACAAAGTCCAAATAAAACTAAAGGGAAGATGCTAAGCCTCCTCGGCCTCTAAGTCCAGAGCAACACTAGCTAGCTCAAAGGTACCTCTAGGCTCCTGCCCATAGTAAGTGTCACAAATAGCCTCCATCTCACCTGCAACATATCTTAGTCAGGAGCGGAGCTAAGTATATCCAAGGAAATGAACAAGCACAACATGAAGATGAATATGAACAGGCAATGAATCTGAAAACAAGAAACTAGAACAAGCATGCTGAAATGAAATACAAGACTGTATGAAATGAACCTAAAATGTAACCTGGTACCTGAGCATGAAATATACAAGGAACCTGACATGTGTGATATGTTTAAAATACTTCCAAAGGGTGTGATCAGCTTGGATAGAACATAGAACATGGCACAGGCATGAAGGTATGGCTTAGGGCCCGCGTGCCAAGTGCGAGGCCTAAGCTATTAACATGAATTATAACTCGGGTTTGATCACACACCTGTAGTATTTTTCCTCCCAGACACAAGCAAACTCATGGGACAAGACACAAGACAAGACCATGTAATATCGTGTCCAACAGGAAGATACAAACATGAAATAGATGCACCAAACATGAAGTATAGAAGCATAGAAAATATGGGGCTCATGCGGATCACAACTGACCGCATGAGTACTTTGGGACAAAGTGGTCCGCATAAAGAAGAGCCGCATGACAGACTCGGCATGCCCACTGCGGCCCATCTTCACTATCTCGCAACCAGACTGATTTGAGCCGCAGAAAGAATAGTTACTTATGCGGCTAAGCTGATCAACCCTTCTGACAAATCTGACAGCTCTGTCAGTTCTGACACTCTGACAAAAAGAAGATAAGACGTGATCAGACAAAATGTCATGTCACCAGACTGGACATAGTCATGCGGCTAGAAGGACTGTGACCCGAGCCGCATGAACCTTATGCGGCTCAATCCATGCGCACTTCATGCGGCTAAGGGTGACTGCAACCTGAGCTGCATGAGCTTTATGCGGCCCAGAATATAGAATCTATACGGCTCAAAAAATTCCCAAGCTACATGCGGACTAAAGGAGACTGCGACCTAAGCCGCATGAGTCTTATGCGGTCCAGCATGGCCGAACACTGAAAGACCTATGTGGCTCAAAATGACTCAAGCAGACTGATCCTATCTTGCGATAGGATACGTGGCAGGCTGACCAAATCTCAACCACCCAGATTTGCTGTAACAAAATCTCAACAAGTCACCAGCTGGCGGTCAAAGAGCGGGTCTTTGTGTGCTGTTGTAGCCACATGGACACATGGCCATCGATGCGGCTCAAGATATATATCACTATAAATAGCAGGGTACCATACCCATGCAAAAGGCTGGCAACCTACGAAGGACAATTTCTTCAAGAGCAAGGATCGTGTCAGATAGTCCAAGGAGTAAGGCAGAGTTGCTACACTTTTACGAGCATCTGTCGTCACCCCCCAGAATCAAAACTAAACAATTGTACTTAGATTGTTTTATAGGATTTTTTTCTAGGCTTTTTCTTGTACAAGCGAGTTTGCAATCAAGTTCAATTCCTCTGTAAATTTTGTTCTTGATATTTAATGGCAAACGTGACGAGCATTCAAAGAAATGCTCTCTGAAGGGAGCGTCAGCCCGTCGTAGAAGCGAGCCAACCCAAAGAGAACCCGCAGGACGTCGAAGTGCAAAACTGTTTCCCCCGACCAGGTTCTTGAAGAAGCTCCTTCTTGTCACGACCCGCACCCTAGAGTAAGGGCACGAGACGTGAATACGTCCAGCCTACGCCACATTGTCGACGGTAGAACGCTGTCCTAGGTCACAACATCTAGCAATGTAATTATCTAAACAGTTTATACTCCCCGAACGGGGTAACATAGTAATAGAACTCAATCACAACTAAGGAAGAGATAGCACGATATGAAATGGAACTCAAGGAAATGCAATAGATAAAACAGTAGTCTAAGATAATCCCAGCAATACAAAAACTCAGATAAAAGAATATATACAAAACTGATCTCCAAATAAGAGTCTAACAAGAACATGTCTCAAGACTACAAATGAAAACAAGCTAGCTAATCTAGTCTAGGCAGTCGGGGGAAGGTCCTCAGCTACTGCTGGATCCTCCTGAGGGTCCAGCTCACAGGTGTCATCTAGGGCTGCCCCGTAGTAGGTGTCCAGGCAAGCCTCCTCCTCGTCCTCTGTAATATTTTTAACAGGTCCAGTCAGGACAGGAGCGAGCACAGTACATCTCAACAGATCATAGCAGGTTAGAAAGTAAAAACATGCAGTAAAGTAAGATACGAGTACTGAAGAAATGCGATATATAAACAGGAAGAGAACTGTAATGTAAATATCTACTATACATAGAGAACTAGCAGTGACTAGTGAGTCAGAGTACAATATGGACATGTAAATGGCATAGGAGATTCTGATAAGACACTAAGGATGAGATTCTGATAAGAAACTACTGGTGTATTATTCATATGCCCAATTCTACTCCCCCGTACCCCAATCAATACACAAGGATCCATACAGGTTATGTTATTGTACAAGATATCACATGGGGGCCCATATAGGGTGCACGTGATAGTATACATGGGGGCTCCGTGAACCTGAGAGTACAAAGTTCACCGGAGTGCACATGTAAATGAAAGCACAGGAGTACACGATGTAAGTAAAACGCACAAGCAAAATGTACCCGATGCTCCCGAGGAGGATAACATCGCATATAGAGATCCATATAGTACCAATCCGTGTGACCAACGTGACAGTACAAGTAAAGTAATCTACTGCAGGAAATAATTCTAAGCAGGATATGAAATGATCAGAGAATGTACTCGCCTGTATCTGAGTGTCCGATATGAATCGTACTGTCCAAGGAGTGGTGTCTGGCTCCTAAACAGAACAGCACAAGTCACAACAAGTCCAGAATAGTGAAATGGAGTCCTACTATGCATTCTACATGATTCTAAGTCAATCTAGGCCAAAGTCAACTCTTGGTCAACTTTGGTCAACCCTAGAAGTCAAACTAGGTCAATCTAGTCTAGTTGAGTCTAAACTAGGCTATTCCAACCTATACTAGCTAGCACCATGCCTAACAAGGCTAGACAAGCCTATACAATTTACATCACCAATTAGCTTAGCTAAATTCTAGAACCCTTAGCTAGTCTACAACCTCACTATACTCATACATAACACCACAATATAATATAGTACATAAACTAGGCTAAAAGTAACCCTACCTCACTAGTTAGCAAGGAACATATATAGATATATATACATTCACACAATATCACATCTACACATATATATACCTACACATGCATCCCTATATAATATAACATAGAAAATATAACCCATAGACTATATGTGTAACCCACACAATATCACATATTGACATTACAAAATATAAATGCCTTTGCATAAAAATAGGGAAAACACAAGGCTAAGTGGCTCATGTATGAAGGTGTGTGTATAGAGTGACAGGAAAGTAACCATATCATGTGTGTGTATGAAATTGAGGCGCAGGAAATACAAATATGACAGTGAACATGTGAAGAGAAGATAGTGTGTGTACATGGAAAAGTGCAGGAATTAACAAATGTGACAGTGAACATATTAAGAGTTGTGTGTGTGTGTGTCATGTGCATAGGAAATATAGGTGACAGTAAAGAGAGTGTCACATGGAAAATATACAGGAAATAAAAGTGAAGAGTGCAAGGGTGTCAATGTGTGCAGGAAATGCAATGAATCAGTGAACCAGAATACTGTGTGTGTAAATCAAATAATGGACTGCAAAAAGGAAAGGAAAGGAGATTACTTCATGTATCAAAACAGTTTATGAAAACTGAAACCCAGTTTCAGTTCCCACATCCCAACCCCATTTCGAAAACAAGAAGACACCAATCTCAGGCTTTGTTCAATGAACTACTCTCAGATGTGCATCTCAGATTTTGAGTGTGTGGACAATTAAAATAGTGCAACATATGAAAGGGAAATATAGGATTTAGTTCTCAGGTTTCTCAATGAACTATCAACATTACTATTAACAACCAAACCCCATTTCTCATTCAAAATACAACCAAAACAAACAAAACTCAACCCACAGTTAGATTACAACTAGGAGAATCAATTTAGGGTTTTAAACCACACATTTATCAATATCAAATAGGTTTAAATAGATGGCAATGTTCAGGTTTAAAAGTCTGGAAAAATCAGAAATCAGTAACTCATTCTCAGGATTTGGGTATTTAGATAAACAACCATTTAACACAATAAAATGAAGTTTAGAGGGTTGGTAATCAAAATATACAATATTTAAGTGTCCTACAATACAATGGTATCCACCCAAGTGGACACGATGTGTCCAATCTGAAATAAAACCATAACAGCAACCTGGACACTGCACAGCAGTGCACTGCCTCGTGCGTGTGTGCACGCGTGTCGTGTACACAGCACAGATCAAACCAAGACACGTGTCCACAAACCTAGGTTCGCCACTCATAGGGCTACCCACGTGTCATCCTGTATTGGGTCGACGTGTCCCTATGTCGTGTCAAACAACCCGTATCAGTGCACAAAAACTCGGCTGAATCTGACAGTGCAAACCCAATGCGGGCTGGAGAACACATCCGACACGACACGAGAGCATCTCCAACTTGGAGGGCCTCGTGTCAGTCATGGCCCCATGGCCCACGCCAAGTGGCATGGCCTGAGTCGCCGTGTCCAGCGAGTTGTTGGCCCCGAGTAGCAGGGGAAGCAACACAGTCCCGAGCCAGTACACGAATGCGTGTCCAGGCCGATTTGCACCCGACACAGACACGAAACGACCATGGCTCCTTCACAAAAATCAATGAGCACACAATGATCTAAATCCTATTCAAACAGAATTAAAAAACAGTAAAGTTGAACTCTCAGAGGCATTTGGTCGAACACCTAACACACATGACTGATACGTGTCCAGAACGGACACGAAACCACTGACACAGGACACGAACCTTATCCAGGCATTAGGGGGACTCTTAGGGCTTCCTATTGGTGAAGACTACATGAAGTTTCATGGAGATTTGGAGAAATTACCTCAATGTGAACTTCCAATGGAAAGGCCTCTTCCTAGCTATTTGCTTGGTGTCCAAATCACTTCCAATCAATATCAAACTGAACCAAAACACCCACAACAGCAAGAATAACAGTATTAAAAACTATTGCAACTAGTTTGGGGATTTTAGGACCTAAAATGAAATTATGGTGAATTAATGAAGACAAGAACTCACCTCCTTGAAAATAGGGCCCTTCCTAATAAAAGAGGCAACCCTAGATTTGAGAGGGATTATATAAGGGGGGAATCCCTAGGCATAGGGTGGCCGGCCACTTGGGGATTGGGTTAGGGTTTTGTCATTTGGTTGGGCCTTGGGCCAAGCTACCAAGCTAAATGTTGATTAACTTAAACAAGGTTCTAAAACCACAAGTCATGACTTATGACTTCTAATCCTATTTGCTAAAATGACTTAAACCAAGTGCTAGGCTAGGTTAGACTAGGGTCACTTGACCTAACCATGGCCCACTAACAAGGGTTAGCTCCTAGGTAGGTCTACAAGGTCAACACTAGTCAAAAGTCAACATAGTCAAACAATTCCAAATAAATTCCCAAAAATTCCCATAAATTCTAATTAATTCTAATAAATTTAAAAATACCCCAAAATGACAAAATACCCTTACACTAGAAATGTGGTAGTGACAAATCTACCCTCCTTAAAAGAATTTTGTCCTCGAAATTGAAAGGCGAAATGCAATTGATGAGAAGGATAGAAAGTATACCTCAAGGTCCAAAAAGATAAGGGTACCGCTCGCACATCTCATCCTTCCGCTCCTAGGTAGACTCTCCTGGAGAATGATGCCTCCATGCGACGCGTACCAAAGGTATCACCTGGTTCCTCAGAACCTTCTTCCGTTGATCCATAATCTCCACTGGCTGCTCTGGATAGCTGAGAGAAGGACCCACCTCAATCTCCGAATGATCGAGCACATGGCTAGGGTCAGCCACGTACCGTCTCAACTGTGATACATGAAATACGTTGTGGACCCCCACAAGTACAGGCGGCAAGTCTAGCCTGTAAGCCACGTCACCGACTCTTCCGCTGATAATGAAAGGGCCGATGAAGCGCGGGCTAAGCTTCCCGCCTCCACCAAAATGTATCGTACCACGAGTCAGAGTTATCCTCAAGAAAACCTGGTCTCCGACCTAATCACAAGCAAGGTCTCAATTAAAATAAATAACACACATGATCAAAATCACAAACAACAACCTAATTCTAATCCTACTCTAATCTGTACCTCAAACTCCAAGGGCCTCCGATGGCTATCGGCCCAGTGCCGATGTCTGTCCTGTGCCACGCGAAGTCTGTCCCTGATGAGTTTCACCTTCTCGACCGCATCCACAATCATCTCTGGCCCCAGCAAAGCTCGCTCACCAACATCATCCCAGGATAAGGGTGTACGGCACCTACGCCCGTACAGAGCCTCGAAAGGTGACATCTCGATGCTGGCCTGGAAACTATTGTTATAGGCAAACTCCACCAAATGAGGATGATCCTCCCAGGAACCTCCAAAGTCCAGAACGCACGTCCGCAGCATATCCTCAAGGGTCTGAATAGTCCGCTCTGACTGTCCGTCCGTCTGGGGGTGGTATGCAGTACTAAACTTGAGCTGAGTGTCCAAGCTGGTCTGCAGACTTCTCAAAAAATGGGAAGTAAAACGGCTATCCCGATCTGAGACGATGCTGACCGGAACTTCGTGGATCCTGACTATCTGCCGCATATACATCTCCGCCAGCCTCTCTGTAGACGTACCCACCTTGAATGGCAAGAAGTGGGCCGATTTGGTCAACCTGTCCACGATGACCCAAATTACGTCTTTCCCTCATGGAGTACGCGGCAATCCTGAGACGAAATCCATCGTGATATGCTCCCATTTCCACTCGAGAATGGGCAGCGGCTGTAACAATCTACCGGGCCTCTGCCTCTCTGCCTTGACCTGCTGACAGACCAAGCACCTAGCTACGAAGTGGGACACCTTCCGCTTCATTCCTGACCACCATACATGCTCCTGCAGATCTCGGTACATCTTGTTGGCACCCGGGTGTATAGAGTACTGCGATCTGTGGGCCTCCTGCATAATCTGCTCTCTGAGCTCCCCGCTAGGCACACATAACCTGGCACCGTGCCTCAGGGCACCATCCTCTGCAAGTGAGAACTCAGGATCCCCCACTCCAAGACTGATCTGCTCTCTGATACTCTAAAAAGTCACATCCTCGAACTGGGCCGCCTTGATCCTGTCCACCAAGTCTGACTGAATCTGCATCCCCCATAGCTGCATCTGCACTCCTGGCACGATCACCTCAATCACAAGGCTCTCCAAGTCGGCAAGCAAATGCCGATCCATGGTCAAACACATGGCTGTCGGATACTACTCAAGGCATCGGCAACCACGTTGGCCTTCCCTGGATGATACTGCAGTGCAATATCGAAGTCCTTCATCAACTCCAACCATCTGTGCTGTCTCATGTTCAACTCCTTCTGAGTGAACACATACTTTAGGCTCTTGTGATCTGTGAAGATCTCCACCCGCTCACCATACAGATAATGCTTCCACAGCTTCAAAGCAAAAATCACTGCTGCCAGCTCCAGGTCGTGGGTAGGATAGTTCTTCTCGTAGGGACGTAACTGTCTGGAAGCATAGGCAATCACCTTCCCGTGCTGCTGCAACACACAATCCAGCCCCTTTCCTGAAGCATCACTATAAATAGTGAATCCACCTGATCCTGAAGGCAACGTCAGAATCGGAGCTGTCGTCAGCCGCTTCTTCAACTCATCAAAAGCTGCCTGACACTCCTCTGACCAAACATACTCAGTATCCTTCCGGGTCAACCGTGTCAATGGCTCTGCGATCCGGAAGAAATCCTGTACGAATCTCCGATAATACCCTGCTAGCCCCAGGAAGCTCCTGATCTCTGCAACTGAAGTCGGCGCTGTCCATGCCTCAACTGCCACAATCTTCTTGGGGTCAACTGAGATACCATCTCCAGTCACCACATGTCCCAAGAAGTCCACCCGGTCCAAGAAAAACTCAGACTTGGAGAGTTTTCCATAAAGCTGCTCCTTCCTGAGAATCTCCAGCACTATCCGCAGATGCTCCTCGTGCACCTCCTCAGTCTTGGAATATATCAAGATATCATCAATAAATACTACTACAAACTGATCCAGATACTGATGGAACACCTTGTTCATAAGGTTCATAAACACTGCAGGTGCATTGGTTAGGCCAAACGGCATAACTAAAAACTCGAACTGCCCGTACCGCGTCCTGAAAGCGGTCTTGGGAATATCCTCCCCCTTCACCTTCACCTGGTGATATCCCGACCTCAGATCAATCTTGGAAAATACCCTAGCTCCGCTCAACTGGTCAAATAGATCGTCGATCCGCGGCAGTGGGTATCTGTTCTTGATCGTGAGGTTGTTGAGTGCCCTATAGTCAATACACATGCGTACTGACCCATTCTTCTTCGGCACGAACAATACTGGTGCACCCCATGGCGACGAACTCGAGCGGATGAAGCCCTTGTCCTGTAGCTCATCCACTTGCTTCTTCAGCTCCACCAGCTCGTTGTTGTTCACCCGATAGACATGCTGAGAAATGGGCTCCGCTCCTGGAACCAAGTCTATCGAGAACTCTATGTCCCTGTCGGGTGGCAGTCCCGGCAACTCCTCCGGGAAAACATCCATGTACTCTGCTATCAAGGGGTATGGAATCGTCTGCTCCTCGACCGAGACTCCACAGAAGACTCCGCTGCTCTGCTCTGCCTGACGTCTGGAGTACTCGAACTCTGGCTCCCCCGGCGCTCTGAACAGAACTCTACCCCCTCTACAATCGATGCTGGTTTGGTGCCTGCTCAACCAATCCATGCCTAGTACTATATCGTAGTTCGGCAATGGCATCACGAGCAAGCTCACCTCCCACTCACGGCCTCCCAAAACTACTCTCCGACCCTTACAAACATCACTCACGAGGATAATACCACCCCCGGTCGTGCTCTTGTAAGTCCTAGGTAACGATTTAGCTATGATACCGTGTCTAATCGCAAAAGATACTGAAATGAAGCTATGCGATGCACCGGAATCAAATAATACAAATGCTGGACTGGAGTCAAGAAGAATCGAACCTGCAATCAGCTCTCCAGTCACCTCTGCCTCTCTAGATGCCATGGCGAAAGCTCGCCCCTGCTGGCCTCCCCTGGCCTGCTGCTGGTGCTGGACAAACCTCTGCTGCTGAGTCGGCAGGGCTGGTCCCCGCTGCTGGCCCACTGGAGCTCTGGCTCCTCCTCCGGGAGCTGCTCGTGCTATGCGACACTCCTTCATCTGGTAATCTGCTGCTCCGCAAAGAAGGCACTTTCCGAGCCTCTTCCTGCACTCATTCCTTCCATGCCCTGGCTTCTTGCAGAAGGCATAACTGACTGTCTGCCTGGGTGCCTGATGCTGGAACTGCTGCTGATGAGCCGGCCTCTGCTGAATCGGCTGCGGCTGAAACTGCCTCTGCTGCTGGTGCTGAAAATGAGGCCTCTTGGCCTGGCCTCCGCTGCTGCTGCTGCCCCCAGCTGGGTCTCTCCCTCTCTTGAGCCTAAGCTCAAGATCATCCTCTGCTAGCAGGGCTCCCGTCAAGATCTCCTCAAATGTAGCATCTCTGTTCCCCTTGGTCAGGGACTTGACCTCCTTGACCAGACCCATCCGGAACCTCTGGGCCTTCGCCGTCTCGCTCAACCCCTCAACAAACCTGCCGAGACGGCCAAACTCTCCCGCATACTCCTCAACTGAGAGGCTCCCCTGGACCAGGCTCTCAAACTGTGTCTCCAAGGCTCTGACTGCTGAATCTGGGAAGAACTTCTTCTTGAAGAAGCCCCTGAACTGCTCCCAAGTCTGCCCTGGTACCCCCATCCTGGGGTCCGACTGATACCAGGTGCGAGCAAGATCTCGCATCCGGCTAGCTGCGGCCTCGATCTGAAGGTCTGCTGGAATCCTGCCCAAGCGGAAGATCTCCTCTATATGCTCGATCCACTCGTCGGCATACAGGATCCCCTCTGTCCCCATGAAGTCTCTGGGGCTCATCTTCTGAAACTGCTCGATCCCTGGTGTCCTCTGCTGCTGTACCACCGGTCGAGCTGCAGCTGTCGTGACAGCCAACTCTATGCCTCTGTCCTGCCGAGCCTGCTGTCGGTCCATGAACTGCTGGAAATATGTGAACATCTGAGCTGCGTCCACATGTCCTGGAGGCGATGGCGGCAAGAAAGGATCCTCTGGAAAGTCCGGGTCCTGCCTCCCAGCCGGTGGGTACATACCCCCTGCTGCGGCTGTCGAGGTCTCAACACGAGCTGAGGTGGCAAGCGCTGCAGTCCCCTGGCCTCGTCGTGCTGGCTGAGAGGTAGCAGTCCCCTCTATAGCATCGTCATGGATGGCACGCTGCGAACAAGTCTCTACCATCCTAAAGATAGACAAACAAGAGTATCAATTTCTGAGAAAGAAGCGAAATAACAAAGGCGGACAATTATAATTCAAAGGATCAGCTGACAAAAGGATTTAGATGGCAATAAAAGGAATTTTCCTAAAGTGATTGAGTATCTTAAAATTAATGTCCTATATCCTATAGCAGGCTGCAGTGATACTCTAGTTCGAGCACCACTACACTTCTAGTCTAGACCTTCATGGGCCACCACTAAAAACGTGTCACGACCCGCACCCTAGAGTAAGGGCACGAGACGTGAATACGTCCAGCCTACACCGCAGTGTCGGCGGTAGAACGCTGTCCTAGGTCACAACATCTAGCAATATAATTATCTAAACAGTTTATAGTCCCCGAACGGGGTAACATAGTAATAGAACTCAATCACAACTAAGGAAGAGATAGCACGATATGAAATGGAACTCAAGAAAATGCAATAGATAAAACAGTAGTCTAAGATAATCCCAGCAATACAAAAACTCAGATAAAAGAATATATACAAAACTGATCTCCAAATAAGAGTCTAACTAGAACATGTCTCAAGACTACAAATGAAAACAAGCTAGCTAATCTAGTCTAGGCAGTCGGGGGAAGGTCCTCAGCTACTGCTGGATCCTCCTGAGGGTCCAGCTCACATGTGTCATCTAGGGCTGCCCCGTAGTAGGTGTCCAGGCAAGCCTCCTCCTCGTCCTCTGTAATATTTTCAACAGGTCCAGTCAGGACAAGAGCGAGCACAGTACATCTCAACAGATCATAGCAGGTTAGAAAGTAAAAACATGCAGTAAAGTAAGATACGAGTACTGAAGAAATGCGATATGTAAACAGAAAGAGAACTGTAATGTAAATATCTACTATATATAGAGAACTAGCAGTGACTAGTGAGTCAGAGTACAATATGGACATGTAAATGGCATAAGAGATTCTGATAAGACACTAAGGATGAGATTCTGATAAGAAACTACTGGTGTATTATTCACATGCCCAATTCTACTCTTCCGTACCCCAATCAATACACAAGGATCCATACAGGTTATGTTATTGTACAAGATATCACATGGGGGCCCATATAGGGTGCACGTGATAGTATACATGGGGGCTCCGTGAACCTGAGAGTACAAAGTTCAACGGAGTGCACATGTAAATGAAAGCACAGGAGTACACGATGTAAGTAAAACGCACAAGCAAAATGTACCCGATGCTCCCAAGGGGGATAACATCGCATGTAGAGATCCATATAGTACCAATCTGTGTGACCAACGTGACAGTACAAGTAAAGTAATCTACTGCAGGAAATAATTCTAAGCAGGATATAAAATGATCAAAGAATGTACTCGCCTGTATCTGAGTGTCCGATTTGAATCGTACTGTCCAAGGAGTGGTGTCTGGCTCCTAAACAGAACAGCACAAGTCACAACAAGTCCAGAATAGTGAAATGGAGTCCTACTATGCATTCTACATGATTCTAAGTCAATCTAGGCCAAAGTCAACTCTTGGTCAACTTTGGTCAACCCTAGAAGTCAAACTAGGTCAATCTAGTCTAGTTGAGTCTAAACTAGGCTATTCCAACCTATACTAGCTCGCACCATGCCTAACAAGGCTAGACAAGCCTATACAATTTACATCACCAATTAGCTTAGCTAAATTCTAGAACCCTTAGCTAGTCTACAACCTCACTATACTCATACATAACACCACAATATAATATAGTACATAAACTAGGCTAAAAGTAACCCTACCTCACTAGTTAGCAAGGAACATATATAGATATATATACATTCACACAATATCACATCTACACATATATATACCTACACAAGCATCCCTATATAATATAACTTAGAAAACATAACCCATAGACTATCTGTGTAACCCACACAACATCACATATTGACATTACAAAATATAAATGCCTTTGCATAAAAATAGGGAAAACACAAGGCTAAGTGGCTCATGTATGAAGGTGTGTGTATAGAGTGACAGGAAAGTAACCATATCGTGTGTGTGTATGAAACTGAGGCGCAGGAAATACAAATATGACAGTGAACATGTGAAGAGAAGACAGTGTGTGTACATGGCAAAGTGCAAGAATTAACAAATGTGACAGTGAACATATTAAGAGTTGTGTGTGTGTGTCATGTGCACAGGAAATATAGGTGACAGTAAAGAGAGTGTCACATGGAAAATATACAGGAAATAAAAGTGAAGAGTACAAGGGTGCCAATGTGTGCAGGAAATGCAATGAATCAGTGAACCAGAATCCTGTATGTGTAAATCAAATAATGGACTACAAAAAGGAAAGGAAAGGAGATTACTTCATGTATCAAAACAGTTTATGAAAGATGAAACCCAGTTTCAGTTCCCACATCCCAACCCCATTTCGAAAACAAGAAGACACCTATCTCAGGTTTTGTTCAATGAACTACTCTCAGATGTGCATCTCAGATTTTGAGTGTGTGGACAATTAAAACAGTACAACATATGAAAGGGAAATATAGGATTTAGTTCTCAGGTTTCTCAATGAACTGTCAACATTACTATTAACAACCAAACCCCATTTCTCATTCAAAACACAACCAAAACAAACAAAACTCACCCACAGTTAGATTACAACTAGGAGAATCAATTTAGGGTTTTAAACCACACATTTATCAATATCAAATAGGTTTAAGTAGATGGCAATGTTCAGGTTTAAAAGTCTGGAAAAATCAGAAATCAGTAACTCATTCTCAGGATTTGGGTATTTAGATAAACAACCATTTAACACAATAAAATAAAGTTTAGAGGGTTGGTAATCAAAATATACAATATTTAAGTGTCCTACAATACAATGGTATCCACCCAAGTGGACACAATGTGTCCAATCTGAAATAAAACCATAACAGCAACCTGGACACTGCACAGCAGTGCACTGCCTCGTGCGTGTGCGCACGCGTGTCGTGTACACAGCACAGATCAAACCAAGACACGTGTCCACAAACCTAGGTTAGCCACTCATAGGGCTACCCACGTGTCACCCTGTATTGGGTCGACGTGTCCCTGTGTCGTGTCAAACAACCCGTATCAGTGCACAAAAACTCGGCTGAATCTGACAGTGCAAACCCAATGCGGGCTGGAGAACACATCCGACACGACACGAGAGCATCTCCAACTTGGAGGGCCTCGTGTCAGTCATGGCCCCATGGCCCACGCCAAGTGGCATGGCCTGAGTCGCTGTGTCCAGCGAGTTGTTGGCCCCGAGTAGCAGGGGAAGCAACACAGTCCCGAGCCAGTGCACGAATGCGTGTCCAGGCCAATTTGCACCCGACACAGACACAAAACGACCATGGCTCCTTCACAAAAATCAATGAGCACACAATGATCTACAATCCTATTCAAACAGAATTAAAAAACAGTAAAGTTGAACTCTCAGAGGCATTTGGTCGAACACCTAACACACATGACTGATACGTGTCCAGAATGGACACGAAACCACTGACACAGGACACGAACCTTATCCAGGCATTAGGGGGACTCTTAGGGCTTCCTATTGGTGAAGACTACATGAAGTTTCATGGAGATTTGGAGAAATTACCTCAATGTGAACTTCCAATGGAAAGGCCTCTTCCTAGCTATTTGCTTAGTATCCAAATCACTTCCAATCAATATCAAACTGAACTAAAACACCCACAACAGCAAGAATAACAGTATTAAAAACTATTGCAACTGGTTTGGGGATTTTAGGACCTAAAATGAAATTATGGTGAATTAATGAAGACAAGAACTCACCTCCTTGAAAATAGGGCCCTTCCTAATAAAAGAGGCAACCCTAGATTTGAGAGGGATTATATAAGGGGGGAATCCCTAGGCATAGGGTGGCCGGCCACTTGGGGATTGGGTTAGGGTTTTGTCATTTGGTTGGGCCTTGGGCCAAGCTACCAAGCTAAATGTTGATTGACTTAAACAAGGTTCTAAAACCACAAGTCATGACTTATGACTTCTAATCCTATTTGCTAAAATGACTTAAACCAAGTGCTAGGCTAGGTTAGACTAGGGTCACTTAACCTAACCATGGCCCACTAACTAGGGTTAGCTTCTAGGTAGGTCTACAAGGTCAACACTAGTCAAAAGTCAACATAGTCAAACAATTCCAAATAAATTCCCAAAAATTCCCATAAATTCTAATTAATTCTAATAAATTTAAAAATACCCCAAAATGACAAAAATACCCTCACACTAGAAATGTGGTAATGACACTTCTGCGGCCCAAGACGGTGATCAAAGCTCTCCTGCGGCCTTGCTTCCGACCGTAGAGGACCCCACTGTCCCCAAATCCAGCAAAGAAAAATATTACGATGCTGAGATTTTGGGGGCACAAGGGAAATCCATACGGACGAGGAAGAGGCCGCATAAGAGAGATGGGCAGATGGCCCATGCGGCAGCCAACTCTGGTCGCAGGCAGATGGCCCATGCGGCAGCCAACTCTGGTCGCAGGCAGATGGCCCATGCGGCAGCCAATCCTGGCCGCAGACAGGGTATCTCATGCTGCCCTGTCAGAAGCTCTGTGTTCTACCGTCTCTCATGCAGGTTTGACTCCAAGCAGCCCATTAAGAATACAGAATATTCCAATCTGGACATTTCTTACTATGCGCCTTCAGGTGCTAAATCGAAGAAGTCTAGGGCAGTACGGGCCTAACAAGCCCAGTCAACTGTCCAAGCTGCTAACCGTCAGCGGGCACCGTTAACTGTTATACGGGCTCCTGATAGAAAGTTGTACAGAACCACCCGCATCCAGACCCCCAAGGCTAACGGACAGGGTAGGTCTCAAAAGTCTCCCTCCAACAATCGAGAGCAAGTGTTTTTACTAGCCTCGGATCAGGGAGCAAACATGATACCTATGCACCTGTGTGCTCGGGATACCCGAGTCCATAAATTGGATGCAAAGGTAGATCAGTCTGTTATCGACTTGCGATAGGTGATTACTCATAAACGCAAGGAGAAAGAAGCAACCTTGGCATGTGATGAGCCCTTTTCGGGATGTCGTTGCACCCAGGTCATCATCAACTGTTGCTGCGATAAGTCGGTAGCACCTGAAGATCGGTAGTCCATTTTTCAACGACTGCACCAGCCAACACCTGTTCGACAACCACTTGAAGAACTGGTAAAAATTTTAGGAGACGAGGAATTTTATTTCACCTTCTGTAATTCAACTCGGAAGGTTCTTCCCGACAAGGGAGAAAAGAAGACAGGCTCTTCCAGCCCGACAATCTCAGTCAGCACTGCAAGGGAACTCGCATCTGGAGGATTGTCGCCGACAGCCACAGGGGGTGTCTACTAGGCACTCGATCTAGAAAGAAGCTTCCAACACCCGAAGGTGCACCCTCCCTGGGGGTAGATGAAGCTGGGGGTAGCAGTCCCCTCAATGTATGCGACAACCCGGTGTTCCAAGAGCATACACAGGCGGTAGCGATCCACTGGAATTATGCAACGGACTTGGACGTCACCGAGGATGACCGCCTTCGCCAAGACGATGCAGCTTCCTGCGCAGAGGGTGGCACTCCGTCTGAATTCGAGGAGGAGGATATTCTGATATTCCACGACGATTTCTCGGTATAAAGGTACGACACGGAGAGCACCTCTTCTACGGTACCTTCCACATCCACCCACATACGGACAGTCTTTATGGCCGACGATTATCATGAATGGCCTACTGATCGACAATGTATAGAAGTACTTGAAGCTATGCTCCTGTCCCTGGTCAAGTCAGTAGATGAAATCAAAACTGCCTTGCCGACTCAACTGGCAAGGACGCCTGGACAAATAAGCTTGGGACCCACAGTCAACGTGGACTCCAACATGACCGCTCCTCCTTTAGGTGATAATCCTTTAGGAGCATCCGTTCCTTCAGCTACAGACAAAGCCAGGGAAACAAGAAAGGAAGTCCAGGAGCTTTGAGCAATGTTCAATGACCGAGGCTCCTTCCGAGACCTCAGAATACGGCATCTGTATCCCGTTACGTGAAGAGATGTTCCTTTTCTGCCATGGTACAAACCGTTTCATATTGATTCGTATGACGGGAAGACCTCTGCTAGTCGGTACATGACTTATTTTGAGGTCATAACCGACCACTTGCCGCATAGCGACGCCATCCTCATACGATTATTCATCGAAGCATTGGAGGGGATCGCACTCGACTGGTACCGCAACCTTTCGGACAACTGCATCCATTCTTTTGACGGCTTCAAGCACATGTTCCTGGAGAGATTCTACGAAGTGGGGCATGATGTGACAATGTCGTCTCTCATGGACGTCGTTTAGGGGGAGAGGGAGCTAACAAGGAACTATATCGAGCGGTTCCGCCAAACCGGAATAAGATTGCCCCAAGGCAATCCCGAAAGCTCCTTGATTGAAATCTGCCAGAAGAAGTTGCTCTCCGCAATCAGCCTCTGGATGGGCAAAGATTAGTTCAGGGATTGGACGACCTTTATCATAAGCCCTACCAATGCAGAGACGAAGTTAAAGAAGGCTCGCCTGCTGGGATTATACATCCCAGATGGAGAGCACAAAGGCAAACGTCCTGGTACCACCTCTAGTAACAACAATAGTGGTGGCACCTCCAATAACCGGGACAATAAAGGCAAACAGGCCATAGTTGCTGATACGACCAAGAAGCCTGAACAAAAACAGGCAGAGGCTCAGTGGCCCAAGGTGAATTACTCATTCAAAGATAGTCATGTCAAGCCTATCTTCGACATGCTCTTACAAGGAGACAGGATCCAACTCCCTCCACCAAGACACAAGCCTCGAGCGGCGGAGATGGAGGACCCAAAATATTGTCACTTCCACCGCTATGTTTATCATTTCACTCATAACTGCTTTCAATTAAAATGGTACATCCAGAGTCTTATCGACTCCAAAGCTCTGTCATTAGATTTTGAAGAGGTTACCGTAGCGGCAAATATGGTATCAATTCAGTTCGGTGACTTCCCCCCAACAAGTACTCAAGAAGGGGTAATACCTATCCCCCAGGCGATGATGGAGGTTACTAATCTTTCCCCCGTCCGAGACCAGACGACTAGCCTGGTACCTCTCACCACGTCATAAGAAGAGGTTATGTGGGTGCACCCAGACTTAGTGCCAGAAGTTACACAGGCGGTGTCATCTCCAACCAACAAGAAGAAGGGCAGGGAGTCCAGATCCTGCCATACAATTTCAGCCGAAGCTGAGGAGGTGGCGGCCGTTGTTACCCGGTTTGGGGCACAAGTCCAGCCCACTCTGGGTAGTTCAGTCGAAGACCCTCAGCCGGTAACGCTGCCTGCCACTGATGTTCCGGGGCCATCTCAGCCTCCGTCGGCGTACAGGTCCAAGTCGAAGGAAACCCGCTTCGACAGGACACTCCGTAAGGATGTACCTCAGGGACTGGAGAGACCTTACAACTTTGACATATTAGCACAACTGGCTAATACGCTGGCAAAAGTTGTCGTTATACGGGCTTCTAAGGCTCTCCAAGGATCTTCGTGTCGTATTGAGCGAAGCACTCTAGAATGCCGATGCCTACTAAGCCCAGGTCAAACCTACAGAAAAAGACTCGTCAGCAGATCTCCAGGGTAGCAATTGTGCAGATACGATACCCAACATCGTATTCACCCCATAGGACATGTTAATCAAGACTAACTTGCATGATCGCCCCTTGTACTACACTGGATACATAGGCGATATCAAGCTGGATCGGATGCACATCGATCCTGGATCGTCGATAAGCATCATCCCGAAAAGCTTGCTTCAAGTCCTCGGCATCCCTATGCACCGACTAGCGATGACCAACACTGCCATTAGCGGTTTCAACTCGGGAAGGAGCTATCCCCTAGGAAAGATCCGATAGAAATGTCAGATCGACGACCTAAGGACGGAGGTTACCTGCTACGTCATAGACGCAGATACGTCCCACAATATCCTCTTGGGGCGTCCGTGGATACATGACTATATGATCGTGCCATCCACACTCCACTAGTGCTTCAAGTATGTCAGTAAGCACGATTTTGTGAAGACAAAATTTGCCGACATCGATCCCTTCAAAGGGGTTGAGTCTTATTACTCTTCGGAGGCTTGTCTATATGAAGAATCGAAGAAGTACACAACTGACGAACGGGAAGCCATAACAGGGTCAGAAGAACCTTTAAAAATCTATCTTCAGGCCCGTAAACCAGGCAAAGCCGTACCCCTTGTCGCAATTTTGCATAAAGAGGTGCCCGGTTCCCCCACCCCAGCTGCACAGTTGGAACCGATGGTCATTCGGCTCCCGAGATCCAGCCAGGAGCCAAAACCTATCGTAGGGACGATGGTGATCCATTTGTCGAAATTCAATTAAAGGCAAACGGAAGAATCGGGTCCCTCTATGGCGCCGATGGTGATCCGATTGCCAAAATCCACTCAAAGGCAATCAAAAAATACGAAGTCCTCTATCAAGCCGATGGTTATCCGTCTTCCCATGATGAGCCGACAATCAAGTGTTGATCCGAGACCCTCATGCAAGCAAATGCCACAAACAGAACCCTTGGTTGTTAAGTTGCCCAAGACAGCGTTCCAATCTCCGGTCACGCAGGAGGTAGCTGAAAAGGAGGCTGAACTTGTAAAGTATCTTGTTGCAAAGGTGGATAGTCCCTGATGATGTAATCCCTGTGGACAAAATTTTTTATTTCATCAATAAGAGGCTGCCGATGAACTATCTTGAGTGTAATAAGCTTAATCTGATGTATGCTATGGGGCACGGTCTGGACATTAACCTGCACACACAGGTGACAACCGTCCATACCGCAAACCGACTTACTTCCATTAAAGACGCCTACTTTCTGGTCCCAGGCAGAAGAGAAGGGGATCACTCGATCATCTTCGGCCGAAACGATCCTCAACCTTTTATGCCACAAGAGTTTGATCTCGAACCCGATGCTGAAAGATTACCGCCGTAATGCTTGTGGTTCGTATTGCGTATCTTGGTATACATATACGTAATTTTACCCGTATTGCATGTCTTTCTGCTTGATTTATTCTAGCATTTCATTGATTGATTTATTCTTGGGTTGGTTCGGCTTGGCTTGGTTTATCATGAACCATAGGTGAACCCTCCTACCTACCACCACCCTTCTTATTTAATCCATTCCCCTCATTCTCTCTCTTCATTTACTTCTTCTTCTCCACCATTACTTCTTCAACCACCAGGAGAGTGAGAGAGAGAGAGAGCTTAGGCAAGTGCATCTTGCTTCATGGAGGAACTCAAGATTTATTGTTCCATTTTCTTCCTTGCAATATTCTAAGACTCTTTAGTGCTTGGCATTTTCAATTTCCATGGCTAAACTCTTCTAGATCTAAGTTTATTTTATTTTCGAATTTCTTGAATTTTGATCTACTTAGCTTTGTTATTTCTAAGTTTTGATGGTTCCATGTTGCAGAGCATTTCGTTTTGCCCCAATTTGACCTATGAAAGTTCGAATTTGGACTTTGGATGAAGGGTTTATGGAGCTTAGAAGTTTGGATTCATGGTGTTCTTCTTCTCGGATCAGTGAAGAAGAAGAACAGTACAGCCGTATAGCTGTCCTGGCCGCATGAAAATACTTGACCGCATGAGTCTTCATGCGGCAAGCATTTCCAGCCGCATAAGGCCATGGGCAGCAACCCAGCCGCATGAGGCCTTGACTTGACTTAGTCGCCTGGCGCATGAATTCTCAGCCGCTTGAAGACAACTCATCTCAGCCGCATAAAGATTTACATTCTTCAGTCGCATAAGACTCCAATTGAAACTCTGCCGTATGGCTCTACCTTTGATTCAGTCGCATGAGAGGGCTTGGCCCTTAGTCGCATAAGCACTTGCCTTTCTAGCCGTATAAAGCTGCATTAAGTCCCAGCCGCATTGGGCTCAGTCTTCCCGCTGCCATATATGACTTGATCCCCGCGAGCCGCATGTGGCACCGTGTTTTCAGTCGCATGCGCTTGCTCCTAATGGCCGTATATGCCCTGCATCCTCCAGCCACATACGCCCATTCTTCTAGCCGCATGAGCCTGCAGCCGCAGGAGCTTGGTTTCCCTTAGCTGTCTAACTCCTACCGAGTCCTTGTCCTCTTTCCTCATTTTGTTATTATTATTATGTTGGACTGTCTCATTTATACTCAGGTTCTAACCCTTATAGAATACTTGTACTATACAAGTTCTGCACATGAACCATGGCATGATGGTGGCCTGCCACGTCGCACTCTTGACAAAAAAAACTGACACGATACATCTCGTCATGCGGTTATGATAGCTATCCTGACATGACAAGTATGAATGATCTGGACACCGTGGAGATTGCGTTTGTACAAATAAACCAGTACTATCTTGTATCATGTCTAGGATAGGAATCGCTGAGTACCACGGTCAGGGATACCTACAGTAATTGACTAAGGCTAATAAACTAGAATAATTCTGTAGACATGAAGAGATTTCCAGCTACAGGCAATCCCGTTATCTGGACGCATTCAGTGGACTTGTAGCCTACCGACGAGTAGGGGACATTTCCAGCACACAGTCATGTGGTGCACCCTTCATAGATGGACATTCGACCCGGATAACTGGATGGTCTACAGGGCTTATGGCTGTTGGAATAATCTCATTGTGTCTTGCTAGTAACTAGGCATGTGACAACCCTAGTTAGTTAAGAGTATCAATCCGTACTTTTTGATTGGCCGTGATTGATTGGATGGAGTTTATTCCAGCTTAGTCTTATCTTAATCCTTTACAAGACCGTGACATGACATGATTGATTATGCCTGTCTCAACAATAAATGATCAGGGGTCCAGTTCTGTTCAGGCGAAGGGTTACAACTCCGGTCCTTATTTGGTTTAAGGGTTGTAACCTGGCTCCCGGAGTAGTTCTGTGTCCGCTCTTCGTTTATTTTCTTAGTGTATCCCATGCCATGCTCGTCATGTTTTACTTTACTTTAACAGTATGAATTATTACTTATGTTGGCCGTAACAATAAAGATCAGGGGTCCAGTTCTGTTCAGGCGAAGGGTTACAACCCCGGTCCTTGTTTGGTTTAAGGGTTGTAACCTGGCTTCCGGAGCAGTTCTGTGTCCTCTCTTCATTTATTGTCTTTACTGTACCAATAGTATTTGAGACGGGTTTCTATTTAGGTGAAAGGTTACAACCCCGGTCCTTGTTTGGTTTAAGGGTTGTGACTGGCTACTTGAATGGTTTCCTCGTACTCAGTTTACTGTGGTTATCCCTATTATTATCAGTTCTTTATTTATTATCTTTTAAATTCTATTGGGTTATGCTGGTTTTAGTTCCCAAGTGAAGCCTCCTTTGTGGCACTTGCTCTTTCTAGGGTCTGGCCCAGCTGGTTTTGTATGGCCAGATATCGGAGCAGCTCCAGAGGATCTACCTACCTTCCAGCCAGATGGTGACCACCAGGCGTAACCCTGGCAACGAGTGAGTTTTTTTTGTCCTCCCACCTTATTGTAAAAATTATTCTTTTGAGGCATTTAGCCGGCGAGCACGTGTTAGCTCGTATTACACCTTTATTTAATGTCTGCCTACGGGCTGTAACATGATTGACAGATCCTAGGGTTGATCATGTATGACTGAACTCTTGCTAGTATTGACATTTTATAATGACTAGCTTCATGATCAGCTGAATATGTAATATTTAGGATGCCTTACTATTGTATATTTGGTGATCTTATATCTTGTAACACTCACTTACTTGCTTGTGATTGAGACACTAGGCTTGTTCATGACCATAAAAGACTGTTGGCTTGTAGTTAAACCCTCATGTATCTAGACAGCCATGACCGTATAGCGAGATGGATTGTACTTCAATATACGTAGCTGGCTATGTCTGCCCCCGTTCTCTAGTATTCTGGTTCTGGGGCATGACATGGTTTAAGTGGTGGCCCATGCAGGTCTTGTATATCAAGATATGTGAGGGTTTACCGAATAGATGTCTCAATCAGTATTCGCCCTTGATCTCTGCTCGTATCTTCAAATCTCTGAGAATCTTGACCTGATAACATGCTCGTATCATTGATCTATCCTGGTCCTTCCTTATTGTTCCCTATGTCGTCTTCTTCAGTGGCATTGTTCCTGGACCTACCGATCAGCAAGGCGGAGCACCTCCCGCGGACCAGCAGCAACCTGGAAATCAAGCCCAGCATTCAGGACTAGCCTCTAGAGTCATGCCTACTTGAGGAGAGTCACTAGTTCAGCCCGTCCAGCCTGCAGAGCCTGAGGATGGCACTTTGGTGGGTCTTATCAGGTCCCTATTAGCCTTCCAGGATCGTCGTGGAGATGCCTTGCACCAGGCGGTAGCAGATTCTTTGACCAGAGGAGGTCATCAGGGTAACAGCACGGCCAACAGCTTCAAGCGCTTGAACCCTCCCTTCTTCGACGACAGTAAAGATGCGATCGTTGCAGATTCATGGCTTCAGAACACGGAGGTGATTCTAGAAGCAGCCAGGACTCCAGAGAACGAGAAGGTGGCCGTGGTGCGCCTACAGCTATTGGATCTCGCCCGCAGCTGGTGGACGGTACAGGCCGATGGATTAGTGGCCCCTATTTCATGGGAAGTATTCAGGAAGAGATTCCAGACCAAGTATTTTGATGTTGTAGCTCGATACGATCTACAGACGAGGTTCACCAATCTGAAGCAGATGGGTAGGACAGTCGACGGATATGCGACCGAGTTCTCCAGGCTTAGTCGGTTTGCTCCCACCTTGGTGGAGACCGAGTTCGATAGAGCCCAGCGGTTCCAGCAGGGGCTCCACCTAGAGATTTTGTTAGCGGTAGAGCAGTTTGAGCATCAGACCTTTGATGCAGTGCTGAGGACAGCCCGGAGGCACGAGTATACCTCCCAGAGGATCGTCGATAGGGCCAGAGGTCGGAAGAGATCTCACAGCCAGATGAATCATTCTTGAGCACCAGCCCCGGCAGCCAGGGCTTTGACCATTGGAGCTCCGAGGCGGGCGGCCTCAGTGACGTCGGTTCAGCATTCCACCCTGACGCACCCTCAACAGCAGAAGCAGAAGTAGTCTTCTACAGTAGGATGTTCACATTACGGAAAGCCGGGGCATGTGATATCAGAATGTCACAAAGCACAGGAATTGTACTTGGTTTGTGGTGCCCCGGACCACAGGGTTGGGAACTGCCCGAACAGGGGAAGTTCATCAGCCTTCTCTAGTCCTTCAGTTAGAGGATCAGTACCAGTCCAGCAGCAGCAGCAGCTACAGTACCCGTTCCCGAGGCCATTGCCGGCGCAGCCCCAGGTATTCCAGCAGAGAGACCGCAGCAGTATGCCCAAGCCCAAGCCCTGATCTAGAGCAGGCAGAGGAATTTTCAGCAGAGGGGACCCGCACCCAGAGGACATGGTCAAGTGCTGGCTTTGACCATGGAAGAAGAAGGAATAGCACTAGATGAGGTAGTGGCAGGTACTATTCTCGTCAACACCTTTACAGTTTCAGTATTATTTGATTTTGGTGCCTCGCATTCATTTATGTCTGTACGATTTGTGACACGGGTAGGACTGGAGCCTGAGTCATTATCAGTAAGGCTCAATATAATTACTGGTAACGGACTTGTGGGAGTAGATAGAGTGTTTTCCTCGTGTCGGATCGTAGTTAGCGGAAGAGAATTCCCCGCTAGATTGATAGAGTTCCCGATGGCCGATTATGATGTGGTCTTAGGGATGGATTGGTTGAGGGACCAGTATGCTAGGATAGACTGCCACATTGGCAGGGTTATTTTTAGCATTCCAGGCGAGCCAGAGTTTTTCTTCTCCCGAGGCAAAGTTGAACCTTCTCCTCCAGTGTTGCGGAGGGCAGTAGCAGTAGTACAGTTACCTCGTATAGTCGAAGAGCTTCCAGGGATGCCGCCAGAGCGAGAGATCGAGTTTATCATCGACTTGATTCCCGGAACAGCCCTAGTGTCAGAGAGAGTCTACAGGATGGCGCCATCAGAGCTAGAAATATTGTACAAGATGATTGAAGAACTCAGAACCAAAGGATTCATTCGTGCTAGTGGATCGCCTTGGGGAGCCCTGATGCTTCTTGTGAAAAAGAAGGATGGTTCGTCCAGATTATGTGTAGATTATCGTACCTTGAACTCAGTGACAATCAAGAACAAATACCCTCTTTCGAGGATAGATGACTTGTTTGATCAACTCAAGGGGGCTGCAGTATTCTTGAAGATCGACTTGCGGTCAGGATACCATCAGATCAGAGTCAGAGAGTAGGACATCCCGAAGATAGCTTTTAGATCGAGATATGGACATTGGAAGTTCCTTGTGATGCCATTTGGAGCAACCAATGCGCCGGCAGTATTCATAGACCTCATGAATCGTATCTTTATGCCTTATTTGGATCAGTTCGTGATCCTGTTCCTAGACGATATCCTAGTCTACAGCAAGAATAAAGCGGAGCATGAGCATCATCTCCGTGTGGTTCTTCTGATTCTCAGAGAGCACCAATTGTATGCCAAGTTTAGTAAATGCGATTTTTGGCTCGATCGCATTTCGTACTTAGGTCATATCATCACCCGAGGAGGAGTTGAAGTGGATCCCCAGAAGATTGTGGCTATTGAGTCGTGGCCAGTGCCCAGCACAGTTGCAGAAGTTCGCAGTTTTTTTGGCTTAGCCGGCTACTACCGGCGATCTGTTTTAGACTTTGCTCGAATTTCAGCGCCATAGATCCGGTTGACCCGCAAGGATGTGCAGTTTGCTTGGACAGCAGAGTACTAGGATTCTTTTGAGAGGTTGAAGCGAGGCTTGATAACGGCTCCTATTCTCACGCTTCCAGATGGAATTGGAGGATTCTCAGTGTATTGTGATGCTTCGGACAGTGGTTTAGGATGTGTTCTGATGCAGCATGGAAAGGTAATAGCTTATGCATCACGACAACTTCGTGATCATGAGAGGAATTACCCAATCCATAACTTGGAGCTGGCAGCAGTAGTGTTTGTACTTAAGCTTTGGAGGTACTACTTGTACGGAGATAGGGTAGAGATTTTCACCGACCACAAGAGCCTGAAGTATGTTTTGACCCAGAAGGATCTTAACATGCGTCAGAGGAGGTGGCTGGAGCTACTTGTGGATTATGAGATTAACCTGCAGTATCACCCAGGAAAGGCCAACGTTGTTACAAATGCATTGAGCAGGAGAGCCGAAGTTTATTTCCTAACAGCGCAACCAGAGCTGTTAGCCGATCTTCAGAAGATGGGTATAGAAGTTGTTCTCCCTTCCAGTACGGCATTAATGGCTAGTATGCTAGTTCAGTCCACTATATCGAGAGGATCCGGATGGCGCAGTCAGCAGATTCCAAGCTTCAGCGACTCAGAACAGAGTGTGAGACAGGACGAAAACCAGAGTTATGCATCCATGAAGACGGTACACTTCGACATGGTAAGCATCTTTATGTACCCAATGGAGATATCAGACAGGAGATCCTGGCAGAGGCCCACAGTTCGCAGTATTCCATTCATCCCGGTGGCACGAAGATGTACCGTGATATCCGCCAGCACTTTTGGTAGAATGGCATGAAGAGGAAGATAGCCCGGTTTGTCTCTCGTTGTTTAGTTTGTCAACAAGTTAAAGCTGAACATCATAGGCCAGCTGGACTACTTCAATCATTGCCAATTTCAGAGTGGAAGTGGGAGCATATAACCATGGATTTCGTAACTGGATTACCTAGATCTCCAGCTGGTCGAGATGCTATTTGGGTTATAGTTGACCGGCTCACGAAGGTGGCTCACTTTCTTCCGTTCAGAGTTGGTCAGTTGACGGCTCAGCTAGCAGGAATGTATCTCCGACAGATTGTCAGATTGTACGGTGTGCCAGTCATTATCACCTCGGACCGAGATTCAAGATTTATGTCGCACTTTTGACGTAGCCTGCAAGAGAGTTTGGGAACTCGCCTCCAATTCAGATCAGCATATCACCCACAGACAGATGGTCAGTCGGAATGCACGATCCAGACTCTTGAAGACATGTTGAAATCTTGTACGCTCGACTTCGGTGGTTCGTGGGAAGATCACCTGCACCTGGTGGAGTTCTCGTACAACAATAGTTTCCAAGCTAGTATCCAGATGGCACAGTTCGAGGCACTGTATGGTAAGAAGTGCAGATCCCCGCTAGCTTGGGATGATGTTGGGGAGAGGCAGATGCTCGGTCCAGAAATAATTACCCAGACAGTTGAAGTAGTCAGAAGAGTCAGGGATCATCTTCGCGTGGCACAAGATCGCCAGCGTCATTGGGCCGATTCTCATCAGCGTCCCCTTGAATTTTCTATCAGCAACCATGTATTCCTGAGGATTTTGCCTAACTGTGGCGTCATTCATTTCGGCATACGGAAAAAGCTTAATCCTAGGTATATAGGGTCGTTCGATATTCTGGAGCGAGTAGGAGATGTATCCTATCGTCTCGCTCTTTCACCGTCGTTGCGTGAGGTACATGACGTATTCCATGTATCCTAACTGCGATGGTATATCCCAGACCCGAGCCACATCTGGATCATTCGGAATTGGTTGTTGGTACCAACCTTTCGTATGAGGAGAGGCCCGTGTCTATATTGGACCGGAGAGATAAGACACTCAAGAACAAGACTATCAAGTTAGTCCGAGTTGCTTGGGGTCATCACTCTTTGGATGAGTCAACATGGGAGCGTGAGGATGATATCCGATCGCGATATCCCGACCTGTTTGATTCGTGAGGTATAATGTCCTTCTTATGCCTTATACCCTTAGTTCCTTGCTTGAATGAATGATTGATTGCCTAGTTATAACTTGCTTGTGATTAGTATAGCTTGCTCTTGTCCCTCTAGCCTCTTAATTAAATTCTGAGGACGGAATTCTTTTAAGGTGCATAGAGTTGTAATACATGTGGTTCGTATTGTGTATCTTGGTATACGCATACGTAATTTGACCTGTATTGCATGTCTTCCTGCTTGATTTATTCTAGCATTTCATTGATTGATTTATTCTTGGGTTGGTTCGGCTTGGCTTGGTTCATCATGAACCATAGGTGAACCCTCCTACCAACCACCACCCTTCTTATTTAATCCATTCCCCTCAATCTCTCTCTTCATTTACTTCTTCTTCTCCACCATTACTTCTTCAACCACTAGAAGAGTGAGAGAGAGAGCTTAGGCAAGTTCATCTTGCTTCATGGGGGAACTCAAGATTTATTATTCTATTTTCTTCCTTGCAACATTCTAAGACTCTTTAGTGCTTGGCATTTTCAATTTCTATGGCTAAACTCTTCTAGATCTAAATTTATTTTATTTTCGGATTTCTTAGGTTTTGATCTACTTAGCTTTGTTATTTCTAAGTTTTGATGGTTCCATGTTGTAGAGCATTTCGTTCTGCCCCAATTCGACCTATGAAAGTTCGGATTTGGACTCCGGATGAAGGGTTTATGGAGCTTAGAAGTTTGGATTCATGGCGTTCTTCTTCTCGGATCAGTGAAGAAGAAGAACAGTACAGCCGTATAGCTGTCATGGCCGCATGGAAATACTTGACCGCATGAGTCTTCATGCGGCAAGCATTTCCAGCCGCATAAGGCCATAGGCAGCAACCCAGCCGCATGAGGCCTTGACTTGACTCAGTCGCCTGGCGCATTAATTCTCAGCCGCTTGAAGACAACTCATCTCAGCCGCATAAAGATTTACATTCTTCAGCCGCATAAGACTCCAATTGAAACTCTGCCGCATGGCTCTGCCTTTGATTCAGTCGCATGAGAGGGCTTGGCCCTTAGCCGCATAAGCACTTGCCTTTCTAACCGCATAAGTACTAGCCTTTCTAGCCGCATAAAGTCGTATTAAGTCCCAACCGCATTGGGCTCAGTCTTCCCGCTGCCGCATATGACCTGATCCCCGCGAGCTACATGTGGCACCATTCTTTCAGCCGCATGCGCTTGCTCCTAACGGCCGCATATGCCCTGCATCCTCCAGCCGCATACGCCCATTCTTCTAGCCGCATGAGCCTGCAGCCGCAGGAGCTTGGTTTCCCTTAGCTGTCTAACTCCTTCTGAGTCCTTGTCCTCTTTCCTCATTTTGTTATTATTATTATGTTAGACTGTCTCATTTATACTCAGGTTCTAACCCTTATAGAATACTTGTACTATTCAAGTTCTGCACATGAACCATGGCATGATGGTGGCCCGCCATGGTACACTCTTGACAAAAAACTGATACGATACATCTCGTCATGCGGTTATGACAGCTACCATGACATGACAAGTGTGAATGATCTGGACACCGTGGCAATTGCGTTTGTACAAATAAACCAGTACTGTCTAGGATAGGAATCTCTGAGTACCACGGTCAGGGATACCTACAGTAATCGACTAAGGCTAATAAACTAGAATAATTCAGTAGACATGAAGAGATTCCCAGCTACAGGCAATCCCGTTATCTGGGCGCATTCAGTGAACTTGTAGCCTACCGACGAGTAGGGCACATTTCCAGCACACAATCATGTGGTGCACCCTTCATAGATGTACATTTGACCAGGATAACCGGATGGTCTGCAGGACTTGTGGCTGTTGGGATAATCTCATTGCATCTTGCTAGTAACTAGGCCTGTGATAACCCTAGTTATTTAAGAGTATAAAGCCGTACTTCTTGATTGGTCGTGATTGATTGGATGGAGTTTATTCCAGCTTAGTCTTATCTTGATCCTGTACAAGACTGTGACATGACACGATTGATTATGCCTGTCTCAACAATAAATGATCAGGGGTCCAGTTCTGTTCAGGCGAAGGGTTACAACCCCGGTCCTTGTTTGGTTTAAGGGTTGTAACCTGGCTCCCGGAGCAATTCTGTGTTCTCTCTTCATTTATTGTCTTAGTATACCCCATGCCATGCTCGTCATGTTTTACTTCACTTCAACAGTATGAATTATTACTTATGCTGGCCTTAACAATAAAGATCAGGGGTCCAGTTATGTTCAGGCGAAGGGTTACAACCCCGGTCCTTGTTTGGTTTAAGGGTTGTAATTTCGGAGTAGTTCTGTGTCCTCTCTTCGTTTATTGTCTTTACTGTACCAATAGTATTTGTGACGAATTTCTATTCAAGTGAAGGGTTACAACTCCGGTCCTTGTTTGGTTTAAGGGTTGTGACCTGGCTACTTGAATGGTTTTCTCGTACTCAGTTTACTGTGGTTATCCCTATTATTATCAGTTCTTTATTTATTATCTTTTATATTCTATTGGGTTATGCTGGTTTTGGTTCCTAAGTGAAGCCTCCTTTGTGGCACTTGCTCTTTCTGGGGTCTGACCCAGCTGGTTTTGTATGGCTAGATATCGGAGCAGCTCCAGAGGATCTACCTACCTTCCAGCCAGATGGTGACCACCAGGCGTAACCCTGGCAACCAGTGGGTTTCTTTTTGTCCTTCCACTTTATTGTAAAAATTATTCTTTTGAGGCGTTTAGCCGGCGAGCATGTATTAGCTCGTATTGCACCTTTATTTACTGTCTGCCTACGGGCTGTAACATGATTGAAAGATCCTAGGGTTGATCATGTATGACTGAACTCTTGCTAGTCTTGACATTTTGTAACGACTAGCTTCATGATCTGCTGAATATGTAATGTTTGGGACGCCTTACTATTGCATATTTGGTGATCTTACATCTTATAACACTCACTTACTTGCTTGTGATTGAGACACTAGGCTTGTTCATGACCATAAGAGACTGTTGGCTTGTAGTTAAACCCTCATGTATCTAGACAGCCGTGACCGTATAGCGAGGTGGGTTGCACTTCAATATACGTAGCTGGCTATGTCTGCCCCTGCTATCCAGTATTCTGGTTCTGGGGTGTGACAACCGCTCTACCTGTATAGTCCTCAAGCCAAGTACTTCATACAAAAGCAGGGGTACAACATGGAGGCTGCCCTAGGTCTGAATTACGGCAATGGTTGGCGATCGCCTCTGCAGATGTCAGCCCTGGCTGAGAAATCTCGAGATTATTACGACAAGTCCAAATGCGGCCTCGGTTATGTTATACAAGCAACAACGCCCGAGAACTCCGATGAGTAATACGAGTGGCATTCTCACTCATCCGAATCACCTACATACGATTCTGATGACAGCATTGGGGATATATTCAGGTAGACATTATCTGTCAATATGGCATCCGCTGACATTGAAGAGGAAGACGAACATCTACTCGAACCTCTTGAATTGGAGCCGTGGGTCCAATAACTGGATGCACAATGGAAGAAGTGCTTTAAGTTACGAGACCCTCCCACTGAAGATGAGGTCATCCAAGTTGACCTCGGTGATGAATCCTCCACGAAGCCAATCTTTATCAGTAAAAGCCTGACGAACGATGAGCGGGAGTCACTGTTGCAACTCGTCAGAGAATATATCGACGTCTTCGCTTGGAGCTATGAAGACATGCCAGGACTAAACTCCGAGATCGTACTCCATAAGCTCAATATTCATCCGGATGCAAAACCAGTCAAGCAGTAGCAACGGCAGTTCCGTCCAGACATCATGAACTCCATCGAAGCGAAAGTAAACAAGCTTATAGCTAGTGGTTTCATCCGCGAGGAGCAGCACCCAGACTGTATAGCTAATATAGTACCAATCGTCAAGAAGAACGAAAAGATCCGAATCTGCATCGACTTTCGTAATCTGAATGCGACATGTTCTAAGGATGAATTCTCTCTTCCCATCCCCGACATAATGATCGATAATACGTGTGGCTTCGAATGCATGTCCTTTATGGATTGCTTTTCAGGATACAATCAAATCAAAATATCTTCTGATGAAGAGAATCATACGTCATTCTGAACACCGATCGACGTATATTGTTACACGGTCATGTCCTTCGGCCTGAAGAACACTGGTGCTACATATCAGCGAGCTATGAGCGTCATCTTCAGAGATCACTTATGCAAGACGGTGGAGTGTTACGTTGACGACATCGCCGTCAAAAGCCGCTCCAAGGAGGATCACTTACAAGATTTGAGGACAGTGTTCGACCTTATGCGAGCGCACAATCTGAAGATGAATCCCACCAAGTCCTTTCTGGACGTGTCCAGCGGGAAGTTCTTGGACTTTGTCATTACTTTTCGGTACGTTCACATAGACCCCGATAAGACAAAAGCAATCATGGAGATGAGTCCACCGAGGAACCTTCGTGAACTCCGCGGCCTCCAGGGAAGACTAGCCTACATCAGGAGATTCATATCTAACCTCTCAAGGCGATGTCAACCCTTCACATAACTCATGAAGAAAGTCGTCTCTTTCGTATGGAATGAAGAATGTTAACGCGCCTTTGATGACATTAAGGAATACTGTGAGCCCATGACCTAAAATTCCTATTTTTTGTGTTATTGAATATTGCTAAATTATTAATTAGTGCATATAAATAATTAAATAAGCAATGTATATATGTAATATATTTATAATTTTCTTAGTAAATAAAAGAAAAGGGAAGAAGGGGGTTTCACAAATATCACAACAGTGGGGGACCAAATTACAAATATCACATTTTAAATCCCAGATTCAAACGGCCAGGGATCAAGTAGAGACTCGACTATCCCCTCCCCTGTTTTGAAAGATAAGTTTAAACCAAATTCAAACTAGATTCTCCCGATCTTCACAGGAATAGCATCAATCTAAACCCTAGTGTATAAGTATATATAAGAAGCCAAGTAGCCGACCCCAAACCCTAAAGCTCCTGCACTCCTGAATTCGAGTAGGCGATTACTAGTGAAGAACTTGTGGCTTGCCAACAACAGGTACTTCCCTGTCCCTTAAATTTATTATATGATTTTAGATTATTAATAAGAGTTTGATCCTGTTAAATAGTAGCCTAGGTGTTTGTCGTAAATCCTGAAAGGAAGACAATGCCATGTATTAGTAGGCAAATCGAGTACTGAGTAGTTGATAACAATTGGTTAGGAAGGATTAACACAACTGATCTTTCGATCACTATCCTTCATGTAGCATGTTACTATATAACATATGGATTAAATGGGGGGTCTGACCTATACAGGAGGGGGGTACCTTCGTTTAGGGGCAAGCACAGTTATGTGCACCTATGTGGAAACATAAGGATTTGGTTTTGGATGTATGTAGAGACCCCTACATGTCTAGCCCATTGGCCTAAGTACCCTGTAGCAGCAATGGTAGTTAAGATCAATCACATCCTAGTTATCATAAATCATAGCAGTGTACACTGAGATCAGTTGATTGTATGAGGAGATAACAATATAAGAACCTATACAAGGGGATGGGACAGCAACCTTACTGAGGGTAATAGGCTACAGTAACAGCTAACCCGTCTTGATATCCCTAATGTCAGGTACTATAAACCCTACTCTGGTTACAACAGAGACATTGATGATGATTTTCCAATAATAAACCAATGACCATGTCGAGACATACATGATTAGAGGAGGTTCCCTAGTATCCAAAGGATATTGATGGGAGAGGTTTTCCCTGGCACCCATTAGATGGGATCAAATCAGTTCCTTATACCAAAGGATACTGAACTTAGGGTTTTTGACAGTAGCAGTCAGTCCTCATGTTTTAGTAGACCCTTAGTATTAGAGATTTGTTGTTAACACAAACAGGTGTTACATGACATGCATCATATGGGTCAGTCACTCATGTGTTTCCCTGCCCCTTGGGGTAATTAATTCAGTCTTTTTGCTGGGAGTAGCCTGCAGTAAGTATTAGTTCCCACAGCCTTGTTTTAAGTAGAAAGTTAGTCGTGTCTTTTCTCCCCTTCAAAATTGATATGTTTTACACCTTTATATGTGCAGCTTGGGGCATCAACTCCTTCTTTATCCAGTATCCCTACATGTCCAAATCCTAATTTAGAGTTGCCTGTCTGCATTTGAGCTGACCTGCATTGGGTTAAACCATAAGCCACATAAGTCCAATAGTTTATACTAGCTAACTAATATGAGGAATCTTGGATGTTGAATCTGTTCTGCATTCATACATAGCCCAGTCCACATACATGTTGTGTACCATGTGGTGTTAGTTCATACCTTCACTGTTCAGACTAATTCATTGCTATTTCTGATCATTCAACTACCCTCTTCATAAATTACTCGAGTACCCCTTCACTATCTTGGTTGAACCTTAAACTCATATGTAAAGAGACCATATCACTAGCTACTATTGCAGCCCACACAAAAACCTTACACCCTCCTTGCTGTTGCCCTGTAGAGACACACACTCTTATGTATCTGACAGCAATAGCTGTGCAATCTTCAATGCACATAGCATTCATATTAGGTCCTACATATTATGAAGCACTGGCCTACATCCCATGCTGCATAGGTGTAACCTTCACTGCACTCTAATCCTTCCACATGTTGTATATCTCTCCTGTAGGCTTAGGATTGAGTATCAGTAGTATTTGTATAGCTTACATACAGTTTGGTTAGTGCCAGGCCTGCAAAGGAGGTACACCACACACTGTAATCCTTGGTGCAGCTTTGTTACCTAGTTCATCCCTTTCGAGACCCTTAAGACTCTGTGAACACAGGTTAACCAAATCCCCTTACATCTATCCATTTGTCCTTGTGGGTACAAGGGTTAATAACAGTTGCATTTAAGTCTTACATCGGTTATCAGCACTACAACAGGACCTCACTTGTCAATCCTAGGTGCAGCTCCTATCTAAACTGGTAGGGACACTATCCACCACCTACAGACCGGCCTAAAAACTTGGAGCCTGAGACTTCCTAGTCACCTCTGTGTTTAATACATCAGGAAGGGTGTGGGCTTGGTTAACATAGGGAAGTAACTGTATAGGCTTTGGTTTGTACAGGCAGACAATGTCCAGATCAATGGGATAGCTGTCCTGCACATATAGCATCCTCTGATACACCCAGGTATCAGGACACAGGTGTCATCCTGCATTACACTTAGGGTAAGATATGCAGTCCACCACTGTCCTATGCATTTAACCATTTTATTTCCTGCCTACACATTTTTGTTTAGTCTAATCCATAATTGGACAAGGGATTGCTCCATGGTCAACCCAGACTGAGTTCAGTCATCTCATTATAACCAGTCACCTACACTTTAGGAACTGTCCAAATCCTTTATACACAGGCTCTTGCATCAGTTCATTGTAGTGTCTAAATAACAGGTACAGGTAAGGTTCTAATTTAGGCACTCCACCTAATACTCAGTAGGTTTGCATATTCACATATAGGAAGAGATATTGCAGTGGTATGCAATGCTAAACCAGGGGCTACAGGGTCCATAGGACTAGATATCAGTCCCACCTGGTTCACTTGACTGATACATTTGGAATGTCATCCTAAATATATGTTTTCCCTATCCAGATTAGATAGAGGGTGTAAGGACTCAAGAATTCATATAAGTTCAGCTCTTATATCATGTCCAGTTCTAACCCACTCTATATTCAGGTGTTCCCATTCATTATACCTATGTTCCAGCTATGTATCAGCCCTTTTTTGAACTTTAGGATATCAATCCTAAATTAGAAGTACCTGGCAGTCCCCATACTTCACTGTAATCAGTCAGTGAGGGGATAGGCCCACTACCAAAATATGTCGAGTTAGCGACAGCCAGATCCGTCGCCCATCCGTCGACAATCAGTATTAGCCCATCCATCGCTAATATGTCGTCGCTAATTTACTGTATTTTGGTAGTGGCCCATATACATTCTGTAAATGTTGAGTGTAGGTAGCAATCACAAATTTCATTGTATTAGTCCTTAGGATCAGACTACGAAGTGAATTGGTTCAGCCATCCCTTGCATCAGTCATGTGGATAGGGTTGGACAGGACAGTGAAACCTAGTGCAGGAAATACCAATACCAATAACAGTAAGGGAAATACCAGTGACTGGGTTGGCCAGGGCTGGAGGAATTCGAATACAGGAAATTGCCCTGTACTACCTAGTGCAACCTGTGCACTAATATGCACAGACAGAGGAAAATGCCCTGTGTAGAGGATGCAGACAGTTAGAGTATGCCTTAGGCCATTCAAGGAGGGTCCAGTTGCACAACACTTGTGCAACTAAAGCATGGGAGACTTGGTAATAAGGGCTCATACAAGAGAGAATTCTATTGGTATACTTGTTTGTGTTATGCTAGCAATAAAGTTTATTAGAGAACAGGTAAGACCATGCTAACAGTAGTATAGCAGTAACATGGGGTAGGTATCACTAAGGAAATAAGGGTTGTGTACCAAGGGTGTACACATATAATCAAATTTTAGTAGTCTTAACAGTAGGACACAAGTGTTCCTATACATTAGTACTAGATATGAGGTTTAGGATTAGAACTAGTATAAATAAACTCCAGGCCATTAAGATCACTAGTGTAAGGGTAATTCATATTAGTTAAATAGACTCATTAATTAATTTCATCTGTTGATTAGAAATTGATTCATAATATAGGTTTATAGGACTCTGACTCAGCACTTGGTTCGTACCACCAGCTCGGGACTACAGGCAAGTGCACTCTCTGTTTGCTTCCAATTCTTATAGTCTTGTTCAGTATATATTATACATATGCCCTTGTTGATGACATGATGGACACATGAGGTAGTATCATGGACCCCATTTATCATGTTCTTGTCTTACTTTTATTATTGTGCTTCGTGACTTGTCTGGGCCCATGTATACTGGTCGGGACGGGGAAATATCTTAGTAGACGTGTGAACTTCCTATTCTATCCCAATATGTCTAATCTTGACTGATAGCAGCTGCACATAACACGTTCAGGGTGCCGTATTTACCCCTTAGCCGTTCATATGTCGAAAGGGATATTTCAACACACTTAGATAGTTGTTTTTATTATTTCTTTATAGTGACTATTTGCCATGTCACTATGCTTTTACATTCTTTCCAGTTGACATACCACATTCTGCGATTTATACTTTCATTCTAGATATACTCTATCATTAGCTTTCCTTTTAGTTTGCTTCCACATATGCTATATTCATGCACTGTCAAATCTATTATGATGCGGATAGCTTTATAGTTTGTGTGCTTGTTCCATTCCTGACTGGATAATTAATATTTTTAGGTGATGAGTTAGAGGATTTCTGTACTACGTATTATGAGCATACTGCAGATCCTGATTTTGGTGCACAGGGTGACTGGAGGCTGCCTATACAGAGTTACCTGCTACAGATGATTTTTAGGAGATTTATGCAGTATTCTCATAGACTGGATTAGTTGAGATTGTAGTTTGTTATTTTTTTTTGTGACTCATGAGTTGGTTGAGACTGTTCTTTAGTACATTCATCTTTGGGGACTATGTCACTTTATATTTTTGATCTATAATGGAGTTGTCAGACTCATTTATCATTCTCTCCAAACTGTGACATTTTATATGATTCATCTTGTTTTAGAACTATTCTGTGTTGTGGTTAAATTGTGCAATTACATATAAATTACGTGGTTGTTTTATAAATATAGAGATGACTAGACAGCGTACTACCGTCGGCTCGGCGACGTAGGCTGGACGTACCCACCGCTCGTGCCCAAATACTGGGTACGGATCGTGATAAATACCTATCGAGTCTACCGATTCTGGTAGCCCCGGTCGTCGGAAAGCCTTTCCTGCTCTATGTACGTGTGAGCACCCTAAATTTTGGGTTGATTTTTTTATTTTCTGATTGAATTATTTTTCTCAATAAATATTTTATTTTGATTATTTTTTATCCTTGAATGTACTTTTTCGTGCCTTTGATATTTGGAGTGTCAGGGATGTTCATCTCTAGAAACTTTCTTCATGAGTTTTGTAGTGGATAGGATTACCTTCATTTTGGTATATGATGTCCCACTCAAACTTATTCCCTTGTACTCCTTTTTGCTTCGCACAACTTTGGGTTAATTTAGACCATTTGATTATTAATTGATTTCCTACTCTTTTTCTTGATTCTCACAAGCACGTTACAATAACTTTTAATTTGGGAGCCAAGACCAGTCATTTTCTTGAAACCAACTACTCGTGCATGATCTACTCGAGACACTCTTCATCCATGACCTTCGTGTCCCACTCAGACACACCATCTTGTGCTTTTTCTTTGCACAAATTTTGGGTCAATTTAGGCCAATTAATTATCTACCGTAATTTGTGACCTGACTTCCAATTTAATTTCGGAACCCGACATCGATCCAACCTAGTCGACCTAAAATATGGACATGGCCCACATGAAGCCTACTACCCGTATGATACTTGTGTTCCATTTATTTGAGCTCCCACATGCTACTTATTTATCCATGATCATAAATACCTATTTAAATTCAATTATTGTACCATATCCGATTTTGACCCGACCCGGCTCAACCGAACCCAGTCCAAGCTTCGGGTTACCCTCTCTCATGACACCCTCACTCTCCTTGCCTTTGGAAAATATTAAATACCTAGTTTTTTTCACTTCAAATATTTAATGTATATTCCATCGATTTAAATCCCTAAAATAAATGTAATCTCCTATTTTATTCCCACCCTTGATTTAACTCCTATTAATCCTAGCCATCCATTCCTATTTGACAACTCACACATTCAACCTCCTCCATGTGGCCGAACCTAATTTTTATGTGGAGAATCACTTTTCTCTCTCTATTTTTCCCCTCTCATTATTTTTCCACACACACATATACACTCTTTCTCTCTCAATTATTACTCTCTCTCTCTCTCTCTTTCTAATCTATTCCAGCAGCTCCATCCCGACAGCCCTATATGGCCGACCCCATTCTTCATCATCATCTACATCCTCCTCCTTCCGAGATCACTCTCATCCGCCTCACTTCACCATTCTCTTCTTCCCCATCATCAGCTCCACGCACCACTACCATCATAACCGAATACCACCCCCATCATCACCTCAACACCACCACCTCCACCATTCAACTGCCACCACCCCCACCGCAGGGCGCCTTGGCCATGTCGTGGCTGCGTCGTCGTGCCAGCCAGCGCAGCCCCCGCAACTGCAGCAGCGAGCGTGCAGCAGTAGGCTGCAGCAGCAGCCGCGCCACTGGCCGTACGGTGCAGGCACCGCCGCCGGAGCCACGGCTGCCGTGGCCGACCACCCCCTGATCGGGCGACCTTCGTCATACCTTTCCGTGGCGGCTACCGTCCTCCGGGACGCGCCGACTAGGCTATTCGTGAGTTTTGTACGAAATCCCGCCGTGACGCGCTCGGAATGGATTTCAGAACGACGTTCCGTCGCAGCGACTTCGCGTGCATTTTTCGGGAAATCCGACAGTTGGATCGACGATTTCTTTGCTCCGTCACAATCCCGATATATCCATCTTCACTCTCCTAAATTTTTGTCCGTTAATTTTATCATTTGATACATCAAAATCGGCCACCAAGTTGACCGTTTAAATTGTATAAATTTTGGACAGTTTTGCGGAGCCAACTTCGTCGACTCGTACCTCCTCCATCATAGCTTTGTTTGGTGTGTCACCAGTTCTTGTGCACAGCTGGTATAACCCTCTTCCTACCCCTCCAGTTTTGTTTCATTGTGAGCTTGTTTGATTGATTGAATTTGATGCCAAAGTTGGCCGTCCGAATTCACAATTTCCAACTTGTAAAATTTTATTTTTGAACTCGAGACTCCATATTTTATTTTTAACACCACCAGTAGACTCGTGGCGTCGTTCTGGCATGGATTCATATATAATTTGTTAGATTTGGAGGATGTGGATCCTGGCACGTATTTCGATGCAAAGTGGGCCCCACAGTCCGGGTCAACGGGACTTTTTGACGTCGGCTCATCGGAATCCAATTCTGGATATACCTTTGAGTTTGTATCATCATTCTAGACTCGTTGACATATAATTTGCTAGGTTTTAGTGGATATTCGTTCTGGCACGTATTTTCGTGCAAGTCGGATACCAATATCCGGGTCAACGGGTCATTTTGAGATCGGGTCAACGGAGTCCAATTCCGGATATACCGTTGAGTTCGTATCGTCATTCTGGACACGATGGCGATATTTATTTCATCATCTGACAATATTTGTAGATAGTTTCTCTATGTATCACCTTTTATTATAATTAATTCTTATAATGTTTGTATTTCGGGATTAGTACAACGAAACTGAGATCGGTCGATTCCAGTGATCTCACATCGCTAAAATTGACAAGATGGACACGTGGATCACTATAATAAGATTATTAACCTTACCGTTGATCATTTTATCTCGATTCGCGTGTCGTAAGTTTCGACGTACGAATGGCGAAGTACAACTTTATATCTTTAATAATTAGACTAGAATTGACCCTGTTTGACCAGAGTTGTCCAGTTGACCAAAAGTCAACTGTAAGTCAATACTTGACCTAGTTTGACTAGATTGTTGACCTAGAGTTGACTTGACTTAGAAGAGCCTAGAATAATATAGATTGCTTGTAGAAATTCATTTATTACAACTTGAACACCTTGTAACCTGTGTTGCTCTAAATAGGACTCTTTGGCTTCAGTTTGGACCTCTATACCTATCATCTGTTCAGGTTATCAGGCGAGTACATTCTCTGATCATTTCATATCTGGTTTAGGATTATATTTCCTGCTTTAGATTACTTTACTTGATGCTGACACGTTGGTAACACGTATTAGTACTATATGGATCTTGTCGTACGATGTTATCCCCTTAGCGGATACATCTGGTATTTCGTGTTCATGTACTTTATCATGGGCATCGTGTAATCCTTGTGTTCGTGTATTTGTGTACAAATCGTGTGAAATCGTGTATACTTATGTGCTCACATGATCATCGTGTACAACTATACTTCGTGTGCAATAACATAACTTGACTAGATCCTTGTGTATTGATTGGGATGGGGGAGTAGAAGTGGTTATTATTCAATATTGTAGATTACTCATATACAACCTCTGTAGATTACTCGTGTACAACATCGTACAGTCTAAATAACTATATTGTACTCTAAATCACTTACAGTTCTTACTTATCATGTATATATTTCCAGTTTACAAATATCTCACTTGTTTTCGTGTACATTTTCTTACAGCTCATGTATCTTACTCTCTAGCATGTTTATACTTCCTAACCTGTTATGATTTGCATGAGATGTATTGTGCTTGCTCCTGTCCTGACTGGACCTGTTGATAAATTTTACAGATAGCTTGAAGGTTACCTGCTAGCCTAGAGAGTAGAGGTTGGAGTAGATAGCTAGGGCTTTTCTTATTTTATTTTCAGTTGTCTTGAGCTGTATTTACTCTATGGATTACTGTATTTGAGATTTGAGATGTTTTCTGGATTTGTGATATCTTAGACACTTAGACTTCTATCTGCTGTATCTCTTTGTGGATTTCAATTTTATCTACCTATCTTCCATCGTATTCCACCTTAGATGTGATTGAGACTTTATTCTGCTATGTCACATCAATTCGGAGTGTATATACTGTACAGGTACCTTATATATTGTTAGATGATTGACCTAGGACAATGTTCTACCGCCGACACTGCGGCGTAGGCTGGACATACCCACTTCTCGTGCCCTTACTCTAGGGTACGGTTCGTGACACATTTTTAGTGGTGGCCCATGCAGGTCGAGTTTGTGTAGTGGTATTCAAACTAGAGTATCACTACAGCCTGCAGTAGGATTAGGATATATTTTTGAAGGTACTCAATCACAGTTAGGATTCCTTGATAGATTCCTGGGATGACCCTTGAGAATCTCATTATAAAATATCTCGAAATTTGATTCTAACGGTTTATATTTACTTTTTTTTGGTTAGTTAATGAATTTGATTTTTGGTATCCACTGTTGATATAATTTTTTTTGTCAAGATGAAATTATATGGGCTAGGTCATCTCAGTTATGGAATCTAATCTTCTACAGTCACATTAGACAGCATGGTGAGGACATATAGTCTGATTTTGGATATATTTCTCGGGTGTGGGAATTTAAATTTTTGCAGCCAAGCTAGCGGCATCGCAAAAATTTTAAATACCATGATTCTAGAGGTATGTGCCTTAGTCGAGGACTTTGTGGTTATCGTAGCCTTGCTTACTAGTATGACGAGGATTTAGAGTACCATGATTTTAGATAGACGCATATAATTATCAGATTGTACCTTAAATGCTTTCGAACATGTTTTCTCTACTTTTGTTACAGTCTTTCAAAAAATAATATTGTTTGTTTTGTTTTGCTTCTCATTATTTAACTTGGGAGTAGCTTTAGCTGTTATTATAAATATTTGTGTAACTTCTTGCTATGAATTTTTTCATAATACAATGAATCGATAATTTTGTTATACCTCATCTTGGATTTGATATTATAGCTCTGGTTTCAAAAACTTTCCTTCTTTTAAACAGATAAGCAGAACAGATTCTATTATTATTTCTCTTCCTGCCAATATTTTATTACCCTCATTCTTGCCTTATATAACTATCCTGATTACATCAATCCCCTGTCTCGTATCTAATTCTGTCAGCTATACTTTGAAACCCTTGAATCTTCATATCATTTTACCTGAGAAATGTTGAGGAAGTGATGTAAATTATCTTGCTCGAAAATGACGTAATTGGTTATCATATGATGATTTTGTAGGAATCAAAATGTTGGATGTCAAATATGAAAATTTTGAGATGGGGATGTGGCAAAGGTTTAGAATGAAATCGAGAGATAAATATTACCAATTTAGAAACAATCACAGAAAATTTCGGTTATGAATAATTCCTGGATGTATTTCAAAAACTAATGAGGATATTCAAGGTCAACCTAGTTTTAAGAACTTGGAAAATCTTGGTTATTGATTCTTGGGAACTTTTCCTCTAAGGCTATGTAGAAATTTAGTAATAGAAAAGAGAATTTAATTGTATTCAATGATTATACAAAATTGAACTAGATATTATAAGTGGGTGACTAGAGACAGAGCGAACACAAGGATTTTAAGTTATAGGAATTATTTTTAGATGATTGGGGGAAAAATATAGAATTCAAAAAGGGGCATATTTGAAGGTGAACGTTGAAGAAAATATGAAGGTTAATTTATAAATAAGAATAAAATTTATATGACATAGTGGTATTAAAGTTGAGTAAATACAAGACTTGATTTAAACAAGTTCAAAGATTTCATAAACTGGATTTAGAGGTTTCGGATCTAATTTAGGACGAGGTGAAAGAATTTAGAAATTTGATTAAATGAATAAGTGTTGATTCCTAGTAAGAAGGGTATGATTCATGAATAATGTTTCGAAACTTAGAAATTTAGTCTATGGTGATCATGGCAAGGTCAATCTTTATGATGGAAGGATATAATTTTGATAGTAGTCATATAAAGCTTGATTTTTATATTGGGACTTGTGAGATAAAAATATGATTGGCAAATGATAAACTTGATAGTATCAGAGAGAGATGATTAACTTGACTTTCCTATGAAAGCTTCTCTTGTTGTCCCTTTAAAATGAGAATTTGACTTATTCCATATATTTGAATCACCCTTTAAAAGTTTTTAATATCATTGAATCATAGCTCCTTTAATCACGATCAATCGACTTTGATCATCTTTTCTTATCATATTAATATCTTAGGTCGTTCTCAATTGAATTAATTTTAATTGTAACCTGAATCTTCATCCTTGTATGCTCGTGCTCAGACTTCGATGACCTTGTCCTCCATATTGCCCAAATCTTGATTACCCAGAATTGATCAACTTAGATCGTATCGAGATTAAATTTTCTTAATATATATTGTGATTGGATTTCAATGCTATTGACTTTCGTTCTTTAAACCTTTGATTTCGATTTTTCTTTGAATAGTACCCCTTTATAGATAATTAGTAGTTATCTTTATTTTATTTTAAATAATTACCAGTTTTTATATAGGATGGTAGACTGCCTTACAGTCTTGATGATTTGTTGTTTCTGTAACTTTTCTAGTTTAGCACCATAGATTGCTTGTATATTTTGATACCCTATGACCGTTTTGGTTTAGCATGACTAGTATACCTAGATGAGACTTTCAACTGCCACCGTATGCCATGACCCTGTATGCCATTCCTTTAAATTGTATGATTTAGGTAAGTTCTGAGACCTTGATTGTGGGGGTTTGACCTAGAAGGAGTTGGAATATCTTAATTTCGAGGACGAAATTTTTATAAGGTGGGTAGGATGTGAGCACCCTGAATTTCGGGTTCATTTTTTTTATTTTTTGATTGAATTATTTTTCTCTATAAATATTTTATTTTGATTATTTTTATCCTTGAATGTACTTTTTCGTGCCTTTGATATTTGGAGTGTCAGGGATGTTCATCTCTGGAAACTTTCTTCATGAGTTTTGTAGTGGACAGGATTACCTTCATTTTGGTATATGATGTCCCACTCAAACTTATTCCCTTGTACTCCTTTTTGCTTCGCACAACTTCGGATCAATTTAGACCATTTGATTATTAATTGATTTTCCACTCTTTTCCTTGATCCTCATATGCACGTTACCATGACTTTTAATTTGGGAGCACAAGACCAGTTATTTTCTTGAAACCAACTCCTCATGCATGATCTACTCGAGACACTCTTCACCCATGACCTTCGTGTCCCACTCAGACACACCATCTTATGCTTCATTTTCTTCGCACAACTTTTGGGTCAATTTAGGCCAATTAATTATCTACCGTAATTTGTGACCTGACTTCCAATTTAATTTCGGAACCCGACATCGATCCAACCTAGTCAACCTAAAATATGGACATGGCCCACATGAAGCATACTACCCGCATGATACTTATGTCCCATTTATTTGAGCTCCCACATGCTACTTATTTATCCATGATCATAAACACCTATCTAAATTCAATTATTGTACCATGTCCAATTTTGACCCGACCCGGCTCAACCGAACCCAGTCCAAGCTTCGAGTTACCCTCTCTCATGACACCCTCCCTCTCCTTGCCTTTGGAAATTATTAAATACCTAGTTTTTTCCACTTCAAATATTTAATGTATATTCTATTGATTTAAATCCCTAAAATAAATATAATCCCCTATTTTATTCCCACCCTTGATTTTACTCCTATTAATCCTAGCCCTCCATTCCTATTTGACAACTCACACAACAACCTCCTCCATGTGGCCGACCCTAATTTTTATGTGGAGAATCACTTTTCTCTCTCTATTTTTTCCCTCTCATTATTTTTCCACATACACATATACACTCTCCCTCTCAATTATTTCTCTATCCCTCTCTTCCTAATCTATTTGTCAGGACCCGCACCCTAAAGTAAGGACACGAGAAGTGGGTACGCCCAGCCTACGCTGCAGTGTCGGCGGTAGAACGCTGTCCTAGGTCAATCATCTAACAATATAAAGGTACCTGTACAGTATATACACTCCGAATGGAGGTGACATGGCAGAATAAAGTCTCAATCACATCTAAGGCAGGATGATAAGATAGATAGACAGATATGAAAATGAAATAGGATCCGCAGAGATACAACTAGAGAAGTCTAAGTGTCTAAGATAACACAATCTAGAAAATATCACAAAACTCAAATACAGTAATCCATAGAGAATAAATACAACTGAAAATCACTAATCTAACTAATGGTGCGACATCCACTGCTAAGGGATCCTGCTGGAGATCCCGGTCACAAAAATCCTCTAAGGTAGTCCCATGGTAAGTAGTACAGGGTTCCTCATCATCCTCTGTAAAATTTTCAACAGGTCCAGTCAGGACAGGAGCGAGCACAATACATCTCAACAAGTCATAGCAGAAAAGGAAATATAATCATGCTAGAGAATAAAATACAGGAAACTGAAGAATAGCATAATGTAAAAGAGACTGTAAGTAAATATCTACGATATTTAAAAGAGAGATAGTACTAGTGATTCAGAGTACAAGATAAACATGTGAATGGCTAAGGACTGATTCATGATTACACTACTTGGAATTGATTCATGATTACACTACTTGGATTTATTCACATGTTCATTTATACTCCCCCATCCCCAATCAATACACAAGGTCCAGTCAAGTTACGTTAAGATTCATGATTATACTACGTTGCCCATAAGGGTGATTCATGAATTGAGTCGTGAAGGCTCGGTGATCATGAGGGTACATGAGTCACCAGATGATTCCCGAAGATTCATGATAATAGAAGCATGAGATACGTGATGTAAGTGAAACACACGAGACAAAAGTATACGATGCTCCCGAGAGGGATAACATCTCATGAAGGGATCCATATAGTACCAATCTGTGTTACCAACGTGTCAGATCAAGTAAGATAATCTAAAACAGAAAATATAATCCTAAACAAGATATGAAATGATCAGAGAATGTACTCGCTTGATACCCTGAACAGCTGATATGAAAAGATGGCCAACTGGAGTCACAGAGTCCTAGTTATAGCAACACAGGTTATAAAGAGTTCAATTTATATGGTAATTGAAATTATAATACAATCTACATGATTCTAAGTCAATCTAGGTCAAAGTCAACTCTTGGTCAACTTTGGTCAACTATAAAGTCAAATTAGGTCAACTATAGTCAACTGTGGTCAAACTAGCTAGGGTTGAGTCAACAATGGTCAACTAGTCTAGGTTAGTCAATTCTAGGTCTAAACAAACTAAGTATATGCAAATCAAGTATCCAAGATAGCTACTAACTCATAGCCTAAGTCACTTGCTAAACCAAGCACAAAACTAAACCATAAGCAAACAAGGCACACAAACTTAGTCATATATATATATATATATATATATATATATATATATATATATATATATATATATATATATATATATATATATATATATATATATATATAATTCACAGTCATATATTCATATACATAGATATATATATATATGAAAGCCATATATAGGCACATACATATATATAGAGAGAGAGAAAGAAAGGTAAAAGAGTAGGTGAGTATGTGTGTGTTTGGCATGTGTGTGAAAGGATATGTGTTAATGTTCTCAGATTTAGTGATATATAGGTGTATGTGACATGTGATACATGGTGTCAAAGGGTGTATGAATGCATGTATGTAAAAGGTTATAAGTTAACTCAATTTATAGAAATGCATACATACATACTTACATTGTATAACATGCAGTCATACATATCATATATGCATACTTGTATTCATTCATGCACCTATACATACATACATATTTGAATACATTATATACTTGCATACATTATATTCATATATGCATACTCTACATTATATTACATTCATTCCTGCATACATGCATACATACATATTATGTATATTACATTACATGATACATACATGTATACTTGCATTACATTATACTTACATTCATGCATATTAGATACTTGTATTTATATTAACATATTGCATACATTCATTTCATTCGTGCATCTATGCATTACCTACATCTTTTATACATATGCATACATTGTATATTCATATCATTTCATACATTAACATAGAGGCATACAAACATGTACACATCATATATCTTATACCTTGCATTACCTTACATATCATGTTATATATTATCATTCATTCCTTTCATATATTACATTATCTTTAAGTTGAATACATCATATATTGATACAATATATTATCTTGCATGCTTGCATTCATATATTACATTCTATATTACCTATATACATGTATTTCCTCCATTCATTCGTGCTTGCATCATATACTCTACATTACCATATACATGTTATCATTATATATTGTAATACAATATTTATACATTATGCATTCATATCTATCATTACATATATACCTTGCATTCATATCTAGCATTCATTATATACTTTCATGCATACATTGTATATCATTCTTTCATTCATGCATTTATGCATTACTTACACACATTATAATAATTGTATTCCTACATGCTTGCATTCAACCATATATATACATTAATGTAAAGAGGATATATATCATATATATATCATTTCATTCATCTAACATATCATGCATTACATACTCTATATTCATTTAATATCCATACACATAGGCTCATAGGTTACACAAAATGTATATATCGTATAGTCACTCTTCTACTTAAAACTAATACTATACCAATTGAGCCTTCACTAAATTATAGGATTAAGATATGTTGTAGCCCTTCGTGTTAGCTTTCCGAAACTTTAAACGGATCGCATTTTCGTTACCCGAAGCTCCCGGAATCGCAAAAATACCGAAACGCATTTGTCTTTCGTACAGCTGACACTCAAATAATTTTACAGAAAGTTTCAGAACGAATTTGGCTTATTAAAATATATATTTGGAAAGCTAACTTCGATACGGTTATTTTAAAAAAAATGGAAGATAAATCGGAGTTCTAAGCTAAAAATTATGATATTTCTAAGTTACTTTGTCAACTAAAAACATGGATAAAAATTATAACGAATTTGGGTTGACCAAGATACTTGGATACAAACATAGGTATCCAAATGAAACTTATTCTAACCATCCTAACTAAGATCAATCTACTCTCTAACCATTCTAAAACCGAATTTAAATATCTATTTAAACTATTATTATACATACATACACATGGGGTGTCCGAATTTGGGATCTATCAAGTAGGACACAAGACACACCTATAACATCCTCAAATGGACTCCAAATGGTCTCAAAATTAAATCTAAAGGGGACACATGCATGGGGGTGGATACTTTGGATTCAAAACTAATTAATATACAAAGGAAATCAAGTTAGAGGATAGGTTTTACCTATTAGGAGTGGAATCCCAATGAAAATCTTTAGGACACGGCTCCGATACGAAGATCTATCCAAAAGGACACCTCCCTTTGCACCTTGCCCAAATTCTTGGATAGAATCCTTCCTTGATGGTGTGGGATGGATTAGAAGAAGTTTGGATGGAGGAATGTGAGGGAAAGGAAATCAAATCAAAGAGGGAAGCTCTCTAATTTGGGGAAGAACACTTAGGGTTCTATGTAGAGGTAAAAAGAGGCAAGGGTTTTCTTAAGAATTCTTTATAGGAAGGGGGAGAGGGCACTTGATGGCTGGTCATTAGATGTACTAGGGTTAATTTTACATGTAGATGAGTGGCTAGGAGTTGTCCAGCCAATTCTAAGCCTTCATATTGGTTCAACTAGTCATAAGGCTTTCTTTTTCACAAATATCCTAAGGGGTAAATATCCTACTATGAAATATCTAGATATTGTTAATCTAACTTAACCATTAAGTCTCTAACCTTCTAACTAAACCTCCATGAGCATCATTAACATCTAGGTTTAGTCAAAAATAGGTTAGTCTCTAACAATTCAATTAGCACAATACTAATTAATCAAAATTTATTTTCATTAATAAGTCAAAAATGACCAAAATACACTTAGGCTAAAACGTCACAATTAGTCATCCTAATCACATGGTTAGGCTCCCTTGGTTATGGTTAGTCTCTAAGCTTAGAAAAACTAGGGTTTAACTAGTTAACCATCAAAATCACAATTCAATATTTTAAATAGTTTTAAATAATTAAAAATCACCAAAAATCATAACATGGTTTAAATATCATTATTAAATGATTATAATCACAAAATTTCAAAATTACCCTTATTTTAGAAAAGTGGGTGTTACACTATTCCAACAGCTCCATCCCGACAGCCCTATGGCCGACCTCATTCTTCACTACCATCATCATCACCTCCATCCTCCTCCTCCCGAGCTCACTCCTCCTCCTCACTTCACCATTCTCTCCTTTTCCATCATCACCTCCATGCACCACTACCATCATAGCCAAACACCACCCCCATCATCACCTCAACACCACCACCTCCACCATTCAACCGCCACCACCCCCATCGCCGTGTGCCTTGACCGCACCGTCGCCGCACCGTCGTGCCAGGCAGCGCAGCCCCCACAACTGTAGCAGCAGCGAGCGTGCAGCAATGGGCAGCTGCAGCAGCCGTGCCACTGGCCGTACGGTGCAGGCGCCGCCGTCGGTGCCACGGCCACCTTGGCCGGCCACCCCCTGGCCGGGCGACCTCCGTCGAACCTTCCCGTGGCGGCCACCGTCCTCCGGGATGCACCGTCTAGGCTATTCGTGCGTTTTGTACGGAATCCCGTCGTGACGCGCTCGTAATGGATTTCAGAACGACGTTCCGTCGCAGCAACTTCGTACACATTTTCCAGAAAATTCGACCGTTGGATCGACGATTTCTTTACTCCGTCACAATCCCGGTATATCCATCTTCACTCTCCTAAATTTTCGTCCGTTAATTTCATCGTTTGATACATCAAAATCGGCCTCCAAGTTGACCGTTTAAATTGTATAAATTTTGGACAATTTTACGGAGCCAACTTCGTCGACTCGTACCTCCTCCATCGTAGTTGCCTTTAGCGTGCCACCAGTTCCTGTGCACAGCTGGTATAACCCTCTTCCTATCCCTCCACTTTTGTTTTATTGTGAACTTGTATGATTGGTTGAATTTGACGCCAAAGTTGGCCGTCCGAATTCTTAATTTCCAACTTGTAAAATTTTATTTTTGAACTCGGGACTCCAGATTTTATTTTTGACACCACCAGTAGACTCGTGGCGTCGTTCTGGCCTAGATTTATATATAATTTATTAGATTTAGAGGATGTGGGCCCTGACACGCATTTTGGTGCAAAGCGGGCCCCATAGTCCGGGTCAACAGAATGTTTTGACGCCGGATCATCGGAATCCAATTCTGGATATACCATTGAGTTCGTATCGTTATTCTGGACTCGTTGACATATAATTTGCAAGATTTTAGTGGACATTAATTCTGGTACGCATTTTTGAGCAAGTCGGATACCAATATCCGGTTCAATGGGTCATTTTGAGATCGGGTCAACGGAGTCCAATTCCGGATATACCATTGAGTTCGTATCGTCATTTCGGATATACCGTTGAGCTGTATTTACTCTATAGATTACTGTATTTGAGATTTGAGATATTTTCTGGATTTGTGATATCTTAGACACTTAGACTTCTATCTGCTGTATCTCTTTGTGGATTTCAGCTTTATCTATCTATCTTCTATCGTATTCCACCTTAGATGTGATTGAGACTGTATTCTGCTATGCCACCTCCATTCGGAGTGTATATACTATACAGGTACCTTATATATTGTTAGATGATTGACCTAGGACACCGTTCTACCGTCGACACTGCGGCGTAGGCTGGACGTACCCACTTCTCGTGCCCTTACTCTAGGGTGCGGGTCGTGACACGTTTTTAGTGGTGGCCCATGCAGGTCGAGTTTGTGTAGTGGTATTCGAACTAGAGTATCACTACAGCCTGCAGTAGGATTATGATATATTTTTGAAGGTACTCAATCACAGTTAGGATTCCTTGAGAGATTCCTGGGATGACCCTTGAGAATCTCATTATAAAATATCTCGAAATTTGATTCCAACGGTTTATATTTACTTTTTTTGGTTAGTTAATGAATTTGATTTTTGGTATCCACTGTTGATTTTTTTTGTCAAGATGAAATTATATGGGCTAGGTCATCTCAGTTATGGAATCTAGTCTTCTACAGTCACATTAGCCAGCATGGTGAGGACATATAGTCTAATTTTGGATATATTTTTCTGGTGTGGGAATTTAAGGTTTTCGCAGCCAAGCTAGCGGCATCGCGAAAATTTTAAATACCATAATTCTAGAGGTATGTGCCTTAGTCGAGGACTTTGTGATTATCGTAGCCTTGCTTACCGGTTAACATCGAACGATAACTACGGGAGCGAGGCAGTTCTCCCATTGGAGACCCAGATCCCCTCACTTCGTGTGGCCCTTACTTACCGGTTAACATCGGACGATAACTACGGCCGACGGCTACAAGAATTGAAAGCTTTAGACAAGAAGCGCTTGCAAGCTCAGCAAAGCATCGAGCTCTATCAAGCACGCATCTCTCGGACCTTCAATAAGAAAGTCAAGCAGAGGACACACTACAACAGAAATACCTTTTAATGACGGCTAAAAATCATCATTAATGACAAACCATGACGCTTTTTTTTCCAAATCATGCGTGATGAAAACGGGTGTTATAAATGTTTTTTAAAAGCGTCATAAATAAAAACGTCATGAATATGATGAGTTTCTGCTACACTTATTTTCAGCGTAGTTTGAAAGCGTTATGAATAGATAATCTCTATAGACTCAATTCAGCATATTTATAACGCTCAATTCTGCACATTTATATATTACTTTCCAAAAAATTATAGATCAATGCTCAATGTTGCTCAATTCAATTTCAAAACATTCATTTTGAACCATATTCACAATAAAACATCTAAATGTTATAGAGTACCATTTAATCCATTTATAAATATATACATAATATATATCACCATCTTCATTACATTTTTTTAAAATAGGACATCCAAATACATATATTTACAACTACTACTAGTAAGTAGACCCTCAAAACTATTAGTACATTGGCTTCAACTTTGAGCACATCAAAACTGTCGGCATCACGTAGCAAAACCCTGAAAAAGATAAAAAAAAATATATTACCAAAAGGCCACCTCATGTCTTAAGAGTTGGTACCAAGTTTCCAACAAGAAACTAGCAATTGAGGATCATGTAATAAAATACTTTCATATACATTGAATCTAAGAATGCATTAAAATACCTACATGTAGTAATAAACAGTCCACTCAAAGAGTGAAAGAAACAAGCCACTCAAAGAATGCAATCAAATGTGAGGCATGACAGAAGACGAGGTAGCTACTTGAAACTTTGTTGAAAGGGTTACAACTCAAAAGTATGAGCAACTTCTGCACATTGATGAGCCACCAAGTTAACACCGAAGTGCATGCTAATAATGCTAATTACATTTCAGGGAAACTGAACTGGTAAATAAAATTTCCTAAAAGTATATACATGGAATATAGAAACATATGAGCAAGTCCTATAGATGCAACATCTCCACAAATATGCTTATTCAAACATAAACTACACATTAATAGTAAAACCAAAAAATTACTACCACCAAATGGAACTACCACCAAGTTGATACTATTATGTTGTCCCAAAGAATTTCTAGAATTCTCAAAGCCCTTTAAGAAAGGGCACATCTCTAAGGATCATAAACAAAAAGCTATTCTAAATACCAAGAAAAGATTATAGAAAAAAACCTTAGCTTTCCTGTTGGCAAGCGATCAACATTGTAATTTATAGCTAATTTCTCAGCCATATCGCCTAATGCAACCTGCCAAGTATCCAACAATTAATTAGAAAGTCTATGGAACATAAATAAAAGTACCTAAGAAACTAGTAGTAGTAATTCAAGAATTGGTTTACCTAAGAAACTTATATTCGAAATGAAGCATTTCCACAACTAATTAAACACAAATTTATATTCGAAAGTTTTGCGAGTCACGATGGCTTGTTAGGCTTACCCCAGGGCCGGCCCTGTCCAAATCTATAGGAACCTCTATATGGTTTATCACCATTGGTGATTCACCAAACCCAAGTTTTTACTCCTACAATTGTCTTCTTCAAAGCAAACATCAATTGTAGGATGAGCAATATTACACATGGGAACTCCAGTTATTTGAGTTAACAGCAGTATACTTCAAACACATAAAAAGTGAAAGCATTATAAAGCATTCAGGAAAGGGAACTCTAGGTCTGTACTTCCGTATCCGAATAAGAAAAGGCTATGTACACAAGGGAAAGGAAATCTACCACCTTCAGTTCTCGTCCTCGTGAGAATTACTTTCAGAAGTGGTGGACGACGACGACGGGTAGGACGAAGCATTCCCACCCGAGCGAGACCTGGACGACGAGAACAGCCCCCTCAAGGACCAAGAACTCTTCATTTTTTCTAGTTTGGACCAACCAAATCAGAGGCCGACTTCAAAATCACCTCTTTTTCTAACAAATTCACATATACCAAACCCATTCTTCTCTCCCATATATTAAGAACTCCTAAATCTTAAAAAAAACAGAACAATCACTATTTGTGGAAGAAGAATCACTTACTCGACATCGGAGCAAAGTAGAGATCTGGATCCATGGCCTTTCCCGTAATAAGAAACCGGCACCGGCACCGGAGGCGGAGTATCCCTCGTCTCGTCGTCGTCTTCGGTGCCGGAATCTCCAGCGGAGAGAGCAAGAGGAAGAGGAGAAACCCTAGATCCTACATCGTTTTTGACCCCGGAACCCCCAGCCGGAAGAGGAAGCGGAGGGTCCTCCGCCGCCGCCGACGCCAGAGGCGATGCCGGAGGGGTGAGGACGCGGAGATGAAGAACCCGACGAGGATGAGGAGGAAGAGGAACGTCGACGGGAGGATCGGACTCATCGACGTTAGAGAGATCGAGGCATGGGAGAATTTGGAAACCCTAGAAATTTGGAGAATTTGGAGGAGGAGGAGGAAGATTCCTGGGTTCTTCCTGTTCATTAGCGGCTCGCAGGCAACGTTACGTCAAGGATGAGGAGGAGCAGGAAGATTCATGGGTTCTTCCTCTGATTTGATTTGGTTGGATCTATGGTTAGGATTTTGGAGTTGGGGGAGAGGAGGGAGAAGAAAGGAGGAGAAAGAGAATACCAGAATAGGGGAGAGAAAAATTTTTGTTGAAGCGTGGGATGTTCTCAGGATTTTGCCAAATAAATTAAACTTAAAAATATTACAAGTTTGCCACCACTCTAAAATATTAGTAAAATTTTGTTTTATAAACGTTATAAAAAGTCCAGAATTAGCCCAACCATCATAAAAAAAAGGTATTTTGAACTTTCATAACGCTTTTTTATCAGCCGTCATGAAATCCACTTATCAAGCGTCATTAATAGGTCTTTTTGTTGTAGTGACATTCCAAATAGGCGATCTCGTCTTGGCCGTTCGCAGACCGATTGTCATGACTCACAAAACCCCTGGCAAATTATAGCCCAAGTGGGAGGGTCCATTCATCATCGAGACCGTATTCTCCAACGGCGCATACCGACTCGTGAAGCTGAACGGAGACTTGCTCATGATGCCCATAAACGGCAAATTCCTGAAGAAATACTATGTCTAAGGACATGCTGCTACTTCCTCAAACCACCAAATCTCACAGACCATCGAGTTATGTATACCAAGTACCTCTAACTCACACTCTATTTTACTCCGAGTAGATTCACATCGCATCTCCCTGAGCGGCGAGTCATGTATGCGGATACCTCTGAACTCCCACTCTAATGCTTTATCACACAGGAGTATGCCCAGCTTATCATTATCTCTAAGCAAACTTTCTAGTCCTGATTATCGTGTATCACGTCCATATTACCTCTGATACCGATAGTCTTCCGACTTAACACCTATACCCAACCCGGGATAAAAGACATGGTGTTAAGACCACAAAACATATCACGTCCATATTACCTCTGTTGGGTTTTGTCTCAAAATCTATTACTCGTACTACCAGTACGCAGAAGAGTAATAGGTCCATCAAAGATTATTCCTGATTATCGCGTGTCACGCCCATATTACCTCTGATGCTGATAGTCTCTTGACTTAACACCTGTACAAGACCTGGGATAAAAGACATGGTGTTAAGACCACAAAACCTATCACGTCCATATTACCTCTGTTAGATTTCGTTTCAAATCTATTACCTGCACCACCAATACGCAAAAGGGTAATAGGTCCACAGAAGTTATCCTAATCTATTACTCATACCATCCGTGCACAAAAAGGGTAATAAGTCCATAAAATATCATTCAAATCTATTGCTCGTATCTCCAGATGCACAAAAGGGCAATAGGTCCACAAAAAGTCCCCCAGTGGGATGTCCTTTATCAAAACACAAATGTTGTATTAGGCCCTATAGTACAAGCACCACAGATACCACAAGCAGAATGGAGTTAATGTATTTTGTTTATTCAAAATCAGTTACATTCACAAGACTACATCTCATGAGCAAACCAAAAAGTTCTTCATCTCTTCATCTGGACAGGAAGTAAAGGATTACATTGATGTTCTAAAGGAGCAAAACATAAACTACAGCTAAAGACAGACAGAAATACCAAGACAAAATACGGACATTTATTTTTTCGGAAACAGCATGGGAACCCACGGATCCTAGTTGTGTTGAGGCATATACCATTCTCTCAACTATTTCGTATACGAAGGATCTATTTGATTAAGGTCCTCGACGGAGGCAGGAGGGTCAGAACGCCTAGTACTTCTACCCTCGGACTTGGGCTCCTCCTTCACAGCAACTTCAATCTTGGGAGTAATTTCCTCCCCAATAATCGCCAGCTTTTTTTACCTCAACTTTTGGTATCACCTCCTCCTTAACAAACGGAAACTCTTTGATGAGGGGACGCAGCATCTCCTCCTTCACAATGGTCTCCGCCTTCGGCATAGATACTACAAAAATAAAATAAAAAGATGGTCACAAGAAAACAAAGCAGAGGGGCTCTTTTTTTTAGTTATGCGGCCCAGTTAGACAAAACCGATACAGTATGGTTATAACGAGCATATGCGATTTAAAATCAGGCAAGGCATATGCGGCCTAGTCAAGCATAGCCTATGCGGTCCGCTTATGAGGGGTGCATATGTGGCTTAAAATAGGAGATGCATATGCGGCCTAGTCAGGCGGAGATTATGCAGCCCGGTTATGAAGAGAGCCCATGCGGCCCGATCGCTCGTATGGATCAGTCACGTGACATCCATGCGATTCAGTCATGTGATACTTATGCGGCTCGGTTCATGCGATCCCATCACACAGAATGCATGTGGCCCAATGAGACAAGGATCAGAACAACTATGCACAAAAGGCATTACAACCAAAGCATAGCAGTGACATGTGAAAAAGCCCGCGCATAAAGCATGCGATATGGCCATTTGAGTTCAAAATGCTCGTCCGTCCACCATCTTTACCATGGATAGGAGGATGTACGTCGGGATGACCGAAGAATAGGTCTGTAGCTATCTACGGTGAGGCAAGCCCCTTTCCCTTTGTTAGCAGTGTCGGTCGACTTGGAAGCTTTGGAGGCCGTGGATAGAAGAGGCTGAAAAAAGAAAAAGACGAAAGAAAGCAATATGAGTTCTCTCACTGCTGTATGACCTAGATATTTATAGGCTACCAAGAAGTGGAAACGGATAGGCATCGCTTCGATTATCGTGCCATTAAAAGATAATGATGGTCCTTGGGATTCTATCCTTTATAACCGATACAGTAACCGAAAAGACAGCACAAAATCAAGACATTAAATGTAGCAGTGACAGCTGGCATTCTGGACAAGATCTTCCTGCGGTACAAGATCTTCCTGCAGCACAAAATTTTCTTGCGGCTCAATGTCTCTCATGAACTCGAAGACTCTCTGCGGCTTGACAAATCTCCATGCTTCTTATTCAAAGTATTCCAAATTTGCAATTTGAAAACTTTGAAGGGGGTCTTGTAGAAGCATGGAAAATATGGGGTTCATGCGGATCACAACTGACCGCATGAGTACTTTGGGACAAAATGGTCCGCATAAAGAAGAGTCGTATGACAAACTCGACATGCCCCGTGCGGTCCATCTTCACTATCTCGCAGCCAGACTGATTTAAGCCGCAGAAAGAATAGTTACTTATGCGGCTAAGCTGATCAACCCTTCTGACAAAGCTGACAGCTCTGACACTCTGACAAAAAGAAGATAAGACGTGATCAGATAAAATGTCATGTCACCAGGCTGGACATAGTCATGCGGCTAGAAGAACTGCGACCCGAGCTGCATGAACCTTATGCGGCTCATCCATGCGCGCTTCATACGGCCAAGGGTGACTGCAACCTGAGCCACATGAGCTTTATGCGGCCAGAATATAGAATCTATACGGCACAAAAAGTCTGCAAGCTACATGCGGACTAAAGGAGACTGCGACCTAAGCCGCATGAGTCTTATGCGGTCCAGCATAGCCGAACACTGAAAGACCTAAGCGGCTCAAAATGACTCAAGCAGACTGATCCTATCCTGCAACAGGACACGTGGCAGGCTGACCAAGTCTCAACCACCCAGATTTGCTGCAATAAAATCTCAACAAGTCACCAGCTGGCGGTCAAAGAATAGGTCTTTGTGTGTTGTTGTAGCCACGTGGACACGTGGCCATCTATGCGGCTCAAGATATATATCACTATAAATAGCAGGGTACCACACCCATGCAAAAGGCTGGCAACCTACGAAGGGCAATTTTTTCAGGAGCAAGGATCGTGTCAGATAGTCCAAGGAGTAAGGCAGAGTTTCTACACTTTCCCGAGCCTTTATCGTCACCCCCAGAATTAAAACTAAACAATTGTACTTAGATTGTTTCCTAGGATTTTTTTCTATGCTTTCTCTTGTACAAGCGAGTTTGCAATCAAGTTTAATTCCTCTGTAATTCTTGTTCTTGATATTTAATGGAAAATACGATAAATGAGCAAATCCAAGGAGTATACTTGCCTTGCTCAGGGTGATCGAGTGTAGGCAATAAAGCTGGATATCCTCTTGTTAAATTATAAGTTGATTAAAATCTACAAGTTCTAGTTTAGTGATTTCATCTTTAAAACATGCTTTATATAGTATCATTATTATTAACTATACTCTAAGCTAGCAAGAACCCTAAGTACTAATAAGTACTTATAGACATAATCAGCCTACTACATGTAATTAGCTATAAAGACAAGGTGTTCTAAAAGGTAAAAAGACTAAACAATGGCAGAGGGTCTCTCCAATCCTAGTTAAATTTTAGACTAAGAGAGCCATGGATAACTCATTCAATTCCCTGGTGTCCACAAATACCCATTTAGAACCACAGCTCATCCTAATCTACAAGTATAAGTCTAACACTTGTTACTGAACCTGTCATAGGGAGAATCTAAACATTCAAATCAGAAAAACAGATGCTGCAGTTAACTGACTGAACCTAATTAAACCAAAACTTAGCATGTTCAGGCTCATACTAATATTTCTAGGTAAAGAACCTTCTAACCCATTGAGCCAAACACACAGCCCTAACCTTAACCAATGTTCAAATATTAAAACAAATAGACCAAAGTCTCCAGGGTTTGCTATAATTAGCCATACTAATTTATAGCACTACAAACCTTTAGATTTAATCTCAGTCCTAATTATGTATCACAAACTCTGTGTGAATGAACAATGACTAACAGTTGAGGCAAAGTTAAGTTAAGCTTTACTGAAGGTAAAGAGAAACCAAAATTTATTAGTTCTAATATATCATCTTATCAAATCTGTCTACAGTGAGAATCTAACTTGCAACTTCAGATAACTGAGTCCTGTCATTCATCATCACTTTAGTTATGTATGATACCTGCTGCTACCATCATACATATATAATACCTACTGCTATCAACCCACAACCTTCTTATGTTTTTAGATTTAACCAGCAGGTATGCCAACCAACTTAATTGAAAGTTAACAGTTCTGAATAACCTAACAGTGCCTTAAAACAGTCTACAGATAACCTTCACCAACAACTATTTCAAGACTGAAATCAAAAGCAATATTAACAAGAACATTTCAACCAAGCAGGTTTGAAATCACAACCTATCCAATCATTCTAAGGCATGAGTATGGATTACTCCAGTTTATCTATCCCCAGCTAAAGTTCTCAACTAAGATATTTGACAGTACAAACTCATGTAGCTTAGATCACTGATACAGGTATTGGTTCAATTGCAATTTGATATGAAGACTGATATAAATTATAGGAAAAATTAGAGTCAAATACTGATGTAAATTTCCAATTGCCTTATCCTTCAGCATCTATTCAGTGTTCCTAAACTCAGTTTTATCATAAAGGATAAACAACCAACATAACTAGATGATTAAAAACATTAGAGTTAAAATATCTCTAGTGTTGGACTTATCCCCCCTTGGTTAGGCTTACTGATAACTAATTCAAAGGCTCGAAACTATAGATATTCCAATCCAGTTAGTGATATAATTCAGAAACAAAAGACCAATCATTAACTAGGGAACCCTCTTCCTGAACCAAAACATAACTCACAAACTCAACTTTGACTCACTACATTCAACCCAAAATTGATACTGCACTATCAAACTGACATCTCATTTACACATTCACCCAAGAGTTAGTTACAACCCCTAATTCCCATTCATGTAATCACAACCAATACTGATATGTACAAATCTATCATAACTTTGCATCATTCATCAGATCGAAGAATTTACCTGAGGAATCAGATCCAATTGCTCCTAATATTTATGAAATGGGTACAAGCTACTCTTCACAACTTGATCTAGATCTCCCCTTGCAACAACAGGTCGAACAACTAAACAATCATGTCAACAGAGAAAGAACTTCAGTGTCCTTGCTCAGGTTCATAAAAATAACAGGTTCAAACGAATCGAGGACCGAACACTCACCTTTCTTCCTACCAATGTGGCATTGATGGCCAGTATACAAGTTCAGTCCAGTATAGTTGAGAGGATTAAGTTAGCTCAGTCAATGGATTCTAAGCTTTAGCGGCTTAGGACAGAATGTGTAGCAGGATGGAGAGAAGAGTTATGTATTCATGAGGACGGTACACTTCGACATGAAAGGCATCTTTGTGTACCTAGTAGTGACATCAGGCAAGAGATCATGGCCGAAGCTCACAGTTCACAGTATTCAATTTATGTCGGTGGTACGAAGATGTATCGTGATATCCGTCAGCATTTTTGGTAGAATGGCATGATGAGAATGATAGTCCGATTTGTCTCTCGTTGTTTAGTTTTCCAACAAGTTAAAGCTGAACATCAGAGACCGGCTGGACTTCTTCAACCTTTACCGATCCCAGAAAAGAAATGGGAGCACATTACCATGGATTTTGTAACTGGGTTACCTAAATCTCCAGCTGGGAGAGATGCTATATGGGTTATAGTTGATAGACTCACCAAGGTAGCTCATTTTTTTCCTTTCAGGATTGGTCAGTCGACGGATCAGCTTGCAGAGATGTACCTCAGGAAGATAGTCAGGTTGCATGGAGTACCAGTCAGTATTGTATCCTTCAGAGATTCGAGATTTATATCGCACTTTTGGCGGAGTCTTCAGAAGAGTTTGGGGACTGGTCTCAAGTTCAGTTCATCTTATCATTCGTAAATAGATGGTCAGTCAGAACGCATGATTCAGACTCTTGAAGATATATTGTGGTCTTGTACGCTCGACTTCGGTGGTTCATGGGAAGATCATCTGCTTCTCTTGGAGTTCTCCTATAATAACAGTTTCTAGGCCAGTATCCAGATGGCACCCTTTGAGGCCTTGTACGACAGAAAGTGCAGATCTCCGTTAGCATGGAATGATGTCGACGAGAGACAGATGCTCAATCCAGAGATAGTTACATAGACTATCGAGGTGGTCAAGCAAGTCAGAGATTACCTTCGAGTTGTGCAAGATCGCCAGCGTCATTGGACCGATTCTCATCGGCGTCCTCTTGAGTTTTCTATCAGCAACCACGTATTCCTTAGGATCTCACCTACCCGTGGCGTTATTCGATTCGACGTACGAGAAAAGCTTAGTCCTAGGTATATAGGACCGTTTGATATTCTCGAGCGAGCAGGTGATGTGTCTTATCGGCTCGCTCTTCCATCGTCGTTACGTAAGGTACATGATGTCTTCCATGTATCCCAATTGTGATGGTACATTTCGGATTCGAGACATGTCTTTGATCATTCGAAATTGGTTGTTGGTACCAACCTTTTGTATGGGGAAAGACCCGTATCCATATTGGACCGGAGTGAGAAGGTACTCAAGAACAAGACTATTAATCTAGTCCGTATTGCTTGGGGTCATCACTCTTTGGGTGAGTCAACGTGGGAGCGTGAGGATGATATCTGATCGCGATATCCACACCTGTTTGACTCATAAGGTATAATGTCTTCCTTATGCCTTATACTTTTAAATCCTTGTTTGCATGAATGATTGCTTGATTAACTGTTAGTCGTAGATTGTCTGTGATTAGTGTAGCTTGCTCTGACATCTCTAGCCTCTTGATTAAATTCTGAGGACAAAATTCTTTTAAGGTGGATAGAGTTGTCACTCCCGTTTTCCATTATACGTATTTTTAATATACGTGTACAGATTTCCGACCCGTATTTTGACTTGTCTAGCATGGTTTGGTCTTGGTTTAGCTTGACTTGGTTTACTTTGGTTTGGTTTATTTTGGGTTGAGATGGAAAGGGGTTTATATATATAAGTCAACTCATTTCTCGCTCTCTCTTCATTACTCTCTTCATTAACTTCATCTTCTTCCTCTATTAGTCCTCTCCACCCACCAAAGGCAAGTGTAATCTTGCTTCATGATGGATCTTAGATTTTATTGTTCCATTGTCTTTCTCTCTTGATTCTAAAGCCTCTTTAGAACTTGGAGTACTTGGTTTAGATGAAAGGATTCTTGTAGATCTAAGTTTGTAGCTTTCTCAGTTTTCTTGGGTTTTGATCTACCAAACTTTATTATTTTCATGTTTTGATTGTTCTATGTTGTAGAGAATTTGATTTTACCCAAAATGGACCTTTGAAAACCCAAATTTTGAGTTATTTTGAGTGATTTATGGACTTGGAAAGTTCATGGGTTCCATGGTTCTTCTTCTCGGGTTGGAGAAGAAGAACAGTGTGTGGGCTCATAGCATTTTATGTGCCCACAGTAGCTTCAACCTTGGGCGCATAGCCCTTTATATGCGCCCAAGCTCCCTGCCTTCTTCAGTGTGGGCGCAAAGCTTTATACGCGCCCATAGCTTTTACTTGCTTATGTACATAACTTCATATATGTGTTAGGTCATGGTGTTCCTTTGCAGTGGGCGCATAGCCCTTATTATGCGCCCACATAGCCAGTATAGATGGCTCTTGACTTAGCTTCCCATACACTCTGCCTCACTCATGCGGGTGTATAGATCATATACGCATGCATGTGGGCGCATAGACCATAGGTGCATGCACTCTTTGGTGCATACCTTCCATAGCATATGCTCTACATGATACATTTAGTCATAGGTGCATGCATGTGGGCGCATAGCCCCATGTCACCCCATTGACCCCTCGTGCCTTCTCTTGTAATTATCCATGTTTGTTCCCATGGTCCTTAATGTGAGTTGTGACTTTGCTTGTACTCTTTACTTGACTAGTCCTAATGTTATTTTCCATGTTGTACATATACTCTGAGTGTTAAACAGGATCTTGGTATGGCACGTACACTCTCTAATAACTCTTTGATAGTGGCCTGCCATGGTGCACTTACATGAACACGACATGACAACGTGACTCTACGTACATGATAGCTCTTGATAGTGACCCATCATGGTGTACTCTTGACAAGCAATTTGACATGATAATTCTTGATAGTGGTCCGTCGTGACGCACCCTTGACGTGATAAGTAACCTGACATGACATGATAATCTTGAATGCTGTTGCGACAGCTACCTGGACTTGCTAAGTAACTCTTGTCTTGACACCATAGTTGATTCTTTTGGTTGTGCATATACAAGCTACATGTCCCATCTTGCATCATGCCTAGGATATGGATACCTGATTACCACGGTCAGGGATTCATACTGAATCTGACTAGGGTAATAACTAGATTGATCAAGTAGTTCATAAAGAAATTTCCTAGGTACAGGCAGTCCCGTTATCTGGGCACTTTAATTGGACTTTTAGCCTGCCGTCGAGTAGGACACATTTCCAGCACACTGTCATGTGTTGCACCCCTAAGTCACCTAATCCAACTCTCTCAACTTGCCACTGGATAACCTGGATTAAGTCTGTAGGGCTTGTAGCTGTTGGAAAATCTCATCTTGTTAGTAATTAGGCTTATGATAACCCTAGTTAGTTAAAGTATCAAGTCGTACTCATTGCTTGACCGTGATTGGTGGATGGAGTCCAGTCTAGTCTTGTCTAGACAGTGCCAGTTCAGGATTACTTTAGCACATTACTGTTATGCTTTATTCTTGTCGATAAATGAGTGAAGACTAAGCTCTGTTCAGGTAAAGGATTACAACCCCGGTCCTTGTTTGGTTTACGGGTTGTAACTTGGTTACCGGAATAGTTTCTTAGTTATCTTATCGTTTATCATCCTGATTTCCTTAACCCATGTCTTTCATTATCAATTATGTCTTTATGTCCTAATATGCTGGTTTTAGTTCTTAAGTGAAGCCTCCATTGTGGCACTTGCTCTTTCTGGGTTCTGGCCTAGCTGGTTTTGTATGGCCAGATTTCAGAGTAGCTTCCGAGGATCTATCAACCTTCCAGCCAGATGGTGAACACTAGACGCAACCCTAGCAATGAGTGGATTTTATTTTTCTCTCCCACTCTATTGTAAATTATTTGTTTGGGGTATTTAACCGCCGATCAAATGTTAGCTTGTGTTAAATTTATATTCCTGTCAGCCTAAGGGCTGTAACATGATTGACAAATCCTAGGGTTGATCATGTATGACTTTAACTCTTGCTAGTCTTTGCATTTTGTATGACTAGCTTCATGATCATCTGAATATGTAATGTATGGGATGCCTTACTTTGTATGTCTGATGATCTACCATCTTGTTACATTTACTTGCTTGCTTGAGATTGAGACACTATGCTTGTTCTTGACCATAAGTGACTGTTGGCTTGTAGATAAACACTCATGCATCTAGACAGCCGTGACCGTATTGCGAGGTCTTCAATGTACGTAGCTGGTTATGTCTGTCCTCCGCTCTCCAGTATTCTGGTTCTGGGGCGCGACAGCTAACAATAGTGTAATGTCCCAAATTTGTGATACGTATTTAGTGTACGTATACGTGTTTTGGACCCATATTTTATTTATTCATGATTAGTTATCTTGGTTTATTTTGCATTGGCTTGGTTTTATTGGCATTGATAGTTTAATTGGTTTTAATGGTTCATTGGTTTATTTGGGCTTGGTTTATTCCTGGGTTGGTTCGGCTTGGTTTGATTTGCTTGGTTCATTATGAACCATAGGGGTGAACCCCCTACCTACCACCACCATCCCCCTTTATAACCCACCTAACTTTTCTCTCTCCTCCACTTTCTCATTAACTCTTCTTCCTTCTCCATTAAACCCACCACCAACCAAGAACACCCCTTAGGCAAGTGCAACTTGCTTCCACAAGAGAGCCCATTTTTATTGTTCCATTAGCTTCTCCTCATGTTTCTAAGACACATTAGAACTTGTCATTTTCTATTTTGAGGCTTTAATTTTTGTAGATCTAGAAATTAGTTATTTTCGGATTTTGGTGGTTTTGATCTATCAAACTTCTTTGTTTTCAAGTTTTAATGGTTCCATATTGTAGAGAATTTTATTCTACCCAATTTTGACCTTTAAAAAGTTGGATTTGGACTTGTTTTGATCAAGTTATGGACTTTTGAAGCCTTGGGTTCAAACTATGGAGTTCTTGCTAATTTGGAGAAGACAGTGAGCAGTGTGTGCGAGCTTTTTAGCTTGCGCCATTGAGTTGCGCACGCTCTTTAGCGCAGCGCAGTCTGACTCATACGCTGCCTTTTGGAGGCGTATGTCTTGCATACGCTGCCTTGATCAGGAGTCGTATAGAGTACATACGCTGCTTTGAAGAGGAGTCGTATGGAGTCCATACGCTGCCTTTTGGAGGCATATGTCTTGCATACGGTGCCTTGATCAGGAGTCGTATGGAGTACATATACTGCTTTGAAGAGCAGTCTGTTTGCCATTAAAATTGTTTGATTGAAAACTTTGACACAAACAGAACAGTGTTACAATATAGGACTTAGATGTAGTCCTAGGGGTACACTTTTGTTTAAGCTGGGTCCTTAGTGCCAATGGAGCGAGTGGTAATGCATGGACTCCGTTGACGGGCGACAGTTATCGGTTCTCTGAAGGTGTAGATTGCTCTGGGTGCTGGAGCTTGCCGAGAGGAGGAAGACGTTGAGTGTCTATCTCTGCCTCTCTGATGATTCTCTGTGGATTCTGTACGTTGTCCGTATGTGTGTGTGTGGAAGAAGGAAATGATCCCTCTATTTATAGCTGGGCAGGTGGCTGCTCATGCGCGCATATGTAGGATGCGCCGGTACATGGGGACGCCACGTGGAGATTGCTGATGGAGGCGCATGGATGATGCGCCCTACTCGAGGGGTTGAATTCTTCATACTGCTGTTGTGAGCCGGCACGTAGCAGAGGAGAAGATCTTTCTGTTGCTGAAATCTTGGATGAGTTGAGTCAAAGGACACGTGTCGTCGACTTATGGCTCGGAGATCTCGGATCTGATGGGGGGATGATTTGGTGGGATGCGCCCTGGATTGGGCGCATGATGAGATTTTGGCTTGTGACCTTTAGGAGTCACGAACCGTTCTGGGCGCATGGCTTTTGAGGCGCATGCGAGCGACTTTCCTTCTGTCTTTCAGGATCAGAGATCAGTCTGGGGTGCATGGCTTTTGAGGCGCATGCAAAGCTTCAACTGGAGACTCTTCTTCTGTCTTTAGAGATCAGTGAAGGGTCTGAGGCGCATGGCTTGTGAGGCGCATACGGATGGTTGGGTGGCCACGTGGCAGTAGCCGTCGGGGTAAAGTCATAATGATGCTGACGTTGTGGACGCTTCGTTTTCTGCAAAAGCTGTCAACCGTTCAGACTTGGGGAGGCGTGCTGCCAACTCTGTCAGTTCAGCATTTAATATTGGTGACATTCGATGGACAGCTGAGTGGGCGCGTTAGTTGACGTTCCACTAGACGTATGGGGACGTATGGGGGCGCATCCTCTGTGATGCGCTCGGTACAAGGCACATCTGTGGGAGGCGCTTGGTGTTTGAAGGGGTGTGATGCGCTGTCCAGCCGGCGCATCCGACACGTCTTTAATGATGCGGCTGTTTCGCTTCTCGAGTGCTTTTAAATAGTCGTTTGGCTGAAGTCGAGGCGTCTGGTTCATCCATTTAATGTGAGTTTATTGCACGGAATTCGGAGAGCCATCCACTTGGCGCGTGGGTTTGATCTGCCTGGCCTATAAATAGTGGCATGGAGAGAAGGTTTGCTTCTCGCTCTCTCACGTACCTCCAACATGAACTTGGGTATTCGGGTGCATTCTGTTGACGAAGTGTTCCCGAGGGTGAAGATGAGATGCCATGTCGTCGTTGATGCACTTGAAGGTGACTGTTACATCCAAAAGACGGAGTCGAGGGCTTCCGAGGCAGGCGGAAGGTGCCTGTTGCATCCAAATATAGGGATGTTCGGGCCTCGTCTCCGTTGTTCCGGAAGAGCCGTAGATCGGAATGGCAGTGCTAGGCTCTTTCTTCCTTCAAAGTGGGTGTCGCCCACTCTGGTTGTGTTGAAAGCTGCTCCTTTAGCCGTATTTCGATTACGGTCTTCCTTGGTCTTTGGAGGCTCTTTCTCTGGATGGGGGTTAATTTCCACCCTCATCCTGCTCGGCCAGGTGAGCCTGGCCGAAAGAGTGGCACATAACTGGGCTGCTGAAGGGATGCACATAACTGAGCTGGATGCACATAACTGAGCTGCTGAGGAGATGGTAGGATACGCCTGGTTGGAGGCGCATGGTATCTGCTGCGCCTAACTGGCAGCGCATGGTAACTGCTGCGCCTATCTGGAGGCGCATGGTGGCCGCTGCGCCTATCTGGAGGCGCATGGTGGCCGCTGGCTGTAGACTTAGAATCTTTCCTTTGTAGAAATTCTCCTTTGTACAACCTTTTCTAGACATGTAATAGACTTTTGTATATAAATAAAAAGTCCTTCTTCAAATGTCTATACTAATTGACTTTGCTGTGAAGTGTTCTGTCCGAGTTCTGGCGCATGTAGTGTCTGGCGCATGGGCTTTCTTGGTTTTGAAATTCTATGCTTCTACAAGACCCCCTTCAAAGTTTTCAAAACTTTTGAATAAGTTTTGGAATACTTTGAACAAGAAGCATGGAGGTCAGGGCGCATGATGGTTGGGCGCATGCCTGTTCGGGCGCATGCTCCTCTCAGTTAATGCATATGATGATGCCTTGGTAACCGAAAAGATTAATGATGATCTTTTGGTTTTATCTAATGTTATCTTCACAGGACCCGAGGCGACGGCTGAGATCACTCGTCATCGGTTCACGCGTGCGACCACGGCCTATGAATAGGTGAGAGATGGAGAGAGAGAGTTCTTCTTCTCTGTGCCCTTGCTTTATTTAGAGTCTTTCTTCAAAAACCCTAACTTTTTCCTCTTTGAGGAAATGGCTCCCAAGACTCCTCGCGGCGGTGCTGGCAAGGGGAAGGAGAAAGCAAAGGAGCCTGTAGAGGAGGATGCACCTATCACCCTTGCGACTCCAGCCGACGTTCGTCCCGAGGTGTCGGGTGGGTATCGTCTCTTTCACACAAGTTTTGGGCCTTACTGCGCCCTAACTCAAAACTACCAACGCGTATGGACTTCTATCTTGATGATACGCCGATGTTTTATCCCGCCGACGTGCATAGGTTTAGGCCTTTATTATGCACCGAGGTTTAATTGTTGACGCGCATGGGTTTTATCCCCTGATGATGCGCCGAAGCCTTCGCTGACGCGCATGGGCTCACATCTTGATGATGCGCCGAAGCTCCAATGCTGACGTGCATGGGTTTACGCCCTGATGATGCGCTGAAGCTGACGCGCATGGGTTTATACCCTGACGATGCGTCAATCTATTTGACACCTTTTGTCTTTTTGCCTGACTTCCACTTTTGTTGTGCCAGTGTCGATGACGATCCCTTTGTTGAATGAGGTCCTCATGGATGCTTCTCTTTGCCAAATGGGAGTTGATTTTGATGAGGCGGTGATCAACCCTGCAAAGGATGCTATCTTACAGAACCAACCCCGGGAGAGAATGCTGCAAATCCAGAACCAGTTGCCACTTTTCCTCCAGAGTATGATGGAGTGTGGTAAACTGAAGTCTGCTGAATCTGAAGATGTGTCTTTCTTAAAACCTGCCTTTCTGTTTGGCGACCGACTAGTCTCTTCTGAAGCAAAGATACTGAAGATCAAAGAAGACTAGTTCTTTTCTGCCAACGGCATGGTTTTATACATGCGGCAGGTTGACCGCCAGTTGTCGCTGACGGCCTTTTATCGTTTAGCTTCGAAGAGAAGGATGGGTTGGGAACTTACTCCTTCTCAAGGAGGGGCCTTGGGAGGTACCCTTTCGATCGACGCCACCTCGAACCAGCGAGATACTTTGGCTGCTTCACGCGCCGGTTCCTCGTTCAGTTACCGAGCCTTGCGTCCCGGGAGCCTCTACAATGAAGTCCCAAATGACACGTTTTCCTTCAGTGCCCCGACCTTTGCAAATCGGATGCTGACAGCGAAGGTCATGTACCCGACAGGTGGCTTTAGAGTCGAAGGTTGGTGTCACTACATTCCGAGGTGGGACGAGTTGACCACTTGGGTGCTTTCAAGGTTCAAAGTTGAGCTTAAGGAGATCGGACTGACAGCCGCCATTCGGGCTACGCAGGCAGGCGTGGATCTCAATAAGCCTATGTTTCTTGCGCTCTTGGAATTATTCAATGCCCATACTGGCCGCTTTTTTACTCCGGTGGGAGAGTTGGGGTTGGCTCTCCATGAGATGTACGAAGTGTCTAAGCTTCCTTGGGGCTCGGAGCCGTACGAGGAATATTTCTCGTCAAATGAGGAGATCCAGGTTCTGGAAGATAAGGACCCGGAGATGATGGCTGTATTCGAAGAGGTGACGAGCCACCATTATCTGATGCACCGGAGGGATAAGGGCAAGACACCCAGCCTCATGTGACTGCTTGGAGGGACTATGTCTTTAAGCAGGATTTGGCGGATCCTTCGAGGATCCGGTTTGCGACTCCGCAGGGACTGAAGCCAGCGGAGGTGACTTCTGAAATAAGTCGGCTGGACGAGAGGACCCCACGTTCGGATGAGAGCGGCAAGGATACATATAGCTGCTTCTGGCACTGTGGGCACCGGATGTCATCTAAGGCAGTTTGACAGCCTACTTGATGATATGGCTCCGGGATTGCGTGTTTGCAGGTGGATCCGGTGCCGTAGAGAGGGTACATCGAAATCTCATTTTGCCTGCCGTGAAGTTGGCTTTTGGACGACCCTTAGCTCTCCTCCCCGCGATGGTGTGCAACCTGTTGCGCAGTTTGAGGTCTTTTGCTGATGATGTGATCCACGAAAAAGGTAACAATGACAACTTTTCCCGGGCCGAGCTGCCTTTCCATTATCTTATGGGATGGCTGATTTTGCATCATCCGAACGTGATGAGTCCCGGTCCGGAGGAGGATCATGTTGAAGGGGATGCCTTCATCCGCCGCTTCTACAAGAGGAAGTGGTTATACACTGGCGTCCCCGTTTGCAGGAGAGTCTTGTCCTACCTTCAGGGGTGGGAGATTGTCAAGGTTGGCCCGATCTTCAAAGATTTTGAGGCCGACCAAGATTTAGTTGACTCTGGCGAAGATGCGGTCACTTTGCCGAAATGGAGTTTTCGTTGGTTGCAAAGTATCCGGCCTTCTTACCTGGTCTACCGCAACCAGAATAGATATTATCTGGAGCCATATCTGCCAAGCCGATTTGCTCGTCAATTTGGCTATATCCAGCTAATGTTGCGGAATCCCAGTAGCAGTCTAGGCTTCATCGGGAGTTTGTTGGATGGAGCCCGGGGCTGGCAGTATTATAACGCTGGATGCACTAGCGTTAATTTTACTACACCAGTCCGCAACCCTCGATCGCAGATCCTATATCCGGCCGCCAAGCTGTATTGCATTATGAATGCTGCGTCTCCTGGTTATGACAGGGAGACTAGTTTCATTATTGGAACTCAGCTGGAGGCCACGACGAATATGTTGATGGCAACCCGATCATATCGTCCACCAGAATTGGCAGGATATCGGGCTGCTGCTACAGCACCAGTGAGAGATCCGTCTGTTGGAAAGAGGCGGGCTGACACAGAAGCTGGTTCTTCTGTACCGAAAAGGTCGAAAAAGACGTCGACTCCAAAGGTTACGGAAGTGCCACTCGTAACGCCAACGGGATCAGTTCCTGCTGAGGTAAGGAGTGCTCCGTAATTCTAATTCATTTTGTCATTATGGTGACTTATGCTTTTCTTCTTGCAGGGATCATCGAAGAAGAAGTCCCGAGTTTCAAAATTGGGTGCTAGTAAACCGAAGGAGGTGGCAGGCTCTTCTGATGAGCGCATTCCACCGATGATAATGTCTCCCGTGGAGGAGGGCCCCGAAGACGTTCCTGCGGAGGTTTTAGTATCTCCTGTCTTTGAGGTTGCAACAAATTCTGGGAAGGTACAGTCTGCCGTGGAGGCCTTGGACGTTGAGGGTCCTACGGACTCGAGGCATCCTGATGATGAGGTGGATTGGAGTTCGTCACCTTCGGATGACGTTGCTCCAGAGCTACAAGAGTCTGTTGCGGGGGCAACAGATATGGTTGGGACAGAGAAGAGGGTTGATTCCCCTCCTTGTCATGATGAGGGGAGGTCGGCTATATCATTGCCGAGTCCTACCCCAGCGTCAACCGTGGAAGTTGAGGTGGCTACCGATCAGGAGGTAGCGACAGATTCTGTCCCTGTAGAGGGACTTGAGAAGGATGAGATCCTTCTGCCGGTCCTGTCTCTCGGGGCGGGCCAGGAGATGAGTGTTGATCTCCCCATTCTGCCGGGGGAGGTACCGGTCGCTGATAGGACGTTGGGGGTAGAAGAGGTGGCCGTTGACGTCGGTGGTTTCTCCGGGCTTGAGAAGGGCAAGGGTGTGGAACCCTCTATTACTCCTTCTACTTGGGGTACTATCTCGACGCCTATGCCGACTTCCTCTGTTCCTTCGGCTCCTCGGGCTAGCAGTCTGGCCCCTGTCGATGAAGAGCCTATTGATGCCGAGGTTCAAGCCCCACAGGTTGAGGTTGGCGGATCTTCTTCCGGTCCGCTAACTGTAGTAGCTCATCCAACTCCTGCTATGATGCCGCAGGTACTGGCGGACGCAGACGAATATGTGAAATTCCTCGTCGATGGGGTGTACAAAATACTGCAGAAGGGTGTATCTGCGGTGATGGATGCCAACCGGAGCTTTGCGACGGCAAAAACTCTGGCAATGCCCTGTATCAAGCTGATCCGCGTTCACCAAGGCCACGACCATATGGCCGAAATTCTGGAGGCTTCGGTGATCGAGCTGGACGAGCGGCTTGCGGAACTTCAGCGCATCCAGCGAAATGACCTCTCCGTCCTGATAGATGCGGAGAAGGGGAAGTTGTTTGTCGAGATCGAGTCTTCCTACCAGGCCACTGTGGGCATTTGGGAGCGCGAGGTGGCTGAGACTGAGGCTGCGGTAGAGCAGTTGTCTCAGTCCATGAAGAAGATGATGGAAATGCGAGCTGCGTTGGATGCTAACATCGCAGAGATCAACACCAAGATGCGCCGCCTTGAGGACCAACGGGCCCGACTCCAGTTAGATGCCGAACGTGTCCGGGCTGAACACGTAGCTTTCAAGCAGGAGGAAACGACTTTTACTCAGCGGACTCTTGCCTTGGCTCAGCAGCGACAACAGCTTGATGAGAAGCATGAGAGCGAAACTTCCGCTGAGGCTGTTGAATTGATGCGTCAAGAAGCTGAGCGTCGAGTCCTGGCGACTGTGGAGACCCGTACAGTCGACTTAAGACGTCGAGTCAGAGAGCTCTCAGCCCACCCTGGAGAGGTTCAGGGACTGTAGCTTCTCCCTTTTTTTATGTTCTTTTGCAACCCTTGCTGAGGGATAGTGTAGTTCTGTACTCTCTTTTTTTTTAGAAAATAAAGAAGCACACAACCTTTTTTGTGATGTGTTCATTTTTGTTATTATGAACTTGATGATTTGTGTGGACCTATTATCTTTTGCGCACCTTGGTTTTTAGGTACAGATAATAAGTTTGAAGGAACCAACATGTTTGCTCAGAGGTGATGTGGACATGGTAATCATTGGGTTCAAAATGATAGAATCTTCCTACTCAGAGGTATTATGGATGTGGTAGGAATGATCCTGGAGGATATGCTGAACAACTCAGAGGTGATGTGGACGTAAAAATTATGCGATCAATGTACGACAACGTAGGGGTTGTTTGTACGAGATGTTTACTCAAAGGTAATGTGGACGTGGTAAACATGAAGGGTAGCGTCGGCTTACGTAGTGTAAGATTCTGCTTTGTAGGGTGTAGAGGAACAACTCAGAGGTGATGTGGACGTGGTTGTCTTTCTACTGAAGGATGCCACGGAACAGCTGGGTTCCGGAAGCGTATGGTTTTGTTGGAAGGGAATTGTCTGTGAATCCTGATGATTGGGTCCATAGATCCCCTTGTGGAAGCACATATTTGAAAGATGTCAAGAGTAGTACTTCTTCAGGAACTTGCCGTTGATGGGCATCATGAACAAGTCCCCATTGGGTTTGGCGAGGCGGTAAGCACCATTTGAGTATACCGTCTCAATGATGAAAGGTCCTTCCCACTTGGGCTCGAACTTTCCTGGTGTCTTGTGAGTTAACACCATCGGCCTCCTGACTGCCAGAACCAGGTCGCCAACTTGAAAAGTTCTTTGTTTGACCTTCTTGTTGAAAGCCTGTGATATACGGGCTTGGTAGAGTTCGATGCGTTGTTGAGCCAGGAGACGCTTCTCATCGAGTGCCTCCAGTTCCCGCAGACGACGACGTTGATTGTCCTCTTCTGTGAGTTTGTTTGTTATTGCTACGCGGAGTGAGGGTATCTGGATCTCGAGAGGCAGTACCGCTTCGCTCCCGTAGACCAGGAAGAATGGTGTGTTGCCTGTTGGGGTCCGTACCGTTGTGCGGTAGGCCCAAAGGCATTCGCCAAGCTTTTCGTCCCAGTCGCGTTTGTTGGATGACACGACTTTTTTGAGCAGCCTAACGATAGTCTTGTTGAACGCCTCGGCCAATCCGTTTGCTGTCGGATTGTAGGCGGTTGATACCACGTTTTGAATGCGATTCTTGTCACAGAATCTGCTGAAAACATGGCTGATGAACTGAGGACCATTATCGTGGATGATCCTCCGGGGTACTCCGAAGCGGTAGATAACGTGATGTTTGATAAAGCTGACCACCCTGGAGCTCTTTACTTCCACCAGTGGGACTGTTTCTGCCCATTTGGAGAAGTAATCGGTGATGGCCAGGATGAAGTGGTGTCCTCTTGATGAAGGAGGGGTGATTGGTCCCACAATGTCCATGCCCCAGGCTTCAAAGGGCCAGGAGGCGACTGTAGGATGTAGTGGTTCGGACGGTGTATGTATGAAGTCTGTATGAAGTTGGCATGCGTGACACTTCTTAGCATATTCAACAGCGTCGGCGGCCATGGTTGGCCAGTAGTAGCCCATACGTCGCAGTCGATCCTGCAACTTAGGACCAGGTTGATGAGCTCCGCAAGTTCCGTCATGAGCTTCTCGAAGAGCTTCGGCTGCTTCTTCGTTTGACAGGCATCGAAGGAGGAGCCCATCGAAGGAGCGTCGGTACAGCATTTTGGTAGCTGTATCGTAGTAGAATCGAAGAGAGCGTCTCCTGACTGAGACGACTTCCTTCGGGTCCTCTGGAAGGATTCCGTAGACAGCGAAGTCGATGAACGGGAACCTCCAGTCTCGGACATTAATGCCAGTGTTCGTTGGCATGGCGTGAGCCACTCGCAAGCATAGGTTGTTTCTAGGACAAACCAAGTCTCGGTCAGTTACCGGGACATAGTGTTGAGTCCCAAGGGGCGCTGCCAATGAGGCTGCGAGGCCATCCAGAGCGTCAGCCTCCAAGTTTTGTAGACGAGGTACGTGTTCGATGAAGAACCCGGTGAAGGTTGAAATGATGTTCAATGCAACTTCATGGTAAGGGATCAGATCTTTATGGCGAACCTCGTATTGCCCCCGAATCTGGTCCACGACGAGTTTGGAGTCACCGTAGGCTTCCAGATGGTCCACCCCCAGCTGTTGTGCGAGTTGGAGTCCCATGATGAGTGCGTTATACTCGGCAACATTGTTGGAGCACGGCTCCGAAAGGGAGTAAGCACGCTGGAAGACCAACTGATCGAGGGAGACTAAGACTACCCCCACTCCTGCGATGATTTGGCCTTTGGGGCCTGTTCTTGAAGCGCCATCGAAAAACATCTGCCAAACGGAGCTTCCTTCGGTGACGTTGGATTCATGGACCTCATCCGGGATGTCTTCATAAAGTTTTGAGGATTCTGGGATGGGGTGTGCAGCTAAAAAGTCAGCCAGAGCTTGACCTTTAACAGCTTTTTGCATGACAAACACCATATTATACGGTGTTAGCAAGATCGCCCATGTGGCTAGCCGGAAGTTCAATGATCCTGGCTTCGTCATGAGGACTCTGAGCGGATTGACTCGAGAAATGACATGAATTGTCTGGCCCGAGACATAATGACGAATCTTCTGGATGGCAAACACCAAAGCCAAGCACTCCTTTTCAACGGGGTTGTACCGGTGTTCGGCCCCGATGAGCGTTCGACTGAGGTAGTAGATTGCTTGCTCATAGCCTGTATCGCTGTTTTGAGCCAGCAGAGCGCCAAGGGAATGATCCATGGCACGGACGTAGAGGAGAAATGGTTTGCCGGCGACAGGTGCCACCAGGACTGGTGGGCTCGTCAAGTAGGCTTTGATGTCGTCGAAAGCCTTTTGGCACTCCTCTGTCCAGACATAAGAGACTCCCTTCTTCATGAGCTGAGTAAAGGGTTGACATCTACCGGAGAGATTTGCTATGAACCTCCGGATGTATGCCAGACGTCCCTGTAAGCCCCGAAGTTCTCGAAGATTCTTCGGAGGGTCCATGTTGAGGATGGCTTTGGTCTTCTCAGGATCAACATGAATGCCTTTCGCCATGATGACAAAGCCCAAGAATTTGCCGCTAGAAACCCCCAGGAAGGATTTAGCGGAATTTATTTTGAGTTGATGTGCCCGCATGAGATCAAAAACTGTCTTCATATCCTGTAGGTGATCTCCTTTGAGGCGGCTCTTGACTGCGATGTCGTCAACATAGCATTCGACTGTCTTGCGAAGATGTTGACGAAAGATGGTGCTCATAGCTTGTTGGTATGTTGCACCGGCGTTCTTCAAGCCGAAAGGCATCACTGTGTAGCAGAAAACACCCTTCGGAGTCCTGAATAACGTGTGTTTTGCGTCATCGGGGAACATCTTGATTTGATTGTAGCCTGAATACCCATCCATGAAGGACATGCATTCAAAGCCACATGTGTTGTCGATCATCACATCGGTGATTGGAAGCGGGAATTCGTCCTTCGGGCAAGCAGAGCTGAGGTCCCTGAAGTCGATACAGACTCGTATCTTCCCATTCTTCCTGGTGACAGGTACGACATTGGCTACCCAATCTGGGTGCTTTTCCTCACGGATAAAGTCGCTGGTCAAGAGTTTGTCCACCTCCTGATCGATGGCATTCATGATGTCCGGACGAAAACATCGCTGTTGTTGTTTGATAGGTTTGGCATCAGGTAAGATGTTCAACCTATGCATTACGATCTGTGGATCGAGTCCCGGCATATCTTCGTAGCTCCAGGCAAAGACGTCGATATACTCTTTAGCCAGCTGGATTAGAGACTCTCGGTCTTCTCCTTCTAGGCTTTTGCTGATGAAGATGGGTTTGGAAGAAGATCCGTCCCCAAGGTCGATCTGCTCGACTTCGTCTTCGGTGGAAGGTTCACGTAACTCAAAACGAGACTCCCATTGTTCTCCTAGGCGTTGAGCCCAGGGTTCTTCTTCGAAGGGTTCCGGCGCTTGGTCTTTGCCTTCACCTTTTTGAGGTTGTGCTGACGTCATGTTAGCTGACAGCACTTTCCTGAAGACTGATCCGATACTGGTATCGGAATCCCAAGTCGATGCTTCGGACGAGTGGGAATGTTCTACGTCTTTTGCGTCTGAACTCTCTGGAGTTGCTGGCGGCGTGACATAGCCTACCCCCCGTCGAGTCCGATTGTAGTAGTCCTGCGGCTTTCTCTTAGGTGTCAGAAGCCGGAGAGGGAGACGTCGACCCTTGCCGTAGTTTAGGCCTTTGTTGCTTTTTAGGTCGTAGCTCATCTTTTGGATGATGTGCTTTGCCGTATCCGTGTACCGATAGACTTGTACTCTGCCGGTATCGGGTTCTGGCTCGAGTGGCGGGAGGTCTTGATGACCCTCGACTTTGCCTAAAATGATGGATCCTTCGTCTCGGCTTCGTGGAGGGGCTATAAAACAGACTCCTTGAGACGGGACTACTCGATTTACATGGACGGTCGTTATTTGTGTTTGCAACGACCGTAGAGCGTTATCTAATGTATACATGGCATTCCAATGTGGAAGACAAGAATAATTAAACGACACTCTATTATTAATGAAGTACGAGATCTTATCCCGTGGGATTACATTGTCTAAGGAGGGTGCATCTACATCAGCAGAGATATATTCGCCAAGCTCCTCATCTGTAAGCACTGGGGTCGAATCAGAAGAATCCACCACAGCTTTGACTTTGGGGTCTGAGAGGGTTATGTGAGCCCTCTCTGGCATCTTGGATGACTGCGGAGGCTTGCCCTTAAGACGCACCTTCAGAGGTGCCTCAACTGCGCCTCCTGTGAGTGGTGGCTTCCCCTGTAATTTTGCCACCAGGGGAGCCGATGTTTGAGACGGCTTTTCCTTGAGGCATATCTTCAGGGGAGCCTCGGGAGTCGGTGCTTTCCCTGATAGTTTGATGCTCATTGGAGGCACCTTCTGGGGTGGTTTTCCCATCAGTCGGATCTTCAAAGGGGCGTCTGGAGTCATCTCAGGCTCCGTGTCCGGCTCAGTTGCCGTCTCTGCCTCATCATCAGCATCGTTGGCTTCCTCCTCGTCAAGTGGCTTGTACAAGTCGGAATCGGTGAAGTAGGCTTCAATCCCTTTGAAAGGATCGATGTCTGCGAACTCTGTCCGGATGACGCCGTTGGTGGATACATATTTCATGCATTGGTGGAGCGTAGAAGGCACCACCATGTACTCATATAGCCATGGTCGGCCGAGCAGGATGTTGTAGTTGACCTCGGCATCCACCACATAACAAGTCACCTCAGTTTTGAGGTTGCCGATGTGACACTTCAGCCGAATCTTGCCCTGTGGCTCGCTTTTGCTAGCGTTGAAGCCACTGATGGTTGTGTTGGAGGGCGCCAGCCGGTACATTAGGATCCCCAGTTTTGATAGCAGTACCTTCGGGATGATGCTGAGAGAAGACCCCGGATCGATCTGAATCTGGCTCACCTTGACTGAACCGATGTATCCTGTGTAATACAGCGGTCGGTTATGTCGGTGGTGCTTGAGCAGCATGTCTTGTTGGGTGAAAGTTATGTTTGGAATAACTTCATCCGCACAATGACAGTGCGCACAAGTAGTTGGGAGGTCTTCAGGCTGCTTGACCTGACTGAGAAAGGATTCAGCGTCCTTCAGAGCTTCGCAGAGAGCTTCTCGGGAGTCTTTGGAAAGACGCAGGAGCTCGAACAAAGACAGGCGGGAAGGAGTACTGGCCAGTTGTGCCAGTATGTCAAAGTTGTGGGGCTTGGCTAGCCCCGAAGCATTCTCCTTCCGTAGAGGTCTGTCGAAACGGGCCTCCACCTGCTTCTGCTTATTGGCTGCTGAGGGTTTAGACGGGCCCTCCTCAGGAATGGTGCCAGGAGGCACCACCTCGGCGGCAGCTTCGCCGGGCTGGGCGTTCTGTTGTGCACGCGTCTGCACTGGAAGTGCCTCTTCCGTTGAGGAAGAGATCGTACGACAAGACTTGATCTTCCTGCCTTTTGATTTGGAGGTAGAGCGTACCTCCGATTGAGTCACCTCGGAGACGAGGTCGAGGTGAACCCAGAGGACCTCTCCTCGAGATGTGGTAAGTGGGATGAGTCCACTCGCATTGTCACGGGTAGGTGGCAGGTTCACCACCTCCATTGTCGCCTTAGGGATGGGGACGACGCCATCTTGTGTGGTAGTCGGCGACAAGGTGTCGAACTGAAGTGACACCACATTGGCTGACACCGTCTTCTCTTCATAGTCGACGAAGATTACATCCGCATTGATCATGCGCTGGATGTAATTCTTGAGGACGTAGCAGTCCTTGGTCGGGTGTCCGACAAACCGATGGTAGTGACAGTACCTCGAGTTGTCCACTTTTTTGACTTTATCGGGCCGTTTTGGGTCCGAGAGCTTGATCTTGTCACCCTGCTTCAGTATTTCAAAGAGTTGTAGGGTGTCTTCGTCATTGAATGAATACACCTCCTTGGGTCTCGGTGCCAGTGGAGGCTTCTGAGTAGGCGCAGATACGCCTTTCGAGGCATTAACAGTCAATGCATATTTCCCCTTTGCTTCTCGTCCGGAGTTGTTGGCTGCAGACCTTTTTCCCTTATCATCAAAGGCGGGGAAGCTGACACCCAGAAGACGTGCATTGGCCGCCTTCTTTTCTGCGGCTTCAGCTTCGATGATCAGGGAGCTCCAGTCGGAAGGGGGAGTAGAGTTGAGCCAGAGCTTCACTGCAGGCAGCATGTTCATGCTGCAAGAGGAGAGGAGCGCATGTTCTGGCATGCCCGGAGGTAGCCTGAAGCAGGCCTGTCGGAAGCGTTCGATGAACACCCGAACCATTTCTTTCTCCTTCTGGCGTATCTCTATGAGAGATGCCATCGTCATGTCCTTCCCGCCGTCGTAGAAGCGATAGAGGAAGAGGCACGTCAAGTCGTCGAAGGATGATATAGAATTGTCGGGGAGGCTGCAGTACCAGTCATACGCCACCCCTTTTAGGGCCCCAACAAAGATGCTGGTGAGGAGCGCGTCCTCCTTTGGAAGATGCCCCGTCTGTGACTGGAAATATGTCAAGTACCGACGCGGAGAGTCCTTCCCGTCGTACGGCGTGAGTGTTTGTGGTTTATACTTTGGGGGATAAACCACCTTGTTCCACTCGAGGGGATAAGGCTGGGCAATGCCCATCTTCTGGCGCTCCTCTTGCCTGTTTTTGGACTCGAAGCGCTCCCGCAAGTCCTTGATCATTTCGACCACATCCTTCGTGGAGCTAGGAGACGGGGAAGGTGGTACATTCTGGAGTGGAGCATTTGAGGGTTCCGACGTCCGGGGTGCTTTTGTGTCTGAGGGTGCCCGTTGAAGGGGTACACTCGACTCCCCATTGGCTCCTGGGTCGGGACCGGTTGAAGGTGTTCTGGTCAAGGCCGACCGGATATCAAACACTACTTGAGTCAGTGCTTGCATAGAGGCAGAGAGGGTTTTAAGTCCTCCCTCTAATGAGTCTATGTGCTGGACAATGTCCTGCGGCGGCGTATCAGACTCGGAATCACCTCCAGTCATGTATACTGTCATGACACGGCCGGGAGTGGATGGATTGGTTGAGGCTTCGCTCTCGGCCTCACTTTCATGTGGGGGAGTCACCTCTCCTGGTGTTCCACCTTGGCCACCTCCAGCCACATTCTGGAGGTCATTCTCGACGGGCGCATCTGCAAGGGCCTGATTGCCCTCAGCTCCGTCTTGAAGGGCCTCTTCGTCTCTACCCCCAGCCGTGTCCTGGAGGACATCCTCGTTTTGAGGGGCTTCTGGGAGGCTGACTTCGCCTCGAGGATGAAGATCCGCCGCAGCTGTGCTTTGGACATCTTCGTCTTCGGAAGGAGGCTCAACAAGGGTCTGACTACCCCCAGCTTCCTCCAAGAACTTCTTCCTCGACCGAGTACCTTCGAACACTCCAGAGGTCGAGACAGCTGCCTTGGTTTTCCTCGGCTGGCTTTTGGATGAAGACGAGGAATTGCCAGTCGTCTTCCGGACTGACGAGGAGTTGGAGATCACGTTACATGAAGCAACCCTTGGCTCCTCTTCTGTTGACACCTTCATCCCGAGGCGATGTTGGAGGGGTATCGATGATTGCAGCCGCTGGAAGACTGATTGCCTTGGTGGTACTGCTGCCTTGCAACAGCAGTTGATGGTGACCACCGCACAAGTATGCCCCGTGAGAGGTGCATCGTGCATGTTGGTCGACTCTCCTGACCGGCGTTTGTGAGTGATCACGTTACGCAGGTCGTTGGAGGAGAGTGCTTCCTTCACACCCCCTTCAGGCGCATGGCAAGACCAAACGCCAGGGTGGTCAGGTGAGTGCTGCGCCCCCTGATCTAATACCAAGCAGGCATCACGATCAGTAGTGGGGGAACCACAACATTTGAAGTGACTTGAACGGTCCTCAAACGCACAACCAGAGGAGGCACGGGAGTTCAAGACTACTGAATTTGCCTCACTCGACTTGGTTGTGCACGCAGTAGATGCGCCCAAGAGAGATGAGGACTTTGAAGGTCGACTCGTTTTTGGTGGAGAGGCACCTGATTCGACCTTGTACAACTTGCCATCGGCAGCGCGCGTGATTGTGAGCGCATGCCTTTGGCCTGCTGCTGGCATAGCACGTTTGTGGCGCATGGCCCGTGCCGCCTTGGATTTCTTTGTACTAGCCCGCTGGGGTGCATAGTACTCAGCATCCAAATTCTCCTCGCTATTACAACGAGTGAGTCTGTCAAAGACAGAGACTTTTTGTGGCGCATCAGAGGTGATGCGCGGGGCCTTGGCTGCGCCCCTGCTCCGTCGATGCATCTTCCTCGCCTGAGAGGGAGATGGCTGGGAAACGTGGTCAGCCGCACGCTTCCTCGAGAGATGCGCTACATCAGTGGGCGCACCTTGGTTGCTGAGAACGTCAGCAGAAAGGGAGGACTGGATTGGCGCATTCCCTTCAGTGGTGGTGTCCGAGGCGTCGACCTTGCGCACCCAGACACGGCGGGTCTTCTTCGGCTTCGGCAGCCGCTTCGAAGGACTCGCACTTCCATCAAAAATGAACTCCTCGTACGCCTGTTGATTGAGGCGCACGACCAGCGTCTTGTGGGAGGAGCCCACCTTCACGTCGTCGGCCTGTGACACAACTTTCTCGGAAGAAGAGAAAGAGGTCCCCAGCAGAGTCGCCAGCTTGTTTGCCATTAAAATTGTTTGATTGAAAACTTTAACACAAACAGAACAGTATTACAATATAGGACTTAGATGTAGTCCTAGGGGTACACTTTTGTTTAAGCTGGGTCCTTAGTGCCAATGGAGCGAGTGGTAATGCGTTGACTCCGTTGACGGGCTGACGACGGTTATCGGTTCTCTGAAGGTATAGATTGCTCTGGGTGCTGGAGCTTGCCGAGAGGAGGAAGACGTTGAGTGTCTATCTCTGCCTCTCTGATGATTCTCTGTGGATTCTGTACGTTGTCCGTATGTGTATGTGTGGAAGAAGGAAATAATCCCTCTATTTATAGCTTGGAAGGTTGGCTGCTCATGCGCGCATATGTAGGATATGTCGGTACGTGGGGACGCCACGTGGAGATTGCTAATGGAGGCGCATGGATGATACGCCCTACTCGAGGGGTTGAATTCTTCATACTGCTGTTGTGAGCCGGCACGTAGCAGAGGAGAAGATCTTTCTGTTGTTGAAATCTTGGATGAGTTGAGTCAAAGGACACGTGTCGTTGACTCATGGCTCGGAGATCTCGGATCTGATGGGGGGATGATTTGGTAGGATGCACCCTGGATTGGGCGCATGATGAGATTTTGGCTCGTGACCTTTAGGAGTCACGAACCGTTCTGGGCGCATGGCTTTTGAGGCGCATACGAGCGACTTTCCTTCTGTCTTTCGGGATCAGAGATCAGTCTGGGGTGCATGGCTTTTGAGGCGCATGCAAAGCTTCAACTGGAGACTCTTCTTCTGTCTTTAGAGATCAGTGAAGGGTCTGAGGCGCATGGCTTTTGAGGTGCTTGCGGATGGTTGGGTGGCCACGTGGCAGTAGCCGTCGGGGTAAAGTCATGATGATGCTGACGTTGTGGACGCTTCATTTTCTGTAAAAGCTGTCAACCGTTCAGACTTGGGGAGGCGTGCTGCCAACTCTGTCAGTTCAGCATTTAATGTTGGTGATATTCGATGGACAGCTGAGTGGGCGCGTTGGTTGACGTTCTACTAGGCGTATGGGGACGTATGGGGGTGCATCCTCTGTGATGCGCTCGGTACAGGGCGCATCTGTGGGAGGCACTTGGTGTTTGAAGGGGTGTGATGCACTGTCCAGCCGGCGCATCCGACACGTCTTTAATGATGCGGCTGTTTCACTTCTCTAGTGCTTTTAAATAGCCGTTTGGCTGAAGTCGAGGCGTCTGGTTCATCCATTTAATGTGAGTTCATTGCACGAAATTCGGAGAGCCATCCACTTGGCGCGTGGGTTTGATTTGCCCGGCCTATAAATAGTGGCATGGAGAGAAGGTTTGCTTCTCGCTCTCTCACATACCTCCAACATGAACTTGGGTATTCGGGTGCATTCTGTTGACGAAGTGTTCCCGAGGGTGAAGATGAGACGCCATGTCGTCGTTGATGCACTTGAAGGTGACTGTTACATCCAAAAGACGGAGTCGAGGGCTTCCGAGGCAGGCGAAAGGTGCCTGTTGCATCAAAAGATAGGGATGTTCGGACCTCGTCTCCGTTGTTCCGGAAGAGTCGTAGATCGGAATGGCGGTGCTAGGCTCTTCCTTCCTTCAAAGTGGGTATCGTCCACTCTGGTTGTGTTGAAAGCTGCTCCTTTAGCCGTATTTCGATTACGGTCTTCCTTGGTCTTTGGGGGCTCTTTCTCTGGATGGGGGGTTAACTGCCACCCTCATTCTGCTCGGCCAGGTGAGCCTGGCTGGAAGAGTGGCACATAACTGGGCTGCTAAAGGGATGCACATAACTGAGCTGGATGCACATAACTGAGCTGCTGAGGAGATGGTGGGATGTACCTGGTTGGAGGTGCATGGTATCTGCTGTGCCTAACTGGCGGCGCATGGTGACTGCTGCGCCTATCTGGAGGCACATGGTGGCCGTTGCGCCTATCTGGAGGCGCATGGTGGCCGTTGGCTGTAGACTTAGGATCTTTCCTTTGTAGAAATTCTCCTTTGTACAACCTTTTCTAGACATGTAATAGACTTTTGTATATAAATAAAAAGTCCTTCAAATGTCTATACTAATTGACTTTGCTGTGAAGTGTTCTGTCCGAGTTCTGGCGCATGTAGTGTCTGGCGCATGGGCTTTCTTGGTTGTGAAATTCCATGCTTCTACAGAGTCGTATGGAGTACATACGCTGTCTTTTGGAGACGTATCTCTTGCATACGCTGACTTGAGCGTAGCCTGAATTGAGCGTAGCCTGATTTGAGCATAGCCTGACTTGAGCGTAGCCTGACTTGAGCGCAGCCTGACTTGAGCGCAGCCTGACTTGAGCGCAGTCTGACTCAGGCGCAACCTGATGTCTAGGTGCAACTGGACCTGACCCTACTTGCCTTGGCGCAACCTGTTACCCTGGCGCAACTTGGCTAATGCCACTTATTGGCCATAGTACCCCTTGCTCCCTCCTTGGGCGCATTATGTCCCCATATTCCCCTTTTTATGATTTTTGTACCCATTTTATATCCTTACGCCTTTTGATGTAAACTCGACATGAACCCGATGTGATCATGACATTATTTATGAATGTTAATCGGAACAAGGCTTAGTGATGGAATTGCATGATTAGTGACCCGCCGTGGTGCACTCTTGACAAGTAATTTGACATGATAATTCTTGATGGTGGTCCGTTGTGATGCACTCTTGCCTTGATAAGTAATCTTGATAAGCAACCCGACATGATAACCTTGATACGCTGTTGCGACGGCTAACCTGACATGCTAAGTGAATTCTTGACACCATGGGTGATTGTATTGAATATGCTTGTATAAGCAACCAGTCTTGTCTCGCATCATGTCTAGGACATGTATCCCTGGTTACCACGGTCAGGGATTCATACCGAATCTGACTAGGTTAATGACTAGATTGATCAAGTAGAGCATATAGAGTGGTATTCCAGCTACAAGCAATCCCGTTATCTGGGCGCCTTCCTTGATGGACTTGTAGCCTGCCGACGAGTAGGGCACATTTCCAGCTCACTGTTATGTGGGGCACTACATGAAACGATTACTATGCACACTGTCATGTATTGCATCCAAGTCAACTAACAAGGCATGACAACTCTAAGCTTGAACCTTGCGTCTGGATAACCTGGATAGTCTGCAGGGCTTGTGGCCATAGGCGTACCTCATTGCATCTTGCTAGTAACTAAGCTTGTGATAACCCTAGTTAGTTAAGTATCAAGCCGTACTCTTTGCTTGGCCGTGAATGATGGATGGAGTCCTATCTTGTCTAGTCTTGCCTAGATCCGGTACATGGATATCTCCGGACATGCTTGTTTATGCTTTACTTTATCGATAATTGGTTCGAGGCTAAGTTCTGTTCAGGTGAAGGGTTACAACCCCGGTCCTTGTTTGGTTTACGGGTTGTAACTTGGTTACCGGAATAGTCCTTTAGTTATCTTATCGTTTATCATCCTGTTTTTTTAACTCATGTCTTATGTTATTTCACCTATGATTTATGTGCTGACATGCTGGTTTTAGTTCTTAAGTGAAGCCCCCTTTGTGGCACTTGCTCTTTCTGGGGTCTGACCCAGCTGGTTTTGTATGGCCAGATTTTGGAGCAGCTACCGAGGATCTCCCAACCTTCCTGCCAGATGGTGAACACTAGAAGGAATCCCGACAACGAGTGGGTTTTATTTTGCTCTCCCACTCCCTTGTAAAAATATTCTTTTGAGGCGTTTAGCCGCCGAGCAAGTGTTAGCTCATTTGCAACTTTATTTACTGTCTACCTACGGGCTGTAGCATGATTGACAAATCTTAGGGTTGATCATGTATGACTTAAACTCTTGCTAGTCTTCGTATTTTGTATGACTAGCTTCATGATCATCTGAATATGTAATGTATGGGACGCCTTACTTTGTATGTCTGATGATCTACCAACTTGTTATATTTACTCGCTTGCTTAAGATTGAGACACTAGGCTTGTTATTGACCCTAAGAGACTAATGGCTTGTAGTAAACCCTCATATATCTAGACAGCCGTGACCGTATAGCGATGTAGATTCTATTCTGTTATACGTAGCTGGCTATGTCTGCCCCCGCTCTCCAGTATTCTGGTTCTGGGGCGTGACACGGTTTAAGTGGCGGTCCATGCAGGTCTTGTCAATCAAGAAATGTGAGGGTTTACCGGATAGATGTCTCAATCTGTACTCTCTTTTGATCTCCATTCATATCTTCATATCTCCTTGAATTCCTGACTTGATAACATGCTTGTATCATTGATCTATCCTGGTCCTTCCTTAATATCCCTGATGTCATTACTTCAGTGACATCGTTCCTGTTGATCAGCCAGAAGAAGCTCAGTCCTCAGCAGCAGCCTCCCGAGCCGTGCCTCCTGGAGAACCAGTACCGCTAGTTCAGCCCGTCCAGCCAGCAGGGTCAGAGGATGGAGGATTGGTAGGACTCATCCGTGAGTTGCTTGCGTTCCAAGATCGTCAGGAAGATACCCTGCACCAAGTAGTACAAGATGTTCTGAATAGAGGTGGTCCTCGAGGGAATAGTGCGGTCAACAGTTTCAAGCACCTGAACCCTCCCTTCTTCGATGGCAGCGAGGATGCCATTGCTGTCGATGCTTGGCTACAGGATATAGAGGTGATTCTCGAAGCCACGAAGATTCCAGAAGACGAGAAGGTGGCTGTGGTGCGCCTACAGTTATTGGATCTAGCCCGCAGTTGGTGGGCCGCACAAGCAGTGGGATTGGCAACACCTGTCTCCTGGGCAGTATTCAGCGAAAAGTTCCAGACCAAGTATTATGATGCAGTGGCTCGATATGACTTGCAGACTAGGTTTAGTAATCTTAAGCAGATGGGGAGGACGGTCGACGGTTATGCGACCGAGTTTTCCAGACTCAGTCGGTTTGCTCCCACCTTGGTGGCAACCGAGTTTGACAGAGCGCAGAGGTTCCAACAGGGACTTCACTTGGAGATTATATTGGCAGTAGAACAGTTCGAGCATCAGACCTATGATGCGGTATTGCGAGCAGCAAGGAGGCACGAGTATACCTCCCAGAGAATAGTGGACAGGACCGGAGGTCGGAAGCGGTCCCATAGTCAAATGAATCAGTCTTCAGCCCCAGCCCCGGCAGCCAGGGCTTTGACTATTGGAGCTCCGAGGCGAGCGGCCTCAGTGACGTCGGTTCAGCACTCAACCCCGACGTACTCTCCGCAGAAATAGAAGCAAGCGCAGTCTTCCGCCGTGGGCTGTTCTTATTGTGGAAAGCCTGGACACGTGGTAGAGGAGTATCGTAAGGCATTGGGATTGTGTTTATTGTGTGGAGCACCGGACCATAGGTGGGGTCCTGTCCATTCCGAGTTGATTCAGCATCGGTAGTATCTAGTCCCTTGGTTAGGGGACCAGCACCAGTACCAGCACCAGCTCCAGTTCACCAGCAACAGCAGTTCCCGTTCCCGAGGCCATTGCCGACTCAAGCCCAGACCTTCCAGCAACAGAACCCGCGGCAGTTTGCCCTAGCCCAGGCTCAGGTTCAGAATCGACCGAGAGGTATATGTGTCCTCTCATCTTGCTTTTCTACCGTCATTATGCGGGGTGCATGACGTATTTCATGTATCCTAATTACAACGGTACATTTCGGACCCGAGCCATATCCTAGGTCATTTGAAACTGGTTATTGGTACCAACCTTTTCGTATGAGGATAGGCTCGTGTCCATGTTTGACCAAAGAGAGAGACCTCAAGCGCAAGACTATCAGTTCAGTCCGTGTTGCTTAGAGTCATCCTTCTTTGGGAGAGTCAAACTTGGAAGCATGAGGATGATATCTGATTAGGTCATCCCGACTGGTTTGACTCGTAAGGTATAATATCTTCCTTATGCCTTACGCTTCGAATCCTTGCTTGCATGAATGATTGTATGATTGATTGGTAGTGGTAGATTGCCTATGATAGGATAGCTTTCCCTTACATCTCTAGCCTCTTGATTAAATTTCGAGGACGGAATTCTTTTAAGGTGGGTAGGATGTAATATCCCAAATTCGTGATACGTATTTAGTGTATGTATACGTGTTTTGGACCCATATTTTATTTATTCATGGTTAGTTATCTTGGTTTATTTTGCATTGGCTTGGTTTTATTGGCATTGATAGTTTAATTGGTTTTAATGGTTCATTGGTTTATTTGGGCTTGGTTTATTCATGGGTTGGTTCGGCTTGGTTTGATTTGCTTGGTTCATTATGAACCATAGGGGTGAACCCCCTACCTACCACCACCATCTCCCTTTATAACCCACCTAACTTTTCTCTCTCCTCCACTTTCTCATTAACTCTTCTTCCTTCTCCATTAAACCCACCACCAACCAAGAACACCCCTTAGGCAAGTGCAACTTGCTTCCACAAGAGAGCCCATTTTTATTGTTCCATTATCTTCTCCTCATGTTTCTAAGACACATTAGAACTTGTCATTTTCCATTTTGAGGCTTTAATTTTTGTAGATCTAGAAAATAGTTATTTTCGGATTTTGGTGGTTTTGATCTATCAAACTTCTTTGTTTTCAAGTTTTGATGGTTCTATGTTGTAGAGAATTTTATTCTACCTAATTTTGACCTTTGAAAAGTTGGATTTGGACTTGGTTTGACCAAGTTATGGACTTTTGAAGCCTTGGGTTCAAACCATGGAGTTCTTACTGATTTGGAGAAGACAGTGAGCAGTGTGCGCGAGCTTTTTAGCTTGCGCCACTGAGTTGCGCGCGCTCTTTAGCGCAGCGCAGTCTGACTCATACGCTGTCTTTTGGAGGCGTATGTCTTGCATACGCTGCCTTGATCAGGAGTCGTATGGAGTACATACGCTGCTTTGAAGAGGAGTCGTATGGAGTCCATACGCTGTCTTTTAGAGGCGTATGTCTTGCATACGCTGCCTTGATCAGGAGTCGTATGGAGTACATACGCTGCTTTAAAGAGGAGTCGTATGGAGTACATACGCTGCCTTTTAGAGACGTATGTCTTGCATACGCTGACTTGAGCGTAGCCTGACTTGAGCGCAGCCGGACTTGAGCGCAGCCTGACTTGAGCGCAGCCTGACTTGAGCGCAGCCTGACTCAGGCGCAACCTGATGTCTAGGCGCAACTGGACCTGACCCTACTTGCCTTGGCGTAACCTGTTACCCTGGCGCAACTTGGCTAATGCCACTTGTTGGCCATAGTACCCCTTGCTCCCCCATTGGGCGCATTATGTCCCCATATTCCCCTTTTTATGATTTTTGTACCCATTTTATATCCTTACGCCTTTTGATGTAAACTCGACATGAACCCGATGTGATCATGACATTATTTATGAATGTTAATCGGAACACGGCTTAGTAATGGAATTGCATGATTAGTGATCCGCCGTGGTGCACTCTTGACAAGTAATTTTACATGATAATTCTTGATGCTGGTCCGTTGTGACGCACCCTTGCCTTGATAAGTAATCTTGATAAGCAACCCGACATGATAACCTTGATACGCTGTTGCGACGGCTAACCTGACATGCTAAGTAAATTCTTGACACCGTGGGTGATTGTATTGAATATGCTTTTATAAGCAACCAGTCTTGTCTCGCATCATGTCTAGCACATGTATCCCTGGTTATCACGGTCAGGGATTCATACCGAATCTGACTAGGTTAATGACTAGATTGATCAAGTAGAGCATATAGAGAGGTATTCCAGCTACAAGCAATCCCGTTATCTGGGTGCCTTCCTTGATGGACTTGTAGCCTGCCGACGAGTAGGGCACATTTCCAGTTCACTGTTATGTGGGGCACTACATGAAACGATTACTATGCACACTGTCATGTGTTGCATCCAAGTCACCTAACAAGGCATGATAACTCTAAGCTTGAACCTTGCGTCTGGATAACCTGGATAGTCTGCAGGGCTTGTGACCATAGGCGTACCTCATTGCATCTTGCTAGTAACTAAGCTTGTGATAACCCTAGTTAGTTAAGTATCAAGCCGTACTCTTTGCTTGGCCGTGAATGATGGATGGAGTCCTATCTTGTCTAGTCTTGCCTAGATCCGGTACATGGATATCTCCGGACATGCTTGTTTATGCTTTACTTTATCGATAATTGGTTCGAGGCTAAGATTTGTTCAGGTGAAGGGTTACAACCCCGGTCCTTGTTTGGTTTACGGGTTGTAACTTGGTTACCGGAATAGTCCTTTAGTTATCTTATCGTTTATCATCCTGTTTTCTTTAACTCATGTCTTATGTTATTTCACCTATGATTTATGTGCTGACATGCTGGTTTTAGTTCTTAAGTGAAGTCCCCTTTGTGGCACTTGCTCTTTCTGGGGTTTGACCCAGCTGGTTTTGTATGGCCAGATTTCGGAGCAGCTACCGAGGATCTCCCAACCTTCCTGCCAGATGGTGAACACTAGAAGGAATCCCGACAACGAGTGGGTTTTATTTTGCTCTCCCACTCCCTTGTAAAAATATTCTTTTGAGGCGTTTAGCCGCCGAGCAAGTGTTAGCTCGTTTGCAACTTTATTTACTGTCTGTCTACGGGCTGTAGCATGATTGACAAATCCTAGGGTTGATCATGTATGACTTAAACTCTTGCTAGTCTTCGTATTTTGTATGACTAGCTTCATGATCATCTGAATATGTAATGTATGGGACGCCTTACTTTGTATGTCTGATGATCTACCATCTTGTTATATCTACTCGCTTGCTTAAGATTGAGACATTAGGCTTGTTATTGACCCTAAGAGACTAATGGCTTGTAGTAAACCCTCAATATCTAGACAGCCGTGACCGTATAGCGGTGTGGATTCCATTCTGTTATACGTAGCTGGCTATGTCTGCCCCCGCTCTCCAGTATTCTGGTTCTGGGGCGTGACAAATAGTCAGGACCAACAGAATCCTATTTATTGTTAGGATTGTTAGAACCTGTGAGTCATGTGTGATATTGTCCCTAATAATTTTAAAAGTGTTGTGATTTGGATAAAACCAAATATGGATGTCCTTATCCATACCCACAACAACCTCTATCCATTCCCTCTATATATGTTAACAATAAGAAAAACTACGAGCAGATTTCTGGCTACCAATTTATTCTCTTTCTTATTTTCACAACACGTTATCAGCACTACTCTTTTTTTCATCAATCTGGAAGGAGACGAGAGATGCTCCTAGATATGCGCATTTTCTATTGACTGTCTCTCCGTTGATCTTCCTGAAGGTCAGATCTAGTTATACTTCTCTCGAACTGTTTATTTAATATATTTTCTGTAATTATTTTCATGATCTAATATATATAAAAAATTGCTTGTGTTCGCATTGGCAATTTCTTCCTGACGGAGTACTAAACATATAAAGTTGATATAACTCATATATCTATAGACATATCTGTTATTTTGAATAAATTTGATATACTTTAGCACCTGTCAAGACCCGCACCCTAAGTATGGGTACGAGCACGTGGGTATGTCCAGTCTACGCCGCAGAATCGGTGGTAGAACGCTATATAGGTCGTCTATAACATACAACATCTAGACACAATATAAAGGTACATGTCATCTCCGCATGGAGGTATACAATGTCACAACTCAATCACAAGACATCTAAGAAAGATAGCACGAAATATGAAAGATATGATAGAAGGAAAATAATAGGAATAGATGCAAGATCCCACACAATTTTAGTGTTAAAAACATAACAGAAATTCCAAATTATATATATACTACAAGTCCAAAGTACTAGCTGGATCACAGTCCAGGCAGGCCTATCTAACTAGTCTAAGCAGACGGTGCGTCCTCTAAGAGCACCGGCTCCACGGAAATGTCCAAGTCGTACTCGCTATCTATGCCGTAGCCATAGAAGGTCGAGCAGTTGGCCTCTAGATTATCTGTAAACATCAACGGGGTTATCCTGTCAGGATATGAGCAAGTACAAACACTAACAGCAGTTCCATATGAATTGACAAATTCTATAAGAGACAATTATAATGAAAAACAAGATAAAATATCAAGACATGAAATATAAATAGGATATGTAAACTGGATATCATGTCATGGTATAAAATACAGGAATATAGAATGTAACAGGGATATATGATGTATAAATGTAAACATAAAGTGGTGCCATGAGATATTAGAGCGTTATGTGATCGGCTTGGGACACATGATCAGGCTATTCCATTTGGCCCGGCTATCACAGAAAAATCTGAAGAAGGGTCAAGCCGGCCAACATAGAAAGCGAGCACAAGAAATATAAGATCTCGCTACACCCTACGTATGGTGAGGGTGACGCAAGCACAAGAATAGTGACATGAGGGTATTGATCACATAACCTCTAATAACTCCCCATCCCCGAGTAGTATAATAGATCCGGACATGTCAGGTCATGACACGAGATTCAAAAGCAGGGTGCCAGCCCACTCCCAAACTGGTGTCTGTACAAATACAAGAAAAACAAGATTGAACAATGTACCAATATACCAGGAAAGTCCAAGAATAACATCTCATGACAAGATCCGACGTGTACTAGTCTGTGAACCATCGTGTCGGGAATCAAGTAAGATACTACAACTGAATCGGATATAGCAGATATCAAGACAATGAAAACTATTAGTGAATGTACTCACCTGTGGTCCTGAGCTGTCAGTGAGAATAGATGCTCAGAGTGATATCACAGACCTAAAGATGAGATATCATGAGTTAATTAGGGTTTAACAGTGTATGACATGATTTCTAGTATATGATAAGCAAATCTAGGTCAAACTCAGCCAAACTAAGTCACACCAAGTCAACTAAGTCAAATTAAATCAAACTAAGTCATACTAAGTCATACTAGGTCTAACAAAGTCAAACTAGATCAAACTAGGTCATGCTAAGTCAATCTAAGTAAATCTAAGTCATATTAAGTCATACTAGGTCTAATAAAGTCAAACTAGATCAAACAAGGTCAAACCAAGTTAATCTAGATCATACTAGGTCAAGGGTTGACCTACAGTTAACTTTTGGTCAAGTGGTCATCTCTGGTCAACTTCTAATCCAATCTATGTCCAATGTTGACTTGCAGTTGACTTTGAGTCAAAACAGTCAACTTAGTCAAACAGGGTAAAATCTAGGTCAAGTATCCTATTCCTAACCTTTACCTACCAAGATAACTCACTTCTAACCATTACCTACCAAGATAACCCACTTCTAACCGTTACCTACCAAGATAACCCACTTCTAACCATTACCTACCAAGATAACCGACTTCTAACCATTACCTACTAAGATAACCCATTTCTAACCATTACCTACCAAGATAATCCAAGTCTAACTATTACCTACCAAGATAACCCAAGTCTAACCATTACCTACCAAGATAACCCAATACCTTAGATACTAGGTAATACCCTTACCTTAGTAATATATTACCTTTGGTTAGTAGATAACTCACTAACCTAGGCTAATAGATCATACTAATACTTTAGACTAGTATCTAACCATCTATCTCAATATTCTACCAATACCTTATCCTTAGACTATAGGTAATCCCCATTACCTTGTCAATATCTTAGACATTACCTAGCCTAAATTTATCCTCTAAGTTACTGATTTGTATCTTAGGATACCCACTCATGTACATCATAAGAAACTAACGTAGATACTAGATACTAGTAAAATACCAACCTATATCTTACCCCAAGATACCATATACCTTAGCCCTATTGATATCCTAATACCAATACCTTAGTTGAAAACCCAATACCTTAGTCTAGGTATAAATACCTTAACTACCAAAATACCAATCTTAGATATCTAATATCTATCCTAAGCTACTAGCTAACCAATAACTTAAATATCTAACCTTAGTTACCTAGGTAAACCCAATACCTTACCTTGTAATAAGGTAAACCCATTACCTTAAGGTAAGGTAAACCATTACTTTGGTTGGAAACTAATACCTTAACCTCTAATACTAATACCTTAAATATCTATCCTCTAACCATCCACCCTAAAATATTAGATAGACAATACCTTAGTATAAAGTAAACCCCCTCTACCTTATAGGTAAGTCCCCTTTACCTTGTAGGTAAATACATTACCTTAAGGTAATAGGCAAATACCCAAAATATCCTAAGATACCACTATGGTATCTCAAAATATCACTCCATATCCTAACTTATATTTCTAATACAAGATACTAACCAACTCTAACATATAACTTATAACTATATATTCTAACTTAGAAACCTAACACAACTAACATCTACTAACTAATATCTAACCATAACATATATGTATATATATCCATCTCTAACTCTAACCAACTAACATATGTCATCTCTAACTAACAATAACATAGACCAACACAACTAACTATCTAACTTATACAAGATATCACTATCTTACTTCTAAGATACCTCTAACCTCTACATAGATTCTAATATAACCACTAACATACTAACATATCCATACATACAATATCTAGATCCCTCTCCACTCCAACACTAACACACACACAAACACATATACCAAATCTATCCCCCTCTCTTCTAACACACCTACACACATCTATATACAAATACTCTATCACTCAACCAAAACACAAATCATTCAACAAACCACACTAGCCTCAAGTCAAATAGGATGGCATGATCCTCCCAACTCTCTCACATTCATAACACACACACTACACTACCATCTATACAACATCAAGCACATACTAGCACATATTCTCTATCAATCTCACTTCTTTCTACTAACCACACACATCCTTATCTCATTCAAACACACACACACTATACTAACATGTATTACCTAACAATAATATATATATATTTTTTTTTCTAACAATAATATATATATATATATATATATGTACTATATCATACATATTCTTGACAACTTATGATACCTACATTCACATGATATCCATACTACATAGGCTCATAGGATACACAAAATGTCCATGTCGTATAGTCAGTTTTTTTTTACTTAAAATCAATACTGTACCTATTAGACATATTCACTAAATTTTAGGATTAAAGTATGTCGTAGCCCTTCGTATTAGCTTTTCAAAATTTCAAACGGATCGCATTTTCGTGTCCGGAAGCTCCCGAAATCGCGAAAACACCAAAACACATTCATCTTTCGGACAGCTGACACTCAAACAGTTTTACAGAAAGTTCTAGAACGAATTTGGCCTATTAATATATATATTTGGAAAGCTAACTTCGATACGTTTCTTTAAAAAAAAAAAGAGATTAATCGGAGTCTTGAGCTGGGAGTTATGGCATTTCTAAGTTGCTCTGGCTACTAAAAATGTGGATAAAAATTATGACGAATTTGGGTTGTTTTGGACAAAAGAAACATATACTAACTATATTATCTAGGATACTGACTAGATTATCTAACTCACTAACTTTACACTAACACACCCACACTCTATCGCATACATACAAGACACATATCAATATATATATATACAAAAAACTCCAAATCAGTCCACATCCATAAATATAACAATATTTGATATTTTTACATAAAAATTGGGCTTGTAGGCCATAATACATAGATTCAAACATTGATATCCAAATAAGAACAAACCTAAACATCCTAACCATGGTTAATCTACTCTCTAACACATAAAAATCTGAAATTAGAAGACAAATAAGCCTATGGAGCAAAAACACAAACACATGGTGTGTCCCCTTTGGAATCTCTCCATGGGGGACACCAAACCTATCCCAAACTCCTAAAGGGGACTCAAAAGAGCCTCTAAAATATTTCTAATGATGGTTCATGCATGGGGGTGGTTTCTATAGGTTCAAAACTAAAAATATGCAAGGGAAAGATGAAATAGAGAAGGTTTAGAGAGAGATACCTATTGGGAGTTGATTCCCAATGAACAACCCAAAGGACACAAATCCGGCACGGACTCTTCTAGAAAATGGACACCCCTCCTTGCTCTTGGCTCCACAATCCTTGTAGCTCCCTCTCCTTGCAAGAATGAAAAATTTTGGTGGAGAAAAGAGAATATTTGAGAGATGAATCAATGAGATTTGCTCTCAAGATTGGGAAGAACACTAAAATAGGAATAGAGGCTACTTTGCAAATCAAAAGGAGATGGAACCCTCTCTTGGCTGCCATAAGGTTTAGGTTTGGGCCAATAGGAAATGTCTAATATGTCCCTAATAGGTCCCCTTTGGTTAATCTAACTCATACAAAGGTTTGGGGTCAAAATGGTCAACTTTCTAATCTTTAAATGACTAAACTTGTCATGTGGGTTTAGTCTAAATGTACTAGCCTAATGAGATGAGTTTGTGGGCCATGCCTATCTAATCTTTGGGTCCCGACTAGAGTCTAAACTACCCGAACCACTAACACAAGTCAAAACTAGACGAAACTCCAACCCGACTAAACAAATCCCTAAAATACAATAATAATAAATAAATATTTACAAAAATATAGGAATATAAAAAATGACAAATTTACCCTCATTTTGAAAACAAGTAGTTACAGCACCGGACCAATAAGTTTTAAGCGTTGCTTCTTTAATTGCAAAGAATGTTGTTTGTGGCATGGAGTAAGTCTTATGTTTGTGTGCATGTCTCAACTTACAGATAAATATATGTGTGTGCACTCATGCATGTATATTTTAGGAGGTGAATCTAAATTTGTAGGTTTGTTTGTGTTTCTGTTCCTGCCAATCGAGTTGTACATTATCTTGATATCTTCTACATAATTGTTTAAGATTAGATTTTGTACCTAAAAATGTTGAATACTCAGTTTGTTATCTTGTCACATTTGGTCCGCTTAAGTTAGTAACCTTTGGATATTGTTCTCCAATATTACATGGGATTGGATGGCCAACCATGTGTATCCAAGCCCCTGATCATCTTTAAGTTTAAACATTTAGCAAATATGTCTAACCTAAATGGTTCGAGTATGTGTATACAAGCATCCAAGTTTTGTTGTCGTTCACATGAATTCTTTTTCATGTTCAGTCAAAAGAATTCTGACAGTAAAATGCCAGTCACAGGCCTCAATGAGACTCATGTTGTACTCATGGGTTTCTGGTATGATATTTCTATCAGTTTAGTTTTAATATGCTTCGTATTATTCAAGCTTTTGATTACTTCACACCAACATATAACAAAGTGTTGCTTATATGCTTATATCTATCCTAGAAGAGATTGGAATGACATATAATGTGAATGCATCACCAAGCTATAGATGAATAGTTCCATGATGAAAATTATAATACTTTAAGAGATGAAATCTAGAAGAATACATTAGTCCCTATATTAGATTTTGTAGTACAAGTGTCACAATAAATACAATAAAACAAGCAATAGGAATTAATTTGGGCAATTTTCATTCATACATTGGCCAATTTTATAATGTTTGGCTAGTCAAACATTTTCAGTACATATAAAGAATGTCCTCATGGTTTTGTTAGCTGACCATTGTTGCCTATGAATCTTTCATATAGGAATATTGCTATACACTAAGCAGTGAATTAGTTTTCATACTTGAACAATAGCCACAATACTTCTTGTGGTGAAAACATCTCCCTAGCTTTTAGTTTGGTGGCATGATGTCTAGATTGCAAAGTGCATATAATTTTGTTGTATATGTTTTGGACTGCCCAAATAAGTGCATGCATGAAAGGTATTGCGGCGAGGGAAAACCAGTCGCCCGTGCGTATTAATTTACAGGTCACAACAGGTTGCTGGCCCTCGAAAGGCCAAAATTAAAAATCACAAAATATGGTTGATGCTACTTTAGAATTTCTAATAAAATAAAAAGGCATGAAGTTCTATGTCTAGTTGTCCTACAAACACCAACGTAGTTGTCCTACAAACACCAACCTGAATGTTGGTGTTTCATAGGTGTATATATTTTAAAGTTGCCAACCTCATATAAATTAGAAAATTTTAAAGTTGGTGACATAAGGTTGTTCTATCTGTGGGGATACTACGGGTGCATCATTGTCCAACCAACTATCATAGGCCCGACGATCTATGTTTAAATATATTAATGATTTGATTAATGATATGTTTACTTGCAACTGTTGATAAGATATTGTCATATCTAGAAATTGGAATATATGGAGAAAAAAAACTAGATAGAAACATCTTATGCATGACTGATAGTGCCACTACCAACATCATACTTAAGAATAGAATCTTTTTTTTCGAACAAGAATACTAGTGTGAAAGTAGTATCCATGATAGTTGGTCATGCTCATATTAGTGAAGGCTCCAGTGGAGCACACTTAATCTTGTCCGATGGAACCCACCAACTTATACAAAAATGTCTTATAATCTCATAATTTTATAAGAAAATTATTGAGTTTTAAGGACATAAGGGCAAATGAGTATTATATCAAATCTTGAGCGAGGATAATAAAGAATACATTTGTATAACCTCTAGCATAAGGAAGAACCGGAAGTTCGTTCTACATGAATTCTCCAGCTAATCATTAGGGATCTACTTTATTCACATTGGGGTAGTCGAGTCACATACTACCATACTACCAGAAGCTAGAAGCTCAATCCTAGGGTTCCATTATGAAGCCGAATGATCCTATAACTTTTAAATTGTGACATGATCGACAAGTTTTAACATACACCCTTGATCTCAAAAAAAAATTTGTTTCTAAACCATCAATCCTGAAGATTGCATATGAATATCTAATAGCATAGTCTCTAATTGTATTTTTTTAGATGGCTTATGTTGGTATTATTTGAAATTATAATATTGGCATCTATGTTTTGTGAATTATAATTTCTATGTTTATCTCCTTATATTACTAAATCTTCTAAACATGAGATGATTTTTTGTGATATGTCACATTAATAAGACAGAATTTTCGACGTTAGGGAGAGATAGGAAGAAGATACATTATTGTTCTAGAAGAAAGTCGTGAATTATCATTCTAGAAGAACGTCGTAAAGCATCGTTCTAGAAGAACGTCGTGAATTATCGTTCTAGAAGAACGTTGTAAAGCATCGTTCTAAAAGAACGTCTTGATTCATCGTTCTAGAAAAACGCTCTAAAGCATCAATCCAGAAGAACATATTATGGCATACTTCTACTTTATCTAATCTTGACTAAATTAGGATAAATTATCCTTTGTTTTTACTGCAAATAAAATATTATGTGCTCAATCGAATTTTTTAACTATGCTGCATACATAGATGTACGACTATAAATCTATTTTCTAATGTAAGTATCAAACGAACCAAATAAAGGCATCAAATGAATAAGTCCTACATTAAGAACACGTGAGACCTAAAGGTTCTAAATATTCCTCTCCAGAAGAAGAGACAGAATTAATACTATAGATTTTTCTCTCCAGAAGAAGAGGCCGAATAATATAATGCATCCTAATGCTCTTAAAGAAGCAGCTCCTAAAGTAGCATCTCCTGTAAAGAAAATGTTCATGACGGTCCGAAAGATGTCATGAACCAAAGATCAAACTTCTCAAAGTATATCGCTCCGGTAGAGGATATACCTCAGATTCTAGAAAAGACTGAGAAAGTGGTACCGGTACCCAAAAAAATCTATGCTTTATGCATAGTCAAAAGAAATTTAGAATCAAATTTTTTTTTGTCATAATTGACATTATCAAATAAGAATAAAAAGGGTGATAAACTAAATGATAACACTAAACCACGAATAATCTAATGGAAAGATGCGATATATCTCGCAAAACATGGAGTGTTCCGTCCTATAATATAATACACAAAAGAAATCAATCCGGTAAATTTTGAATGGATGTTTGTAACAAATAAGAGATCCAAATGTACTGAACAATTTCAGCTCAAGGAATTCCGAAGGATTTAAAAATTTTAGCTATATCCTTGAAGAATTTAAAATTACCATATTATCCCCGAAGGATCTACAAATGAACCATATATGGATTAAACCATCCAGAAGAATGTGATAGGCTCATTGAGTTTATAAAGAAATTTCTAAACGGATTCTTTAAAATGGTCATCTATAGAGTACCTCATGAAGAGAAGATCTCCTGAAGAGATTAAGTAGCCCCTGAAGAGTAGAGAATATGATAATATCTTTCGAAGAAATAGAAAATCTTTCGAAAAGATCGAAAATTTCCCAAAGAGATCAAAAAATTTCCCAAGAGATCGAATATCTCCCGAAGAGATCGGATATCTCCCGAAGAGATCGGATATCTCCCGAAGAGATCAGAATGTCCCGAAGAGATTGGAATCTCCAGAAGAGATAAAGATAAATCTCCTGAAGAGATAAACATAAATCTCCTGAAGAGATATCATATAATCTTATGAAAAGATGAATCTCTGGAAGAGGTCTACTATAATCTCTTGAAGAGATAATATTAATCTTCCGAAGAGATAATATTAATATAATCTCAGTAAGAGATAAGATAATATAAATCTCCTAAAGAGATAAGATAATATTGATCTCATGTCGAGATTTAATATAAATAATATACCTATAATGGTCAGTTCAATAGGATCTGTTACAACCAAAAGAACATGTTCTGGGTCCTGAAGTATCATATTTAAAATATAATTTCTTTATTGCCATTCACTCAGCACAATACTTTATGTGAATCTGCTGATATGCATATATACACACATATACTGGAATGACATAATGCACATTAATTATTCTTGATGAATATTTTTGATCTAATGAGATATGCATATGAATGGTATTTATCTGATACTCAGTAAGGGGATACCACAAGCAAGGTATGTTTCATAAATAATGTTGCATGTATTTTAGAGAGAATTAAATCAAATCATTGCGGCAATTTTATCAAAGCAAACAAGAGATTGTGCAGAGCTATGTTTTCAACAGTTCAACAAACCAGGGGGAGTTGCAAATTTTCAGGAATCACAAATAAAGCCTGCAACATCTTCATAAGGATATGAGTATAAATGTATAGACAAATAAATGGTTGGGGTGAGATGTAATATTTAAATTGTATTGGGAGTTGATTTTATATTTTGAAATAATGTAAGAACAAGAATATAATATATTTTTAGGGGGAGCATCATGTAGATGCAAGCATCCAGATGCTAATGAAGACATCTTGAAGCATGTCTTTGCACATTGTACTCTTTTTTTTTGTTAAGGTTTTTTTTCACTGAATTTTTTCTTCGAAAGATTTTTAACGAGGCAGTGTAAGACGCACCCACTTGGATTCCTGAAAAATCATATTTCTGAAGAATATTATTGTACTCTGTTCTTTTCTATGAATTTTTTTTCCAAAGTTGGATTTGGGCATCCAAAGGGGAGTGTTGTGATTGGATAAAACAAAATATAGATGCCCTTATTCATACCCACAACAACCTCCATCCCCTTCTCTCTATATATATTATCAATAAAATAAAGTACTAGCAGATTTCCAGATGTCAATTTCTTCTCTCTCTCTTTTTTCACAACAAAAAGAATATTTTAGATATTAAAAGATGGCCATTTTTTGTTATGTCCTCTAATAAAAAAAAATACCTTACTCATCAATCATCTCCAAATTTAAACATGTCCGTTGTTTAATTATATGCAGCTTGCACGAATTGTTGTTAGTTGTCAAGTGCATACGTGTTATTGGAATTGAGCACATGGACACCAAAGATTTATGGTTTGTTTGGGGGGGGGGGGGGGGGGGACAGTAGAACTAATTCTATGTTTCATTATTGTCCCTATAGACTTTGACACTGATGGTCAAGTCATGTGTTGACACTATTAAATGTTATTATCAATACAACATTATAGATACATAATGCAAAGTATGTAGTACAAAATCATCAAACACGATGTTCTCTATCAAGTCAATTAGGAAAAGGGAATACAAGTAAATTTGGTGGTTTTGGTGATACAAAGGACGAATAATTATGTCATGTATTGAACTCTAAAACCTAGGCATATGTATGCAATCTTTTATTTTTATGTTAATTACATATGTTTGCACATCAAGTTAATTATTTTATTGGAGAGTTACCTTATCTGAAATGAAAGTCGGCCTATGAAATTGAATTGTCATATCTGAAGCTGGTTTCAGTTGTCCCTGGACTCTTATTGTAGATCGATCTTGGAGAGTCATCCACGATTTCGACCTCTATTGGAATAATGTTGAGCATGAAAGTTGTCCTAATCAGAGGAGGTTGTCCAATTCCGAAGTCTTATATCGTTTATCCTTGGACCGGGCATGTCTCAAATATATGGCAACGTCTCAGCTGGATTTGATTTGAATTTAATTTTTATTTTATTGTCTCATATATACATGTGAACAATTTCTTTTACATTTTTCCTTGTTGTCTCGTATATACATGCCAATAATAAAGTTATTATATTATAACCATATTTGCTCAAAATATAATCCCATAATGGACCATTCTTATACATATAGTAATATCTAAAAGTATGAACGTAAATATATTATTATTAATATAGTAGTGGTTTGTGTTATTTTATATATAATACAAAATGTTGTAAGTTTCATTGTGAAACCTTTATGTTGCAAAAATATCATTTGCTAAAATATGTATGTTAAATATATCCTCACTAGCATAATTACTAACTACTAATCATTCCATATTTCCAACTACAATAAACTTTTACGATTTTAAAAATGAATTTACTTGCATTCACTCCTTAAAAAGTTAAAGTTGAGACTTCTTCGTAAAAATAAATTTCTCAAAAAAAAAAATAAAAAAAATACTTACATTTACTAATTAAAATAATTCATTAAGTATAATATAGACAGATAATTATGTATAAAAAAAGTATTATTTACTTTCTTTTTCAAGTAAGTATAAAATAAATACATCGAACGTGCACACATAATAGTTATTAGTTGATTTGAAGGGTTTGTCAATAGGAAGCTTAGATTGCTCGTTCGCCTTGTTGTGAAGGATATTACTCCGTCCAAGAAAATGTTGTCCGAATCTTAAGACGAATCTGACACTGATAATTTTTTCATCCTAGAAGAAATTTAAGACTTGAATTTTTGTCCAAATCTTAGTGCCAACAACTTTTGAATTTCCTCTACTTTGGAACACTTTACTTCGTTTACTAAAGTTAAAGTCCTCTATAATTCCTTCAAAGTTAAACATATCGTATAATAAACAAGAGCAATGTTATTCGTACAACCTCTATAACAAGGGGTTACAACCGGCCACATGGCCGACTTCTATTGAAGGAGAGAGGGGAGAGAAAAGTTCCGATGACGACAAAGACGAGAGTGGATTACAGAAAAGTTGTAAAAAGTTGATAGTAAAATTAACATTATTAAATAAACAATGCGAACATCCACCATTGAACCGAATGATATAAAGACAACAAAACTTAGTAATCCATCATTTATTGCTAGTATGGTTACAGTAACGAAACAGATCTGATGTCTCTATTATTCTGCACCTATTCAGTCATATATTTTCAATATGTGATACATTTTCAGCCCCAGTAATTATTAATGCACAAAAGTAGAGTTATCAATAATAAGAATAAATGATATAATTAACATAGAATAACGGGTTACGTGACATGTTTTCATCTCCAACAATTATGAATACAAAAAAGTGAGTTATCGTGAACAGATGACATAATTGACATAGAATAGTGGAAATAGCTGATGAGAACGTAATTTTTTTTTTTTTTTGAGATGTCCAATGATATGTACGACACACACACGAAACTTTGTACATGCTGCATTACATGCCTATTAGATCTACTGTCCCCCAACGTTCACCAAATAAATAAAAATAATAATACATCCACATAGCTCGATCTACTAATTTTTTGTCACGAGCCAGGACCTCATACCTCTCATGAACAACTCGAGTTCGGTATCGAGAACGTAGTGTAAAAAAGCGAAACTACTACCTCCATTATTACTTACCAATTCACGTGACACATCCTCCACAACATAATTGACATAAAATAGTAGGAATAACACATCCATTCCCTTAAAATAAATAGATTTATTATTTTTATTGTTTTGTATCAATTTTGTTACATGTTCTTAATTTTTATTCTTTTAATCAACAATTTTTGTTCTTTTAATTAATAGATAAAAAAAAGTAAAAGTTGTCACGAAAAATTGAGAACAGAAGTGAAATCTGCTCCTTATGTAAAATATTGCAAAAAATAACACTATAAATTAAATGCAGAAAATTCAGGCCACTAGAATTCTACTTGATCCTAGGAATTCAACTTACACACGGCGGAGCTGAAATTAGTGAAGAAAAGACATCAGACCAAACATAGAGATTGATGTTTGATGTTTTGGTACTAAAATTAGTTAGTTTGCTGGTCACGTAGCAGCATATCACACTACTATTTCTGGAAAACCATCAAATCAACATTTTCGTCCCTTTTCTTTTCGGAAGTGAAATTTGCAAATAAACCCACTGAAATATATTTTTCTTCGTTCTTAATTCATATTCGGTATATTTACTTACTTGTACCATAGCCGGAGAAAAACTTATTCCAGCAGCTGCAGACACCGACTTACAAAAAAAAAAAAAAAAAAAAAAATCCTCTCGGAGCCCAAAAATTTACAAGAAACCCCCTTCATTTACTATATATCCGCCATTAGAAGAGAAGAAGAAAATTTTGCAAAATAAAAACCCTTTCCTCCACCGTTACTTGTTCGATTTCGATTGCCATTGGTATATGAGGACAAAACCTCATCTTATATTTCCCATTCTACCCCCGTCCGGGCTCCGCTAGCCGGCGACGACGCCGGCGGCCACGCCGGCGGCGGATCTGACGTTGATCTTCTCCGACTTCGCGGCGCTCGATTTGGAGCTGCTCTTCTTCGACTTCTTCTCGAAGGACTCGTCGATCTCGATCTGCTCCTGCCGGCACTCCTCGCTGCAGAACGGAGTATCTCCTCTGCGAAAAATTCAAACTAAGGATTAAACAAAGATCCGATCGAGAAATCGAGGGACGGAACGGATCGATGGAAGAGGAGCTAGCGATCGGTCGGAGACTCGGTACCTGTACATGAAGATGTCGCGGCCGTAGGCGACGCCGAGGGGCTTCTTGCAGAAGAAGCAGGAGTCGAGGAAGTGGCGCGGAGAGACTTCGTCGTCGTCGTCGAAGAGGCGGCGGCGGTGGTGGTGGTGGCTCCTCGCGCGGGAGGAGGACGTGAAGAACGGGGAGAACGAGGGGGCGGCGGAGGAGAGCGACTCGAAGGAGGAGTACGGCTTCTCCATCAATGGCGATCGATGAAGAAATCTAGGGTTAGGGTTAAGGTTTGATGAAGGGAAGAATGGAGGTGAGTGGGGAGCGGTTATAAAGGAAGAGGAGGAATGGTTTCTCGAACAGGTGGCCATCAGAGCGCGGCTGCTTGCAAAAGTCGGAAGACTCCATCGCCGGTGGACCCCACTTGTGGGTCCCGCGACTGCATGCTAGTGCGTCGCACAAGAAACCAAAGCGAGTTGCGCTCAGTTTTGTCTTTTTTTGCCAATAGGTCCCTATAACATTTTGTTATCGCGCCCAACTGCTTCTTTTGTCAAAATGACACAATCCCACAATAAACAATTATTATACAAATCATTTTTGCTGAAGAAAATTTTTAAATAGATTTTTTTTAGGAAGTCGTTATTGGCACTCCTAAAGTATTATTTTATACTTCTTTTCTAATTTTTTATCATTCAAATTTTAAATATTTTTTTATTAACATTATTGGCACTTCTAAAATGTCATCATACACTTCTCCTTTCATGCATGTATAAATTAATGTTACATTTAATGCATGGGTTGATTCTGAATTTAAATGATAAAATTAAAGAGGGGTGAGGGATCATATCTTATGAGCATAAATAACAGCACCATTTTTCTATTATTATTAATGATTCATACGAATTAGTGTTGCATAGTTAGTTAAATTATAATAATATATGACGAATTCAAGTGACCCTTGTGATTATCAGAGAGAGAGACATAAGATTCTGGTTGGATGATAGAGATTATTAGATCGAGCCAGTGGGCATATTATTTCTTTCATTTATACAAAAATAGTGGGAGTTACGAAAGTAGGACGTGTACAATGTGTACAGCCTCCCGCCCCTACCCCCAAAAAACACACACACACACACACACACACACACACACACACATATATATATATATATATATATATATATATATATATATATATATATATATATATATATATAATGATCAATACAAACTTGATTCAATTATATCATTGATTTTGTATAATTAACTACATCATAAAATTCATGTAATCACAACTTAATTACAACTTAAAACTTACAAAACTATTTCACTTTTCATTTGTTTTCTTATTATTATTATTATTTCCTAACTTTTAATTTTACTTATGTTTTTTGTGTTTGTATTTTTTGAATTTTTTAGTTTTATTTTGCATTTTATTTATCATTTTCTATATTTATATTTTGTTGTGTATTAAAATATGTTCATTTTTTAAAGTTTATATTTCAAAAAAAAATCACCTTTTAATTTTTATTTTTAGAAATTAGAATTTTTCATTAGAATTTCTTAGTGTTCTAGAAAATTATTGTTTATTTTTTATTATTTTCTATTATTTTTTAAACTCAATTATGTTATATGATAAACCCAATATTTAAATATAACTAATATTAACATTATAATAAGGGCTAATAAGCGTTTGGACTCTAGATTTTATACCACTTCAGCGTTTGACCCCTCACATATGCAATTGGAGAGTTTAGACCTTGTATTTTTTTTTTCCATTATACCCCATCTAACCTATAATAGAAAGGGAGTGTATAATACAGGGGTATAATGGAAAAAATGCAGATCTAAACACAAATTAATGTCATATTTAATGCAGGGGTTATTTAAAATTTGAATGATAAAAATTAAAGAGGAGTGCGGGATGACATTTTATGAGCATAAATAACAACACCATTTTTCTAGTACTATTAATGATTCATACGAATTAGTGTTGCATAGTTAATTCAATTATGATAATATATGACAAATTCGAGTGACCCTTATGATTATCGAAGAGAGACACAAGACCCTGGTTGGATGACAGAAGATTATTAGATCAAGCCAGTAGGCATATTATTTCTTCCATTTATACAAAATACTGGGAGTTATGAAAGTGGGTTGTGTACAATGCGTAAGAAAGAGAGAGAGAGAGTGTGCGCGCACATACACAGACACACACACACACTATATATATATATATATATATATATATATATATATATATATATATATATATATATATATATATATATATATATATATATTTTAGTCCTTGTAATAATATTGATTCCAGAAGAATGAACTTACTTTTTAGTTAGCCTTGAGTACCAAGGGTTTGTTTGATTTGCAGGATTGGATAATGTAATATAATGATCACTACAAACTTGATTACATTATATCATTGATTTTGTATAACTAACTACATCATAAAATTCATGTAATCACAACTTAATTACAACTTAAAACTTACAAACTATTTCACTTTTCATTTGTTTTCTTCTTCTTCTTCTTATTATTATTCTTTTTAGTTTCTAAATTTTAATTTTACTTATTTTTTTGTGTTTGTATTTTTTGAATTTTTTAGTTTTATTTTGCATTTTATTTATCATTTTCAATATTTATATTTTGTTTGTGTATTAAAATATGTTCATTTTTTAAAGTTTATATTTCAAAAAAAAAAACCTTTCAATTTTTATTTTTAGAAATTAGAATTTTGTCATTAGAATTTTGTCATTTGAATTCTTAGTGTTTTAGAAAATTATTGTTTATTTTTTATTATTTTCTAATATTTTTTAAAACTCAATTATGTTATATGATGAACCAAATATTTAAATAAAATTAATATTAACATTATAATAAGGGCTAATAAGCTTTGGACCCTAGATTTTATACTACTTCAGTATTTAAGCCCTCACATGTGCAATTGGAGAGTTTAGATCCTGCATTTTTTTTCTTCATTATACCCCATCTAACCTATAATAGGAAGGGATGGTATAATACAAAAAAAAGAAACAAAAAATAAAAATTCAATGTTTACTCCAAATGAACATGTCATAGCTAAAACTCTAAACTGGTATAAAATCCAGGGTCTAAACACTATTTAGCCTTAAAATAAACCAAAGGTAACCAATGCCTAGAAATTATAACGCCAATAAATTATAGACATAAAAAATTTAATTTATGTATGTTTTAATAACAAATGTCGCATGGAAAAAATATACTTAGACATGACTTTTGTACTTAAAATAAAAAAATAAATACATTAAATCTCGGATATTTGGTATCACAGGAATTACTTTTTTTAAAAAAAAAATACATGGACCATCCCTTTGTTTATGTTTTATTTTTTAAATAAAGGTGGTCAGTGTTATAACTTTCTATATAAAATATAAAATATAGAGATGGTTCGTATAATTAATTTTAAAATAAAAATAGCCTATAAAATATAGAAATAGTTAGCATAAATTGTTCTAAAAGAACATTTTGTATTTGATTTTTTTTTTTATATGTTAGCGTTGTCATTAAACAAATTATTAATAATAATATTAAAGTATTGGTTTGGCTGATTGTACCACTATTTGATTGAGCAAACAACTACTCTAGTTGTCGCGACTAGTAGAGAAACTAGAAAGACCATTTTTGTGACCAAAAATTTTGTTCGGCCTTCTTCTACCTTTTTAATTATATAATAGAAAAATAAATGTAAATGTGCGAACCAAGAATTGTGAAAAAGAAAAAAAAAATTCTGAGCAAGTGTTTTTCTTTGGCATGCAAGCCCTTACAAAATTACAAATATTGTCCATCACGCGAAATTCTTGCTAATACATATTTACAAGTGGGTGTATGTGCGAGAAACTGCACCACTAGAGTGCGTTTGAATCTTGAAGCAAGGAGCTTTCTTTCCCCACTTTGTAGGGGTACTTTCGTAAACAAGCAATGAAGAACCGCCTAAAAGGACAAGCGACTACTCACGTGACCCCCGCGTCACCTTTTCACCAGCTCCAGCCGGTCTACTTCGAACCGTACGGTCCGAATCTCCGGTTATGATGTCACGGCCCGGTCTTTCTCTGCCCGGACCTAGTTTGTCGCCTAGTGCCCCGGTTAACAAACTGGACCATTTTACATATAAGTCCTATAATTTCGCTATAATTTTATACATGGTCTTCAAGTTATGTTATTTGTCTTAAAATATCTCGAATTTTGATGGTTTTTTCTTAAAGAAACATTTTCCACACCAAAAAAATCCTCCTGTAGCCCCTTCCCGTAATAATAATTATTAGGAGGAAAAAGAAGAAGAAGTTATTGTTAACACTTCAAATAAGACAATAACTTATGTGTTCATTTGTATATTTAGGAGAAGAAATATCACAATATTACAATAAAAGTCAGATTAATGATTTACTTTTCTTTCTCCTCATTTCGCTTGATATATAAAAGTCAGATTAATGATTTTAAATGAGAGGGTCCTTTAAAGTCAATAAGCAGATATCTAGGATCTATATGCGAAAATAACTGCACAACTTTGGGACCACCGACCTTTGGCATAAAGGGATGGGTGGGGGCCACCTCCATAATTGCTTTTTTAAGTAGCGGGGTTTTGGCGGGCCCACTCTCGGTTGGCTCGGGCGCCGATGTTCCCGGTGCCTCTCGTCGTACTAACGGGTAGTTCTACCCGTTGCCCGCGGGCAGTTATGTGTACACGTGGACGCTCGTTCTCTGGGCAGGTCTTTTTCGTTTGGTGGAGACGTGGCGACGGACCCAGAAACTTCTGGGACTCCATGTTCCTTTGCCTCTTCCTTTTTTTTTTTATTAAAATAATTAATTTGGTACAAGGTTCTTTTTGCACTTTTGTAAATTTTTGTTTTACTTTTCGGTCAATTTTTTGCGGTAATCCTAAAATGACAGTTTACCTCTGTCGTTGCTGTGACTTGAAGGCTACCTAACTGTAAAGTTAGGTCCACATTTTAAAAAAAAATTTGTAATTTATTATTACACCAGTCTAAATATTTCTCATTACAGCTTAAGTTATGTGAATTCTCGAAAGTTATTTAAGTTTTTCACAGTTTTAAATATTATATTAAGATCCTTTCGGAGCCTAGGATTCTGCTTTTAGGCACGTCCTTTGTTCAAATTTATCGTACAACATTGAATTGTTCTATAAAAAAAGTTGTTATTTTTAACTAGAATTGTACTATTCCATCTAATAGACGAGAAAATTTGGATATATTAATGAAAATTAAAGAGATTCAAGTAACTGATGGATTTTCTATAGAAGAATTCATGAGAAAAAAAAGGTATGAATCTGGATGGATATACCAGAACATTAGTACATGTGGAAGGGACAAGTAATGATCTGGAGTGACACAAAAGTTTTTTTATTTTTAACTAGCTCCAATCTTCTAGTCCTTGTTGAAAAAAAAAAACTTATATTCTTCATTTCATACAGGATTAAAAAAAATCCTATAGATTTCTACTTTATCTAGACATCTGAAAAAATCATAAAAAAAGAGACTAGCATATTATTGTAGGGTTACAAGACTGTACAGACGTAGGTGAAAATCGAAAAAAAAAAAACGACTGATTATAACTTTTGGTCTTATGCAATCATATTACAAACTACTTTGCTCTAAAAAAAAAATGATAATAAAGATTATTATTTTTTAACTAGCTCCAATCTTCTAGTCTTTGTTGAAAAAAAAAAAAACTTATATTCTTCATTTCATACAGGATTAAAAAAATCCTATATATTTCTACTTTATCTAGACATCTGAAAAAATCATAAAAAAAGATACTAGCATATTATTGTAGGGTTACAAGAACAAACGTAGGTGAAAATCGAAAATAAAACGACTGATTATAACTCTTTGGTCTTATACAATCAGATTACAAACTGACTTTGCTCTAAAAAAATGATAATAAAGATTATTTTTGTATACAGAAATCACACAACAAGTTGCTAAAAATATAAAGCAATTAAAACATTTAATCGTAGTTGCTACAAGGAGAAAGAACGGAATAAGAGAACTCATAAAATAGATTTTCGTTGGGGTGATGCAGATCTCCGTTGCTCAAAACAAAATTTGACCCTTTTTGTGCTCGTTGTGGATCTCTAACTGGACGAATAGATAAACGGACGCCGCTTCGTGGATATGCTTTGGCTGCTGTTAACTCTCCTCTCATAGCAAAAATATATCTTCAGACTTATCTCTAAAAAGTGAAAAAAAGAATATATAACGAAATAGATACCACATAATCCTTACGGACAAGGTGCGGTTAGTAAACATTATTTCTAAATCCGTAAGGATAAGGGACGGTTGCAACATATTATCCATTCAAACAGTCGTCACGCACAATTTACGTGGATGCCAGATATGCGCGTGAATACACTTCGCACGACAATCTAACACGACTGTGCGCCCGTACATTAACATGCACAACACTCGTGCTAAGCCTGTGTTGTGCCCACGCGAAACTCGCACGAATAACACAATAACGTCCGACACGTACGTTGCTCAGAGGTCTTAAACCTAGCCCTCTAGAAATATACTATATCATACCAACAAATGGGTTGCCTCTCCCTACATGCACAATAATAAAAAAATTACATTGAAATACCCAATAAAGGTTACCACATGGATGTGAGATCATTTCTAGAGAATAATTTCAATAAACCCCATCAGATTTCTTCGTCAACATATAATGAAATGGACAATTTCATAATTCTTCGTCTGTACAGATTTGTTGTTAGGTGTTTTATTTTTCCATTTTAGGTCGAATCTATTGAGAAATCTGGGCACTTCTGTCAACCTTGTATCTCTATTGAGTAATGCATGAGTTGTTAGATACTGGGCGTAAAGTCAGAAGTAAACTCTTGTGACACGATTGCAGCACTTCAAAGGAAGGTGCAAAGCAGAAATTCTAGAAGGACTCTGTAAACGAAAAATCTAAAAAGATTTTTCGTTAAAGGCAGCGTACGAATAGTCTAAAAAGACTTTCGTAAAAACAACAATAATGGAAAAGCCTGCTGGGGTGTCAAGAACACAAGTGCTCAAAGCTAGATCGGCCCTCACGGTTAGCTTCCAGGAACCAGCAAGTTCAAAAGAACTCTGGAACGCTCTGTTGATCTGCTCAAGAACGAACTGCTCAGAAAGACAAGAAAGAAATACTGGTGGCGCGAGGAGCTACAGGGGACGCTGGAACACGAATGGGTCGAGGAACTCTCTCTGCTCTCGTATAGAATTTTTTTCGTCTGAAAAGAATCCATTTTTTCTGTGAGAAGAGAGGCCCTATATATAGTGTCCTGCTGTAACCGCTCAGATCCATAATATGCATGAGGATATTATGCCAGATCCGAAATCCCCGGATCAGCCATCGTACGTTACGAAATGGTCAGAACATGGACAGCCACGATCTGTGCGAAACAGCGCCACTGAACGAGTTGCGCGTGCCCAGCACAACCAGCGCGCCCCGTGCTCCCTTTGTGCCCTGCGCACCTGGCGCAACCTGTGCAACCAGCGTGCCCCGCACAACCTACACAACCTGCGCGCGCTTCACGCCCTGCACACCCAGCACAACCTAGACACGCACCAGGGTCGCGCACCTAGACGCGCAACTGGGCGCTCAACTGGCCGTATAACTGGGCGCTCAACTGGCCACGCAATATGGCAGCTCAACTGGCCACGCAACTAAGTCGTGCACCTGGGCCGCGCACCTTATCCGCGCATCTGGCAGCGCAGTCGGCTGCACAAGAGGCTCGCGCAACTTGAGCGCAATATGCGCCTAGCGACGATGCTGACGTGCTAAGTATAAAGTGCGCCAACAAAATGCTACATTACGCCTCATGAGCCTATGAGCCCGAGTCCGAGTCCGAGTCGCTAAGCCCCTACGGGGCTTAGCTCCAATGGAAATTAATTTTCCAAGAGCAAAATGCATGAATGCTTTACTTGGAGCCTTATCCTTACCTCCTAGTAAAATCACCCACATGGTTTCCTTCTTAGGGTCACCATCCCATGTGCATATCCCAACAACACATACAAGTATATATATTGAGATAACTCATGGTGCACTTTCCGTTCGGGACTAAACTTTACTACGCATGTTGAGAGCAAGCTCTCTTCATGTCAAGGAGCAAGAGCACCAACAATCCCCCACATATCTCAACATATATGTGTCTAGGGTTGAGCGTTTCCCACAGTAACTGTCTGTTTTACATTAGGATAGATGTCACTGACGACTTGAATCTTTCCGCATGGGTTGAATAACAATATGATACAAGAATGGACTACGCCTTGAATTTTGTACCATAATTATAATTCTTTCCACTCATAAAGTGTAGTTATATGTGCTTCTGGCTGCACATTAAAGGTCCTGTGCCAGCCTGATTTTAGTGTATAATTTTGGGCGTCTGCAAGTTTACCCTCAAGAGATGACCTAATATCTCTTTCCATACACTATAGGTAAGTTCTTTATTAAAGAGACATGGCATGGAGCCTTGCACTTCCTTACGGTGCTACGCCGCTATGAAATGGCCTAAAGCCGAGGCATTACCCCTACCCAGTGTTATGCCCCGCTCCGCTCGGTACATTACGATGAGTCGTTGACTCGAAGAGTTGCGTTGACCCGATGAGGTATCGATGCGAATCGATGCAAGAGTTACGTTGGCCAAAGGTAAGCTTTGAGTCGATTGTCTATGAATCAAATCGATGCAAAAAATAAGTCATGTTGAGCAAGTACTAATTTTAGTTGATCTGGTGTGCAGGCTATGCTTTTATGCTGGACGATAAGAGGTCGGCATTTTGTCTTATGCAATAAAGTGTCCGCGAAACCAAATCGTGGCCTTGCAACGGATTGTGGCATGGGCACGATAGGCCAAATCAACCGAGTAGTTCAAAGGAATGGCTAAGTCCGAGAGTTAGCTATGCGACCAAGTTATGGAAGCGAGCCGCTTCAATCGACGAAACGGTAAGGCGTATCGACTTAAGGTAGGTAGGTTCTTGACTCTCTCTCCCTATTCCTTCACATCTAATAAAATATGTCCGTACATGCGTAAGATATTATCGAGTTAGCGAGCGTGGCTCGACGACGAAAAGTCTAAGTATGTGTTGAATATTAATATAGAACATTGAGCAATCGAACAATTGAAGCGACGTGCATCAAGTGTACGGGTCGCGGTAGGAAAACAATGGTAGAATATTGAAAGACGATATTGACATGTGCATCATGTGCACGGCTCCGAGAACATTGAACACTAGGCGTAGAACATGGATTATGGTGCTGAGCGTGCCCTCGTGCACGGAAGCTACGAAATGACTATGTGATTACGAAACTAGGTTATGAGAATAACTTACGAATGGTACGCGTTGAATATGAGTATGAGATGACTAAGCCGTTGGGCGTCGTACATCAATATGGATGTGTTGGGACATAACGCCGACGGAGCTCCCCATATAGATGGTGGATTATGTTTATGAGACGCGAATATGTTTATGGCACGGAAAACCGTTTATGGAACGAGACTATGTTTATGAAACAGAGGATTTGGTTGGAATATTATGTATGTTTGCTATGGTGCGTATTGCATGGTCAATGGACTCGAATGGCCCGTGTACGGGTGCGGCTTCCCTCGGACGGTTACGACCGGGACACCGGGACCGTTCGGCCTAGGAGGGAATTATGTGTGGTATTTATGGTGCACATCATTCGGACGAATTATGACCGTCCAGTGCTGTGATAAGCTATGATATCCGTAAGTTTGGGTTCCTTCGGATATTTTGCTAGCAACCCGTATCGAAGTGATCGTAGGCTTACACATAAGAGATGCCAAGTCCATTACGGTGCGAAACACCGTGACCTTCATATAGTTAGGGTCGGTGGGCTGAGATGAGATTTGGGTGCAGGTGCAGGGCCTGCTACCCTTATGTATATGCTTACGGTTATGATTGGTTGGTTGCGCGAATCGTATGATTGCTTATGTTTTCTAACCATGGCAGGCTAGGCAAAGAGGAACGGGATGAGCACGAACACTATGTTTACGTTCATATTATGCCTAACTATATCTGCTGCAGGAACACGGTAGTGGACACGTTATGATAATGTATTATGTTTAAGTATTGCTATGAAACTGATCCTAAGGCTAAATAGAAAGATCACCAATTAAGATGCATGTTTCACTAAATGATTAAGTGTTTGGTTTGGGTGCGAGCGGGTCTTGATCAGTGTGAAGCGAGGACGAAAGTACTAATCCTCCACTAGTTTATGTGCAGGCTCAGGTTATGATGGGCTCGGGGCGGAGCTTGGCTTGGACGTGCCGAGGCATGGAGTCCTTGGCGTTCAAGAGGAGCTACCGCATAGGCGTTCGGACTTACGACATGGAGATGTTCGGCCGAAGACTACTTGGTGGCTATAAAGAGGTATAATGTATGGAACAATGTAATCCTTTGTGAGCTAGAGAGATCATGAGCGTTGTAGCCAATTGGCATAATAGTTGGGCTATTCAGAGCCTTCGTAACCTTCAGTTTGTTATCAATAAAAGAGATTCTTATGTTATACTTTGTTTTCTTCCGTTGCTTATGTTATTAAATTGAGATAAACACTATGTGAACTGTTATCTTGCCTTGCATGAGCGCAACTCCAGGCTCGTGCGGCATTACGCCCCGGCGAGGACGATGATTCGGGTAAAATCTAGCGAGGACGAGCGATTTCCCGGATCGGGGCGTGACAAGTTGGTATCAGAGCGGTTCCATCCTCTGGACTGTGCATTAATCTCTTTGACCCTCAGTTGCTTCGCTATCGAATTCAGTTGACTCTAAGTTATTTTCGCAACCGTATGGCTCATGGATCTGCTCGACGCTACATTGGATATTCCATACATTAAGTCTATATTAAGTGCGTACGTCTGCCACAAGTATGTCGTGACTATCGTACTATCTCCGGGTGCCATCGGAGAATGTTGGTTCCACGAAGTGCAACGGGTTATGAGTTTATGGTTTTCCGAAGTGCAAAAAAGTTGTGAGTCGTTGATTGTACGAAGTGCAACGAATAGGGTAATGTTGGTTGCATGAAGTGCAATGATATGCGTACTGTTGATCGCACGAAATACGAGATGTTATGTGTTGTCGGTCGCACGAAGTACGAGGAGTTATGTATTGTTGGTCGTACGAAGTACGAGGAGATATGTGTTGTTGGTTGCACGAAGTGTAACGGGTCGACATGTGAGGCGATGCGTGTTATGTTGTTATGAGAACGGTTATGTGTTGTTGGTTGCACGGAGTGCAGCAAGTCGTGGATCGTTCGTTGCATCAGTGCGACGAGTCGATATGGTATGATGCGTGTTGTATGGCTATGCGGATGGATAGCGATATGTTGCACGGGATTGAGCAATGACCTTAAGTATCGAGAGTGAGTTGTTGCATGAGTTGCAATGAGTAATGAGTCGAGTTGAGTAGGCGAACGTGTATGTTGGCCGTACGTCGTGTTGAACTTTGGATATAAGTGAATGTTGCGTGTGTGATCGAAATGATCGCTAAGGTACGGTTAGATTTGAATGAATGTCGAATTTGAGCGAATGATAGGGCATGTGGGTTCAGTTGTTGTGCCAACTCGATTAAGAAGAACGCTAGAGCTGAGATCGGAAAGATCGCCATACGGGATAGTTGATTGAGAATAGATGTCGGACCTATGCGGAATGTGATGTCGAGTAATGACTCGATTTCGAGTAGTATATGCAATACCAATTATGCGAGCAAGTGTAGTGAAGTATTGTATCGATAAAGATAGGCTCGATCCTGAGTGGTATATGGAATACCACTTAACGATAGCTATGTTAAGCCGTTTGGTGACTTGCGATAGATTTCGTCGAGACGACTATGTTGTTACGATATGTTTGTCCGCAACGGACGGAGTAGCACTGAGACTCGAGTGGGAATGACTCGATAGGAGTCGATGCTAGTATGCTTCGATGAATTAAGTTTAATGAGTATGTGCGGAGTCGTGCCTACGGAGGATACATCGGACGAGAGTTCGTTAAGTATGAGTCAAACGGTAGACGGAGCATAGCGAAGGAAATATTACGTCACGGAAATAGTCGACACGGTCGAGTTGAGTTAAGTCGGTACGAAAACCGTTCGGAATGAATTGAGTAGGTACGAAAAAATTGTGTGAACGAATTTGAGCTAGTGCGATAAGTCGGTAGCACGATTTGGAAGTGCGAGCTAGGGATATGAGAATGGATATGTGAATTTGAAATTGTATCGCGACGATGTTATGTAATTACAACTGAATGGATCTTGATAAGTACGAGACTTGATTCGTTTTCGAGTTCGGATAATGGCAATGATTGCAACGGGTTTGAGCTTATGAGAAAGAAAGATGTTCAAGTTATGCATATCGACGATGGTATTGAGGCGTATCAAAGACGATCTGTAATAACTCGGGGATACTCTGATCGAATGAACGAAAATTATATTGAGCATTGTTGTTGGATGAATATGATGCAAGTTAAGTTATGGCAGTTTGGATGCTAACGGTAGGAATGCTTCGAAGAATTGAGAGTCGATGGATGCTACTCGAAAGAACGGAAGTGTGTGGATTGTTTCGTGGATCACCACTATGTTGACATTCTTGTCTTGAGCGAGCGCAACACCAGCCTCGCACATGCGTCACGTCAAATTAGGACGATCATTCCGCGTGAGCGCTGGTATGGTGATTCATCCAGCGGGGATGATCGAACTTGCAAGGCGTGGCAAAATCGGATTTGACTTGTGGTTTGATACGAAAGTTGTTCGAGGATGGTTTTGATGAGTACAGAATATGTCGAGCTATGATCACGAATAGGTAAACTCGGACTTGAGACGAGTAGATGTCATATGACTGGCAAGGATAGTCGACGGTAATGTATGAGTGATTCGAGTAGTAATGGCACGCAAGCGCATGAGTCATTCGAGTAGCAATGGCGCATCAGTTGCGTGGGGATAGATAAATTATGGATTGATATGTCGGATTGGGTAAGGTCCCCTAGGAATTATCGAGAATTAATTTGGCTCTATGATAGGATATAGCATGGTTCGTTGTAACTGTCCCTCGTTGATGATCTTCAATTATTGAGCGTAATTTCGGGGCAGATGACCCTAGAAGACTTGACCGCCAAATCAAGTGAATGTTGGAGTCCCATAGGATGACCCTAAAGAAGTCACATAAGAAATTTCGTCGAGGATGAAAGATGAGGTAGTGCATGATAAGGATAAGTCTAAGCGAGTGAGTATCTTGTTTCGAAAGTTAGCGAGTACTAGAATCGATATGGTCAGAGAATTTCGATCGATCAAATAAGTATTCGAGATGTTTGCTAGTCGACAATCGAATAGATGTTGAGGAACGTGCTTAGCGTAATGACGCGGTAAGGCGATTGCAAGAATTCTGCAATGCACGAGAGCGATGAATAGTAGAACGACCCTAAGAGTTGTGTCGTAGATCGGTTTGAGTGACGGTTAGGCTATGTGTATTTGGGCGCATGATTTATGTTACGAAATGAAGTAGTCGAGATTGATTCGAAAATTGAATAAGGAATTCCATTCGACTGAGAATAGGAGATGGACGTATCGTAAGAGACCTTGGGTCGGAAAGATTGTTGCCTTTGAGCATCGTAGACTCAAGTTGACCTCTTGTGTCGGGAGAGATTAAACATGATGTCTGGATAAGTTACCTAGCGGGGGTAGCCCCAGACGCGGTGCGTAGGCAGTTCGAGAACGTGGGTCGTGTTGGGATAGTTGTGTGCGAGACTTAGTACGAATTGTAGACAGAGGAATTTGTGACATGTTGGACCTAGTCCATGTCGTTAAGGCAAAATGATATGAATGATTGGATGAAAGACTTGGGTTATGTGAGAGATAGGCAAATGGTTGGGCGAATAGGCATTACGGAGAATTGTTGTGATCGGACGCAATGACTAAATACAACGCGAGTGTTAGGTGGCCGACGAGAAACTTATGAGATCGACATTATGGTTTGGATCAAGTTATATGCGAAGATAATTGCGAGCAGGACTCTAGGAATATGTGTTAAGGTCTGAGAAAGTCGAGTACGGACTGATTGGTGTCACGACCCGCACCCACTGTGAGGGTACGAGTACGTAACAGCGCCCAGCCTACGCCGCAGTGTCGGCGGTAGAACGTTGTTCTAAGTCTCTAACTAACCATCGACTCATGCAGTATATAATGTACTCATCATGATCAACTCCGAACGGAGGACAAGTATAAGATATGGTGTAACTCAATCACAGTCTAAGCACGATAAGATAACACAGAAATATAACTAAGAAATTAAAAACAACATAACTACTGAAATAATAACAACATCTGAATAATCTCAAATACATCTCAAGTCTCAATTCTATACAACAAGCTCTAAATGAAAATAAATGCAAGTCTACTAAACTAAATCTCGATCACTTCTGAGTGTCGGGGCCAAAGGTAGCTAAACCATCTCCTGGACAGTAACATGTAGGGCATGTGTCCTCAGGGCAATTATCTGTAAAATTTTCAACAGGTCCAGTCAGGACAGGAACGAGCACATCTCATCTAAAAAATCCAAGTAAATAACAGAGAACTATAAAGCAGTTATAGACAGTTGTATTGATGAAAATGTCAGTTTATAATCAGGTGATGGTAAGAAAGACAGATAAGTGCAAGAAAGGTAAATAACTAAACAAGAGAAGAATCATAGCAATGAAGACTGTAAAATAGAACTAGCTGAACCAGGGTAATGTGATATAAAGTCCAGACAGCAATGTAGACAGTGTAACTCCAATGTAAGTCCAGTACAAGATAAATCTAATACAAGATGAATCCAGTAAGGGACGATTCCAGTTATAGTGATCAATGATTTCAGGGTGAGTCCAGCCTATACTCTAGCAGTGTGTTTTAAAATACCGAGATCGACATATAAACGGCTATGGGTAATCCGGCACATCACACACCTGGCCGTGTGTAAGATGGCTATCATTCCAGTATGATTCCAGCAAAAGGGGTAATTCCAGAAATGGGGTATGTCTACATGTCTTACTCTAGTATTTCCCCTCCCAGCAAGTGAATCCAAAAATCCGACACAATGATTCAAGATGAGTCCAGCCAAAATATAATGATACCAGTAAATGATTCCAGTAAAAGATTCCAGTAGGTGATTCCAGTAATAGAAGTCAGAAATGATGATACCAGTAATAGAGGCCAAAAAATAAATATGTGTCGTATATATGAATCCAGAAAATCCATACGTGTTGTAACAGAGAATCGCATACAACTAACTAGAACTGAAGTACAGTAATTGACAAGTAAATAAGAGAACTATCAGAGAATGTACTCGCCTGATACTCTGAAAAGAGTAATAAAATATCAGATGTCTGCACCGGAGTCACAATGTCCTAAATAGAGCAGTATGGGTTATGACATGTTTAAAATAAGGTAAATGAAATCTACGATACAATCTACATAATTTCTAGGTCAAAGTCAACTCTAAGTCAAACCTGGTCAACTGTCTAGGTCAAACTAGGTCCAAGTCAAACTTGGTCAACTCTGGGCCAACCCAAGTCAACTACACCAGTCGAACTAGGTCAATCCTAGTCTAGTCAAGTCTCACTAGGCCTATCCCAAGTCTATACTAGCAATCCAGCACAATTACAAACCAAACTAGGCTATACAAGTCATCAACACACATTGACTGGGCATTCATGCCATAAACATAGGCTAGAAGCCATAGGCTATAGGCCATAGGCTAAATAACATACATTTCACACACAAGGTCTACTCCCACATATTTATACATAAAATATCTGATTTATATAATAGCACACATTAATACACATATAGGCTACTTTATGCATATAGGCAAAATATATATATATTAACATATAGTGCTAAAGAGAGGATACAAGTTTATGTGTATGGGGGTATGTGTGTGTGTGAGTCTAGGTGTACCTGTGACCATGTGGGTGTGTGTGTGTCCTGTGAAAGTCTATTTAGATTGTGTGTGTATGTACATGAAATGTGTGTATGATATCTAGAAAATCTGTAGGGTGAAAGGACATGTGACAGGGAAAACCATGTGTGTGTGAGTATAAATCTAACATATGTGTCAAACTCAAAAAATTTAGCCCAAACAGTGATGTGTAACATATGTGTGGGATATGAACCAATCTCAGGAATTAAGAATAAGTCTCAGGCATTTCAGAAATTAGTGAATGTGTGCATCTATTGTGTGTGTGTCAAAGGAACATTGAGTGTGTGTGTGATATTGTGTGTACAGTTTAACAGGAAAGTGGCATGTGAGCATGGTGTGTGTAGTGTAGAAACATTAGAGTGTTAGCTAAGCATAGGTGTCAATGGGAGTGTGGGATATGGGGCTTTTCTTAGTTGTGTGTGAATATGTTAATAGGGTTTAAAGTGAAACTGTTCTCAGGTTTAAACCTATGTTTCAGTTTAAAAGTAATATCAACAAACATGTCAACTATCTATATATATGTGAATATCAACCCAAGTCCCCAATCAATACAACCAACTCCAAATCTCAGTTTTAGAAAACACAATATTAATTAAAATAAATCAGTGAGATATTATTCAGTGCATTCACAGGTTTTAGAAAAATTTTGACAGGAAAACAGTGTGCTAATCAATGTGTTCAAGTGTCAGTGCAACCAGTGAGCTACTAAACATTATAAAATCTGAAAATAGGTTGACAGTTACAATGTGAGAAAATTAGTGAATACATTGAACAACATTCATTTCAGTTTCAAAGTCCAAACCAAGTTTCATTCTCAGGAAAATGGGTGTAAATGTATGTTAGTTCACTCATTCAAGCCCATATCAAAATCCCAAGGCCTAACAACCATTCAAATCGAAAATAAACAAAACACAATGTAACCTAGTATACTCCTCTTAACAGCATGACATCTATGATCTGAAATTTGTATACACCAAATCAAATTAACAAAAAGTTACAAAACCAGGAACTAAGATTCCTAATCTCTGATATTAATCGATACCAACTCATCCCACAACCTAATTCGAGTCAAAACTAAGTAAAACACCAAATCATGGGTTGGTAATGTTGGTGTCATGCGAGAGAGTGTTGGGAGCGTGTCCCAGTGTCCACGAATAGGACACAATCAGTCTAAACACCCACACGACACACAAAACAGGAAACAGTGTACACAAGCATCGTGCACGTGTGTCGAGTGAGGTAGAGACACGTGCGTTGCACCAACTGTGTCGTGGTCGTGCACACGTGTCCACCTAGATTAGGGGGACATGTTCGAGTGCCTGCACGAACCCCAAGATGTGTCGTGTCCTAGTTTCAAAGCCGTATCAGTGGCTCGAAATCGCGTGTGCGCGTGTCAGGGTATTTCGATGCGAGCTCGAGAACTTCCTCGACTCACAAGCAAGTGCCACGAAATTTGGTGAGGGTCTAGTCAGACATGGGACCCATCACCTCGCCAAATTCTACGTGTCCTAGTGAAGTTTCGTGTCCTGTGTCAGCCCCGAAATGCAGGGGACGCGCACATCGTGCACGAGCAGGCACGAGAGAGTGCAGCCTCGTTTCCTTCGTGCACAGACAACGAGAACCCGCAAAATTTTGTGGGGCTCCTGTTAGTCAGTGCCTGCACCCACACACAAATTTTCATGGTGTCTTGTGTCGTATTGTGTCCGCAAAGGCACTCGAACAGCAGGACAGCCGTACGGGCCTGTGCGCAGTGTCGTGCACGAGTTGCGTGTCCATTTAGGACACGAAAACCAACCCGATTTGTGCTCAGACAAATACATATATAATCTATATATTAAGAGCTATCCAAATATATAATTTGTTTTGAAAAACATTAACATTTAGTCCATTGAGACATTTCAACAAACACCTACACAACACTACGACACGTGTCCAATACGGACACCAAACGGACACGAAATTCACCCAAATTTCAGGGACACCTAGGGGACTCCTAGATCTAGCCCTATATGCAAAGAAAACCAAAATTTAAATCAATTTAAAGGGTTTTACCTATAGGTGCAAATTGCATGGAAAAGCTCCAAATGGGGGGTGTTCTTCTTGATGGCCAAATGCTCCAAATTGATCCCAAACTGAAATAGCTCTCCACCAATAGTCCATAAACTTAAATTAGAACCCAATGCAAAAGACTAGGATGAAAAAGGAGATCAAATGAATAAAATAGAAATTTTTGGAAGGGGGAAACTTACCTTTCTTTTCTCCAAGTGTTGGAATGATAAAAAGAGGCAAGCCCTAATGAACAAGTGTTTAAATAGGGTAGGGATCCCTATGTGGCTGTTCATAGGTTCAATAATTAGGGTTAGGGTTCACTAAATGGCCCATGGGCTTAAGTCATGATCAATTAAATAATTAAGCCACAAGTCATTTCATGAAACCACAAGCCATGACTAAAATTCACTAAACCAAATCTCCTCATTCTAAAACTATGCTCTAATGATTAAAATAGGTTAACCCAAGTTAGACTAGGGTCACCATGGCTAGGGTTAGCTTCTAGGCTAGTCCACTAGGTCTCAACAAATCAAAGTCAAACTAGAATTCACCAATTCATTAAATTAATTAAAAATTCAAATAAGCCAAAATGATCAAATTACTCCTAGGCTAAAAATGATAATTAAATTATCCTAATAACATGGTTAGGCTCTAGGTCATGCAGTCACTAGGGTTTCACTGACAGCACATCAAAATCATAAGTCATGACTCAAAGCAGTTTTTTAAATAGTTTAAAAATTATTAAAAATTACCAAAAATCATAATGTGATTTAAATACAAATAAATAATAATAATAAATACAAAATTTCAAAAATACCCTCATTCCAGAAAGTAGGTGTTACAATCCTACCCCCTTAGAAAAATTTCGTCCTCGAAATTAAGATGATCGCACCCTTCCTAGGTCAATCCCCAAATCAATCAAGGTCGAAGCAACACAATCCTACTGGTCGTGATTCCACAGTCTTGAACAGGGTAGCTACACTATCTAGCAATCACAAAAAATATCCTGACAGGTACTAAGGGAAATCATACATAAAAGTGGGGAGAAAGAATAAGAAGGTCATACCTGCTAATCCATCACCTGCAACGTCAGCCTCCTCGGATGCCATCGCAAAAGCTCCACCCCTCTGGTGCTGAGCTACAGGTGGCCTAGCTCCCTCAAAAGGAGGTGCAAAGGGACAGTCTACCATCCTATATGAAACTGGTAAAGACAACTAGGAATTTATTATGAAGGATTTCCCTTCCAAAGATGATCAAAATCGAAAGGTTAAGGCACGAGTGTCATTAGCATTGAAATCCAATAATACAATATATAAAAAAGATTTAGTCCCGACGCGATCTAAGTTGATCAATTTCAGGATATATCGAAGTTTGGGTAAGATGGAGAACGAGGCCATTGAAGTCTGAGCACGAGTATCCAAGATTTGGTATCCATGTCACAATTGAATTTATTCAATTGAATATGACCCCAAACACTGGATGATAAGGAGGATGACCCGGTCAACTGGTCACGATCAAAGAATTAGAATTTAAAGGATGATGCAAGGATATAGAAATAAGGCAATTTCTTCCTTTGGATAGGGAAACTAAACATGATACCTCAGTGCATTTTCTTTCTGAAATATGCGAAAGGCAAAACAATAAAGAGTTCAAAGACGATGCTATTAAGTACAATACGTGGTTCATAGGCGATGGAAATAATTTAAAGAGAGTTTCCAAAGCTGTCGTGGATGAGACTCTAGGGCAAATTTAACTATGTCTCCCTCCACATAGAATAACATATGAAAAGCGAACCAAAGTGCAATAGGTTGATCAGACCATCATACACCGGTTCTGATTAGACAATATGTTAGTGGGTGCCAGCCCCCAATAAAATATGTCATGATCAAGCTCGAATAAGATAAGCTCGCAAACTGGTGCTAAATTAGCAACATAGACAAAATATAAGTAAGGATACGATGAAGGAAGTTAATAGTCTAAGATTCTTTAAACATCAAGGAGAGAAGGTGAATCAAAACAAGAGAAAAGGATTTTCAATTTAAAGTTCATAATGAGATTCTCAAGGATCGTCCAGGAATCTCTCAAGTAGTCCTAACTGTGATTGAGTAACCTCTCCGTTAAAGCCTATCTCTCAATCCTATCGCAGGCTCGCAGCAGTACAACTAAGTCGCCGTACTACCACGATATCGTACTAATGCGACTCTCGACCTGCATGGGCTACCACTAAAAACGTGTCACAACCCGCACCCATTGTGAGGGTACGAGTACGTAACAGCGCCCAGCCTACGCCGCAGTGTCGGCGGTAGAACGCTGTTTTAAGTCTCTAACTAACCATCGACTCATGCAGTATATAATATACTCATCATGATCAACTCCGAACGGAGGACAAGTATAAGATATGGTGTAACTCAATCACAGTCTAAGCACGATAAGATAACACAGAAATATAACTAAGAAATTAAAAACAACATAACTACTGAAATAATAACAACATCTGAATAATCTCAAATACATCTCAAGTCTCAATCCTATACAACAATCTCTAAATGAAAATAAATGCAAGTCTACTAAACTAAATCCCGATCACTCCTGAATGTCGGAGCCAAAGATAGCTAAACCATCTCCTGGACAGTAATATGTAGGACATGTGTCCTCATGGCAATCATCTGTAAAATTTTCAACAGGTCCAGTCAGGACAGGAACGAGCACATCTCATCTAGAAAACCCAAGTAAATGACAGAGAACTACAAAAGCAGTTATAGACAGTTGTATTGATGAAAATGGCAGTTTATAATCAGGTGATGGTAAAAAAGACAGATAAGTGTAAGGAAAGTAAATAACTAAACAAGAAAAGAATCATAGCAATGAAGACTGTAAAATAGAACTAGCTGAACCAGGGTAATATGATATAAAGTCCAGACAGCAATGTAGACAGTGTAACTCCAATGTAGGTCCAGTACAAGATGAATCTAATACAAGATGAATCCAGTAAGGGACGATTCCAGTTATAGTGATCAATGATTCCAGGGTGAGTCCAGCCTATACTCTAGCAGTGTGTTTTAAAATACCGAGATCGACATGTAAACGGCTATGGATAATCCGACACATCACACACCTGGCCGGGTGTGAGATGGCTATCATTCCAGTATGATTCCAGCAAAATGAGTGATTCCAGAAATGGGGTATGTCTATATGTCTTACTCTAGTATTTCCCCTCCCAGCAAGTGAATCCAGAAATTCGACACAATGATTCAAGATGAGTCCAGCCAAAATATAATGATACCAGTAAATGATTCCAGTAAAAGATTCTAGTAGGTGATTCCAGTAATAGAAGCCAGAAATGATGATACCAGTAATAGAGGCCAGAAAATAAATGTGTGTCGTATACATGAATCCAGAATATCCATACGTATTGTAACAGAGAATCACATACAACTAACTAGAACTGAAGTACAGTAATTGACAAGTAAATGAGAGAACTATCAGAGAATGTACTCGCCTGATACTCTGAAAAGAGTAATAAAATATCAGATGTCTGTACCGGAGTCACAATGTCCTAAATAGAGCATTATGGGTTATGACATGTTTAAAATAAGGTAAATGAAATCTACGATGCAATCTACATGATTTCTGGGTCAATCTAGGTCAAAGTCAACTCTAAGTCAAACCTGGTCAACTGTCTAGGTCAAACTAGGTCCAAGTTAAACTTGGTCAACTCTGGGCCAACCCAAGTCAACTACAGCAGTCAAACTAGGTCAATCCTAGTCTATTCAAGTCTCACTAGGCCTATCCCAAGTCTATACTAGCAATCCAGTACAATTACAAACCAAACTAGGCTATACAAGTCATCAACACACATTGACTGGGCATTCATGCCATAAACATAGGCTAGAAGCCATAGGCTATAGGCCATAGGCTAAATAACATACATTTCACACACAAGGTCTACTCCCACATATTTATACATAAAATATCTGATTTATATAATAGCACACATTAATACACATATAGGCTACTTTATGCATATAGGCAAAATATATATATATTAACATATAGTGCTAAAGAGAGGATACAAGTTTATGTGTATGGGGGTATGTGTGTGTGTGAGTCTAGGTGTACCTGTGACCATGTGGGTGTGTGTGTGTCCTGTGAAAGTCTATTTAGATTGTGTTTGTATGTACATGAAATGTGTGTATGATATCTAGAAAATCTGTAGGGTGAAAGGACATGTGACAGGGAAAACCATGTGTGTGTGAGTATAAATCTAACATATGTGTCAAACTCAAAAATTTCAGCCCAAACAGTGATGTGTAACATATGTGTGGGATATGAACCAATCTCAGGAATTGAGATTAAGTCTCAGGCATTTCAGAAATTAGTGAATGTGTGCATCTATTGTGTGTGTGTCAAAGGAACATTGAGTGTGTGTGTGATATTGTGTGTACAGTTTAACAGGAAAGTGGCATGTGAGCATGGTGTGTGTAGTGTAGAAACATTAGAGTGTTAGCTAAGCATAGGTGTCAATGGGAGTGTGGGATATGGGGCTTTTCTTAGTTGTGTGTGAATATGTTAATAGGGTTTAAAGTGAAACTGTTCTCAGGTTTAAACCTATATTTCAGTTTAAAAGTAATATCAACAAACATGTCAACTATCTACATATATGTGAATATCAACCCAAGTCCCCAATCAATACAACCAACTCCAAATCTCAGTTTTAGGAAACACAATATCAATTAAAAGAAATCAGTGAGCTATTATTCAGTGCATTCACAGGTTTTAGGAAAATTTTGACAGGAAAACAGTGTGCTAATCAATGTGTTCAAGTGTCAGTGCAAACAGTGAGCTACTAAACATTATAAAATCTGAAAATAGGTTGACAGTTATAATATGAGAAAATTAGTGAATACATTGAACAACATTCATTTCAGTTTCAAAGTCCAAACCAAGTTTCATTCTCAGGAAAATGGGTGTAAATGTATGTTAGTTTACTCATTCAAGCCCATATCAAAATCCCAAGGCCTAACAACCATTCAAATCGAAAATGAACAAAACACAATGTAACCTAGTATACTCCTCTTAACAGCATGACATCTATGATCTAAAATTTGTATACACCTAATCAAATTAACAAAAAGTTACAAAACCAGGAACTAAGATTCCTAATCTCTGATATTAACCGATACCAACTCATCCCACAACCTAATTCGAGTCAAAACTAAGTAAAACACCAAATCATGGGTTGGTAATGTTGGTGTCATGCGAGAGAGTGTTGGGAGTGTGTTCCAGTGTCCACGAATAGGACACAATCAGTCCAAACACCCACACAACACACAAAATAGGAAACAGTGTACACAAGCATCGTGCACGTGTGTCGAGTGAGGTAGAGACACGTGCGTTGCACCAACTGTGTCGTGGTCGTGCACACGTGTCCACCTAGACTGGGGAGACGTGTTCGAGTGCCTGTACGAACCCCAAGATGTGTCGTGTCCTAGTTTCAAAGCCGTATCAGTGGCTCGAAATCGCGTGTGCGCGTGTCAGGGCATTTCGATGCGAGCTCGAGAACTTCCCCGACTCGCAACCAAGTGCCACGAAATTTGGTGAGGGTCTAGTCAGACATGGGACCCATCACCTCGCCAAATTCCACATGTCCTAGTGAAGTGTCGTGTCCTGTGTCAGCCCCAAAATGCAGGGGACGCGCACAGCGTGTACGAGCAGGCACGAGACAGTGCCGCCTCGTTTCCTTCGTGCACAGACAACGAGAGCCCACAAAATTTTTTGGGGGTCCTGTCAGTCAATGCTCGCACCCACACACAAATTTTCGTGGTGTCTTGTGTCGTGTCGTATCCGCAAAGGCACTCGAACAGCAGGACAGCCGCACGGGCCTGTGCGCAGTATCGTGCACGAGTTGCGTGTCCATTTAGGACACGAAAACCAACCCGATTCGTGCTCAGACAAATACATATATAATCTATATATTAAGAGCTATCCAAATATATAATTTATTTTGAAAAACATTAACATTTAGTCCATTGAGGCATTTCAACAAACACCTACACAACACTACGACACGTGTCCGATACGGACACCAAACGGACACGAAATTCACCCAAATTTTAGGGACACCTAGGGGACTCCTAGGTCTAGCCCTACATGCAAAGAAAACTGAAATTTAAATCAATTTAAAGGGTTTTACCTATAGGTGCAAATTGCATAGAAAAGCTCCAAATGGGGGGTGTTCTTCTTGATGGCCAAATGCTCCAAATTGACCCCAAACTGAAATAACTCTCCACCAACAGTCCATAAACTTAAATTAGAACCCAATGTAAAAGACTAGGATGAAAAAGGAGATCAAATGAATAAAATAGGAATTTTTGGAAGAGGAAACTTACCTTTCTTTTTTCCAAGTGTTGGAATGATAAAAAGAGGCAAGCCCTAATGAACAAGTGTTTAAATAGGGTGGGGATCCCTATGTGGCTGTTCATAGGTTCAATAATTAGGGTTAGGGTTCACTAAATGGCCCATGGGCTTAAGTCATGATCAATTAAATAATTAAGCCACA